>CM021754.1:5159828-5893332 GCA_011075105.1 Heteronetta atricapilla | reverse complement strand
TTTTTTTTTTTTTTTTTTTTTTTTTTTTTTTTTTTCCCCAGGTGTTTTCATCATCTGCTGGCTCCCATTCTTCATCACTCACATCCTGAACATGCACTGCGATTGCAACATCCCCCCAGCAATGTACAGCGCCTTTACGTGGCTTGGATATGTCAACAGTGCTGTCAACCCAATTATTTATACCACCTTCAATATTGAATTTCGCAAAGCTTTCATGAAGATCCTCCACTGTTAAAAGGAAAAACAGTAACCGCCTTTTTAAGAATGAGGGGAAAAAAAGAATCCAATGCCATTCACGCACACAGACAAGTGGGCAGCCGTGGAGAGGTCTCGAGCTCTTGCACTGGGCATGGGGAGGGCAGTACCACAGCAGGGCCGTGCCCATGCACCTCTTGGCAGGGACGTAACGAGGACCTTCCTGCAGGAGGGAGGTTCTCTTGCCCCTTGAGGTGACCTTTGGACTCCAGGACATCGATCCCGAGGGCACTTCTGAGAGCTACCCTCACACTGTGTTTGAAGTGGAAGCAAAAATCGGGACAAGCTCACTTGATTGTTGCCTGTGGCCATCTAACCTGGAGTGCATTAAACAGATGCTCGCAGAGCCACGTGCAGGCAGCAGTGGGTCACTGCCGCTGGCTTGCGTGTTAAGTCATTGACACAATCTCACCAAAGACGAGACCATCTTTTCCGCTTTGCAATAGGAGCCAGACAGAGCCTGCGGAAACTCCGTGCAATAGCTTTGCCTTCACCTCCAGCTGACTTACCCAGTATTAAACTGCTGCAGCCTTGAGGGGAAAAACAAAACAAAACAAAAAACTTTAGGAGGTCCCCAGGTGGGCTAAGAAGGTCCCCCCACCTACGGATCCAATCCTTGCAAGAAGCAATGGGCAGAAGGAAAAAAGGGAGCCTAAGTCTCAGGTGGGACTGCTACATCAGCGTAAATATGAATGAACAGGATGAATCGGATAGAAGCCTGAGCCAAAAGAAGTGGAGAGAAATTAAAGAAGTGATTCCTGGTACTGCATGGTATGCACTCAGATCCAACAGGACACCAACTGCCATCTGTCATCAGCCGGCCCAGCAGCAGTTTCTGCCTACCAGCATTTCATCTCCAGTCTCTCACAAGAATTTACAAGACGAGGTGAGGAGTGATAGCAGGATGAATGTAGAAACGTGAAGGCTGTGCCAGGAGCAGCATTTGGAGCAATGTCCGTCCCTGATGTGAACTTGGAGAAGTCAAAGTTAGGTCCCGTTCTTCCTACCTAACTGGAAGGCACCATAAAGCCAAGGATCACCTCAGATATGATTTGCCTAAGCCTCTCAGTAGAGAGTGTGCAGAGTGACATCGTGCCTAATTTAAATAAATAGCAAATGAGATAAAGACTGTGTATTTTGGAAAAAAAAGCCAGAATAAAAGCCCGAATACGTCCCTATCTGGATTTGCTTCTGTGTCCACATCCGACTCTCAAAAGGTCAGGATGTTTCCAGCTTCCCTTACCCTCTGCTAGCTTTGTTTCACAGTTTAAAACAACTGAAAATCCGTAACAGCATAATTTCACCATGCTGACTCTGGCATTGCAAATCCACTCTGTACTTATTAATTGTACTCAGTTCACAATATATTTTGTAATATCTCTGTAAATAAAGTACAGTAAGATGAATAAAATGACACAGAAATAGGTCTGGCTAGAAATTAATGTAGGCTCTGGAGAGCTCCATGATTACAATAGCCATATGCAGAGGCAGGCTCCCACGTTCCAGTTACCTGCTGTTTTCTAAAGATGTTAAAATACAGTCTAGAGAGCAATAGAATCCCTTTTTTCTCTATGCAGTTTGTTGAACATCCGCATAGTTTCTGCTTCAGAACAGATAAAGACCGCTGCCAAGGTGGGCTTCTTTTGTTACCTTTTTTTCTCTATTGCTAACAAAGCATTTCCCTGTGGGACAGGCTGTGCTGCCAGGATGTGTTCCAGCTGCATAGCAAGGAGGGACGGCATCAAGCAGCTGTAATGCACGCTCTCGGCTGTCTTCTCACGCTGCAACAGGAGTCCCACCTTGATCCAAAGGCTTCCTATCTAATCCTTCTGTTCTGGAGGAGGCCGATAACAAGTGTTATTAGTATTTAGCCCTCGGGTTGTGTAACATTTGAATGTGGCTCGTCAAGATCTGGTCATAGCTATAAATTTAAATTACAAATGCCTAAATGTGTCCCACCTTAGTGCGGGGTTTTTGCATATACTTCCAGCAGAATTAGGTCCTATATAGGAACTGAATAAATAGCGAGCCCCTGCTTATCAGAGCAACCTTTTCTTGACATACATGAACCAGGTGTTACCTGATGCTGCCAGAACAAAATGTTATGAACATAGAATTTTGACCTTTCCTGGGCTGGCACTGTAATGCACATCTGGGGAAGCCTCATACTTTGTAAGTTAATGGGATTATGTGCAAGGGAAAACAGTTTTCACAGAAACGTAAGAAAATTATTTTTTCATTTGCAGACTGGAAACACCATCTGAAGGGGTTTCAGGCACAAGATTCAAAGACGTTACCTGTTCTATTTTTTTGCCAGTTTAACCATGCACATTCACTCAGGGATGGGAATCATTTCAGCCTGGCTTGAATTAAAAGAGTCAAAAAATCATATAAAGTGGAAAAAATAGTAACAAGCTACTGCTCAGTTTTCTACCATATTTACAATTGCAAGGTATAAAAGTGCCATTTGGCTTAGTGAATTACCAGGTGGGGAGCTGAATCAAAATAGAAAATAATATGCATATACACAGAAAAAAAGCTTTAAAGCATTTTGAAGTTGCCGTAGGTGATACTTTCCCGGTACTAACAACTGGTGTGAGCCCCAAAAATAAGTTGAATGTGAACAATGTCTTAATTTTATGCCATACCTTTACCTCATGTTTACAGTTAACCCAGAATGGGGCAAAACCATTAGCTTTGATACTCTGTACCTTTTCCTGATTTTTTTTTCTGAGTTTGGATGCAGAACCTTGAATTACTAGACAAACAACTCTTCCAAAATATCATGGAGAAAAAGCTGCTGAAGAAGGGCCCACGTCCTTCCTAAGTTTGCTAAATTGTCCCCAAAATAACAGGTATCATTTCCTAGAGATTAAGTATCAGCAGGAAAAAATACCTGCAGCCCATCACTCATCCCAATGACATTCTAAGCCACTTGTTCCTAACACTCCGGACTCAAAGGTATCCTAGGGCATGTAGGATATCTGCATGTGCATCCCCACTGTCCTTGGGAAGGAGAACAAACTACAGCACTTTCCACCCATGCGTCAAGCCTTCATAACTCTGAGCAAAGACAAGAACACATCACCTGTGGCTTTGCAACGAATAAATGAATGCCGAGAGCAAGGACAGCCTTTGCAACCTGTGTTTGTGAGGTTCCTGGCACGGTGACGTGCGGCGCCGGGTTGGGATGGAAGGTGCTTGTAGAAACCTGTGAAAGCGACGAGGAGCCAGCTGCAGCACACAGGGCTCCCAGGCCTCTTGCCCCCAGACCTGCGTCTGGCAAATGCAGTCCTCACGGTCACTTCCCTCTGAAAAGTACTGCTTTCCTCAGGACTTCAGATGGCAGAACATGATGACGATGGCGAGGGTACTAATTTTCTTATTCTTTTCATTTTTCTTCTTTTTTTTTTCTTAAAAAAAAACCACATACAATATGAGAAGGTCTTATTTCTCTGTTCTTGAAGAAAAAAAGGCAAGATAAATTCTATTTAAAAACAAACAAACAAACAAACAAAAAACTTGTTAAGACCCTTGTGGTAGTCCCTATTTTGTGATTCATTATTTGTGTTTGAAGCTTTAGTTCTGCTTATTGAGTCTTCCCGTTCCTGCTTTTCCTCCCCGTGATTCACGGCTCGCTGAAGCCCGGGTGGCTCTGCACCCCGAACGGGTTTTAATTAAGAAGCTGGTGAATCCTGCCTGCACTGTGTCGGCGCTTGCCTGCTTGCTCCCACCACAGTCATGAGACTGTTTATCTTCCTGATTGAAGAGTAAACTAATTACGGTAGCTCTAACCAGCTTGTTACGTCTTGCTGAAGTAAAAAGGAAAGCAGAAAAATAATAATAATAAAAAAAAGCCACTACCTCTGTGGTGAAAATCTCCAGTGAGAACATGACTCCGTGAAGAGTCGGGAATGTATATTACCCATCACCAGTCCGTGTGACACCACCAAATGTCCTCATCCTACACTGTAATTAAATAGAGACTTGCACAAGCTACCCTGATGTCATATGCTTATTTTGTTCTTTTGACCAGAAGCTGCAGCAAAGGTGCTTTGCTGTAATGGGTCGGTCTCTAGGGACCTACGGTTTTGCTGTACGTCACACAGACTCATAGCAGGAAAAGATGGCCTTCAGGTGAGATCTTGTCTTTTTTCTGACTTGCTTTGCATAGTAGTTGCATTTTCTTTTTCTCCCTTTTCTCAGTTTCCGCTCAAGAATCCTAGCTTTTCTCTAGACTGAAGCCTAGAAGCCTCAGACATGGGAAAGAAACAGAGACACAGGCAGAAAAGAAATGGTTCTGATCTCCCCAGCTCTCCTCTCTTCTAGACAAAAGTGGACTGGGGAGGATTTGGGGAGGAATGGATGAAAACCAGCCAAGAGCAGTCATGCTGGTGTTTTTGGCATCACCACGGCTGCCTGCATTTACTTCTTGGCACTGCTCATTCTGGCACATAGCAGCGCAGGTTGAAAGTGGTGATTAAACGCCACTGCTCTCACCAGGGCACCATTTGTCGACCTGGCTTGTAAGGGTCAGGAGAAACAAACAGAAATGAGTCAAGCATAAGCACCAACCTGTTACGAGCTTGGTTGGCAGCAGTAGAAAATTTATTCAAGAACTAATCCAATAGATGCACGGGAACCTCTGCCAAGCTTAGTCAGCACGACAGCAAAGCCTCAGCCTTAGCTGGCATGCAGATGGGGTTCTCTCCAGATTACTTTTCTTCAAACAAACAAGCAGAACAGTACAAACAAAAAAGAAAAACTAGACCACCAACCCTTCTTACTGCTAGGGTAGGAAACTTTCAGTCTCCAAGAACTAGCAAACTGAAATTTCAGCTTAATGGCAGTTTGGATCCTTGGCACGAAGCAAAGGCTTTTTGGTCTACTTGGTTTTGAAACAACACAGAACAGAAAGATAAACCCTGCCCCTTCAGTTTCCACGGTAAGCAGGATTTCCAAAGCTACCACATTAAATCCGTGCTGAGCTCCCCTTGCTGCGTGACCCAGCTCAGGGCCCCCACGACCACCCAAAAATCAGGCTCTGAGATGACTTCCCCCTCCTAGTGCAGCAGAATTAATGGTATTCCCAGATGAAACAGCAGGACACACACACACCAGGTGGTTTTTAGTGTGTCTAGCCCCAGCCCGTCAGGATAAAAGGCCAGCGACTATGGAGGTCCTCCCTTCCAGCAAAATCTTATTTTGGAGCCTGCAGACTGCAAAACAAGCCCAGCCACCAGCGCCAGCCAGAGCTGATCACACCGCTCAGAAGAAATAAGGCAGGGCTGATCTGTCCATCTCCTGGGGCATCTCAGTGAGCCCTACAGCTTCAGATCAGCCCTGACAGATTAATGGAGATGCTTTCTTCTGCGCACCCAGGAGGGGGGAGACAAAACAAAGCAAAGCCAAAACCAAAACCACAGCCAGTTGTACCTGTTAAATTAACTCATTCTCTGTAATCAAAGCTTCTTTTAATAATTAAACCAAGTCCCTCAGCTCCCATCTTTCTGGGGATACCAGACTGTCTGTTGCATAAATAGCTTTTGACTCATAAACAAAAACTTTCTTCACCAAAGAAAGAGTGATGAAGACGGACTAAAAATAATTAATGTATGATGAATAATTAACAGACATAGAAACGAGTTTAAAGGGATCTAAAAAGCAAAGCAAAATCCAGGCCCTTAAAGTGAGGAAGAACAGCCTGCATTCCCAAGCCGCCGTGCTTGGCGAGCGCCGTTCCCCAAGCTTAGCAGCGCTTCCCTGCTGCATCAATCAGCTGTGTCCGCAGCCTTGATGAGTCTGTACAGATTGTGTCACCTCAGCCCCAGCTGCGGGATTTCACGCCAGGCTTGCTGAAGGGAAGCGAGCAAGCGGCACGGGGGCTGTGCAGGCTGTGCAGCTCCTGGTTGTGACCCAGCCACCGCACGGAGGTCAACGCCCTGCCAGGGGAGACTGTAGCACGTAACTGGAATACGATGTGCTGCATGTTAGCAGCGAGCTTTATAAAAATAAAGCCTAAAAGGGGTGACTTTAGCCCTCTGGGGTCAGCTTCAGGTGCCCTTCCTGGGGCTGCGGAAAGTCACTGCAGAGTGGTGGGGCCAGGGATGCCCTGAGGCACAGCACAAACCTGCAGCAGGGCCTTGCTGCTTTCCAGAAGCAGCAGCTCCGGGCTGGCAGCAGGACAGGGAGGCACCAAACCTGTGCCTGTGGACCCAGGACCACCGCCAGGCTCCTCGCACTCACGGAGCAGGGCTGCACGCATCCCATGTGAGGGCTGCGCTGCGTCTTGCTGCAGGCACACAGGGCATTGCTGGGACGTGCCAGGGTCAGGAGCTGTCACCAGAGGCTTTGGCAGTGGCTCCTGCATGTGGGGAAATAAATTAGTAAATATAAATTAGTAGATGACAACTGTCTTCGCAGAGACCTCTGCTTCCTATCCGTATCTGCTTGGGGTTTAAGCACTATGTAAACCTCTTGATTTGTGTGCAGAGGAGATGGAAAGGCAGCAAACCTCACCTGGGGGAAGCCAGGCCACGGCTTCAGGCTTTGTATCTGCACCAGGCATTTAGTGCTAACTATTGTTAATACAGATTTATTAATGCAGTCATGAAGTTGATTTTACAGACCGCAAGAAAAAGCAAGGAAACCCCAAATCAGCATTAGCAAGAAACCAAATCGTGTCCCCAAATAGTAACAGTGACTCAGGAGTCAACAACCCACAAAGCCTCTGCAGATCTCATGAGCTCTCTCAAACCAAGCTGCAAAATGTCCAGGGCTACAGAGGAAATCACAGGAGCTGAGAAGATGATGGAAAGAGACAGGTTGTGAGTTTAGAGCTCGTCTATGTGAAGAAATCAGCAGTCACTGCTAATCTGAATAAATATTCCTGCACATGGCTTTCAGAATCCCTCCCTGCGGGACAGCTTTCGTGCAAAACAAAATTGGCTTTTATCAGGCATAATTCTTCTGGTTTAGTAGAAAACAAAACAAAACAAAACAAAACAAGCATGAAGGCTGCAGAATGGCTGTGGTGGCTCCTCACACAGCACCAAAGGACTTGAGCAGCAGCAGGGCAGCTGACGCCTGGTCTCACGCTGATCCAAACCCTGACGTAGCCGCAGTGCCAGCAGGTCAAACGTGCTCCGATGTGCCCATGTCTGGCCGGGATGAAATCCATTGCATCAGATGATTCACTGGCACACAGAGCTGATGTGAAAGAGCTGAATTACAGCTTTGACAGCCCCCTGGGCCGTGGGCTGGGCTCCCTGGCAGGGAATAGCATGGACGAGGATACGGAATGAAAGGGTTTGACCAAAAACCTAAACTGGTGAGTCTGGAAAGGGGCTGATCCAAGCCTAACGAGTGGGCTGGCTAAAGGCAGGGACACTGGGAAATAGGCAGGTGTAGCACAGTGCACTCACTTTGCTGTTACAGAATCACAGCATCATTAAGGTCGGAAAAGACTCGGAGAAGACGTTTTGCTGTCAGTGACAGCACAAGCGCAGAACAACGGGGAATCAGCTCCCGCAGTATGTGTGCAGGCTGGAGTCTGGATGAGAAAGTCACACCAAATTAACCTGGGGATGCAGATTTATGACTGAATTATTGTGGCTTGGCAATTTGCTGCACCATGGTAATTGAGTTTGGGCATGTTCTCAGCGGGTGGCAGATGTGCAGCAAAATGCTCTGGGTTACGCGCTTCCATTGCGTTTACAATACCACACTTACCTTGCACTTGCTTTGAGTTAAGATGACACGGAGTGATTTACTGTGGCTCAGGTACCTGGAGTAACCTGGTTAGCCACAGAGCTGTGCCCGTGAGTCTGAGCCCGCCTATGCACAGATTCCCCAGGTCTGCAGGGGGATCTCTGGGCAGGTCCGACTGCCTTCCTGGAAAACAAGCTCAGTAAATGACTTGAGGGATGAAAGCAGAATCACACAAGGTTACAGAGAGCGAAGCACTGGAATGCGATCCAGAGAGCTCAGTGCAAGGGAAAGGGCTGGTAAACTTTATCTACTTAAAAAAGCAAGAAAGTTTTCCTTGAAGCAGCCTAATTTTGAGACTCGTTTCTTCACCCCCCCAGTCCGACAAATAAAGGCTCTCCGAGTGACACAGGGTGGTTGGAAACAGACCTTTAGGTATAGAAATGTAGACTGAATTTTTCACCCTGTCTGCAAACACAGTTAAGCCAAGTCCCAGAGCGAGAGGGACGCATCAGAGCTAGGCTCCAGACTTCAGTCTGCAGAGGAAAACCTCTGCTCTGGTGGGACAGGGACTGCCAGCTGCTGAGCACAGCACACACAGCACACACATCTCCTGCTGCCGGAACACGTCCTGCAGCCTGTAGAAAGGAGCAGGCAGCCCCCCAGGCCATTGGTCCCAAAGGGGGTTTGTGCTGGTCCAATGCAGCCCCCGGCATGCTCGGTGCCTCCTCGCCCAGCACCTCTCGCCTTGCCCCCCGGTCTCATTCACCAGCTGTCTCCCAAGGCTGCCCCGAGCTGCTCAGCACCTCTCCCCCTCACCCAAAATTAAAGGCTGAAACCCTTTAATCTCTGCTGATAACCAAAGGTGTGTCTTTCCACATGGAGAGGGCAAAGAGTAGATGAGCTGAAAAACATTCAATAGCAACAATTTGGGAGTCGTTTCCCTGTCAGAAAGGGAGAAAAATCCGTGGTAAAGCTTTGGCCTTTCTGCTCACATCATCCAAAGCAGATCTCCTCCTGAAATGAGAGTGCAGCCAGCTCCCAAGGAACTAATCCTTGCAATTTAGCCCCTGCTCCCCACACTGAGACAGCTGAGCACAGGGCACTTGACATCGAGGTTCAAGCACCAGACCTGGCCGTCTTCAGCATCTGCTGTATTTGCTGGGTTCCGATAGATCAATGCCGCATAAAAGAGGCAATTAATCAATTGTGCCCAGCTGCTGTGACCCAGGAAATCCAATTGGAGCCAAAAATAATTAATTATTGCAATTACCCTGCTCTGTTCTGATGGGCTGCAAGAGTCAAGGCCCTGGGGTGTGCAGCCAGGGGACAGGCTGAGGATCCCAGCGCGGCGCTAAGGGCTGGCAGCAGGCAGCGGTCCCTCTGCCACCCCCGGGTGCTCAGCACAACCAGCCTCGGCCTGGCAAACTGATCGTGCCAGGCAAAAAGGCCAAAGAGATCCATTTCAAGCCGGGGAAGGAAGGTCAGAGAGCCTTTCTGAGCTGGGGAGGGAACGTCAGCGCCTGTTGGCATGCGCAGCCATTCCCTTCTGAATTCATAACAGCTCCCCAGCCCAGGTGCAAAGGGCAAGGTGGGGTTCCTCTGTTGCTCCTTTATGGGTGTTTTCCATCAGGAAATGCCCATTTCTCCCAGCCCTTCAGCCACGTGAAGCGTCTTGACATCCTGAACATCTTGTTAACGTGAAAACCATCTGGAATGCTCTTCTTCTGCCACAGCCTCAGCAGGATTTGGACAAGTCCCACCTTTTGTCTGCCTTTATTTTATGGTGGCTGTTGGTTTTGTTCCCCCCGTTACTCTTTAAAAAATGCCTCGTCAGGCTTGTGTCCTGTGACATCTCCCTGCTCTCTCTGGGGTCCCTGGGGACGAGCCCTGAGTGCGGCACAACCATGTGCAGGCACGGGGAGTGAGCTGGCAGGCGAATGGGCCCACTCGGCTCCCCCGGGAGACAATAAATATCCCAGCAAAATGAAGGCAGGTCAAGCTCTCCAAAACTTTTCAGCAGACTTGCATCGCTTCCAAAGCAACACATTATTTCCCCAGACCTCTTATAAAGATTTTTTTTTTTTTTTACCTGTTTGGAGCAGACAGATAGGCTTATCCAAAGAATAGCAAAAACATCTCCAGTTACATGAAAACACTGCTCTGCCTCGCTGAGAAACAAGCTCTTATGAAGAGCAGAAGTGCTGTGGAATAAGCCCAGATATGCCCCAAACTGAAATGCCATCAAGCCCAAATTCTGTCAGCATCTATAGAGTTTCTCTTTTTCTGAGGCAATGGCACTGTACCACAACACTCACAGCAGTGAACAAAGTCTCATTTCATCCTTTATTGCAGTTAATTTCTGTACCTCTTTATTATCGACCCTAGCCTGACCTTCCTCTCTATAATTGCTCCAGAGAGAAGAGAGTAGGAGCATCTTTTAATTTCATTTCATTTCATTTCATTTCATTTATATTATTTTATTTTTAATTCAGAAACACAATTGCCACAATTCTCTAGGCTGGAGAACTAAGTCATGTTTTGTGGGGGCTTTCTGTCCATTGAACAACTTCGATCTTTTAGCTTCTTAATTTTCCATTTCTCTCTTTTTTTTTTTTTTTTTTTTTTTAAGCAAAAAGGAACCAATTAGTAATTAAACATCTAACAGACTAATGAGCTGTCACTTATGTGATTCACAAATTGCCCGTGTTAACTGAATGGCACTCGTGCAACTCAGGATAGCATAAACGGATATTTGTATTCTCGAGCTATTGCAGCCAGCAGATCAAAAAAAAAAAAATCTCTGGGATATTTCTCCCAGGAGTTCTCACCTGCCCTCCTTAACAAGTGGCAAGAGGCAGAAGGGAGCTGGAACAAAACCAGCGTTAAGCTCTTCACACTGCCCTGCTGTGGAAATTGGTTAACTTAGTCCGAGCACGTATGCGGGTGACGCCGTTAAATGGCTGCACATTACAGCTCTGGGACCCAAAGCCCCAGTCTGTTAACCTGCGTTCGGAAGTTCCAGCTCCAACAGTAAATCTCGGAGAGCCGCTTGCAGAAAAGCGCCGCCGTCACCTCCCTGCAGAAGAAGAGCAACTTAATAAATGCAGCAGCGCTTATTAGTGACTCATGAAAGCATCTGCAGTCTTGCCTGCGAACCAAACAGAGCACAGCTTTTCGACAGGGATACAGTGAGCAACTGCCTCTCCGAACCATTAGGTGATTAATGCTGTTCTCGTAGGGTTTTAGCCAATTTGTAAGCGAGCTATACAGAGAGCTTGGCCCATGATTGGGCTGGCTAACAAAAATAATAATGATGTTATGTGTACTTTTAATTTGGGACTGACTTATTTGCAGGTGCAATTATTTGAGTCCTTATATAAACTACAGCAGGGAAAAATACAGATTTAACTCTAGGTCCTTTTTGTTTGTTTTTAAACTGTAACAACAGTGCAGCATTGAAGCAATTGGAAGTGGAAGATACTTCCTTGCCAAACTGCCCCCACGCTGCTCAACTCCACTACAGTGACACAAAGCATTAAAAACAATCTTTATGTTATGTTATGTTATGTTATTTTATTTTATTTTATTTTTTCCCAAAAAGGAGAGAGAGGGGTTGTAACTAGGCCAGAAGACGATTGCAGAAGCAAATTGCAGGCATGTCTCCCTATTCCTCTGATGCACACAGGGATGAAGCCAGGTGGGGAGCTGCTGCTGGAAGCCTGGCCCTGAGAGCTCCGGTTCCCCACGTCAGGCCTGGCCAAGCCCATGAAGGATGAGCCGTGTTTTGCTCACCTGGCACCCGATACGTACAGACCCTACGGCTGCCTCAATGGAAACACGCGAAATTCAGCATTTCTTACATTAAAATCACATCAGTGCTGTCAAACGTCTTGATTGCCTGCACCTATGGAGCCATGTGGGAAAAAACAAAAAACAAAACAAAACAAAACAACCCAACAGGCATTTCTACTGAGCAGACTTCTCCAGCTGTATTTTACTCCGATCTATTCCTCCCCCCCTCCCCAAGGCACATTTATTTTACCTTAATCTCATATCTATCATAATCCCACTGCTGCCAAACACCTTCTTTATCCCCCGGGGGATTTCCCACTGCCGAGAAAAAGCCACGTCAGGAGGCAAACACTGGAAACGCAGCCAGGAGAAAGTGGCAGCCTCAGAAGGTTTCTGCTGTGAACATGCAGGGCTCGAAAAGCCTCCGAGCAAAACAGCGCCTATGGGGTGAGCAGGGCTGCAGCCCGAGCTGTCTGGGAGGCAGCGCCAGGGACGCAGACAGTCTTTGAAGATGTATTTGTGTGATAAAGTATGTCAGGAGCTTTGGAGACAGCAGGGAACAAAAGGACTGAGGCTGTGACAACGTTGGGCTCGCTGAAAGATCTCCTGGGTGTGGGCAGGATGGACAAGGAAGAGCTTAGGTTTTAATGGGCAATTTTAAAAAATGAGAATCGAGCAGCTGGCAATAGAGAAGAAGAGCAGTGTGTCACAGGCAGACGTGTGGCACCCCAGGCAGGAGGTGCAATGATTTAAGCGACGCCGTGCTGTGATCCTCTGACCGGATTTGTCCCGACAGAGGTGACTGCACGCAAGCTGACCCAGCACGTAGGTAACAGCAGGGATGGATTGGTACTGAGGCAGGACAAGAGCTTCCTGACTCCTTTCCAGAGCATGACATCTGCCTGTCTGCGCTGAGCTGAGGGCACATATCTATTATTGGGGGAAAGGGTTTTCTTCCCCTCATCCCCTCCTGCTATAGACCACCCTCCTACCAGGCTGTGCAGCAGGACCGAATGGTGCGAAGGGCAGGAAACGCTGAAATCTTTTCCTTCTTCTGTCTCTTGTGAAGGACTTTGCAAAAGAAACACAAGGTGATGATGGGAGGTGAGAAAGGCGGTTCCCAGAGCTGGACCTGAATTTGAAGGTTGGGAATATTTTCTCCCCAGAAAAGTGTCTTGGTACTGAAGAGTGTCCTTGTTCCTTCAGTGATGTTTCCCAAAGAGCCACAGTGAATCAGGAGGGATTTTTTTCCCTGGTTTTGGAGAGGGGAGGAGATAACAGAAGGTCTGGTCAGTCCTTGGCTCTAGCCCTGTTCCTAGGAGGACCCCGAGACTTGTCTAATCACAAATGGAAGTTAATCCTCCTCAAGCCAGATGCTTTCTAAAGCTTTAGATACTTTCTTCTATAGGAGAAGTTCTAGGGGTGACACCCGAATTCATTTCAGATCAGAAAAATGTCAAAGCATTATCAATTTACAGTGACCATCATTTTGATGTCAATAATATTGAAAAGAAAATATTTCACTTTTCAGCAACACAAAACACAACCTGAAATACTTCAAGACGTTCTGCTGTAAAGAGTTGCCCACAGGAAACCTAAGCCTTTCACTGAAATTCCCACAAATAATTGTGATCACGACAAAAACTCCTCTCCTGCAAACAAATTTTTCATCAGAGCCTTTGCTGTTCCATGCCAGGCATGACGAATGCCACTTGCTCGCTTTCCCTTAGCCAGACTGCGAATTCCTCATGTGAAAAATTGTTTGTAGTCAGACAGAGCACTAAGAGAGCAGACAGCACTTAAGAAATCGATAACAGTCCCAGCTTTCACCCCTCTGGTAAGAAAGTGAGATGTGGCAGGAGCGTTCCCTGCTCCTGCGATCTGTTACCTCTCCATATGTTGGTGGTGTTTGCTGAGAACTGTGTGTGTTAGGAGTCGGAGAGGAGGCGAAAAGCAGGATACTAATAGCACCCACTGCACTCCAAAATGCTCCTTGGGGTGGCTGGAGACCTTGGCTTGCTACAGATACAGCTGTTTTCCCTCCCTTAAATAACCTGAGGAGATTTAAAAGGTGGTGCTGTGGGCATTCAGTAACATGGGCAGCAATCCTTGGTCACTTAAATGTCTGTAAGCGTCCATTCACGCAGACGGTCTCCGTGCACGGAAAGCCTCTTCCCTGAAAACACA
The DNA here is from genome assembly GCA_011075105.1 of Heteronetta atricapilla. Classification (NCBI taxonomy): domain Eukaryota; kingdom Metazoa; phylum Chordata; class Aves; order Anseriformes; family Anatidae; genus Heteronetta; species Heteronetta atricapilla. Next base: position 5,879,388 of record CM021754.1, on the reverse strand, counting down.
GGATTTCCCCAGTTAAATCGTGTTAACACCCTAGCCATTTCTCCATGGGTCTCCTGAGTGGAAACAGTGAGAACTGAACACAGACGTCAATTAAACCAGTCTGGTTAATTGAGTGGGGATTGCTGCTGAAAGAGCAAATAGGATTGAGGTCAGGGGTGCCTCCAGCCCAGTGCAAAGAGAAATAAAACATCCAGCTGAAAAAACAAGTGACCAGAGTGGCTGTTTATCTTATTGAAGAGCGAGTAGAAGCTGCTGGGGTATAGTTTCATGACCAGAGCTGTATAGAAATACCTTCAAAGCACCCCTCCACCCTCTGCATTTCAGCAGCAAGCATTTAATTAACTAAAGGCATCTGAAATTGTGTATGAACCCAGTTGCCTCTGGAGCTGATTCTTCAACATCTTCTACAACGCATAGTGCTAAGTAAATGGAAAACGCTGTGAAATCAGGCCGGGAATGAATTACACCAATTACCCATGTGCATCTATAACTCTGCGAGGTGCCGGCTGACAGAGGTTCAGCCTGTCTGGCTTTAGCTTTTCAGCTTCACAAGTACAAATCACAGAAAACCCGAGGCTCAGACACATTAAGTCCTTTCTGTACCACGCACAGCGCTGATGTAATCTGAACGTTGCCCCCTTGCACTGTGAAGTGTTGCATTTCCCGAGGGATCCGAGCGACGAGGAAAAGAGGTTTTGGGGAGGGTTGGCTGGGAACCGGCCCAGCGGCAGGGGGCAATGCATGGGGTAGGGGTGTTGGGGTGGCAGCCCTGAGCCATCCTGCCAGGAGAACAGCAGCACAGAAACCCCAGCATGAAGCACCTATTGCAGGAGGAGGCTGCTTGCAGTTTGAGAAATCCTTCTCAGCTCTGGGCTGCTTGCAGTTTGTCCTCCGGAGCAGCTGTGACCAGCAGGGAAAAGCAGCAGCACTGCCACGAAAGGTGCACCCATCCCACCCAGCCCGTGCCCAGAGCAAACTCAGAAGCTTGCCTCCAGCCTCAGTCTCACAGCAAGATGCAGAAGGTGCTCTCAGTGCAGGTCTGCTGTGAAAAGCATCACCGGGAGCCCTGCCATCTAGGATCACCGGCCGGAGCATGCTGCTCAGCACCACTTACCAATGGCGCTTTTCAGACAGAAGAGAAAAACTTCATTTCCAAGCACACGGGTCCAAAAAGAGCCAGGTTAAGTTTGGCCTACACAGGCTGATGAGAAATAAAACTTGGCACTCCTTCCTCGCTTTCCATCCACAAACCTCAGAGCCTTTTACAAATATTAGCAGAGCAGTGACCTTCCCGGCTCGAGCGCAGCAACGAGACACTGGGAACGCCTCATCCAATCCCCCACCCTGTATGTGGTCCTCACATTGTGGCTGCAATAAAAGTATCTGTTCTATTGCAATAATAATAAAATATAATAGCACTGCAGAAAATGAGAAACACAACATGATTGTGTTGTGTATCGGGGCAGCCAGCAGCACTGCTCTGTGTCCCCCCCAGCGACTTCAAATACTTTAAAGACATGATTTTCGTGAGGCTTTAGGCTCGACGACATAGGTCTTTAGAAGAGTCGAAGCAGTGCACTCAAGCAACGAGCTGTTTTGGAAGATTTACGTCCTGGTACTGCTCCTTTCGAAAGGCACAGCTGATGTGCTGCCTTGGCTGTCAGCGTTGGCAGCCCTTGGTTCAGAACATGATATAATCATCCGTATATTTATCAGCGGGGACAAAAGACTAAAATGTATTTGAACAAGGGAAAAGGGGGGATGGAGACCCACGATTAATTTTAGAAATAACAAGCTGCAAGTTGCACAGTCACAAAGCGGGGGCTGGAATGCAGTTTTCCAGAGTTTGTAAAGACTCATTTAATTTCTATAGAAACTGAGCAGCAAACAGGTAATTTTCTCTGAAAATTGCTTCTATCACCTCCGTAATGCTCTGTAAGAGGAATACATTTCCCTTGTGCTTTCTTAATCCCCTGTTATTTTCATTATAAATTTAATTAAGCTCTCCTGGAGAACGCTCTATGACATATGAGCTGAGTTTTGTTTTTCTATCAGAGCGACGATAGAAATGAGCTGCTGAATTATGTGGCAATTGCATTTCTTTAATCCATGCTAATTTTTCAAACGATATTAAGCAGTTTGCTCCCCCAAGTCAATCTGTGCCACCAAAGCTGAGTGCAGGAGCCGCACGGGGATGCCCAAGAGGCCGGAGTGCCTCCAGCTTCTCCTCTCCTCCTCTGGCCAGCGCCGCAGCTCCCTTCTTGCAGAACACCCCTGAGGAAATCAGGTGAATTAAAGCAGCTCTCAGTGCCACAGCAGAAAGGAATCCAGAAGCAGCTCACTTTTTTTTTTTTTTTTTTTTTTTTTTTTTCTGGGGAAATCAGCATTTGAGGATCCTCCCTGCACTAGGGCTCAGCCAAACACTGCTGCCTCGGGATGCCTTCTGCTGGGGGTGCTACCCCTCGGGGCAAGATGTTGGTGTTGTTCCCGGAGGGCTGCAGTCGCCCTGGGCTTTACGGGGCCAGTTACCAAGCAACACGTGCTGCATCCTCCCTGCTCCGCAGAGCAGGACCAAGGCACCTCGCCTTGTTGTTGTTTCAATCTCTGCACGTTTGGAAAAGAAGATTTATTCTAGGCTGATCCCCTGCTTCTCAGCATCCCGCTTGCTTCATATAATTAGTTGATAATCCTGGATAAAATCTATTGAATCACTAGATTACCAGCATCTGCAGTTATACAAATCACATCTGAAGGCACTATAATAATTACAAGTTATGTTACTAACACAAGGGTTCTCAAAACAGAATCTAGGCTGTCTCTTGTGCGAAAACCAAACCCGTGCCCCCTAATTTTCCATTTTCCCCAAGTGGCAGCTGAGAGCAGCTGCCTCTCCTCCCGCCCGCCAGGCGGCTGCGGCACTGCCACGAGCTCTGCTCGAGCTCAGCACCTGGCTTGCCAAAGACGCACACGCAGTCTTTTCCACGTCTCAGCCACAGGGTTCCGAGAGCTGGACGCAAACATCAAGAACAAAAAGCTCAGGTGGCACCATCATTACTGAATAATTGAAGATTGAACGCCTGTCATTGCTCAGCATTTGTCAGGGATGCTGCTGTCCTACAGCTTTCAGCAGAGCTTGCTGAAAGCAGAGCGGTAATGTAACATCAGCACCCCTGAGAAGGGAAGGAAGTAAGCAAGAAAAACTCATGTGATATGGGCTGACATCAAGGATGAATAGGTAAAATATACATATATAATTAAAAAATATATTAATATTAAAAATGCGTTAATTTTACACATTAACACATTCCCTGGTTGCTTCTCCCCTATCCATCATGACAAATGCCATCACATGTAGGAGTACAGAGGCCAGCAAAGAAGCCTTCCCGTATGGATAAGACACAGGGGAGCGAGCTCCTAGTTCCCTGCCCCTTGCTGAGAGACACAACAGCACAGACAGGCTGGGACACAGGCCTTGTGTGCTGCCCGTCCTTCATGCCTCGCTTTTCTCCCCCTGCCTCTCTATCTGGAGATTATAGCACATAAAATGAACACCGGAGGTTCCTGTCACAAATCTGGGCCCCTGGGAGCACACAGCGACAATTCCCCCCCCCCCGACTTACTTCAGTTACCACTGATGGTTTGGGTTGTTTTTTTGGGTTGTTGGCTTTTTTCATTAGCAAGACACTACCAGTGCAAGGAGACAGACATGCCTGCTGCCAGCCACATCCATCATCTTGCAGAATTTCAAGCATCACTGCTAGGAAAAACATCTTCAGAGTGGTGTTGGAGTAAAAATGTCACACCGAGGGAGAGCTATCTGTCTGCACCTCATCCTTCTTTAATGTTACGCCTCTGACAGCTTAACAACAGCTAAACAGCTTAGGTCTCAGCAAGAGATTTCCAAGCTGTTTGAGAATGAGAAACAAGACATTTTAATTAGAGGCAAAGCTTCTGCTTTGCTGCCGCCGCCCCTCTGAGTGCGGCTCACGGTGAGGAGCGCTGCGGCGGCACGGCGTGCGCGCCCCGGGCATCGCTGCACACGCTGCCTGTCCCCAGGGAGGACACCCGTCCCCTCCACCAGGCGTGGAGCATGGTGATGGCATTTTAGACAGGCACCCTTGCCCAGCTTTGCTGTGCGATGAGTTTGCCCAAGAGGTAACCGTAACAATTGCAGGATGCGCGCAGAGGTATTGTCCATTTACCCCCCTGCAACACAAACCCACAAGAAGGTATTTGCCACGGTTCTGCTGTCCACACGATGCGGTAAAACTGCCTTGGGTTTCAAGCTCCCATCAAGGCACCAAGAAGCACGGGGAGATAATTTCAGTGCATTACATTTCAGGCTTTCCACTGATTAACGAGAAAGGGATAACCCCACCCAGCCATCTCCCAAAGGTCCCCAGAAAACTGGCTTTGTATTAGTCACCAGGGACACCGGCTTTAGTCTTTGGTTAGCTGCCTCCTCCCCACTTCCTGGGCACTGACCTTGTGCAAGAAATGCAATTATCCTTCTACCCTTACACTCCGTCTGTTAAGAAAAGCACCAGCAGCAGCCCAGCCTCTTCCAAAGCCCAGCCTGTGTCCGTGCCCTGGGCTGAAGTCAGGGCACATTTGGCAGCCGAAGTCAGGGCACATTTGGCAGCCAATGTTGGGAAACAACACGTAATTTCAGAATTGGGCTCCAAAGCTAAACAGATGGGTTTAGCTCTTTGTCAGGGAACTGCTCAGATGGTGGAGAAAAGCATGGGGACTGTAGTGAGCAAATGAAGCTCCTCGGTTATCTGCCCAGCAGTTCTGCAGCTGCTCTCTGTGCACACAGTGCTTCACCCTTACCAAGGGAAGATCAACCCTGAACAGCAACGAAAGGGTCTGTCTGAAGTGATACAGCTGATGTGTATATACAGTCTCTACACTGCACAAGGCGTCCCTTAGGGAGATGTAACTGGGGAAAGGAAGGAAGGAAACTAAAGAGATAACAGCACCATCTGATAAAGGCTTCACCCCGTGCTGCACAAAGGGCACAGGCTGCAGAGTTCCTTTGTCTCACTTAGGGCAGCCTCTGAACCCACCCTGTAAGTCCCCTTCCTCCTCCAACTCTTTGGAAACTCACATCAATATCTGTAGTTAATATAAAAATTAAAATGAAATTAGTAGATATTTTTTAATCTTGTCAAGATAGAACATTTGGGTTTTACTAGGGAGCAGTTAATGAACCACTTCATTTTTTTTCCCATAAGCAACATCATCCATTTCCCCACAGAAAATGGTTCAATTGAAAACAAAGTCAATTACATCCCATCATATTGTAATAAAGTTAGTCTTTTGAAGACAGCCAGAAGAAGAAAACCTTTTTGGCATATGAAAAATGGGGAAGGTTTCCTTCAAGATCCGAAGGCAGAGAACAGCAGGGCCGTGTTGCAGACACCAGCCCTACTCCCACCGGGTTCCAGCGCCCAGTCGAGGACGCTGCTGCCCCCTCCCTCCACCTGGTTTAAGGCAAGGCCCTCGTTACATCTCCAGCTGGTCAAATATCAAAAAGAAAATAAACGTGCAAGGAGTGACTAAGAGATTTTTAATAGCAACCGTGGCCATTGCAGCCGTCCCACCTGATCTTTAATTTAGCGCAGTCCAGAGAGCCTCAGTGGGTTAAAGCTAATCTAAGGAAAAGCACGCTGTACCGAGCAGTGAAATACAGTTATGACTCACACTTGACAATATATCATCATTTCCACAGAGCACTTGAAGCCTGATGTTTCTGTTCCAGCTCCCTGCTCCGTCCTGCCCAGCCAGCTGCCAGCTTTCCCCATACAACACGCAACCCTCGGGCACACGGAGCCTGCGGGGAGCCGCTGGGCACAACCTCCCCGGGTTAGGGCAAGCCCAGCTTTTGGCCAGGGAGGACAAGGAGCTCCCTGCCCTTTGCCATTCGCCCTGCTCACACAGGGTAAAGACCCAGTGCAGCGTTTCTGAGTGGGTAAAGCACCAAAGATGGCTCTGGAATAGCAGCAGAGCAAATAAAAACAGTAAAAGCCATCCAGCTGGAGGAGATGGAGCCTCCAGCACAGCTCTAATGCCGTGCAGCCTGAGCACAGCTACCAGAGCTCATACAGTTATTTTTCTAGAGCCCACCGTTGGCTCACTGCTGGGGCAAAATGACCTCTTGGCATGATGGCTGAGTCCTTAGTAGATCACAGTGAGATTGTCACACATATAAAATACTACTTACTAGGATAAAATAATCAAATCCATGAAGACTGCGTGTTTTACAGACAGATAATCAAGCTTTGTGTATTAATAACCTGCAGCTAATGGGTGGAAGCAAGCCCCACCTGAATGCTCCCACAGAAGTGCTAAGTACACTCCCAGCTACTCAGTGCCTTTAGAAAAGCAGGCCATGAGATCTGGCTACCCAGATTAAACACTGCTTTTCTAAGAAGGAACTCTTTTAACCTGTGAAAATCTTAAAGCAGCATTTTGTCACTAGGACTGGAGGTTATTGGCAGCCTTCACGGCAAGGAACAGGATCCAGAACTGCACCCCTTTCTTGGCTTATCCTTCAAGTCCTTCAAGCCAGCTTTCCAATGACAGCCTCAGCGCTGAAAGTCTGAAGGGTGGAGGTGGTCAACAAGTAATTTGAACGTTCGTGAAAAAAAGCTCTTAGCCCCTTTTAATTTTTTTTCTCTGAAAGGATGGGGTGGAATTATTCTGGAATTTCTTTTCTCTATGTTGCACGCATTTAAATCATTCTTACTAGTGATTTTTCTTCCTAGTTTTATTTTTAATAAAGATTCTTGTTACAAAAATGAGATGTCAGAAAATCTGACACATTGCTGTACCATATGCTTAGTGTCTATTTCCAGCAGCAGGTGAGAATCTCAAGATTCAATTCCCACCTGTGCCAAGCCCTTTTACACCAATCTGCTCTGTAGGAAAACATGGAATAAAAGCAATAAAATCTGTGGAAGACATGTATATATGTGTACTGCTGTGCAGTTTCAGCACTGTCCTTATAAAAAGGGATTTCAAATATCCATTTCCATCCCCACACAATGAGTATCACAACAGGAAAGCGTTGCCTAAAGCCAACATCACCAAGTCAAATGCAAACTTGATCAGACTCAACTATTAACCTCTATAAGCTTTGTCAGGCTCTCAAAAATAACTTGTCATCTTCCTTCTATGGCTCTGTTTACTTTTACTTTTTTAGTGTTTATACTTAGGAACTTCCATTAAAAAAAAAAAATCATGTAATCAACAGGTGCCAGGAGATGGTGGTTTAAGACATAGCACCTGATGTTGGAAAACTCAAGTCGTAAATGCCAGACTTGATAAATCTACAAATCTGTCCTTCTTGGAACAAATCTGGGTCTTGAAATCTTAGCATCATTCCCCAGAGTCCTATTCCCTGATTTATTCATCAGTGAGTCCTTGCCTTGGAGCAGAGTAATGATATTTTCCTTCTGATGTCTAATTGCCAACTGGAGGGCCGTACAGCCAGTAATATCTTCCACATCCAGCAGAGCACCGGCCTTAATCAAGGTCTTGATAATGGCCATATTGCCCTTGAGGACAGCAAGGTGCAAGGGTGTCCAGCCCACTTTGTTCTTGGCATTGACATCTGCCCTGCACTCCAGCAGGTTGATGACGGTCAGAAAGGAGCCCCGCTGGACTGCAAAGTGCAGGGGGGCCCACTCCGACTTTTCGGCGATGTTGGGGTCTGCCCCACATCTCAGCAGCTCGCAGACCACCGGCTCTTCGCTGTAGCGAGTGGCCAGGTGAAGCGGCGTCCAGCCCATGCTTCCTCTGGCGTTCAGCTTGGCGTGGCTGTCCTTCAGCAGGTGGATGATTTCAATGTGCCCTTTGAAAGAAGCCAGGTGCAGCGGGGTCCAGCCTTTGTCTGTCCTCAGCTCCACGTTGGCTCCGTATTTGATGAGCTTCTCGCAGATGAGGTACTTCCCCCTGGCCACGGCCAGGTGCAGGGCGCTGTAGTGGTTTTGATCCAGGCTGTTGACGGAGGCCCCGTTCTTCAGCAAGTAGTGGACGACCCTGAACTTCCCCCGCTCCACCGCGACATGAAGCGGCGTCCTGTGGTTCTTCTGCTTCTTCTCCAGGTCTGCTCCTTGGCTGGCAAGGAGCTTGACCAAGCTGACGTGCCCAAAGCAAGCTGCCACGTGGAGGGCCGTTTTCCCGTCTACCTCCTGGGTGTTGGAGTCAGCCTGGCGCGACAGCAGCACTCGGGCCACGTTCTCGAAGTTGTTCTGTGATGCCAAGTGCAGGGGGGTCCACCCGTCGTGCTCCTGAGCATTTACCTGTGCCTGGTGGTCCAGCAGGAGGCGGACGATTCTGTCGTCCCCATTCTGCGCTGCGAAGTGAAGAGGCGTCCAACCATCCTCATCGGGCAGGTTGATGTCCGCATCGTGCTCTATCAGCACCGAGCAGATCTCCGGGGACCTCCTCTGAACAGCCATGATGAGCGGCGTGTAGCCACAGGCTGCCTGGCTGTTCACGTTGGCTTTACAGCTCAGGAGAAACTTCACCTTGTCCACGTCTCCCTGGATCACCATGACGTGAAGCAGCGTGAGGCCGTTGTCGTGGACTCTGCAGATCTTCTCGGTCAGGATGTCCTCGGGACTTTCGGTCTCACCCTGAGAAGGCGGCACCCGGACCTCCTCTTTACCCTTTTCTAAAGGCAGGGGAAACAAAACAGCAGGGAGGGAGTGAGACCAAGTGAAACAGCTTGCTGTGCACAAAATGGGAGGGAGAGATGACAGGTGAATCTTCACACTATGCGATGAAATAAAAAGCATCTTAGAGATAAGGAACGTGAAGCGAGGCAAGACAGCTGCACACACTCTCTTACAAAGCAGTGAGGCATTTGGCCTCTCCATCTTGGGAGCTCTGCTATTTCCTGCATAGTTCATTTTCCTTAACTTAAAATGAAAAGTCACCCACAAGGAAAAATTCCTTGAGCCACGTCCTTATCTCTGGAGAGCAAGGAAACAGGCTATTCTTGTGGTTTTCCCATTCTTTATCTTTGAATTATGAAGAAAAGTTCCCTACTTACCAGCACGTCTGGGCGCTTGGGAGAAGATAAACTCTTCTTTGTCACTCTCATTTTCAGGAAGGGGAAAAGAAAAAGCCGTAAGAGAAAGTTGCCTATTTGCAGTATATACTTTTTGCAGATTTCTTCTTTGCTCTAGAATTTCATATTACCTTTTTTTTTTTTTTTTTTTTTTTTTTTTTCCAGTTCCGTGAAAGTCAGCAGAGCAAACCATGGCACTAATGGGAATGCAGGAGCTTGAAAATGATCTGGGGGTATCAGTGAGGTTTTGCTCCTCTCACTCCTCTGCTACCAAGCAGACCTGTACTCTACCTCCTTCTTTCAGCATGTGCCCATGGCAGCGTCTCATCTGGGAATCCAATTCCCCCCTCCTCAACGTGCTGTACTGGGTGCTCTCGTTTCTTGCTGACTGCACAACTTGGCAAACCCCCAGAACAGCACTAGTCCTCAACTGCTACTTCTGCTGAAACCTGACTTTTTATTAGTCACAGAAACACAGGGATTTATTATTTTTTTTTCTTTTCTCCCCAAAGGTTATTTAAATTGGAATGTACTCCATTTCTCAAAGCTAGAAAATGATCAAGTGAGCACATCTGCCAGTGCCGTGAGCAGAACCACAGTGAATCTGTGGCTGCTTGAGCTTCTGCTGATGACCGAGGCCTCCTTGATAAAACCCCTTCCTCTCAGCAAGCAGAAAGGTCTTCCTCTTGGGCTCTCTATCATTTAATACACTGGCCAGCTTCGTAAATTTGTTTATTTTCCCATCCCCCTAAAAGAACCGTGGAGGTAACCCTATGCAAACACACTGGGCAAAGGGTGCTGAGGTGCTCTGTTAATAGATGGTGATGGGAGAGGAAACCCAGCCTTGGGAACTCGAAATACGAGGGAAAGGAGTCTGGGGAACTTCCCAACGGGGCTGGGAGGCCTCCAAGGCTCACCTGCCGGCTCCCCGAGATGGCAGGCTTGTGGGACATCTTCCTGACAAGGCGCTCATTCTCCGGATCTACGACGAGGCTTTGTATCAGGGACAGCAGCATGTCTGTTTCCACGGGGATATCTGCAAAGGGACCGAGAGCTGCACCGCCTGCCCACGTGCTCGGAGCCCAGTCAGCACCCAGGGCTGTGGAAGTCCCCCACACAGCCCCCGCATGGGGAGGGGGGAAAAAGGGAGAAATAGGATGCGCTGACAGCAGATGGGCACCGAGCATTTCCACGGCAACAGGCAATTTATCTGGTAATGCCTTATACACGAGCTTATCCTCATTTGTGATTCCAAGCAGCTGACCTTTCCCTAACCCATGCCACGTTTGGCTGCTGTACCTGTAAAGCTCGGCCGCTGCTTAGGGTCCTGGTCCCAGCACCTCTTCATCAAGTCTACCATCTGCTGGCATTCCCCCGGCCAGTCGTCGCTGGTGGGCTCCAGGCATGGCCTCTTTCCTGCTGCAACCTTGACTATAATGGCCATCATGTTGGCTCCTGAAAAAAGAGTCACAGCAGTGTGTGCTGGGCTTTTCCCCGTGAAGGTGGCTGTAATAAACATTTCATAAGTGCGGAGCATGTAAGAAGTGCTCTCATATTTACCTGCGTAAGGTTTCTTCTGCATAAGCACCTCCCAAATGACGATTCCGAAGCTGCAGGCAACGAAAGATCATGAGCAATCATTCCCATTGTGTTCTCATTGTGCATGGGCATAAAATCCACTTATGGCTTTCATCTTCTTGAGAAATGGAAAAATTAGGAACGGCGGCCTTCAGGATGGGAGAACTAGGATTTCATCCCCCATGCCCCAAAAGGGCAATATCTTCTGAATCACTGCATACATCTCTAATGTCTCAGCCGCAGGGCTGGTGCAGTGAATGAGTGACTTACAGCATTTCCCATGAAAGTCAGCCTCTAAATGCCTTTGTAGTCCGTTTTATCCCTGTTTTGTCACAGAGTCCCTGACTAGTGCAGGTTCATGTGCCCATGCAAATCCTTTGCTTTTTGTCTTGGGTTGCTGTGTAATGCAGTAACCAAGGAGCTGACAAATTTCCATAATGTACCTTGGATATGTGGGTTGCACAGCAATTTGGCCAAAAGGAAAGAAGTAAAGTTAAACATCTTTTCTCCACCTGCTACTGACCAAAATGAAGCTGCATACCCAAGTAGCCAAGCAATGTTACAGTCATCTTAAAATCAGAATAAATCTTAGCAGGGACTGCTGTGAAAGAGCAGACGCCGTCTGCTGTGTGCTCTGATCTACTCCTTGCCCATAACAGCTCCCAGCACCCTAGGAGGGTGTGAGGAAACCTACAACAAGGCAGCCTACAGCTCTCACGGGACCAGTGCAGCCTGGAGAGGCTCCTGGAAAGGAACAGCTGGTTATCCACACACCATCCCCTTCCCTCTGCTTCCACCTCTGAGGTCAGAGCAGCACACATCGCTCCCAGTGCTCCCAGCACGTCCCCCACCAAGGACGTTTGCAACAAAATGAGGCAATGCCACAGTCCCTGTTCCTCTGTGCAAGAGCCAGGAGGCAACCCCGTCTCACCTGTGCACAGAAAGGCAGCCCTTACCTGTACACGTCGTATTTGATTCCGGGGGGCTTGGTGTTCTGGAGGAACATTTCGGGGGGGATGTAGCTCAAAGTGCCTCTCAGAGCAGAGCTTTCAATGTATTGCATTCGGCTCGACTGCTCCATCCACTTGGATAGCCCGAAGTCTGAGATCTGCAAGCAGAGACAATGAGAGCCCCCCCTCTAGCACTCACACACCTTTCCTTATCTCAGCTCAGAGCTAAATATCCCTCCGTCCTTCACAAGCAGGAGTATGAGGAGGCAGCTAGCAGCTGAAACACAATAGGTCCCTGGTAAAACTGAAGCCAGTGCTTTCCTCTGAGTCCAGATCAACATTTGCTCCCAGTCTGTATCCCTAAGTTCCCCCTGCTGGCACAGCCAGCCTGTATGATCTGGACTACACCACACAATTTGTTTACCAGCTGTTTCCTACAAGCCCCAGTGGTCAATCATTCACTGAGCGTTCCTCTGAAGACCCCACCTCGTTAGGTTTCTGGACTAAAAATAACCCATACAGACTGCTACTAAGCAAAATAGCCTATCCCTGCAAGCATTAAGGTCCTACCTTGACATGCATGTTCCCGTCTAGGAGAATGTTCCCTGGCTTTAGATCTAAGTGAAGCAAAGGAGGCGTCATGCTGTGCAGGAAATTCATCGCCAAGCCCATCTCGTGGATAACCCGGAATTTGAGCTGCCAGGACATTTTGTGAGTGGGTAGAATTTTCTCCAAGGACCCTCTGGCCATATATTCCATCACTATGCCCAGAGGGCTGTTGCAGACCCCATAGATAGTGACAATGTGCTGGAATTTGATTTTCTCCATCTTGCTTGCCTCCTCCATCAGACAGTTCACACTGGTTCTGAAAAAAAAAAAAAAAAGAAATAAAATAAAAGGAACCAAGAGATGTCATCAGTGCTGATCCACAGGCAGAGTTACTGGGAGTGACTGAATAGCTTAGGGGTACCCAGCCTTTCCAAGCAGCCCTGCAAACCCCAGGAAGATTCATTCCCATAGATCTAAAGCACGAGGTGTTAGGACTTTACAAAATGACCCAAGGATTTTGTGGGCAAATTCAACCACCAGCCTCCTAGAGGAATTCTCCTCCATCTGCTCGTATTCACACCTTGGTGCATTCCCCAAGTGCCGCTTCCCTGCAGGGATCTGCCCATGCCTAAGCTCAGCCTGCAGCTTCGGTCCCAGGGGCAGTCTAGACGTGTCTGCCCATTGTTGCCAGCTTTGCCAGACCTGTTCCACCAAATCTTTGCATTTCCCTACCTGTTGAACAAGCCGGGGTGCTCAGAGCACGCTGACAGCAGCCAGGCAGTAAAAGTGCCAAAGCTGCACACATAAAGCCCGCCTGGGAATGGATCTGAGCTTGCAACTACATTATGCCAAGACACTAATGTGTCTAAACTTAGTTCAGCTAAGCAAATCCCTCTGCCAGACTTCCTCCAGCAGGCTCGCCCCAGTAAAACACAGCTCTGGAGGAGCCGTCTCGGGTATTTTGCTTCCCACGGTGGCATAAGACAGCACGCTCTTGCCTTGCAGTACAGAGCTTGTGGGGGTGACAAAAGCTTGTCGTCAACCAGAGCAGCCCCAAGGCTGCTTGCCACATGTAAGAGGAAGGAAGGCCTTTGAAAAACGTACATGAGAGCGCAAAGTTGTTTTAAGGACAAAATAGCATAACCTCAGTCCCTAGGAGACCCGAACAGTATCTCATAAAGGCACATGCACTGCCAGGTCTTTTCCCCAAACTCAGATTTTCAGATTTGGTTTTCCAAATCCTGCTGACTGCAGAAACATTTCCAAAAAAATCAGTGAACATTTCTGCTTGCATTCAACAATTCTTCTGGAACATGTCCTAGGAGCTGAGCTAATCCACAAGATCAAACTCATTGGAATGATACACACACAGAAGTAAGAGGGATTAACTTGACACACTTTTTCCTCAGAAGAGAAAGTGCAAATGTAACACCCGAAGAGCACAAGCATTGCAAACTCAAGGGGACGATCACAGGATCTGTGATCCTATGGATCACTGCCCAGATGAAACCACCTCCACTGTTGTCAGCAACATTACGAGAAAAGTCCTATCGCTATGTGATTTTTAGCCAGACAGGATCCTTTCAGCTTGAACACATTAAAATTTTAGGTAAATAACTTCATTGTCTCAGCAAGCCCAGCCAAAAAAAGCTGGAAATTGTCTCCCTGGGCTTTAAATCTGGTGAGTTTACTGATTTAGTGTAAAAGCTACTCCTAACTCCCAGATTTCAGTGCTGGCTGTGATGAATAAGCTCTCCTTTCCCCTTGCAGGTGCACATACACGTGCAGGCAGCAGACCTGTCCTTGGTGGCACGACCAGGAGCTGGAAGAGAGCTGGTGGTTACCTCTCCGCGCTGGAGTCCTGCAGCAGGTACGGCGAGCATTTCACCGCATAGACCGTCCTCCACCTCCTGTGCTTCACTTGGTACACGCACCCAAAGCCTCCGCTGGCCACCTTAACCCAGTCCTCTTCGAAATCCTCCTTGCTGAAGACGGTTAAGCTGCCCAGCTGCGGGTCTGCCTCCGCAGTCATGACAGACAAGGCAGCCTGGCTGGCTGCCTCCCGCTCGGGCGCTCTCCGGGAAGAACCAAGGAGCTCCCCTGCTCCCGATTTGCATGGAGAGGTGGGGAGTTACCCGAAATGAGCCACGTTACTCGCTGCCAAGAGGTGGATCCCGAGCATCACCCTCGCCCCGTGCGAGGAGCCGCACTGCTGCAGGGCCTGGAGCCTCGCTGGGCGCAAATCCCCGTCCGCCCTCCTGTCCCGCACCAAGCAGCGCTTACACCAAGCCCAGGACTTTTCGGCTTCTCTCTGTGTCCTGCCAGCGGGCAGGCTGGGGTGCAGCAGGATCTGGGGGGGAAGACAGACCCAGGAGAGCTGACCCCAACTGGCCCAAAGGGTATTCCACACCATAGGATGTCATGCTGGGCAATTATATGGCTGGGGTGGGGGGACCGGCTGCTCGGGGATAGGCTGGGCACTGGTCAGTGTTGAGCAGTTGCATTGTGCATCACCTGTTTTGTACACATTATTATTAGTAGCACTCTTATTTTTGTTACTATTTTCCTTTATTTTCTGTCCTAGTGGACTGTCTTTATCTCAACCCACAGGCTTCATTTTTCTGATTCTCTCCCCCATCCCAGAGAGGGGAGGGTAAGGGGGCGGCTGGGTGGTGCTGAGGCCAAACCAGCTCCCCCCCTCCAGGTAACTCTGACCCCCTCCACCATAACCATGTTACTGCAGGGTAATTGTCATCGGGTTTTGACCTAGAATGTGTAGCTACATGGCAGATCTGCAGAGATTCTTGTAAGGAAATGGACCCAGGCAGAAGTGTGAGTTACGTCTCTGCTGCATTTGACACAGGCACTCTGGCAATGGCCCCTTTGCTGCCTGCATCCTGGCCCCAGGGGTAAAGAAACCTTAGGACTGAGAGGGCGAACGGGGTGTTTTTATGTGCTCTGAAATGCAGACTTATGGACAAAGCTTTTGCGTGCTGAACTTTTTCCCATTGTGTGCATTTTACTAAGAGGCGGATACTGGAAACTTGCTTCCACCAAAAGCAAGAGAACACCAGCATGAGTACAGGGGAAGAGAAAGGGGACCCGGTTCCTGAGGCAGGAGAAGAGCTGGTGAGAGTAGCTGCTGAGTGGATCTCTGAAGCTCTTGGTTCCTGTCCCTGTTCCCAACCAGTAACCTTGAGTTTTGTTATTTTCTCAACAATCTGGTCTGCCTGATGGCATGGCTCTAGTCTAGTGCTTTCTTTTAGGTAGATCTACTGCACCCTGACAACTTTTCCATTTCTGTGAACAGACTGCGCGCTGGTGCTGGCACATATGGCGGTTTAAGCTCTGCTCTCCCTTTTAGCTGAGCTGCTCCTACAGCCCTCTCGATGCTGCAGCTTGGGGATCTGCTCACAATGAAGGGAAGAAAGGCAGGAGAGATGTGCTTAAAGCAGAGTCTGGGGAGCTTGCTCCCTGGGTCAGCAGAAGCTCTACAAAAGCAATGCAGGCTGCAATGCAAAATCAGCCGCTTTTGTGATTATTGTAGCCATGGTGTGGGACCTGCAGGAGTCAGCTTCACAGGCCGCGGATTTCTCCAAACCGTGGACAATCCAGGTTTTTTGTTTTCTGTCGGTGACGCAGCCAAAGGCTGATGAAAGCACTGCCCAGGACAGCAAAGCCAGTCAGGGACCCCAGCAGAATGGGCACCAGTTGGGCTGAAGCACGACCTGGAAATAAAGTAATCGAGCTGTCAGCAGTGTTAAGGAGATAAGGAAGAAGAAAGAGGAGGCTAAAACCCCCTCCATCCTTACAGCATGCCAAGCAGGTAGGGCTGTTTATTCCAGAGAGTAGTCTGGATGGGTAGTTCCCCTTCTAACACACTTTGCCTTCAGATCTCACAGTAAGTGCTCTTTGCATAAGAACGCCAGACACAAAAGTTAAGTGACTCTCAGAGATGGTGCCAGTGGATATAAGTAGTCTGTCATGCTCGTGATGTGCCGGATTGAATCTCTCTCCTTTCTAACTGCTGGGCAACAGCTGATTAACTAAACCAGCTGCTGTATTTCACCTGTAGACAGAAAGAAAAATGAAAATGCTCCCGACTGGTGACCAGCCTTATTCTGCTCTCATTTTTCTTACAGCAGGTGAAGTCGCACTGAGCAGAGACTTCTGCATGAGAGAGCCAGAGAGGGATGCAAATCAGGGACCCACCTTCCACGGGCGTATAGAGAAACCTGTCCTGGGTTCGCAGAACTGGACCGAACGAGATCAGGTTGTGCAGCTGCCCAGGGCTGTTCCTGTCACCTGGCTGGGGAAGCGGCTCCACGCTGTCAAAGCAGCCCTGGGGAAGATAGGCGGAAGGCTCTGAACATGTCCTGAATGTGGCATCCCCAACCCCGCACCAGCAGCTCGGCTCTGTCCCAGCAGCCGCAGCCATCCCCTGGGCTCAGGCTCCATCCAGCTCTGCTGCTGCTCCAAGGATGGTTTGCCCTACACTTGGACCTGCCCCTGGATCAGGATCTATTCCGTGGTTCCTTTCCCTAGTGATTAACTTATTTGTTAATAGGCTTCTTATGTGGGTTACACAAGGCAAAGGTAAATCATTTCTGCAGCGTTATAGCCCACCATCAAGGCTCTTCACATCAACTGCACTTGCTGGAAGCACCAGATCTTTTCAAAAGATCCTGAGGCCAGCGAGGGCCTCATACCCTTCCCACATACCTGTTCGCAGCCTGCTTTGCCGTGCAGACAGACACTGAGCTCGCAGTGCAAATAGGCCACCGAGTGATTCAGCATCTGGAACAGCTGGATGGTGAAGCTGGCAGCTCTGGGCTCACTGCTCTGCAGTACCTGGATGTGTCTGCATTCAGATAGCAGCCTGGCAAGGACAAATGGAAGCAGCTTCAACTTCCAGCACTCCCTGACCTCCCGTTATATCCAGTGCAGGTGAATGTGAAAGCCCTTTTTACTGATGGCAATAACATGTAGCACTTCCAAGACACATTTCATGCCCCGGTGGCTTTATAAACATCATCCAATGAATCCCCCAACTCCCCTGTGCTCAACCCAGACAGGTCAGGCAGCAATAGCCATGAACGTCATGTGGAAGTGGGACGGCTCATCGCATAAAATAACGGGTGAAGGGAGGAGAGCCTCACGTCTCACGGAGCCCTTGGTGCTGACAGCGAGGGGAGCAGAGTGCTCCTGGACTCATTCTCACCGCTTTCATCTTGCTCAGCACCAAAGAGGCCAGGCTGCAGCCCCGGGACAGGAGCGAGGGGTGTCCCTGGGCCATCCTCGTGCCGTACCTGGGGAGCAGGCAGCACACGGCGCCGGGGTCCCCCGGGCTGCTGGACGGCGTCACGCAGCAGGAGCGGACCCGCAGCAAGGGCTGGCTGCTGCTGCTCCGCACCGCCAGGGAGGCCAGGAAGGTGTCCTGGGGAGGTGCTGAGCCCTGCAGCTCCGGGCTCGCTTCTGCCGCAGGGCGCAGGTTCATCTGCACCGTGTAGTTGCCAGAGCCACAGGACTCGTCGCTGACAACTGCGATCCTGGAGGGAAAGAAGGAAAGAAGCTGAAGCCCAGCCCAGCTCTGCGTTGAGATCAGTTCCCTTGGTGAAAACAAGCAGATCGGTGAGCTCAGTTGGCAAGCGAGCTGAATCGGGTGAATGGCAAGTAAGCCTGCCATGGTCAGAACAGACTCCTGTGGCTGCACAGGCACCTCATCTGAGTGAGGGAAACGTGGGAGCATGCTGCAGGGATATCTGCCTCTCTGCTAGCACATTGACCATGCTAGCAGATGCTCCCACTTCCAAAACTGCATGTAGAATTGTTTTGGGAGGAGAAGCAGAGAGTCAAAGGCTACAGTGAAAAAGACAGCGAGGTCCAAAGGACAGCATTAATATCTGAAGCATGAAAAGATTTTTTCCTGTAAGAAGTGAGGTCATTGCAGACTGAACGGAATGTTTTGGAAACAACAGTACATCATACCCGTGATGCTGAGCTCATGGAGCAATTGGGATGTTACCCCCCCCCACACACCCTGTAAATCACACAGCCTGAACACCCGTCAGCAACTCGACAATTACCCGCTGAGAACGGCCCCGTCCTGCTGCAAAACCCTCCTCTGCCGGGATTCACTCAGCACCGCCCCGGGCTCTGAACCCGGGGGCCTTAGAGCAGGTTCTGAGCCTGCGGGGGCTCCGTGGGTCACCCAGCGTGGTCCTGCCTCCTCCTCGGCCTCCGTGCCCAGGAGCAGCTCTTCGGTAGGTGCGGTGCCCGTGGCACCTGGCCAGGGATCACTCACTGCTGTGCGTGCTGCCACGGCCCCCACAGGACGAGGGGTTGGAGGCAACGGGCTCAGGTCTCCGGTTAGGAGCATCTCAGCCCCTTCAGCAGCTGCTTCATTTAAGGCAGCTGGCTGACTGGTAACCTTGCTCGCAGGTACAGAAAGTGATTTTGCTGTAGATGGCCCCGTGGCCTTCCCAGCAGCGTGCTGGCTGGAGTGGAGAGCCTCCTGCTCCGTGCTGGCTCCCAGGGCCACCTTCTCGTCCTGTGCCTGAGGTGCTGAGGACGTGGCTGCTTGGCTGAGCACCTGCCTGGCGGTGGCTGTGTCCCCTTCCAGCAACACACCCTCGCTCTTCGCCCCTGATGCAGGGACCTCAGCTGAGCTGCTCGTTATGGCGATGGTAGCAAACACCATGTTCGGGTCAGACTGGAGAGCCGATGCTGGCAGGAAAAACACTTTTTTTTGGGTAACTGAAGTGGTGATATAATCATTCCTAGCCACAGAGAGAGAAGTCACCGCTAATGGAGACGGCGATGTGGTCTGTGTCAATTTAGGCTCGCTCTCAAGAGCAATCACAGGCTCTGCAGCCGCAGACGGCTGTGCTGGAGCTACACCAGCCTCACTGCCGAGAGCTGCTGCGGGCGGCTGCTCTGTCTTCATGCTAAACACGGCCGGCAGAGACGTGCTGGTTCCCAAAAATCCACCAGCTCCCTTTTTTCTTCCACTTGTGCTCCCTTCAGTTGCTTTCCCATTTTCTCCCCCGTTGGCTGGTGAGGACAATGCAGAAGGTGCTCGACCGCTTTGGTCATGTTTCAGAGCGGATGGCAGCGGAACGTGGGCAGACACCGGTGAGGGCAGGCTCACAGGGGACATCCTCGGGAGGATGCTAGGCACCAGCACTTTCCCAGAAGCTGCTGTTTTGACCTTTGTTGCCAACAGGGTACGTGCTGGTACTGGTGTTGGGGTCTCCATCCTGACAACGGGCTTGGGCACAATGGTAATGAATTCCAAGGGCTTGGTGAGATCAGGTTTTATAGAGGTAGGGGTGACTGGTGCTGCTTCAGCATGCAGGGTGACTCCAGAAGAGGCAGTGCTGCCCGCTCTGCCATCATCTCCAGATGGAAATGCTGAGAAAGCCGACACAGCACTGGGTACAAATGGAACTTGTGACGGCAGCCTTCGGAGCGACTTGGTGGTTAGCAGACTTCGTGACGTGGACTGTAAAGGCACAACGCTTGGGGACATCTTTAATGGGTATTTTACAGTTCCAGCTGAGCTCAAACACTCTGTGCACTGTGCATGGGCAGAGGAAGACGGGCTCACAGAGCCCCGGCCACGGGTGGCGATTTGAAGTGTGAGTCCTGTACCGTGCTGCACCTGACCCACAGCCCCTGCCACAGTGAACAGAGGCTGGGCTGGCCTCGGAAGACCAGTGAGTCCCATTGCTGACAGCAAAGGGGTTACAGAAGAAGAAAGAGGCTTTTCAGCTTTGAAAAATCCTGTGGGGGTGGTAGGGGGGCTGTGCTGTGCGGGCACCAGTACTGGCGGCCCCGGGGAGGTGGGAGGCTGGGTTGCTGAACCACCGCGGGAAGGCACCTCGGGGACAGGGGCAACAGGGGAAGGGGCAGCAGCTGCCTGCAGCTCCTCGGGCAGCCCCTGCAGGTGAGGAGCCTGTGCTGCTGTGCTCGTCCTCAGCTGCAGGTCCTGCAAGAGGGCTGCTGCTGCGGCAGTGGCTGGAAAGGAACTAGGGATGGCCACGTAACTCGCCTCAGTCAGCACTGGCTGAGAAGTTCCTTCTGCTTTCTCCGCTCGCTGGTCAGCAGCAGTGGAGGGAGTAGTTTGAGGTCTCAGAGGCTCACTAGTGGGATACGAAGAACAAGTTTTCTCTGGGATATCACGGCTGTGTTCATCGGTAACCACGGTCAGACCTTGCTTGTTGGTGAATGAGAGGGCACTTCTGTGGTCGTCTTCACCCTGAGGAGAGGGCACCATCTGTAAGTCTGCTCTGGCCGTGGGAAGAAGGATAAATACAGGCTTAACCAGAATTAAGCTAGAAGGACTTCCATTTTGCAAGTTTGCAAGATCTACTAACGAAGAATTCGATGCTGCCAGGATTTGCTGAACAGAAACCAGAGTCCCAACACTGGTATTAGGGAAACTTGCAGGCAAAGGGGACTCTTGCATGGGGAGCAGGCAGATCATGCCATTGGTATTCCTAAGCAGAAAGGAGAAGTACAGGGATGAGGGGAGCACTTTAGGTTGATCAGTTCTGAAAATGCTGAGGTTTTTGGTAGCTGCATCATGCGATGCACCAAACTGCTGCAGCAGTGCTTGTGCCAGATGTGCTGGGATCTCCGAAACAACCGGCACTGCCAGCTCAGGACGTGCTGCTGTTGTGCTGGATGGGCTTTCCTGTGCGTGGGGTGGGTGCAATCTAGCAATAAAAGCTTCCAGGCTGTCAGCGTGCTGGATCGGGGAGGTTGAGGGGGCAGAGCTGTTAAGAGAAGCTTTCTGGTTCTCCTCATGCAGTCCAGAGGGGCTGGAGACCACTCTGCCTTGTGGAGTCTGTGGAGGAGAACCAGCCTCATCTATCTGATGTGGAAGACTTTTCTGTCCCTTGGAACCTTCCACCGTGCTCATCTGTGGCCTCGTGGTGAATGCTTCCTGAGGTCTGGGATGGGCCGAAACACCTCGAACCTGAGACCCAGAACCAGCAGCAGCAGCAGATGAAGTCAGTATGTGGAGTCCTCTCACAGCAGAGGTGGGGATGCCCATCGGCTGCAATCCAACATAGGAAGGAACAGAGGTAGCTAGCGGCTGAAGTGCTGCGTGAACAGCAGCAGAAGCGCTTACAGGTGGAAGGGCTGCCTTCTCAAAGGTAGATGCACCTGGAAGCACTGGAGATGTCGCTCCTTTTGGCTCTCTAGTAGCTTGGGAGAGGTTTAACGTGGAGATTTGTGACTGGTCTAATGAAGGTGAATTAGAAGAAGCCTGGGGGCTCTCAGAGGATCTGGATTTTTCAGGCTTACTTGTCATCATCTGGTGATCAGCATCTCTTTGTAAAACTAGGACTGTGCTTTCCTGAGAGCTCCTGTTGGTTTCATGCGAAGCATGGTGTTTAGTACAGTTGAGGGTTCGGGACAAGGAGAGAGGCTGTGGTCTATCAGCTGCACTAATGGGCCCTTGAAATGGAGGTGGAATCAATTCATCATGACCTGGAGCTTCAGGATGCATCGGTAATGAAGATGTCTGTGCATTGCCTTGCAGGAGCAGCTGAAGAGCAGGCAACAGGGTTGTGTGTCTAGAACCATTTATTACAGCTGTTACTGTGTTTCTGCCTTCACCGCTTGCTGTTTCTTGGTTCAGGGGTAAAATAGGGGGAAACTGAACAGCAGTTGTCTGCGTTACTCTGAAATAGGCTGCATCAAGGCCCACCGAAGCTGGCTTTTGTGGGATTGCAGAAGCAGCAGCTTGAGCATCCACACTCCGAGTCCTCTTCACGTATGCAGGTGTCACAGCAGCTCTGCTGTCAGGCTGGACTTGGGGACTTGCGTCCCTTGGCCTTTTGGTACTGGGAGGTGCTAATGTTGGTAACCGACCCACCCCTGCACTTACAAGAGCCATCTTAACGCTGATGGGAGATGGAGATGTTGCTGTTTCTTTTCTTGGAGGATGGAAATTTACCGTTGAAGTCAGAGGAGAAATTTTAGGACTTGGCGCCTCTGTCTGCTTGATAACAGGAACGGGAGAGACAGCTGTAACCCCCCGAGGGTCTTGGTGCACCCCCCCAGTGGGAATGGGCTGGAGCAGCCCAGCGCTGGAGCTGGTCAGGCCGAGAGCAGCCTCAGGGAGGGTTTGTGCTTTGCCTGGCACTGACCTCTCTGACTGCTCTGGATGGGTGGTGGCCTGTGGTCCTTGTGCAGACGTGGGGCCGCTTACATTACTCAGGAGGTCATTAGGAAACGTGTCTCCAGCCTGGGGTTTTAAAGCAGACAGCCCATCAGACCCCTCCAAGTTTCTAACCACCTCCTTAGGCAGCGTGGCTGTTGCTCTTGCAGCTGTCTCTGTGCGGACAGGAATGAAGTCAGCCGTCATTTCCCTGGTAGGATCGACCGCCGCCGTCTGAACACGGAAATTCACCTCCTCCGAGTCACCTCCTGTAACAGGGAGCTCCTCGCTGGGCACCGGGCTGCTCTCGGCTCTCAGCTGAGCTCCTCTGGGGGATCCCAGGCCTGGTGCTCCACTGACGTGAGGCTCGTCTCTGGAGGCACCTGATGAACAGAAAGCAAGCTTTTGTCTCTTTCCTTGTACGTGAACTTTTCACAGTTTGCAGCAGGCCGAGGGGGAAGCAGAAAGTTTCAAAAGGAGGACGGGCAGCTCCAGCACTGCTGTTCTTACAGGCATTACAGAGAATGACGCCCCCCAGTTGCCCAGGAACAGGCTGGTAGCTCTTCAATAGCACCACAAAAATCGATGTATATGTGACTGAACTCACCCACCTGCCCCCCCGTTCCCCAGTCCTGTGATGATTCTCCCCATTCACAGCGGGTGACCAGGCTGAACAAAGCTGTTTTGCTTTGAAAAAGCGACACAGAGCTTAGTGTTTGCTGCCTTTAGCTTTTCACATCCAAAGCAGACGCTTCATCATTTTAGAGGCAGACCTAAGATTTTAAATGCTATTGTTTTGTCCACATATTTTTTTCTCCTCACATTCACAAGGTTGACATTTGCAAGGATGCTTTCAAAGCCATGGACTAAACTATTAATGTACTTTCCTCCCCCAAAACTTTAAGCATTTTCCCTTAGGTACCTGCCAGCAACTGCATGCATCTAAAAACTAAGATGTGATTATGCATCTAAGTGTTGTGCATTTAAATTGTGTTTTTGATGAAGCCAAAGCAGAGGCTGAGCAGCTTCATTTCAGATAAAAGCCCTGGGGTTGGTGCCCAAGTGCAATGCCTTCAGAGGAGATGATGACTTCCCTGTGGTCACCTGCAGAACCGGTACTACTCCAGTAATAACGAGCTGGGGAAGCTGATATAAGGGAACCCAAGGCGCTGATATATTGCTAAAAAACAAATGGAAGTTAATGGATGATGGAGACGGGGATATTAAGCTTACAAAATATTTTTGAATTGTGATTTTGCATAAGGAGACAGAATTCCTGCTTAGCCCCAGCTGAGCAAAGCAACACAAGTGATCTGCCTAAAGATATGCATGCACTCAAATGCTTTACAGAATCAAGGTCTCAGATTAAGAAAGCGCTATAAATATACACAAATCCACCTTGCAAGGGGAGAAGTTCATTTAAAAACAAGACAAACAGAATTACAAATTTGGTGGAAAATTTCTTGAGCGCCCACTCCTAAGTTTATCTTTACTGAAGAAACCACCCTGCCTGAAGACACAAGGCTGCTTTCAAGAGCCAAGTTTAATTTATGCACCCTTGCAGGGTATGCTCACAGGCTCACAATAAGAGGTAGAAAGTGAAGACTGACTGGTGCCCTGCTATGAGTGACAGTAGCCCTAGGAAGTTGCTTGAGGCACGACAGCATTACAAGCTCACCATTGCTTTCAAACTGTCAGAAATGTGTGGCCAGCCAGCTGTACCCAAAGACGATGCAGAACAGCGCACTACTGTACAGTGAGCAGGCAAGACCCTGCTTAATGTAATGAACAGCGATGCCTGGAAATATATTTTTTAACCCCGGCTGCAGCAGACATGAGTTTGGCCCCCAGTTCTGCTACTGGCTGGCTCTATGAAGAGCGGCTGTTTGGCTCTGCTTTCCCCCACATCCTTCAGGGCAGGGACCCTCTCCCAGTTCAGTTTCATACCACAGCTGTGCCCTGATCCCAAAGCTCCCACAGCAGAAACGATTCAATCCAAATCTTGAGCCTTACAGCACAGCTGCACAAACAAATAAGTTGCTCCTTTGTCTCCTTGCTGTCCCACACCTGAGACTGACGGCAGAGTACCTAGCACAGCTTTTTTGCTTGCTGACAGTACAGGAGAAGGCAGCAGAAAGACAGCCCATGAGGTTAGGACAGGGCACATCACTCACCAGATAAATCCAATAGTTCAGATGCGATCAGGATAAAGATGGGAAACTTTTCCTGCATTTTGTGCAGCAGCTCCTGAGTCACCCCACAAACAGCCTGTCCAGATCGGGAGCAGCTTGCTAAGGTCTCGCTGCTGCCCCTCAGCAGCGAGCATTTGCTGGGTTTGTTCTAGAAGGGCAGAGTATTGGGTTACTTTATAAAAGCTTATGCCAGACAGCAACCAATAACCTGTTCCATAAATAAATAAATAAATAAAAGGCAGCACCAATTGGAATCAAATGATTTTAGCAAAAACGCGTGTTCGTGTGCATGGCAAAAATAGAGAATGTGATTGTGAATGTGAGAGGTTGTCTGTGCAAAGCAGCACTTCATTTCTGAATTAAGGGTTAAAATGGTGCCTGGGCCAACAAGGGCATGAAGTTTTTGACAGTTTGTTCTGAGGCAGACATACAGAGGGATCGGCCGGGATGCCTGATGGAGGCACCTCACTAAAAACCAAACCATTTGGACCACTCTTTGCCTCCGGGAGCCCAAGGGGCACACATTCTCTCCCCACGACCTGTCGGGTAGGACTAGGCCACGAAGGAAAGCAGCTGTGGTGCTGCCACCACCACCCTGGCGGGCTGGGTTCGTTCCCCAGGCCACAGGATGAGCCAGGGAAAGCGGGTTGCAGAACAGGCCTGACCCCCCCGGCTCCTTCTGTGAGGCTGGAGTAAGGACCATGGGCAAGGAGCAAGCGTGGCAAACAGCTTAACAAGTACAGCTTAAACTTTCACAATACCAGGAAAGGCCAGAGGCTTGTTAAGCCGAGTCACAGTTACGCCCCTTTCTCCTTCGGGAGTTAGGCCCCAGCATCCTCACAAATGTTGGCTTGAGGTTGAGGTTTGCAAGCAGTGCGGGTCAGGCACCCTTTTAGCACCAGGCAGCTGCACACATACAAAAGCAAGAGAAACTCTGGGAGATGAAAATTTAGAGCAGTGCAGGCTAAGGAGATAAGAGAGAACATTATTACATAGCCACGAGTGTTGTGAGTGCAGTGGAAATTGCATCTAAAAAATGAGCAAAATTCAGATAAGCAGCATAATGACAGCTCAGAAAAGCACTGTAAAGGACACCAAGGAAGAGGTGATTGCTCTCGAGGGTAGTAACAATAAACCATTATCCACCCTTCAGCAAACTGATGAAGTGTTGTGCAGATAGCACAGCGGGTTAGCTACTGACAGACCCCATTTCCAGTCCCAGCCACGTCACTCACCTGAGCAGGATAAGCAAGGTCAGGCCACTTCATCTCTTTCCCACTCTGTAGGTTTGGAAGTTATCCCAGCTGGCATTTGTACAGCACCTGACACACGGGGACTCTAGTTTTAGTCAGTGCCTTAACCCTCAACCAGCACACAGTAATTTGTCGTGTTAGCTAGCACACAAAATGCTCAGAGAATGGAGAAGGCTCCATTTCCAGGAGCTCCACACCTCCCAGCTGTAGTCTCCTTCATCTGCTGCTCAGCAGTGTGACCTGGACTTGTCTGCACACAGCTGACAGCAGGCCGAGTCCTGCATTTCTTAGATCAGAGCTGCTATTTCTGCTTCCAAGGCACTGTGATCAAAGTTTGAGATCTGCCGTTCAACCTGTATCATGCTGGCAGGTTCTTTGTACTTCAAATGGGATTATAACTTGTACAAGCTCCATGACCCTTCTGAAATGGCCCTATTGCTTGGGTCCACGCCCCATTCCCAAATGGAAATAGGGCCTGGCCTGCTCATAAACACCCTGCAGTACTAATGCTTTTTGACGAGGATCAGCGAGTTCAAAGACCTTTGGCAGAGGGAAGTTAGAAGCAATTCTGTTTCCTACTCACCGTTTTCTTTTGGGAGCAATAGCAACTGGAATGTCAGGGCTTCTTTTAAGCAAAACCCAGCTTGTCAGTCAAATTCAAGAAAGACCTTTAGCTTTCAGGCTTTTAAGGGGATTTCAACTCCTGCAATTTTCTGGTGACACAGTACACCTGCAATTCCCCTCTGACATCCTACCTCTGTAAACACAGGGTTTGATGGATTTTTTTTTTCACTAAGACAATGCTTGGCATTTGTCAAAGTCAAAGAGCAGCGCTTATTTGGACTTGAACACTCCACAAAGGTATCAATGTTTGTTACATATTTGCCTAGGCAGCACATAGTTTAAAGGTAGTGGTACAAAAAAAACCACAGTGAGATTATTGATTTTCACTGTGAGTGGAGAAAAAACAGGCACAAGAGAATTTCCTTCTGAAGCAAGAAGAGTCAGCTGCTGTTTGAAAAAGGAGATGATCTGTAATTTGTCAGCCACTGTTCTAAAGGGATAAGTTTACATACATAGACTTCAAAGTCTTCAAGGGGTATGTTTTACAGAAGCATCTTAAAAACCTGCTAAACCTGTGTTTTTATTATTATTATTATTTCCAGATGATTAACACACGCTCCTAGTGCTTTGCCTTGATTCTAAGGCTGTGTTTTATTGCTGACAATGAACTTTGGCAATAAAGCTGCTATACTTTAATGCAGAAAGCAGGTTCTTCAGACCCAACTCTTCTTCATGTAACTTGAACTACCTTTTTGGATGAACACATAAGAGCAGCAATGCGTTAATGCCTTGCTTTTCAAGTTACACTTTCCTTGCCATTACGCTTAAGTCACTATTGACCTCTCCAGAAAACACAGACATTTGAAGGATGCACTACTTGTGTTACTGTGTAAAAAAAATGACCAAAGTGCCGTGAGAAAGTACTTAGGATCAAGAAGATCAGCTGCTGTTCTTACTCTGCACAGAAGTAAATGGCAATGGTATCTAACTAAATTTACCAAAACAGCAAAAGTAATGCTTTTAAAAGCAGCCACTCCTAAATCATACGTAAACCGCATTACCGTAAGTTATCACAAAGACTCACAGCTTAGTGAAATTAAGATCGAAGTATTGAACCAGCTAAGAATGATGTTTAAGCAAAGCGGGAGGTAATACCACACATGCAATACCGAAGCATAATTTAGCAATGAGTGGAGAGTGCATGGGGAAAAGGATTCTCCCAAGTGACAGCTTACTCCCCAAGTGTAGAGGATTATTTCTATTTTCTCCTAAACATTGGGTTCTGACACCACCTAGAAAGTAGAGTAGATGACGCATTGCTCAATAATTCAACAGCAAGGAACTTACCCCTAAGGAAGTGCAACATCATTTATTAAGGTAAATACAAGCACAGCAGACCTGTTTTTTTTTTTTTTTTGTAAGCTTAGATAATAAAATAACTTATTTCTCCTGATATTTACATCGATGTTGTTTCACCGGCTTCTTTGTAGGAGCATAGGAGCATGCACTTTTGAGAAGTCGTTGAGTTAGTTTCATTAAGAAAAGGAGATATTCAACAGCAAGGGGTATTAACAGCTTATACAAAATCTTTCTTGAGGACATCAGATGCTATGTACGTATTTCATAGAGGAGTTCAGGATGGCCATGCCATTGAGTTCACGCAGTTGAACGATATGCCTGAAAAGATAACAGACAGGTTGCTCAGAGATAGGAGGAAACTAACTGCAAGAGTTTTAAGCTACCATCACTCTGCTGTACCCCGTGACCAAACCATCCAGGATGTTTAATGCTACATTTGAAGTAGCAGGACAGAGTTTCTACGTTATTATTCCCCACCAAAAAAAAGGAAAACAGAAGTTCTAAATAATACTTGGCAATTGTTCAAATAGGTAAAATTTCAAAGTAACAGAACCAACTAAACAAGGTCTTTTTCTTTCATATCTCAGGAGTGTTTTGCAAATCTCAGAACAGATAATTTAGCTCATGCTCATCTGAGAACTCCAGCAGGAGCAAGGTACTTCAACTTCCAGAACCTAAACGTTGTCCTTTGCTTTCTGCAGTGGTTCTGCAGGAACAGTAAACATGCTGGAATTCAGTTCTACCTGAATGCAGCTTGGTGTCCATCTGACAGTTTGCAGCTAGCTAGGACTTGGCACACTCTTGGCAGGCTGCAGCATAGGCATTCTTTGCTGACATTCATATTTTTGTTTTGCATATGTTTCTGACCTCTGCAAAGATAACATCACTCCTCCCATTCTTCCAGCAGAAGCAACATCAAACAATGCGAAATGAACTCCAAGAAGTAACTGAACTTCAACTCCTAGAAGACGACTAACAGAGAAATCCTAAAGCAAAGCTGCGTGGACACTATGGACAGTACCACAAATGGAGATTCCACTGGGGGAAAGAGTGATACATTTCACAGGGTACTTAAACTGCTGATCTGCTCTGTATCTTCCAGGTCTACGAATGGAATTGACTTATGCTGTTTTGGTATTACTAGATTACTAGATTTCCCCATTTTGCCGCCCCCCACCAAGCTCTACTTCCCAAATAAGTTCCCATGTCAGTTTTTCAAGAATTATCAACTAGTAACAAATGAACAGTGCAGGAGAAAAATGGTTAATTTATTGTACTTTTTTTTTGAATACCTTGGTTCAGCGACACACAGCTTCCCCAGAGCAATTGCAGCATTCTCCTGCACTGAAGTTCTTGTAGCATCGCCACCAGCATGTTTCAACAAAGTCATCACAACATTGGAATTCAGTAAGGATGTTGCGGCTCCAGGAACTACAAGGCACTGGCCAAGACAGAAAGCAGCATTTCCAACGATGATTTCATTCTCTGATTCCAAGAGCTTCAACAGCACCCTGAACCCTGTGAACAACAGAGGTTTCTTGTACAAAAAGCACAGACTTGTTCAAATAGCACTGATATTTTCTGTTGCCTTTACCTAAACTACTGGAGAGCAAGCATTGTTCCATGGAGTGTATTTTTCTAGATTTTTTTTTCTAGAAAACTTGGAAGAGCAAGGGAATTTCTCAGCAAGGTTCAAGGTCCAGTATGCTTCACCTTCAGGTCCAGTCCTGCTTCTCCTACCTAGATATTCTTCTTATAAAATTGAACCTACATTCTACTCTCCATTTGTTAAGTGTTCCCCTGAAACTGAACATGCCACCTTTGTTGCTTGCACTGAACTTAAAACAGCAACCACGCTCACCCTATCATACCAGCAAACCAAGAACAGGGCTGAGACTGTGGAAAGAACAGCTGGGAAAAAAAAAAAGGAACATAAAAAAGCTCTCTGGGTGTGTATAAATGTATGTTTAGCTAATACAAAGCAGCTCAGCTCCAGCTACTTCCGTAACCTACACTAACGTACAGCAGCAGACTATTTGGGCTATACTCCTGGCACAGAGCTGTACAGTGGCTGCTGCTGGCATCTGGGAACAGCAGCCGCATCTCCTCAGGCCATAGAATCTAGAAAGAGGAGGCTTTCAAAATAAGATACACCCATGGCCTTCACATACATGAAGTCTCCTTGGGGTTACGTAAGTTGGATTTCATTTCCTTTCATGTCCCCATCTCTTCTTCCTAATCACATTATGCTTCTTCCCTTGGCTGCTGCAAAAATACCTTCTGAAAAGGGAGGGCTGCTTCAGACTGCCACAGTGGTACCAGCACTGGCCAGCGAAGACGAACTAGCTGGCCCAGCTAGAACAGCATTTCACGTCATAGGATTTATAGCTTGAATTCAAAATGCTCCTAGCAGCAGAGCAATCTCTGGGTTGGCAAACTGAGATGACAAAAATAGTGACTTCTCAAAAGATGAATATCCAGAGTTATGGCAAAAGCAAAGAGAATTGCTATCGCTAATCTGAGGAAATGTAAGCTTCATCTGCATATGACAGTGAAACTAATTTAGGGTCTACAAAAGGAAGACGGTGCTCTGAGAGATTTTTAATGAGTATAAATCCTTAGGGTTCAAGTTGAACTACACAAGCTGACAATTTCTTGACAGGTTCAACCATTTAAATAACACTTAAGTATTCTCAGTTGTAATTGCATAATCATGAATTGAACCTGGATTTTCAAGCTATCCACGTAGTGTTATACCATACAACTAGAACAAATATTAGTAACTCAAAAATCCTCCAAGACACCTACCTGTCTGATATTGTCATTCCATCTCCACACATTTCCTTTTACTATGAAGCCAAATATCCACATATAAGTTGAAGCAAACTATAAACAACTTCAACCTCTTGAAATCAGATGTCTAAATGAAGTTGCTTCTTTTAGCTGCTAAATTCTGGAAATATGACCCAATTCAGTTAAACTTTACAAATACTAATTTCAAATATACAGATATCTGGCCCTGAAAGTGTATAGCAAGCCATTTTACAAAAGTAAAGCACAGTTTCTCTACCTCACACTCATTATCTGATGTGCATGTTTCCATCCACACACAGAGCTAAGGCTCATTAAGCACTATTTCAGGCAACATTATTCAGAGAACGTGGCTAAAGTCTTGCAAGAATAAAAGTGTTCAGTTCTGTTCTAGAAAAGAAGAAAGTAATTGGATGATGCTGAGATCACATCTGTGCATTTAGTCTCCAATTAATGAAGTTGTCACTTACTTTTATCTGACTTCACCACCTCTTCTTGAGCTTGTTTGTTACTTCTTGTGCAGATGGAAAGAGTCTTTATAGCATAATTGGATGTGATCTGTCCTCCAGCCTAGATTTTGATTAGAATAAAGTGTACACTAACAACCATACAGTTCATGCCCCAACTTGCTCAAGGTTACAGAATAGCTTAGGTACCATGGATACAGTTATTCCTTACGCCCAAACCCAAATACAAAATTAAGACTTTTGCAGAGTAGGTATCTCAAGATGAACAGATGCTGAAAACTAGGACAAGAACCATGTCCTCCCTGCCAACAACATGCACACACAATTCCCCTAATCTCTGGAGCCCAATTCCTTTCAAACTAAGAACTCCTCTGATGCTGGTTAGTTACAAGAGCTACACTGAACATCACAGCCTTTTTTTAGACTTTTTATCCACTGAATAGCAAGACTGTGGCATGTACACCAGCCCGGGTAGATACGCATTCCACTAAATATACAAATACACAGCAAAACAGTGTCTACAGATTAATATATGTATATATTCAGGGATAAATTGTGACTGCATGGGTCTTTCTCCTTAAAAAAGGAGGCTAAACACAGGGGCAACTATGGTGGGGCAACTATTGTTTTCTTCAGGGAATATAACAACAAAAATACAGCAACGTCAGTTGACAGAATTTACCTTCAAGAATTTGATCATTTTCTTCACCACCCCTTCTTTCACTACTGCTTCTACTGCCAAAGAAGACACCGGCAGGACACGACTTAACACTCCAATGGCTCTCTTAGCAAGAACAGTGTGGGAGGAAAAAAAAAGTAATTTATTTATACAGACAATTTTATTTAAGGAACTTTTACATTTTCTTTTCATAAATTGTTGAATAAAAGCAAAAGTAATTAAAGTGATAAAAGTAGAAGTTTAAGAAATATGAGGAACATTCAGGACATGGCTTTGTTATTGCTCACTGGAAACTCAGCTCAGCACAGTTTCTAAAGATTCAGTGTAGAGAGTGGCAAGACCAAGCCAAGATCAGGACAACTCCTGGTATGCTTATTTATTGGAACAAATATCTAGTAGAAACCAGCCCAGCACTGCTGGCACTGAGTCGAAGTAATTGCAAGTAAAACAGATCAGAACAGTTCATGTTAGTTCAGAGAGGTGAACCGACTCCCAGCTGAGACCACATCTGCTTCTACCCATTTGCCTTGAATAATTGCTATCTGTGGGAGTTACACACCATTAATAGGAGTACAGCCTCCTAGGAATGATTCACGTAGAGGAATTGTAAAAAGAAACAGCTGTTAAACACCCAAATTGTTCTTGCTCCTTTGCTTCTCCATTGATTTAATGCTTTATACCGAAAACGAGCCTAAGGATGAGATCTTTTGTATGAGCTTCTATTTAACAGATTTCAAGGGAACACTGAAAACTCTTGCATTAAATGGCACATCAAAACCCAAATAATTTAAGTGGTATATTATTTCTTTAGTAATAATAATACTCAAAACTCATGGTAGGCTTTAAAGCCTGAAGTACGGGCTTGGCTTCCACAGGAATTGCACAGGGCAGTAGTTTGCACTGTAGTGTTCAGGACAGATCATCTGTCAACCTTTTCTTAGTCTACAGGTACCTACTTACAGTCACAATTCTTCCATCCTTATCCCCGAGGAGAGACATGCATCTGCCACTTATGTCCACAGCAAGGCACTGAAAAACAGAGTCAAGAACTCAGGAACAGCTGATTGCCGGAAAGCATTAAAGCAGAAACAGGTTAATAGACAAATTACTCTTCGCGAGAGAATCCAGTGGAGATTAGGGCACACATGGCTCTGTGTTACTAAGAGTTCAGCACCCTACTGGAATGTTCCTGCATAGCTTCAGAGCCTCTCATCAGGCCCGTTCACAGGGACAAGGGAGGAAGATGCTCCAACTGCTCAAACAATTCTGAATCTCCAAGAAAGTGAGCATAACAAGAGAGCTACTGAAGAACATTCACAGATCTTGCATACCTGGATGATTGCATTTGATTCAAGCAGTAAGTTCATAATTAAGCCCAGCACTGCAAACAAACATTCCTGATACCTGGGAGTGTTCACATCAAAATATCCATCCTGTGCACAAAGGAGAGGAAAGTGCAGTCAGTTCAGAGGTTCAGAATGTAGGCTCCCTCAGACTTCTCTGTGCGCTCACCTACTGAGCAGTGTTCCCCGATGCACCACAAACTCCAGGGAAGAAAAAGTTCTGTGAGCACCAGTGACAACGGTACCTTTTTGATACAGATTTGTTCATGTGCATGTTTTGCTTTGAAACTTCTGACATGTAGGAAGGTAACAAGATCCTTTCCCAAGCTGTAAGTTCTTCAGTTCCTGAGGACTGAGCTCATATTGCATCCTTGTCCCGAAAGGGGCTGCCTACAATAAAGGACCATTCTCCACCCGCCTATTGAGCCACAACTCGGGTGAACAACAGACTGGTTCGAGACTTCCTATCATGCTATCAGATTCAAAGGATATCAGTCAAGGGTCCAGGGCTACTAGGGGTGGCAGGCAAACACGGTCACACAAGTGCCATTTTCCAAAGCAATAGGGTTGAAAACACTGTTGTAGGGAGCCATCAGGTCTCCTTACCACAAGCTTTATGCAGGCTTGCCAGCACTCTTTGCTCTCAGCCATCTGCATTCGGATGACTGCATCTGCGCACAGATTCCCCATGATGCCGATGCACTGGGCAAGGGCTGCCTGGTTCACAATCTTGGCAGAGGTCTAAAAAGAGAAAACACAGTGGAATAAGAAATTAAGAACACGTCAGGAATACCTGTATGTTGTTGGCTTACCTCCCTGTCTAGGATTCCAGAATCTTTCTTGCCTGTATTAAAGCCAAACTGTACAAAATTTGCAAATCAACTCAATTTTCACAGCTAATCTTCTGCTGTGACAGCCCTACGTCTCAGGAAAAAGTGACTGGCTTCTTTAGCCCCTAACCTCGAACTGGGAATGTAGCCCCTAACCTTGAACCTTCTACTTGAGCCACAGAACAGAACAACTTCTGCTTCAGTTGCAGCTTCAGGAAGGTAAGTTCAAAAGGAGAGAGCAACAAGCCATATAAAAATGGTCTAA
Source organism: Heteronetta atricapilla (assembly GCA_011075105.1). NCBI lineage: Eukaryota > Metazoa > Chordata > Aves > Anseriformes > Anatidae > Heteronetta > Heteronetta atricapilla. Next base: position 5,845,292 of record CM021754.1, on the reverse strand, counting down.
TTACTGCATTTACTTGGTGCTCAGCTGGAGAAGTGGAAATTTCTGAGCAAAGTGGAAATGTTTACTTTCTAGCTGCACCTGCTCTTCAGCAACAGAACCCGTCTCCCCTGTCATCCTCCTTCTTCCTGAGGATGAATTTCTGTGTCAACAGTATTTTAAGTTTGTAGTTTAAATAAGTGATAACCAGAGAAGGGATCTGAACAACCCAACATGTTTTACTTGTAGCCTGTGATCTTTTTACCCAGATCTCTTCTCAGGAGAATATAGAATAAACCACTATCCAAGACCTAATTAGTTAGTGATAGTGGATTAAAGTCACATTACGAAAAGAGTAAAACAAAGCTGAGGGGTGCAGTCATCGCCTGACAGATTACCAGTGGGAACCTGCAGCCAAGTCTAGAGCTTTCACTGAATATGCAACATGTAGAAACAGCAACACGTAGAAACCAAGCACTAAATATTGAAGACGGAGCATTTTCCTGAGGGAAGTGTATGACAAAATCGGATTTATTACGCCTACAGAACTCGAAATGTAACTACTGTAGTCCTGCCACAGAGGAGTTCTGTCTATGAGCGACTGGCTATAAAACTGGAAAGAGTCATGAGCTGTGTTACAGAAGAATAAGCTAGATACAGAAACTGAGACTTTTCGTACCAGTAACTGGCTGAATAAAGGTAAAACACCTGTGGGAAACATGATGCGACACTGGGTTTTGAACCTGTTGGGGATAAAGAAAGCCATATTTGGACACTTAGAGCTTTAGACCAAAGTCACACAGAAAGGCAACAAAACAGCAACATCCAGAGAAGGTAAAACAAATCAATAATGTAGCCTTGCAGCAAAGACGACCAACAGCCTCTATCATTAGGTCATTTAGCACATTTCAAAGCACAACTTATAAAAATGAAGAAATGCAAGTTACTTTTCCTCTTGAGTTAAATCAGACAGTATACTCATGGCACTGCTAGCTCTGGCATCAGTGTTTTTGACGAAGATCACCAATATCTGCAGCCATCTGTTATTAAAAAAACAAAACCAACAAAACTTAGATCAGCTCAGGATTAATAATTAAAGATCAACATTGTACTGTAAGTGTACCAACACAGTTTTATAATCTTATGATCTACTCTCCCTGAGCTCACTAGATTTTGCCCAAGTTTCACGTACTAGACCCTCCAAATATATTCAGTCACCTAGCTGCCCCTAGGATTTTGGCACTATATTCTCTCGCAAGGTCATACCTCTTTGCACAAGCACAAGTAGCATGTTCCATCAGCATCTAAGCTTCACGGGACATTTGATGCCTAGCTGCTTTGCCACTGACAAACACCTTAGAGATGGACAAGCAGAATGTAATAGTCAGGGCAGAGAACACCGTCAGCACAACCCAGGACTGAACAGCTTCTGCAGATGGTAAAGGCTCGCAGGGGAGGTCAGTGATGATTGCATGGCTTAAAAGGACATGCTGAGCAAACCTGACAGTCCGTGTTTGGGGGGTGGGGGTCAGAAGGTGTTAACTTACAAACTTTATAGGAGCAAAATCTCCTGCCTGAATGAAAACATCCTACCAGTCACCTTTTGAGCTTTTGGAACAGCACGCTTGCTGCTATGGGATTTGGAGCTGCATGGAATTTACAGGTCTTGAGACTGCAAACCCGTAACCTCTGCCCCACAATAAGCACTTCTGCAGACACATGCTGGCATTTCCACGTGCTCCTCTGGTGAGCTGAAATTCCCTGCTGCTCTTCTCCAACTTTGTAGTTTGGTAAGAGAACCTACAGTCTTGCCTCCTTTTGACAACAAGCCCAAGTGCCAAGAAGCTCAATATCTGCAAAGTTATTTTGTGAACATTCTAACTCTTTTACAGCAGTCAAACCCAGGATCTCTTTCAAAAGTTGCCTGAAGAGTTTTCAGGCTCCTGATATTCCAAGTCAAAGTAATATTATTTGCCTTTTAAGCTTCGCCCTAGACATGGCTCATTTCTTTAGCCTTTCTTGCAAGGAAAAAGGTCTTGTGATTAATGTTGTATATAATACAGTGAAGTGCATACATCTGCTGGAGAATCTTTTCTGTTCACCCGTCTCTTTAAACCATTTAGCACAAACCAGTACATTAACATTTCTCCTCTGCTTAACTGTAGAATAAAATAGCAGGACAATAGCACAGAGGTAATAGACTGTTTCTTTCTCCACTCAGTGAGTCATGGCAACACTGAATAATCATAAATGCCAATTACCAGATGAGGAGCGATTCTCAGCTTGAAACCATGAGCTATTAAGAGACAGCAATGTAAGCTCTCGCTGGAGTGCTAGACAAACACACACTTGTGGGTTTAAAAAAAGCTAACTATGCCTCAAAATTACGTTGATGTCCTCAGAAATAAGCCCTTTCTACTTAGTTGCACAGGGCTCTGCAGGTACAAAGTTTACTAAAGTTGTTTTCTCCATATGGCTAACTTCCACTTTTGCTCAACTAGGGCAGGGCTCTCAATATCATTGTATTCCTTGCAGAAAGTCTGTCACTTATTTATTGCTCAATGTGGTGCTAGTGAAATGAGTGCGGGATCTCTGAACCCAGGGATTAAGCAAGCTTTGCTGAATTTTAGTTGCATTGATTACCTGGATAGGTCCTGATGCCTGACCAACAATCTCCTCCCATTCTCATTCTCCGAGTAGAGCATGATTAGTGCCAACGTCTCCTTTTGGATCTCCGATACGCCAGAAGCAAGTAGTTTTGACAGCTGTGCATTCACATCAGGGTGAGTCAATAGAAGTCGTTGATTTGCTTCTGAAAGCAGAGCACATCTAAGAGCAATGTCACACATGATGAAATCCCCATTATTTGACACTTTTTCCTCTCTAGGTGCTGATTTAACTGGTTTAGTATCTTTGTTTCATCTACTAACGCGCTCATTCACTCTGACGTGTTCATCTTGCATAACATTCCTGCAGAGCAATGGTAAAGTAGAATTCACTGATCTGCTCTCAGCTTCATGACTTCATCACACACACAGGTGCTGGAATTTCTACTCTCACTAGCTACATATTAGCTTCTCTGACACCATGCGTTGCTTCAAAGGAACAGACACCAGAAACTCGAGCACAAAGTGCTCCTCTCAACAGATCTACTTTGTCAGCTGCCTGCAAACTGCTAGCAGCCAGGCTGCTCAGGCACAATAGCACACTGCCCCACCAGGCAAACACACGGAGCTGCACACCAGCCTGTTACTTTTTTTTAGCTACTGATAAGAATATAAAGCAAGTTTTCCTCCTACCATGTTGCATGAATATTCACTTGGGCATCAACTGGACCCCAGCTGAGGTGCAGATATCAAACCTTCTGTATTGCCCTCGTGTGGCAGACTTGCCACACCAGTGGCTACTTTGCTACCCCTGCCCATTCCTGAGCTGTCTTTGGACTTCATAGAAACAGAAGCAAAAGCTACCTAACCACGTACTGTGAATTCACCCTTCCCTAACAGTACTTCTACACAGCCCTGCTTTTCACTGGTATAGCTGCTTAAAAAGATGAAATTACAGAACTGTTATATACTGTTATAAAATATAAAATTACAGGAGTGTTAAATATGTATAGTATTATCTTAAGAGCCAGCAATAATCACAGGGAATTTACTTTCTGCTCCTTCAGTAGATTTAAAACTTTTATAGAAAGAGACTGTAAGTTTCCTCTCGTGACAGAGGGAAGCACCACTGCTGTGCTTGCTGTTAGCAGCATGCACCCCCCGCGTGTGTTTGACCTGTAAATCTTTGTTTGCAATAAGGTCTAGACCCAAGTGCTCTGGGAAAGTGATGTTCATGCCGAACAACAATTTTAGACACAGCAAGTGCCATATTAACAGCACATTAACAATGATTAATGTTGGTTACACAGTTTTACCATTCCCGGCGCAGACAGCTTGCCAAAGGAAGAGAAGAGAAACAGACAGATCCACTTCAGCCATGTTTTTTCTCTCAGCACAGAAGCCCCTAAATTAGAAATATTAGCTTGTAAAAAGAACTAGGGACAGATGAAACCATTAGGGTTGGCGCTTTGGCTAGGAAAATATCAGTAAAGCCTCATGGAGATGAGGATCTGACATACAACCACTTAAGCTTATAAGCCCCAATATTAGCTTATTAGTTAAACATTCTCAGGACTCCCACACTTGTTTTCCCCAGGACCTCCTCTGAGGCCAGATTTATCGACTAGCAGCTCTACACGACCCCCAACACATAGATCCTACACAGGCATTGTAAACCACAAGTAATTAATTCAGTTCTGCTCTGAGAAAGTTGTGGCTAGCCAGGGCGTACCAGTTTGGTGCAAATTTGGAATTATGCCTCAGGAGAAGAACAGCTCTCAGGCCTTGTTTAACCAGATCACGCTGCTCTGAACCAACTTAGCTGTGCCAAGTTTTCAGATCACAACTTTTGCAGAGCTCTCATTTGTTTCCATCATATGTCTGCAACTGACTCAGATACACATTCAGACAGGAGATTCCTTATGAGGCAAAGATTACAAAGCAATTTAGATAGGTATTAGTCAGATTTGTTTCTCATTTACCAAAACATAGTATAATGGCTGCCAAGAAAATACAGCAGAAGATACAGGTCTCCAAAGAGAATCCTCTTCCTTGATTACAGGAGTGAAGAATTTTACAGGTTACATTATAGAGCTGAGGCTATGTACAGACATCAATTAATAGCACCAGGGAGTCCAGCCAGCATACTTAAAGCGACTAACTTCTTACATCAGATGTTCTTTTATGGAAAGCTTTTGAGAAATTGCTCTCCCCACTAAAGATAGGGTAACTGTGCAGAAATAGAAGATCAGAGACAGGAGCAGGAACTGCAGAATCCTGTCCACTGCATCTAAGAGAGCACTATTTGTTTGAGTCAGAAATAAGCCAGTCTATTCAGACATTAAAATCAGTTATTCCATTATTATGTGATCATTTCATCTGCATTTCATGAGGTGATTGTGTTTCTCGAAAACAATATTTTCATTTCCTTATGCTGTAACATGCTACTGTTCTCTTTTGGAGAGCTCTTACCGTCTTACGACCTCGTTGTCATTGATGATACTGAATCCATTGTTTGTTCTAAATAAAGTTTGCTCAGTGCCTGAAAAAATTTCAGAGATAAACAAGTCAGCTCTATGAGCCATCTGGCTGATGCATCACTGTGAAGGCAGACACCTGCTCTTCTGTAATACAATGTTGAAGGAAAAGGTCACTGGATCAACAGCTTTGGGGAAAGAATGTTTGCATCATGAAAAGAACGGAAAATCTTCAAGAAAAATACTTAAAGCAGAAACTGCTTTGAAGCTGAAGACTAATTCATGCCTGGTGGTGTAAAAAATGATTGACTTCACATTAAAGGCTTAAAAATGAGAATAGCCTTGAAAATCCATATACTTTAACAGAAAATCACCTACTTAAAAAAATAAAATGAAATACCTCTTAAATGACCCAAATCCTTAAGGAAGTCTCAACAGCTCTGCTACAGCATCAGTTCAGTTATTTTATAAAATAAAATTAAAATCTACTGGCCATAAATTTTGAAATATCAAACAGTGTTGATTTTATTTTTTCAGTGGAACAGGGCTTTTGTTCCTTTAAAAACGACTCCATTTGTATTCATCTACTTGGATTACAACTCCCATGACCAACCACCTTTGCATCAAGTACTCACAATCTTTCACGGCTCCTGTCAGGACTCTGATGCCTCCTGTATAGAAGAGGATATTCTGGTCAGGCCTGTCAAGTTTCTGCAGCAATTCTTTTACTGACAGAGCTGCAAGTTTTCCAGACAGAAATTCCTTCATTGCTCTGTCTTCTTCTTTCATTCGTTTTTCCTCCAAGTTTACCTCATTTATACAATCTTGGAAGCCAAAAGAAAACAAAGCAAGTTGGTTAAATATCTTGAAAAGAAAACAAGGGACAACAGTATAAAAAAATATATTTTTTACCTTTAAACAAACTTTCCTTTTGGGGATCAATTTCTAAGATCTTCTGGTAACACTGCCTAGACTTAACTCAGAAAAGAAACAGGCTCTTAATTTAAGATAAAAATGCAAAGATGATAAAAAATATCCTAGTCAGAATCATGCTGTTTAAGTTCAAAAGTTCTTGAGCTACAGTACTTAAGAAGTCTGAAGAGTAAGACTTACGAAGCAAGGCAAATGAAAACTTTTTTTTTAAAAAAAAAAAAAAAAACACAGGTGTGATTATTATCATCAGTCCCTCAATCCGAAATAGCAGCAGCCTGCTATTCCAAATTAGAGGGAAAAAAGTCAAGGACAAACCCGGGAACATGAGCAACAAGAAGTTCCAGTGACAAAACAGCAAGTAAGGCACCAAATGAAAGTTGCAGGAACTCTGTCATCTGGGATTCAACTGGTGTGTCTTGTTGGCATGCTTGGAGTTAAACACATCACTAAGCTTGGGATATCAAGAACTTTCTTCACAGACCAAACTGCCAACCACCCTCTCACAGCGGACTCGTGTAGACTTCTATAGTCCATCCTGTATAGTTATTTCTATTAGAATCATTTCTGAAAGGTTTCCCCAGCGAGGCTTTTGGTTAGTTTTTGAACCCTTTTTGTTTGTCCAATGCACAAGACCACAAATTAGTCCCTCTCACTCAATGCCACACCAAAAATCAAAATGAAGCACTGTCTCACAGCCACAAGATTTAGTCAACTTACCTCACCGTAGTGCTGAAGGGCCAGGTGAGCTTTCCCCATTAGAAAATAGGCTTTAATACATTTTTCACTGCACTGTGATAAAAAGGAATTACTCAGAAAGTATTTAGAAACTTGAGAGTTTAAATACTTTTTCAGATTTCTAATTAATACTTAAAGGTTGGACCTGATGATCTAGAGGCCATTTCCAACCTATGTGATTCTATGATCTGCTAGAGACATCTAAAGTTTATCTGCTGAATTAGTACCCCCAGGTACTAACTTCCCTTCTGCGTGCAAGCAACACAGGCTTTGGTCTGCTTAAATGCTGGAAGCCGCTACTGCTAATATCCTTCCCAGAAAAACTTACCCAGAACAAGTTGGGTAATGTTAAGGCCTGCATCAATAAGTCCTGTAATCACAGAACTTGTATAACAGAACTTCCAGATGTGTTTTTGTGAATTCTACTATGAATGAAATGAGTACTAATTTATATTATCTGTACACAAATAAATATAATTGCTGAAACATCTAACTCAAAACTAACAATCCGGGTGGCCTTTTACAGCTTAATTGTGTAAGAATAGCGACTTCTTTATTAATAATACTGGCAGCATCCTTTAATCTGTTAATCATAATGTACTCATGGGCATCACTGGTGTAACACAACTGAATTTGGATTCAGCTATTTGGCATTTTATGTAATATTCACCTTTTCCACCTGCTCTTTCTGAACTTAAATACTCACTTTTTCCTTTTCCTAAGGATGGGCAAGATGTTGCCTGCCAACGTGCACAGTTAGGGTTTTATTGTCACTTCAAACTTGTTTCTTTTTAATGACAAGCTCTTATGAGCTAAGAAAGGATCTGCACACAGGTAGTGCTGAAATACAAACTGCCTTACAGCATCCAGGGTAACTCAGGATGCTGAAATCTGTGCAACACCACCACATGCTTCCATTTCCATTAGCAAGCTGTCTCCCTATCATCAGCTAGACACACATCCTTCCTCCCAGAGCATTTAACCCGATCATAAAATTCAGATCGCTGAACTTACCTTCAATGCCCATTCGCAATCACTAATGGCTTTTTCATATTCATGCATTTTCAGGTAGGCCTGAAATACAACCAAGGAAGTCCAGAGAGCAGTATTAGAATATGTCAAATGATTTCCACTAAGTATTACATGAACATTAGCTAACTAAAAAAAAGTTACATTGTTGATATGGATTTTGCAGGATATTTGCCAGCTGTTTTTGAACTTCTTTTCCATTTCATTGCAGTTTGTAATTTAGAATACATGTAATAAAGCAAAATTTAGAAGAGGCACATGAATTAGACCAGGCAATAAAAGAATGCAAAGTAAATGTTAACATTCTGCAATTATAAAAGTGACCCTTAAAAAAAAAAAAAGGGAAAAGGTAGTGCATTTAGGCAGAACTGTACACCATAATGATTTTTTCCCCCATTTACTTTGGGGGGAGCAGAGGCTGACCCGTGCCACACGCAAGAAGGAAGAGACATGAATACCTCCCCAAGGACTTGCCCCTGCCAAAGGGAAGGTTCCTGGGAACGTCTGGTACCTTAATCAAGAGGAAAGAGCTTACACTTCTAATTGTCTTCTTTGTGCAACTCTTCATCAAGTGTGTAAAAAGATTAAAACCTTCAGTCTGTACTGCCTTGCTGTTCACTTCTAGCCACAGAAAAGCTTACTGTTGGTAGTATTGTAGCAAAGCAGAACTCACTAACTCCTGGAAGTGGACAATGGCCATGGAAAACTGCTTGCTCTGAACTTTAAGCCTCTCTGTCAGGCGGCACGTTACCTTTTACAAAAATCACTTCAGTAAACGAAAAATCCTTTTTGGATTCTACCCTGGCAATACAATACTGAAAACAGTATACTGGTAGCTCCCTTTCACATGCTGACCTGTGCTCTGTTGGTATAGAGTTCCTGCTTGTCTTTCAGCTTTTCCAGACCTTCAGTGTATCTCTGAATGGCTGTGTCATAGTCTCCTTTCCTGAAGGCATCGTTTCCCTTTTCTTTCAGAGCTGTAGAACAGCACATATGCATTCAGAATAACGTTTTGGCATTTATTTTTGTCCCTAAATGGTGACAGAGGAAACAGAAGCCATATACTCCTGTTGGATAAATCATCAAAATTCCAGTCCAGCTCCACTGCAGCTATCTTTGTTAGTCTTTATTCGCAAGGGACCTCTGAGTTCTTCCGTGCCCATCCCTCTTTCAAAGAGGGAACTGTTTGTCTTTGCCTAGTACCCCTCTCAAATACTGAAACTTTCTCCCTCCATCCCAGAGCCTTATCATAAGGAGATTATGGAAAAGAATAGGCTGCAATGCTATAGGAAGTATATATAACTCTTACATCCAGCTAAACGGCACTGTCCACAAGACCACTGTCTCAGAAAAGCAAATCACTGCCTCAGTGTACATGAGAATCTCATTAACAGAGTATCACAACAGACACTTAAACCATCCCAGTTCCTGCTAGGTAGTTTCTGAAGGCATTAGGTAAAAAAGCCTTTAGCACTTACCGTTTGCTAACCGTTCATTTCTTCTCCTTCGTTTAGCTCGTTCTTTTGCATCCTTTTCCAAAGCTGCCAGAAAGCCATCTTGGAGAGAGAAAAGTTGGTGGCATTTTAGTTACAGAAATAAAAATACAAAATAATTGCTTGATTAAAATCCATCTGTAGATGAGAAAGAAGTCATTTCTAGGGGATTTCTTAGTCATTTCTCTACATAGAGAATCTTAAGGGTGTATTTCAAAAGTTAAACTGCAATGTGAATGTCACACTATCACACAAAAAGACCATCTAACCTTTCAGAATTTGCATACTTGACATAAAGTAGCTCATGTTTAGATATAAGCTTGTTTGTTATTAAATTCAGAATACCAGCTTTGGACATGAGGTCAGAATACGATGACAAACTACACCAACAAACTTCCTACCTATGAACGAGTGCAACCATACCGGTGAATTTCTAGATGTGACTGAATTCTAAAGAAAAGTTGGCTTTGATCTTAGTGTGAGTGGAATCGGTCTTGCAGGAACAGGAATTCTCACTCCATTTCTGCTAAAACAGATGGAAGAGTTGCTAAATGCTGAAGGGAAGGCTGTCCTACCTGCGTTCACTGCCTCTGCAGTTGACACGTCCTAAAAAAGAGAAATACAGCACACACAGGTTCACATACAGATGCCTCAGTAAAACAACAAAGGAACACATGGTTAAGTTGCTCAAAGCTACAGGGGCTCTGAAACACCTGGACTGGCACACATTAGGAATATCAATTTGACACTTTACCAAAAGATGGCAAGGACAGATTTAATTTCTTCCAGCATCACCAAAAAGCTTCCATATGCATAATTAATGAGGCAGGTCACTGAAATCCAGACCTCCCACATGAATCACAGACTAATGAACTTTGCAGAAACACTTTTGTGTCTTCAACCGCTTTAACTTACACAGCTCAAATCCCTGAAGTGCATGTAAAAGCTGTAAGTTAGAGCAACTCAATACTTGCATCCAGCTTGAATAAATCCAAGGGAAGTACTCTATGTCATTAGCAGCCTTAAGACAAAGGCAACGTGACAACAACTACTTCCCAATAAGATAGCCAGTGAAAAACATAAAAAAAGGTTAAGTTCAGAAGAGGCTATTATGTATTGGTCAAATTCTTTACTGCTAGGCAAGGTATGTGAGTTAGTATTATTTGAAGACACCTAAACTGCATACAGCTTCAACTCCAGAGCCAAAAGCCCTTACAGAAGCCCGCGTGTTGATGACTGTTCTGTTCACCGTAGTCTTGCTTTCCTCCTGCTTGCCGGCCTCCTGCTCACGGAGCCTTTTCTCTGTTTCCGCAAGGGCATTTTCCTTCACGTCAGGGTCTGGAGAGTTCAAGCCTTGAAGTAAGTTGGCTAAAAAAGGGATAAAAGAACCAATAAAGGGACGAAGAAACCAATAACGGAACCAACGGCCACCCCACTCACAAACCGACTCCGGGCACCAGCAGGGCCTTGCCACAGGGCAGATTTTTCCCCTTTTTCCCCTTTCCTGCCCCATTTTCCCCACCCAGTTTTTCTCCAGGCGCCCTGCCCGGCTACCCCCGGTGCCCTCCGGCCCGGCGCCGCTTACTGATGTCGTCCACGCGGTGCAGGAAGCGCTGGAAGTCCTCCTCCTGCTGCCCGGACAGCATGGCGGGGACGGGACGGGACGGGACGGGACGGGACGGGACGGGACGGGACGGGACGGGACGGGGCTGGGACGGGCCGGGCCAGGGCCTAGCGCTGCCCGCGGGCCGTAAGTTACGCAGCGTCCTCAGCGTTGTTATGGAGACCGCGCCCGTGACGTGACGGCTGCGGAAATGGCGTCTGGGGGCGGGGTTCTGCGAACACAGGGGCGGGGGGGCTGCGGCCGCCATTTCGCGGTCCGCGATCTCGCGTTGTGGGTCACAGCCCCGCCGCCCGGGCGCCTCGGGCTTGGTTTCCTCACAAAATCATAGAGTTATTAGGGTTGGAAAAGACCTTCAAGGGCATTTGGTCCAACCATCCCCTACCACCACTGTCACCACTAAGCCATATCCCCAAGCACCACGTCCAACCTTTCCTTGAATGCCCCCAGGGACAGTGACTCCATCACCTCCCTGGGCAACCTGCCCCAGTGCCACACTGCTCTTTCTGAGCAGAAATGTCACCTCATTTCCAACCTAAACCTCCCCTGGCACAGCTTGAGGCCATTCACTTCAGACCGGGGCCTCCTGCTGCTGCTGCTCTGTCAGACACCCACTGGGGCTGCTTTGGCAGCCGCCCGGCTGTCTGTCCCGGTCTGTCCCGGTCTGTCCCGCTGGCTGGCTGTCTGTCCCCCTGTCTGTCCCCCTGTCTGTCCCACCGGCCGGCTGTCTGTCCTGCTAGCAGTCTGTCCGTCCTGCTGGCAGGCTCTCTGCCCTGCTAGCAATCTGTCCATCCCGCTGGCAGGCTGTCCGTCCTGCTGGGAGGGAGTGCAGCAGAAGCAGTACAAGCCCTTCTTTTCTCCAAGGAGCATTTCAGATCCTCACGCCTGCCCAAAAAGAAAACGATAGATAAATAGGCAAATAAATAAATAGTGTAAAGGGGTTTCTTGGGTCAAAATAAAAGTTAACTGAGGCACGGATTCACAGAACCATCCACAGGGAGAGGGGGCCTGGTTTAGGAAATGTGCATGCTCATCCACGGGGATATCCTTGAGCCCTTTGTGCCCTGATTTTTATACCACACTGGGTGTTTTTTTTAAAGATACCCTGCAAAGACAAGGGTACAGCGACTGCTTTTTGTCCCCGGGAGGGTCGGGCCCCTGGTCTGCAGGGCCTGGGAGCTGCATTCTCGGGCGGGACACGCCGCCTGCCAGCAGCGAGACAGCCAGAGGATGGCACCATCCTCCAGCACAAAGACATCTGGGCCGCTCTCCCAGCGCTGTCACTTCAGGCCTGCCTCTGCTTTGTCTCCCGAGTCCCCAAAGCAGCCTCCATGCACCCACCAGTGCGTGTGCAGACCCCAGCTGTGTTGCCGATGCCGGAGCCCTCCGGGTGATGAAGATGCAGGAAAGGCGACGTGGGGACTGGCTGATCTCCGGCAGCACACACGGCGAGGAGCAGCTCTCAGGAGCTGCCCAGCCCTCCTTTACACCTTGTGGCCCTGCTGGGATGTGTCAGATGCGAGGTTCAGAGCACTCCCTGCATCCAGGTCCCCCCACATGGGCTCTTCACACAAAGCACGTCCCCACCAGGTCATGCACAAGAGCTTGTGTGGCTCCAACAGCCCGACGGGGCCTTGTCACCACGCTCTGGAGACACATTTTTAGAGCCAGAAGGTTGGAGGTTGCACTTACTGGAAGACATCAGCCTCAGAGCATCACCGAGTCCCTGCTGCCCCAGGGTATTATAATCCCAGACATGGTAACGCAGCCATCTCAGGAGAGGAAAGTGAGAAACGTAGAGGGAGGTGCTCTGGTGAGTCTCCTGAAAGCGGCAGCGTTGCCTAAGACACGGAATACCAAGGACAGGCCACTGCGGGGTCTGCTGGGCGTGAAATTAGAAATCTCTCTGTGAGGTTACAAATCTCAGCCACGTTCATCCTCCTGCCCGTCAGCACCCCGCTGCACTGCTGGGAGGATAAATGCGTTCCTGGGCCGTGTGTGCCCACAGGGTGCTGAGCTGCAGCATCCCTAAAGGCCCTGGCCCCAGGGGCTGCCAGGAGTTGCTTTTCATGCACATTTAATAAATATGCTTCCTTCTCTCGCTGCAAGGCAGCTCTGCTCATGCAAACCTCCATCCCAGAGGCGGGGCTTGGTTCACTAATGAAGCTGTTTCAAATCCAGCGTCTATGGTGTCCAATTAAAAATACCCAGGAGGCAATAGCTACATTGCTGAGATGCTCAGCAGTCTAGCTTGTATTCGTTATCCTAGGAAATCAAGGGAATAAAGCCACCCCGAAGGTCTAAGAGAATAAAAAATGTTATAAATAAGCCACAGGCAAAACAAAGAGCTGGGCTTGTCGGTTCATTAAGTCTGTTTCGGAGGTGCTGAGTTGCAGCAGGCAGATGCGAGGCAGGCTTCCCTGCTTGCCTCTTTTCCCTTGGGTGCTGCATGCGAGCAGCAGCGAGCCCTGTGTGCTGATGGAGAGGGAGGCGCTGGGTTCTGCCTCTCCTGAAACAGCACCACGAGACAGAGAGAGGGAAGGGGGCACTTCGGAGGGTTTCTGAGCACTGAGAATTTGCAGATGCACCCCTGCGGATGGCTGGGAGATGGGCAGGCGTTGTTCCTGCAGGCTGTCACCGGCGGCTGCAGTCCAGCTGCCCCTGCACTCTGCTGCCAGCTTTGCACTCTGCTGTGCTTTGCTTTCCTTTCCAGCCTCCCAGACACCCCCCTGGGTCAGCAGCCCGGATCCAAAGCCTTTTGGATTAAAGCTGTGCCATCACCCATCACCTGCATGAAAATGGCCTTTACTTCTGCCCCTCCCACTCAGCTTCCCATTCTCCCCCCACTCAAGAAGCTGCCGTTCATTCTGCTCTCAGATCCATTGTTTATTCCTCCTGCTCCTCGGGCTCGGCAGGAGGGCTACAGAAGAGAGCAACTTGCACGGAAAGCCGCTGCTCGCTGCCCGTGCCCTTCACATGCTCCTGTCCGGTAACTCCCAGGGCAGCCGCGGTGCTGTTCTGCTGCGGGGTCCCTGCCAGTGCCCCGGCACAGCACCGTGCCCACCAGCTGCACCCAACAGCCCGGCAAGCACAGGGAGAGAGCTGGAGGACGTGAGCCTCTTGTGGGCAGAACAAAGCTAATAACACGGCTGCGGAAAGCAGAGTTGGGATTCATTTAGCAGCCGGGCTGAGATTTGAAAACGAAATGAAAATCTCGGGTCAGCTGTGCCGTGCAGCTTATGAAGAAGGCAACACCTCCGCTGTAAGCAGATCTCCTTAATCCCTCCTGGCGAGCGTGGCCGTGGCGCCTGCTCCCTGCCTCGGCTCGGTGCAGCCGTGCCAGGTGCAGGATTTTCCTGCCACGTCGCAGCTAACGGGGAGAGCTCACCTGGTGACGTGCCGGGCAGAGAGCTGCCTTCAGGAAAATGGTGCCAGGGCGGTCACGCTGCCACACAGCTCCATGCAGAAGCATTTAAAATGTTGTCCTGGAAGTGTTTGCAAGTCTGTTCATAAATCTGTATCTGTTTTTATTATCGCTATGGATCAAAACACATCAAGTATATATGAAAATATAAATGTCAGGGATTTATTAGGATTGGTGAAGTGAATTTGGGATCATGCGGTCATTAGCGGAGTCGACCAGCACCGAAAGGTCTCCAAGCTCGCTCTCCCCTTGCATCTTCCTGCCGTACCCGTTACCTTGCTGCAGCCCCGTGGCTTGCTGGCGCAGCAGCAGTGAAGCCGGCCTCGCCCCGCCGAGAATCCAAACGTCATTTAAGTGTTCAGGGGTGTGGGAAGGTTCAAGGGGGCTTGAGAATATCTCCAAAAATTCAGGCAGCGTAGACTTCATTTTCAGGGAGAAATTTCCACTTTGCTGGAAAAGAGCTTTTTTCACACTGATTAATACTTGCGTTAGGGTGACTTTGCTTGTACTTTTTATTCCTTCCCCACACCGATGCATTTTCTGCCACCCGTGTCCTCCTTTGTGCTTTGGTTGGAGTCCAGCACCGTGCCTGTTCCCGGTTGAATTTTCCGGGTACCATGAGGATGTGTTGCCCCATGACAGTAACACCGAAAGGGCCCTGGTGCTTTCAGTCCTGCTGTCCCGCCCTGCTCTCAGCCCAGCCTCCCTGCCTTTAAACGTTGGTGAGAATTAGTGCCACTGGCAGTAGCTCGTGGGCTTTCTTTGTAATTATTGAAATGAGAAAGGTGGCTGTGTTCCTGCAGGATCTCACGGTGCTGGTAACACTAATTACAGTGGTTGGTACTATTATTTAAGGGACACG
This sequence comes from Heteronetta atricapilla, assembly GCA_011075105.1. Lineage (NCBI taxonomy): Eukaryota > Metazoa > Chordata > Aves > Anseriformes > Anatidae > Heteronetta > Heteronetta atricapilla. The sequence goes on along the minus strand of CM021754.1, from coordinate 5,830,136 downwards.
GACTCTGCACGGTGAAAGACCTGATTCTGCTTGAACGCCTTTCCCAGCAAATTCCTTTATCCAGGAGCTGGGACTCTGCAGGTGTCAGGCTTTTGAACGGTGATGGCGTTTGCTCTGGGGTTTATCGGTTACATCAGCAATGAACATTTTTCCCAGCTCCAGGTGGATTAGAGCTTGCAGAGAGCTGAGCGGGGCTTGCAGACCAAGCCGTGGTCCCGCTGCTCTGCCACTGCAGACCCGTCCGGGCCATTGTCTCAAATGGGTGGGAAACTGTGATCCCTCATTAGCAGACCCGCTCTGACATTTGCCTTGCAAGGAGGAACTGAGAAAGGGTTTTAGAAGACAACGATGCCGGGGATGCACGCTGAAGCACAGCATACGCGCCAACCTTTTGTTCAGCTGCATTCATTCGGAAATGGAAGCAGTGAACGGATTGGATCTGTGTTGCCTCGGGCTAGGATTCGGCCCCCAGACTACATACGGGTGTGTGCAGAGCCCCAAGATGTGGCTTCCTACAGGAGCCATGCTGTAAGTTAACATCAATTTTGACTGCTTCAGCCTGCTGTCGTTTTCCAAGAGCAGCCCGGGACAGCCTTACTGAAGCAGGAGCACCAGGCACATACGGGGCCCGTCTCAGCAGCTTTGCTCAAACACTGACCGCAAAACACATCGCAGGCTGCGTTCAGGAAGAGAGAGGGGAGCGCTGCCAAGGAAGCAGGAAAGACAAAGCCGTTCCCTTGGGATGACGAGTGCGTTAGCTCAACACGCTTACCACATTTTTTTTTTATTTTCTGTGAACAATTCTGGCAGCCGGGTACTGCCACGTACCAGAGCGCTCATTTCCCAGTCCACATCTCCTGGGAGATCGGTGCTCAGGGCAGAATTGAGGTTGGTTTTTAGTCCAACGTCAGCCCTGATCTGGGATGTGATAATGCCGCTTTTATAGCCAGCGCTTGTGCACACACACACACCACTCGCAGCCAGCGAACAGAGCAGCGTTGTAAAGGGAAACCCGGCTGACTGAGACCCATGGCGGGCATCAAACAGCATTTGTGTGTTCGTCACCTCCAGGGCAGAACCCGAGGCGTGACAGAGGCTCAGACTTCAAAAATACTCCTCTGGTAGAGCACTTGGGAAGTGCTGCTCAGTGGGGACACGTGCTGCCAGGTGCTCCTCCTGTGCATCAGGGCTTCGGCAAGGCCCGCGGGGTGCCCCCTGGCATCGCTCCACACCCGGTCGTGTTCCCGGCTTGGCGACAGCCCAGGGCCTGGCTCAGGCCGTCGGCATCCCACAGCGGGACGAGAAACACCGGGAGATAAAATCGCATGCAAACAGAGCCCAGGGGATCCACACCCGTACACGGGACCTCGCCGAGCATCTGAAGAAGTGCAGACTGTGAGCTTTTTTTTTTTTTTTTTTGTAACTTTTATTTGAACACAGTATTCTGACAGAATGCAAAGTCAAAATCCTCAGTTAGTATCAGTATTTACACCAGTGAGAATGGGAATAAAGGTGGAATCGATGTTTCACTCGGTAAAAAGATTTTTTGTTTTTTCGTTTTTTTAACAAGATAGAAGGCCCCCAAAAGTAGGGAATGCTGGGGAAGGATGGCAATGGAGGGTCTGAGAACAACTATCAAAACAGCCTAGTGTGAAAATCTGGGGTCTGAAGGCTCCATAGAAAAGTGTGAAAATAAAACTCCACTCTAAAAGCTGAACAACTGGATGCACTATTATCTCATCATCTTTACGTATGGTGCAGCATGAAATGTCATCACTCCACAACTAGAAGCTGATCGGTCTGAGGTGCCATATAGATATATATGTATGGCATGGATACATATATAAACATATACAGCGCAAACGGCATCAGGTTGGTCCCTCTTCAGAAGTCGAAATAAAACCAATGAAGCCTAAGCTACCTTCGGAGCGGGATACCTCTAAATTAAAACAAATTCTCCGGTAAGGGCAAGTATAAAAACACTCCTCAGGACGAATCTACAAGCACTGGGTGTCGGGTGGTGTCACGGGAGCATTGGCAGCGAGAGGACGGACAGAGCCAGGGCTCAGGCACCACGGGGTGAGCCCTGCCTTGGGACGACGCTCACTCCATCGGGCGATACAAACTCACCGCAGCCAGCGGGGTCACTCCTAAAGACGTGGCTGGGCGGTGGATCGGGCCCTCGGCTGGTTACCTGCTACGACAGAAATGCCAGCCCGAGGTGAGAGACACAAACTGCACCCGGCAGGCGCTGACCCGTGTCCCCGGACACGTTTCTGGTCATTGGCATTTGTTCCCTATCGGCTGCTCGGCTCTCCGCGGGTCACAGCTTATGAGGTATAACATAAAGAGGACAACAGCGGTCAAAAACGTCACAGAATGAGGAACAAGCTGTTGTGGCCATCCCAAGGAACAGAGGTACCTATTGCCTGCCACAACTCAGTCCTCCGCTGCCCCAAGGACTCTCCCCAGCTGTAGACCATGGTGAGTTCTTACGGTGTATTTCAGACTGATTTATTGGAAAAGAAAAAGCCCTAGGGACCACATTTTGCCTTACTTACACCACCACTGCTGTCCTGGGTCAAGCAAGGGCCAAATCTGCCACAAGGCTTTGAAGTGAGGACCTATCCTGCCCTGATGTCCTGCTCGGGATGGGTACTGCATGCGTGCCTGTGCCTGCATATCCAGTCATCCTCCATTTCCAGCCCCAGGAGCTGAGGAAAAAATGCAAAAAACCCCACACTTAGCAAATGGCAAAACCATTATTTTCCCAGTTGGAAATTCTGCGATGCCACTGGAGAAGACTGCGTGCTTAGAGAGCGGCTCACGCTGGCTGAGCCCAGCAGCAGCCTCTCTGCCCCCCATCATCCTTCTGCTTGTCACCTTCGCACATGGGAATGGATGCCAGAGACAGCTCGGTTTTGCTTTTCATTTAAAGGCTTCTGTTCCTTGTAAGAGTTGTTCTCTTTTTTTTTTTTTTTTTTAATTTTCCCAATTAACTTCTTCAAATCTGAACTATCCGCTACACCTTCCACATTCAAACTATGTTGAAGCTTTTTTCTTTTAATTATTTCAATACTATGACAAAAAACACGTTTCACACTAAAATAGTCACGCACCCACAGTGCACAAGCTTGCAGATCTAAAGTAGAATTAAAAAAAAAAAAAAAGAAAAAAAAAGAAAAAGAAAAAACAAACAAACAACAGAACCCCCCGAGAAGGAACAGCTCTACCCAACGGGCTGGTCTACCCCTGCACACCTCCGCCCTCCTTCTGCTCAAGCGTCTTCTCACCCCCAAATCTCGGTATTACTCCGGGTCTCCCAGTGCTAGCTCCTGCTGATAAGCTCCCCCCTGCACAACGATGCAGCATCAGCCCCTTTTCTGACTGTTACAGACACGATCCAAAGACCAGGGAATCAAGGGGAGCCTTGGCACCGCTTTCCAAGCACTGATTTCAGGGTTTGGATGCTGCAGAGCACCCCCGGACGTGCCGTGCTGGAGGGGGCTTGCAGGCTGCCAAGCAGCCTTGTGCTCAGGAGCTTCACCCACGAGAGCAGGACGTTCCTTGTTTTTTAGTGCTACCACTCCTCACAAGCAAACTTGATTTTTCTCTACGTGCACAAAGTCACTGCTTTCACATCAGCTTTTGGGGTCAAAGGAGATGGCGTTTCCCGACGTATGAAGGAGAAACCGATGGCATCGAACATCGGAGGTAAGACCAGCCCAGCCCTAACTGTACAATCTCTCTTCTGCCTCTCCAAGCTCTGGGAGGGTTCCATGAAGGAAAAGGGAGAATGTCCTAAAAAAGCAGAGATGATATTTTTCATATGCAGTCAGGCCCAGGTCCAGCAAGGGACTTGCACTCTTCCTAAATTTGAGCATGTAAGGACTCTCGCCAGCAACTCCCGCTCCAAGCTAAGCGTGTGTTTGTGGATTGCTGGGTACAGACCTCGATTGGTGACAAGTGGTTGGAATATCCCCGCCCCCCACCCCCCAAAAACAAACCGAAGACCAGCATTACTCTTTTTCTTACTCCAGTAAGAAATAATAATAATAATTATAATTATTATAATAATTAAAAAAGATAAAGGGGAAACTACTGTAAACATCGATATTTAAAAATGTCTCCCTTTGCAAAGCAAGCATGCTGCTAACCTAGTATCTATAGACTGGATTCACTTAAAAAAAAAAAGGCAGCTATTTTACACATACATTTAAACACAACAAAAGTTAAAAAAAATATTTGTCAATTGTAAACACTGGAAAGAACAAAAGTTGGCAAAAATTAACGTAAAATTTAAAGAAATGTAGAGTCTGAATACTGCAAATTGAAATATATCCCCCGAAGCTGCAATTTTGGCATTCTTCCTAAAAAAAATAATAACCCCCCAAATAAATGTCTAATGTGGAGAACAGAATTCAGCCACAAAGAGCTCAAGACACTTTGCATACTGAACAAATACAAGGTGAACAGAAATCATAACTTATTTATGAGGCTTTACATATTTCAAACTCGACTGAAAAGTATAAAAATAAATTGTGGACTTTGTTCATTAAGGACCAGCCGTACCAAGTAGTCAAGCAGTACAGCGGTTATATCTAGTATACTAACCAAGGAAACAACAGGGTCTTTTTTTCTTTCTTTCTTTTTTCTTTTTCTTTGCCTGCGACGAGGTGATTTTGAGCTCCTGTAACTGGGTATTTGCAATTTTGCTTATTAGAATATACAGGGTCAGCTCAGCCCCGGTTTGGTTGTGGGTCTAACCCTGTTTTTAAAATGTAGTACTTTTTAAAAGCAAGTGCACAACAAATAGAACCTTTCTAAAAATCTTTTTTTTTAAAAAAAAAAAAGAAAAAAAGAAAAAAAAGAAAAAGAGAGAACCCCCCCCCCCCGTTTATGCATTTTCTGGTTTGTTTTGTTTTTTAAAAAAAGGCAACAGACACTAGAGGAATGAGATGTGTGTTGGGTTTCGTGTTTTAAATGCTTGGGTGAAGTTGTTCTGTCATTTTTTCATCTGTCGCTGATCATGCTTTGCTCTCGTTTTCATTTGTTTGTGTGGCTTCGTTGGGGACCGTCTTGACTTCTGCTGGAGGTGTCTTAGTTTCCGTTGCTTGCACTTCAGATTTGTCTTCTACTGGGGTTTTCCTGAGGAAGAATCACCAAAACGGCACAGTTTAGAGACAGAAAAAGACAGACCACCTACGGTGAACTAGCGATAACAATACGTTTCTGGAAACATTCAAACAGATCTCCTTGACAGATGCAAAGACAAATAAAACCAGCCTCTCGTCCCGCTCCCCTCCATCCCCCCAGCATTTAGCTCTGGGCTTTCCCTCCTGCCCTGAGCTGACACGAGCAGGATCTGGCCTTAGGCTGCAGCACAATACGAGGCGTGCTGCGGTGTGAAACGCCACAGGAACGATCAGGAAACCTCACGCAATCACAGAGTAATTGGATTTTCACCAGCACTAATTAGGTCACCCAGACGCCCTGTTGGAACAGAGCGCCCCGTAGCAGCAAATCTCCATTTCTGCAGGAGGTCACTGTCAGAATGGCACGGTACGCAGAAGGAAACACAGCAAGGGGATTCTGTCCGATGCCTCTTCGCGAGCATACGGAGGGTCAACAGCTTCACCGGCTGCAGCTCAGATTCATCAGCCGGCCTTTGGCGCGTGACCGAAGAATGAGAGCCGCCTGCTTGTCCCTTCGGAGTCAGCAGCGCCACGCTAGGAGCTCCTGGCAGCCCCCCTGCAGCAATGCCAGCCCGCTAGCCACAAAGTCAGGCTGAGCCGGCTGCAATTCCGCTTCACCCTGACTGGAGGTGAGCCGCATCGCAGCCCGGGGCCGCAGCCCTGGATTGCACAAAGGGAGGCAGCAGAGGGGCAGCGCAGGCAGAAGGTGGCTGCCCCGGCAGGCAGCGCACAGCTCCGTCCGTGTCCCACCGCACCCAGAGCTCACGGGCATGGTGCAGACCAAACTGCACTCGTTTGAAATCTTTCCTCACTGCAGGCAGAGCGTTTCCTACCTCCCATCAGCTCAGTACCAGCTCACAATGCTCGGTTCTTTTTGTGTCTCTGCGGCACCCAGCAGGAAGGGCAGTGGCTTTTACCTGCAGGGAACTGAAGAGGTTTCTCTGCGCCCATTGAGCTGCCTGGTTCCCTCCAGCCCAAGGGCATCCTAGGGAGGATCCAGAGCTGGGGGGGACAAGGCAGTGCTGTGGAACCACCACGTGGCAGCACGTCCCCCGAGTTAGGAGAGGACAGGAGCACAGCAAGGGAGGTAGGGGGACCAGGGCCTTAGGATGAATAATAGAGTAAAACAGCATGGGTTTTCACCCAGCTCTGGGAAAAAGCCTAACTCTTGGCTCTGCGATGTCTGCCTGACTTCTCTTCTGTAAGTGTGAGCACCATGGTAACCACAGTGTCAAAGCAAGATAACCCGGGCCCGTGCTTTACTTTGGATTAAATGCAAAGCTTCCAGAATGAGGCAATTTTCCTGGAGAAATGAGGGTGGAAGAACTTCTAACCAAACCTGTCACTGTGTTCCCTGTGGGAGCTGCAGCACAGCTCAGAGGTATCAGCGTGAGAGGCAAACCTGGCTCAGGAGCAGCTACTTAGGTCCTGGCAGCAATCGGGCTGAGACACTGTAGGGCCCCGTGTCACCAACACGCCTTCCCTTCCCAAAGCCCAGGACGCGGTGTGGATTCAGCCTTCTGGGAGCTTCTCCCAGACCAATCTGAGCTGCCTCTGCAGGAGTCTTTCTAGATACAAAGCACAGCCCCAAAGAGGAGGTGCTCCTTCTATTTGATCCTGCCTTTGTCAACACGTGGAGTCCGTACAGGAGGCCCGAAGGAACGAGGAACTTCCGAGCTTGTGTCCTTCTGCTCTAACGGCTCTGTCACCACCACTGCCCACCCCGGCACACCAAGAGCGCTCTTCTCCACCATCTGCCTAAGAGCTGAGGAGCCTGCCCCTGGTTCATGCTGAGGACTTCAGGCTGTTTTCACTCTCCGGTTTTGGCGTCTCCTGCCAGACGCCAGGTGCCGACTCATTTCAGCTGAGAAAAGCTGATCCTGGCCAGATGATGTGAGGCTCCAAAGGACTTGTACGGCTGTCCTGCCTAGGGCATGCCGGTGCTCTCTGAATGAACCAGCTGGGTAAGAAGGTGACCAAGAACAGTGGATGGAGACTCGTCTCTGACGAACCAGGACAACAAAGCCACCACCCAGTTACCCTGACCCAACTGTGAGCGCTCCCCCTCTCTTAGACAGCATCACGTCGCCTCACCCCTCTGCCTTACCCTGTCCCGTCAAGCACAAACCCAGAGGTATCACATTTAGTTTCACACGGTACTACCTTCTGCCCTGCCTTACACTGACGTCAGCTCTGAGTGGCTCCGCTGATCTGTTAGGAAATGGAGTTTGGGTGGCTGCAGGAACTCAGAGCCTCTGAGGACAGCGCTTCCTTTGCACCAAACCAAACTGTTTCCAGTCCCTTTCATAGGAGAGCAATCTATCATAGATAAATCTGCAGAAAAGTGTAAAGAATCACGCGTTTATGGTAACTTCCCGGGTTCGTCTTTTCTCTGCTGCCCTGGCCCAGCCTACTCCTGCTTTCCTCCTGGACCCTTAAAGCCAAGCCCTGCTTAGTCGGTTCACTGGTGAGTTAGTTTGCTATGGAAACAATGAGATTAGTTCAGAGAACACCCAACAAGAACACAGCACAAGCACCAGTGCACAAGAGAGACAGCACACAACCAACAGAAGATTAAAGGCAGCCATACTCGGTCTTTGCAGGTGCAGCAGGTACAGAGCTGTCTGCAGCGGGAGAAGCAAGCTCGCGAGCTTGCCCGCTAGTCACACTGGCAGGAGTAGTAGTGCCAAGAGCTGCAAAAACATCCTTTGCAAGATCAATGTCTGGTGTCTTGAAGGTCCCTTCGTCCATTTTAAAGTCCTCATTCTGGGAAGGGTTTGCGGTGCTGCCTGAAGCAGCCTCGCTCTTCACATTGCTTGGGTTCTTGGTTGTCTCCGTTGGGCTCTTCGCTGTGCTGGGCTGCACAGTTTCCTTCTCGGGGCTCTTGGCGCCTGCCACCTCCTGCTTGGGCTCCGACGGAGCTGAAGGGCTAGTGAGGTTTGCAGGGCTTGGGGCAGCTGACTTGTTACCAGCTGCCGCTTTGGAGGTGTCGGCCACGCTGGCAACAGTGCTGGGGCTGAGCACCGCGCCTTGGTTGGACAGGACACTTGAAGACAAATTATTAGCAGCTGGAGCGGAGCTCGGGGTGTCGCTGAGATCAACAAGGGGGGCCACTTTGGGGGTGGAGGAGGGCGGTGGTGAAGAGGCTGAGGCGGCTCCCCCTTTGGCTGGAGTAGCCTGGCCAGGCGCCATGGAGTTGGAGTCGGGAATGGCCGCGGCTGGCATGGCAATACTGGAGGTCAGTGTGGTGGTCTCGCTGGTGGGGCTGTTCTGAGCAGTGGCAAAAGTTTCAGTGATAGTGTCAGAGTTAGTGGTGCCCGTAGTTACGGAAGGCAGCATGTCCTCAACGGTAGCTGCGGTATCGGCGGTGTGCCTGCGAAGAGGACAGGAGTAGAAGAGAAATAGAGACAATGAAGCCCATAAACGACAGCAAGGGAAAGGGAAGCAGAGCGTGAGCATGAGAAGGCAGGCGGGTGGCACGGCAGCAGCAGCAGCATGGCATGTGGTTACGACACAAACACAACATGGAGCAGAGAAGGAGGAACTTGTCAGAGGTCAAATGCGCAAAGGGTAGCGAGGGCTGGCAGGGACGACTGAAGGACAACTAGGAAGAGAAGGAAGAGCAGAGAGGACACAACCTTCAGGAATGGCTTGCTCCCGCAGATTTTGGTTCAAGTCTTAGTCAACGTAACCCCACCGACTTGCAGAGAATCTTCTCTTTTAGTCTAGCTTCCCTCTCATCCTCTTATACCTAACCTTACAAACAAGCTTTCTGCAAATTCCCCAAGCTTGCAGCCTGGTGCCACCTGTAACCACACAACAATGCCCCGGCGTAGGACCCCTGAATTCTCTCCCTTGTCTCAGCCGTATCCTTTTGCCAAGAAGTCTCAGGTCTTCATCGCACAGCACAGAATATTTTCTCATACACACACCTAATGTATACACACACGTAGCTCTGGGACAATGTTTTCTGCCCTTCTGACCAGATTTGTGTCTGCCTGTTGTTCTAGCTGGAATAAAGTTTGCTTTAGGACAACGTCTGACTCGAACTACGCATCAGCAGCCGTGCTACAGCACTGATCAGCGTAAGAAGAACACAGATGAGGCTGGAAAAAACAAACAAGAACTCTTACTGCATGAGAGTGCCTCAGAACACCACCACAGGCTTATTAACTAAGAGAAAACCTTTGTAGAGGAAGGTAACTGAGCTAAAACCCTGGTAAGACAAGGCAAGAAAATCATGACAAGATAAATCCCAGCTATTCTACAGTGCGTCACTTCCACATTTCCGTACTGCTTGTGGACACGGCCTCCTTTCTCCTCTCACCTCACACAGATTTCCAGCAGAGCCGTAGGAGCAGGGGGCCCCACTGCTCACCTAATCAAAGTTGGTGAGACAACGGGAGTGGAAGAAGCTGACCACATCACCACCGCGATGACTCCGCTGAAGGAACCCAAGTTGTTCCGTCAATCCCAAACCTGACCCAAACATTACCAAGCACTGCAGCAGCTTCCTGAACTGAACTGCTGCTTTTATTACTCCAGAAGTTGTGGACGCATACCTGGAGGGCACTAGAACCGCACCAATTTAGGAATCAGTTTAACGTAGGCAGTAGGCAACACTTAAACCTTATTGAAAATCTGGTAGCAGGGATTCACAGATTCAGGTCCTGAACAAATTCTGATACGGGTGCTGAATCTACACACTGGACTGGACCAGCAGAGACAAACCTTTCAAGCAACATGGCTTTATTCCCCTTCCAGTGCTGGAACTAGGAGTCAATCAGGAAAAAGAGGAAGCATTTTCTCACCAGTATGTTGGGGTATCAAGTACGGAGGTTTTACCTGTCTTCCTCTCTTCCTGCCCTGAGTCACGTGCATTAGAGATCAGGGATTAAGGCAACTAAGGGCACTGGATTGACACTGCTAAGATGGACTGTTACCAACATACTCTGGCTCTGTCAGCGGGGTGGTCTCGTTGGGCTCTGTGTGTTTTCCCCCGTCATGGTTGGGGGTCCGCTCCTCTTCAGTCCGCACTTCCACGATCGGCTCCTTGGACTCATCTTTCCTGTAACGAGGGAATTATGTAGAAAATGTTTCCCATTCACACTAGGGATCCTCCTGCAAAGACATGCTTGAAATACCAGTGGTGACTGCCAGAAACAAGTTGGCTTAGTCAGCAGATCGTTTCTTTTTGTCACCCCTCCTTCCAATTATTAGCTACAGTACAGAAGACCACTATGATGTCCAGCATATTGGTCAGCCGTTTGATAGCTACTCAGAGGAATGGGACAAAAACTGAGAAATGTCTCAAAGAATCCTTTCCTGGAAATAAAAAGCAGGAACAGCACAGCCCCAACTATTTTCAGCACCCTCCCAACAGAGATGGGAAAGCCAGAACTCCCTGAAACACAATTTCTTTCCTGGAGTTGCTGCTGGGACACATCGCTCAACAGAAGGAGTGAGAGAAGTGACAACAGTACTCACGAAAAGGCGGCTTTGCCCTCCTCCATGTCTTTGCCCTTGGCTCCCGGTCCAGATTTGCCACATAAGTTGACAGCAATGCACATCAGCAGGCCACATTTGTTCAGGAAGTAGCAGGTGACATCCACAGCCACCAGGAGCAGCACAAAGATAACGATGAGGATGCCTACAATGGCAGCAGTCCCGAGGCCTGATGTAGGGCTAGTGCTGGCTTTAGAGACCAAAAGAGAAAAAAGAAGGCATTGTAGTTAGAAAAAGGTGACCTGGGGCTAACTATGGCTCAGGTTTGGCAATACCTGGGTTGCAAGCATGGGAAACGTAGATGGCATGCACTCTTTCCCTAGCAGCCACGTGTTCTAATTAGTACTTTATCCTTCAGCCATGCAGGACAATTGACCTGAGAAGGCAGATTCACTGGGACCTGATGGGGCTTATCTAATCTCCGCTGGACTAAAGCCAGGGAAGCAGACTACAGAGAACTCTTCTGCTGTAATGTGCACCCAGCTGGAGCTCTCAACTGCTCCTGCTCTCCTTCACCGCCTCCCCCAGGTGAAGGCTGTGTCTGGGCACACACTGGCAGCTGCAACAGGGACTGGTGTCACAGCTGGAAGCGAAGCCTAGGCTCTAGAGCACGACGAGCGCCGGTGGGACGCAGAAAGCTGATAAACACCAGCGAGGCCTGAAGGCCCACCAGCCCCGTACGGGGCACAAACGCACCCAGTGCAACCAGCTATGCAGCACATCAGCTTCCTTTTCACAGGGGTCGTGCAAAGCTGCTGCCTGTCTCCCCACATGTTGTTGGTCCCAAGCAAGCACTTGTGGGAACGGGGACTCACGAGCTCTGCCGCTTGAGATCAACTTTCACCAGCATGAAAGAGGCAAAGAGCGGCCCCCGGCAGGGACAGATCAGCATCTCTGAGTTCAGGGATGTGGACACGGCATGCAGCAAAGCTGGGACTCACTCCAGGAAATAAATGAAATTGCTGGAGGAACCAGGCTCGCCAAGGTTCTCCCTTCTGCTCGCCCTGCTCCAAAAACTGCAGGCCGGGAAGGCGTGCTAGCTTATTCGGGGGGGTGCTTGAAACAACCCGGTGGTGGTAGATCACCCTGACGAGGAGAACTAGTAGCTCCCTAAGGAAAGCTCCAGGATAACCCCCCGATCCATCCTCCACTTCCCGTGGCCCCGTGAGAGGCACATGCTTGCCACGGAGCACAGCGGGCCCGGTGCCAGCAGGCTCCTCAGCAGGTCAGGCGTGAGTACGACTGGTACCAACGAAATCGGAAGCGGTTCTGCAAGGCAGCAGCCAGGCAGTAAGCAGCAAAACCCACAGGCAAGATATATGCGGTCACATGCGCTGCGGTAGAGAATTGGGCCCAAACTCATGCTGCCATCCGAAACTTACAATCTTCGATGATTTCAGTATTTGAATACAAAGGTGAGACATTTGTACAAGGCAAACCTCCAAATTTACGCCAGCCAGGGCAATTCTGCACGGCTGCGGGAGCGAGCCCTCTAGAACCAGGTCAGGAGACACCAGGCAGGCACGGTGCTGTGCAGGTCAAGCAGCGCTGATGCTGCCCGTGGTGCTGCCCGGTTGCAGCTTCCCCTGCCAGCTTCCCCGACCAGCATTAAAGAAAGGAACTCGAGTGACTGCTTGGCTCTGAGCTGGTTACTCATTTGTTACCAGCTAAAATATTACCTGCAGGAGGTTAACAGAGGCCGGAGCATACCTGGCCCACAGGACCCTGCTATTCTAGCAAGGACTGACCCCTTCCTGCAGGAAACTCTCCATACTCTATGAATTGGTTGTGGTTTGCAGTCTGCCCGTTCCCTCCCTTTGCTCACTGATATTCCAACGTGTACCTAAAGGAGGAGCTGCTCCTGAAACAAGAATCTAAAACCCCACATCAAATCTCAGCCCCCGACAAGCCTCAGAACTTAGAGACACTGTTATCTGCAGCATCCCCTTTTGCTGCTCTTTTCTTACTTAAAGCCAGGAGGTGGGACGTCCTTAGCACGAGGTAGGTAAGTGTTGTTTCATTTCATAACGCCAACGCGTACTGAGAAAGCCAGACTCCAACAGGAAAGGTTTTTTGTTTATTTTATTGTATCTAGAAGTGACTCTGAGGCACCCAACGCTGACACTTCCATCACAAGTCCTTTAAGTGCTTGGCAGAATGTCTGTGCCGCAGAGCAGCCCCTGCCAGCGCCTTGCAGGGAGCTGCATAATTAAGTGAATGAACCAACCTGAGCTACATGCAGGACGTGAGGGGGACATATATTAGGATTTCTAATGTATTCACTATTCATGGATTATTCAATAGTTAACACGATCCCGTCCCCAGCAGATCCTGGAGGAAAAACTAAGCATGTGTCAAACTTATCTAGAACATCTTTCCAGGAACGAGCTCCTTGTCACGCTACTAAAGATGCAGGAAGGAAACCTTCACCCCAGGGCTACACAGTCACACTTCATCACTGCACCTCCCAAGCACGCCTCATCCCAGGCCACCACTGCTGGAGTGCCACAGAGGGAATCTTCTCACGTGACAGAAATCGTCTTCTGGAGGACTCCACGCAAACAAGATTCCTACTCTTGGCTTCCATTCTGCACCTGCTTTTTAAGGCCTGTCAGCCTCAACTCCAAGTCTCTTAGGTCAGGCTGTGCAGCCATGTGTTTTTCAAGTGCTTCAGTGTTTGCACACGGTATAGGGCTTGGGCAAGCTGCTTTACATTAACAGCATGGAATGGACTTCTTCCCCAGGCAGGAGGCACAGTTGGCTGTGCCACAGGAGATGAAAAGGTTGAGGCATTCCCAAGGGGAAGGGGGCTGGCCTCTTACCATTTCACTTCTGGCAATACCCAGCACGTACGTAAGCAGGGACACAAGGAGCTAGAGATGGAAGTCCAGTTCTCTGGGGCGTTGGTATGACTAACAGGGCAAAACTCAGGCGTATCCATAGCTGCTGTTCACTACTCAGGAATAAGGCTAGTCCGGGAAATGTAATAAAATAAAATAAACCAGGACTGACTTGGGAAACTCAGCCAATATAACTTAACAAAAGAAATGTGCAGGAATGCATTAGGTCAGCGTAGCCCTACAAACACCTACATGCAGCAGAACGGCACGTACAGTAAGGCACTTTATTTGAGAACAGATACAACACATTTCAAAAGCTGGAAACAGAAGGTGGATGAGCTCAGGCTAGAAATAATGTATGAAATTTTTACAGAAATCCCCACGAGAGCAGAATGCCAGGTCTTCCTCTACCACTACGGTTGCCCACATCTGCTTTCCTTACTAACCAGAGGTGTTACGGAGATTATTACGCGCTACTGCAGAAGAGGCTGTCTGAATACTCACCTTGCTATTTAGGATTAGTGAGATAAAGCAAAAATGGATGAAAAATGGTTCCTGTTCCAAGTAAACTTGCCGCTCCACGCACAATGACAACAGCAGGCTCTCCTGTTTGTGTCTGTGTGTTTGTGCACAGAAATGTTCGTGCGTTTCTGGGATTCATGTTTGGGAAGCAGAGCGCTGGGTCTCAGCCCTTGGCAAGCATGAAGATCCGTAAGAGCAGCAGCCTCTCTGCTTTGCAAAAGAAGCAAGCAAGCAAAAAAAAAAACCCGCACCAAAACCAAAACCAACCCACCAAGTCAAGCTCTCCAGCATCAAGTGCTGCAGGACAGCAGGCCCTGAGTGCTGAAACCTAGGGGGCACTGACTAGCTCCACACGTTTGGAACCCACTGTAGAAGGTCATAAAAGCCACCAAGCACTTCTGCTTTCAAAGATTCAATTTCTCCTGTGATAGCTACAAATAACTCTTTTGTCTCCAAGCACCCAGAGGACAGCTCTGAATGGGTAGAAATCTCCCTCCTTTCTTCTCCAAACTTCATCTTTCCTGCTCCAACCCCGTGGCCCAAGGGAGCACGAGTAGAGCAAGAGGAACGGCAGCCAGGAGGAGTACAGGGACGGGGAGAATAAGGGCAGATCTGCAGAGGCATGGCCTTGTTTTTGCACTGTTCTCAGGTTTTGTATTTCAGACAATGAAACTGGGCCAAGTTAATTTCCTGCAATTGACTTGGGCTCAGAATTGTTTCTTTTCTGGGCTAGGAAGAAAACCCTGCGATTTTCATTAACTTTCAAATCTCCTCCGCTGGTTCTGGTCTCATAAATTCTAATTCACGACACAAATTGGCATTTCACATCTTTCACAGACAAGCAGAAAGAGTAATTTAAGAATCCTTACAGCCCTCATGTTGTCGGTGCTAACCTGCTCTGTCTGGGTGCATTTTTTAAAGGAACTCTGCTGTTGCTATGAAATGTAGGAAGCAGGGAGTAAATTACTCAGCTTCAGGGACCGGTGCATTTGATTAAATTCCACGAATCTACAAATATTTCAAGAACCATCCATTCCACCCTACAGCTAAAATGATTTAGTATTTAATCAAATTAACATTTAGGCTCCTAGTATCTCTCACCCGTTTGCTGGAGCCCAAGACAATTAAGTACACAAAACAAGCGTCTCTGTACAAAAAATGCATCTCCGTAAAAATGTGGAAACTCCAACTGGGAGCGCAGGTGCTGGAATCCCAGGGGCCAAGTAAGATCCTGCAAAGCTCTGCAGTTGATCACACACACATGGAAGCACCTCTTCCAAAGCCCTCCTGTAGCTGTGAGTTATTCCCACAGAACATTCACTCGCAAACTTGTACGTGTGGTGAAAATCCGAGGGCTTAAACCTCTTCTGGGTCCAGATCTGAATCTCTGTCTCATCTCCAAGTCCACAAAAATAGCACTGGCTTTTCTGCAAGCTTTATAAAACTTTATTCACATCAAGAACAAGACCTGGAATCTTGTCCAGTTTTGACTGTCAGACCTCCAGGATCTAACGTGTTACAATCCACATAGACAAGGGGTGAAAATACCACTTATGCTCCTTATTTTTGCAAGGACGGGGATGGGAGCTCTTTTTGTGGGGATGGGAGCTCTTTTTGTGTATTTTCTATATGGATTGCATTGTCAGCTGAGTCGGGGATTCGTTTCAATTCACTTGAGCCATGGAAATGATCTGGGCCTTCTTGGTCACTACAGGGAGCAGCCCACGGGAGGGTAATGCACCTCCAAGGTCTGCAACAGGAAGAAGGGCTTCTGGAGGCACTGCTCTCCCTTCACCCAACAGTTCTGCCCACTAATAATTTGGGCAAGATCATTTTAACACTCTGAGCTGGATGCTTACCCTCCCCTAGTAACCTCTGTCTGTGGGTAAAGAGAAATCCACAGGACACGCTGGCGTCAGAGCTACAGATGAGCTTAAAGTCAGCGAGGTGGAAGCTCACACGACTTGGAAATGCTTAGAATTACCATGGCTTGAGCTGTACTTCAGTAACACTCAGCTGTGAACTCAAGAGATCAAACAAGTCCGCTACGCTCTAGAGTACCGGAGGCAAGAATGTTTGTGTGTGTGTGTTTGTGTTTTAAATAAGAAATCCACATGCTTTTGTGAGCAATGCCTGCAAAAAGTTTTCATTTATAATTTAGACAGACAAGAAGTTCACAAATGATCATGAACAAGGTCTGAATAAACACAGCAGAGTCTTATGTGCAGAGCATAAAATGCAGAGTTAGACAAGACTGATGGCAGGGTTTGTTCTTTGTCCCTCATAGCACTTGGTTAGAAAGATTAATCCCATTCCGGACAACTGTCAGAATGTGAGACGTTCTGTACAGACAGCTCAGTAACTACGTCAACAATCCGCTCTTTGCAACCCCGGGCCCACTTACAGAGAAAGAGACCTAGATGGAGAGAGAGCCCTCGACAGGAGAGCAACACATCCGAGTGGATTTCCCATCACAAAAGACAATTCATGAGGGGCACAGGGTTTTGTTGTTCTGTTGGAGTTGTTCTTTTTGAATAAAAACAGCAAAAAGAAAGTCACTGAAAGTTGTTCATCAAAATGCCATACACAGAACTCGGTAACAAAGCTGCGTATTTACACCACGGATTAATCCTGACAGCGTCACATGCACAGTTAACCGTGAATATGATTAAGGATCAGTAATAACAATCATTTAGATCATCAGGTCACTCGATCCAAGCTAAGCCTTCCTGTTAAAATGGCAAAGAAAAAAAATAAAGGAGCTCTCTAGGAAGTTGGTAATACAGTAAGAGGAGGACCAGAGACGTTAGACAAGCACCCACTGCAAACGTGGATGTTCCTGGGCTGCATTACGCCCCAGAGATCCGCCATGGGTCGTCAGATATTTGACTGCTCCCAGGGGGCCAATGAAGTCCCAAGGACTGAACCACACAGAAGGGGAAAGAAAGAAAAATGTCTTCAGTGCAATTCCCACGAGCTGTTTATATTCAGGCCACCACGTCAGGAAAACTTTCTGACAGCCTTAAATTCTGACCCCCACGCAGAAGCCCACGGAGGAACATGGGCCAGCCGCAGGATTCCCTCTGGCAAGTTTGCTTTCCGTTTTCGGTCTGCCAGGTTACCTTTGTGTGAGGCTTTAGAGAAGTTTTGCACAGCACAGTGGTGATCAGCACCAGAGGTGCGGACAAATCTGTAAAGATCAGTTTGCATGGGGTTGGTTTGTTTTACAAAGGCTTTCAATATTGTACCTTCTTATGACAAAAAAAAAAAAGCAAGCAAACAAAAATATCTTCCTTTACATCCATTAAAAAGGACAAATTCATTACGAGTAACAAAAACCTGTTAAAACACTTGGCTTAGACCATTTTTCCTCATTACAAAATATTAACTCTTTCAAATTAAAGATTTCTGTTTCCTCCTGAACTGACAGGATCCTCTGAAACAAAGTTATCTGCTTTCACACCTTGGCAGGACCCAGGCCTTTTCAAGCAAATATTGCTTTATTTTAAGTTTCTAACAGAGCAAAAGCAGAGTCACTGCAGAAAGAAGCAATGAAACAAAGGAGGACGACGTTGATGGGCTTCCCAAGGTCGCTGCAGGTGCCAGACAATGGTTCCCAGGAGGGGAAAATATGGTTGTTTAAAAAGCAAATTTGGTGCATGTGGCAAGCGTGGATGTGTCCCGTGAGATCCAAGGTGACATGTATGACGACAGACATAGGAAAGGAGTAAGGGGGAGAGGGGAGGGAAGAAAGGACGAGGAAGAAAGAAAGAAAGAGAGAAAGAGAAAAAATAGATAAAAAAAATTAGGTCATAAATATAGAAAACATAAGAATCAAAGGTTTATTTAATTTAGTAAATTAAAATGGCTAAAGGTTAGAGGATAGCATTAGCACATTCACACCGACAAAAGGGTCAGCTTCAGAAGCTCAGCAATGTCCAAAGCCGCAGAGCAGCGTCCGGGTCAGGGCTTACGGGGTTAGCAAGCAAATGAGATTAAAAATGATGGAACAGAAGGCTCAGCCATCAACACAAGAGAGCGGCTGGCTGCTATTTGAAAGGACAACACTGCCTTTTACAAATAAAGAAAACAACAGCTTTTGTGGAGCACATCATCCACCTGCCTGTCCAAGTTCTTCCCCCAGAGCCTGCTGTACCACGGCTTTGGGTAACAGATCCAGGTGAGCACAACCTCAAAGGCAAGACTCAAGAATACGAGGCTGACTTGCATTCGGCCTTCTAGTTGCCTGTAAACTACTTTAAGGCAATTATTACTCTATTCAGCAATCTTCTCATCCTTCCAGCCACTTTACAAACACTGACAATTCTACAGGCGTTGGTCCTACAAAGGACTCTACTCAATAAACGTACATTTGGTCTGCGTGAAATATCCACCTATTGCTGTCAAGCACAGCGATGCTCTTTTAAAGGTCTTGGCTCTGGCTTTGCTTATCTAGCTCTTTTCAAAATCAGAACACAAGCTAAACTCTACGAAGACGACAAGAGATGCTAAAGCAAAGCAGTAGACAGAGCCTCTTCCCTACTGCAACTGGCACAGGCGCCTTCATCTCCGGAGAGGCCGTGGCAGAAAAACCATCCCTGCCCTCCCCAAGTATTGTGCCAAACACCATTAGCTTGGAGAACAGCTCAGGGAACCAAACGATCTGGAAATACCTCGAAAGGCCTAACGTAAGCCAAAGTTCTGTGCAGAACGAAGACAAAAAAGCTAGAGAAACTGAGTCACCAACCCAGCAGAGGCAGCAGTAACCACGTCACTGCACAGTGCTCTGCTTGCTCCCGAACCGAGGCGCGTTCTTCCAAAGGTTCAGCTGCGTCCATCTGCTGGGTGGACCCTGCAGCACCTGCCGTCTGAGAACAACTGCTTTTCAACGTGCTTCCAACATTTCCAAGCAACACTGGAAGTAGCAAACTCAAATCCTGATTGCTCCTGTGCTTCACATAATTCCAGAGAGGCCAAAGAAATGACACCCGTGAAAATAAAATGGATATTAAAAAAAATCCCATCCTTTCAAGGAGTCCTTGCCCACGTTTCTGCTGCAGTTAAAGAGCTCAGTGACGGCTGTGCTCATCGCTCCTCACATTGCATGGACTACAGCATGAACCATATATTGCAAAGGAAACAGAGTTCTCCAAGATTGCTATTAGACCTGCGCAAATCATCCCAGCTGTTCCAGGTACCTCTTGGCATCCCACTGGCGCACGTAACAAAGTCTAAGAGAAAATACCAGCACCAGATAGCATCTGCTGCACCCACGTAGTGTGGAAGAACAGGAATGTTTATCAGTGCTTGTAACTTTACCCTAGGAGATACACAAGAGCGTAAAGGAACCACATATTTGCTGTTTCCAGCCTACTGCATTGGCCTGTTCTCGTCTGAAATACCACTGAGGCACACTTTGCTAAATACTCCCCACCTTCCCCTGCCACATCAGTCACAGTTGTCCTTCAAATGTGTGAGGGCAGTAAGTAGTAGTGCTGCTGAAAGTGAGAATCAGAGGGTGAGTTGCTTAATGAGTTACTGAGTGTTCTTCCAGCCCAAACTGCCGCCCTGTTCAAACACACGTCCCAGTCTGTTTTACCCCATATACCTCTCTCTCCCTACATCTTCCCTGCCACAAACGTTTTTGAGCCCCAACCACCCAGGTCACTCCTTTGGAAGCCCAACAACGCTATCTGGCTTAACCCAGTGGAGTTTCGGCATGCAACTGCACGAGCTCTCAGCTCTTTGCTTCGGACAGGACAGGAATAGGGGCAGATTGAGGACTGAAGTCGCAGTGCAAGGTGAACACTGATGAAAACTTTGATTGTTCTAAGAAAAACACGAGACTGAGTTAAAAATCTAGTGGACAGAATGAAATCACATCACTCCCTTCAGCACAGACTGTCAGCACCAGTCTTGGCACGGACGTGCTCATGTTGGGCTGCGCAGTCAGGAGGTGACTGATGCACCAGCTTCAGCCCAGCTGAAGTTCGTCCATCTGCCTTAAAGCAATCACAACTTCAGTTCACAGGGGGTCCAGCAGGTTCATCCTTGCACGTTTGTTTTGTTTTGTATTTTTAAATTAGGCATTACTACTCCTGCGTAGAAATAAATAAAAGAAGGATGGACTGGATGGACAAACGGGCAGTAAGCAAGCACAAAGCAGGTTTGGAAGGGAAACCTGTACCGTGAAAAGCATTGCGCCAGAGAGCTCTTTAGCTTCAGTTTAAGCTGGGGATCCTGCTTTCAGAAAGCATTTTCTGTCCACTGCTTTTCTCATCTGGTAATCCCGTTACCCTGACACAAAACGCCAACGCTCCCTGTGAACAGTCGGACAGGGGGGTTGTGCAGCAGTCCCGCCCGCATACTGCTAGTGCTGTACATACTGTAACGGGGACGGCGGTACAGGTATGTACATGGCAAAAACTAAGCCTTGGATGGGTAACCAATTATGATAATGGCTTTAAGCAAGCAAGTTGTCAGGGTTACTCAGGCACATTAAAAGATGCAGCACCGTTGCATTAATTGGAAGCAGAAAACAATGCTAAAGCTTATGACCGCCGTACCTGGGATGACGGTGGGCTGAGCAGACGTTCGGAAAGCGTAGTGAGCTGGTTTGGACTTCCCTTGCTGGTTTTCAGCTATCACATAAACCTCGTACTCTGCGTTCCAGTCCAGAGACTTGAGCATGACGTGGTTGCTGCCAGAAGGAAGTCTGATTTCTGGTTTCCATTCTGATGAGTGCTTCTGCAGAACAGCGACAAGGCAGGCAGAGATGCAAATGTACAGCACCACGTTAGTAGCCAGCTTTGTGAACAAGGTAACAGCTAACAAACAAATGTTAAAGTGGGGAGGCTTCTACAGAAGCACACGCTTCTCAGGTAATTCAGAGGTGCAAAACAACATTTGCTGATGGCTCTAAGTGGACAGCACAAGAGATACTGAAGCAGTCGCTTTCCTGCTCAGAAACCTGTTTTCTGCAGTATTACCACAGCTGAATCCGTCAATTTTCACTCTGGTCTTTGTCACA
Organism: Heteronetta atricapilla; assembly: GCA_011075105.1. Classification (NCBI taxonomy): domain Eukaryota; kingdom Metazoa; phylum Chordata; class Aves; order Anseriformes; family Anatidae; genus Heteronetta; species Heteronetta atricapilla. Next base: position 5,809,044 of record CM021754.1, on the reverse strand, counting down.
TCATGAGACTACTTCCATTTCAGAGGAGAAAAGCTGCAACTTGTGTACGTTTCTGCTCTGCAAAGTGCTTTAAGCATGTTCTTACATGTCTTTGAGTATCAAATTTTTATCATCTGCAGGACAGACTGACCTCTTACCAGGGGGCTGGCCCAGCTTATCATGACCGTTGTACTCTGCACTGTTTAGGAAAGATTTTTAAAGGGCCATACAACTAGCAACTTTGATGATTCCTACTCCAATTTTTTCAGGGAACCCAGACGTCCACTTTGCTTTTGAAAAAGCTGTTTCCAAGGTAGTCATAGGTAGTTTTGGGGCAAGTGAAGTGGACTAACAAGCTGCTTCATCTGTGCTGGAATTTACCTTCTGTGACACTAAATCCTTTTGATACTCCGAAGACAGTCTCTACTCTAAGAAACTCTTGGCAACCCAAAAAGGACAAAACAATGGTCATAAAGAACCACACTGTGGGCGACTTACAAATGAGATCTGATTTAGTCAGCCCTAAAGGGAAGTTGCCTCCCATAGCATCTCTTACCTTATCATTTGGATCTAAACTGATGACGCCGAATGTTTTATTCCGTCATCTGGAGAAAAATTTGGTACTGAAGCACCTGTTACTCAATGACATGTGGCAGTTTCAGTGACCAATTGAAAGTTGTGGGTAGATACACCTCTGACTATGGGCAATGCTCTACACTATGAGCCTCCGGTCTCGTTCCATTGCTGCTGGCCATCCTGTCTCAGGAGCATATGTAATGAAAAAAACCCTAAGTGTATGTAATGCTCATATGCTGGCAGTTCTATAGAAGATAGAATGGAGACATAATCTTTTATAATCCAAGTGAAAGGAAAGAAAATGAGACAAAATATTTTAAGTTGCTCCTGTGCCTATCACGTCTCGTATCCTGCCTGCTTCCACTACGCCGGCTCAGCACGTTCTTCTGTATTGGCCTACCTGCAAGACCTTAGCTCCAGGGTTGTCTGCCAAGGTATCTGCTTGCATCGTAAAGCCTGAGCACTGAACAGGCTACATAGAAATTAGGTTTGAGCTTCAGTCGTACTTACGGCTTTGTATTTGATCAGGTAATGTCTAATCGGGGAGCCACCGTCATCCTGCTTGATAACATTCACTTTAATGGAATTTCCGTCTTCTCCCATCTGACCTTCCAGTTTGGGTGCGCTGGGTTCCCCTGAAACAATGGTGGATTTATGTTTGTCAGAAAGTTCATTAGGAAAAGAACACTCAAAAACCAGAAAAACACTTCACTACGCTAAGCTGCCACGGTGTTGGCCTTACCCTGGCTCAGACACATAGGACGCTGCATGTCTAGAGACACAAGTGTTTGCAAGGCTTCTTGAATTTGTGTTTCCATTTGTGTTTACCATTTCTGTGTGTGCCTAAATTGAGTCAGAGGCTAAGTGAAAAAGACACAATAATTCTGCAAGAACACCCTGGAACAAACCCCAGTTCTTCGCTTTTTCTGTTCAAAAATGCTTGTGTGAAACCACCTGGAAAAATCAAGTTACAGAACGTGGCAAACAGGTGGGATTCTCCTGTGCAACGTGGAAAAAGGGAGCATCGCTGATAAAAGAGACATCGCAGCTGTCATACAGAGCTGTGTTTGCACTTAGCATGCTGTGTAGGCTCTAGTCCCTGGAGCAGAGACTCACTGTTTGTGGCCGCTGAAGCAGGTGTGACCAAGTGGTACTGCACTGCAACGGGTTCTGTTTTCAGTCTGCTCGCACTGGTGCATCTAACTGCAATAATGAACACAGGCTGGGGAGAACTAGAACCCTTTGGCTCTTCCGTACATTTTTAAAAGGAAAAAAAGCCATTGCTTCCCAATTTGCATCCCTGACATCAGCAGAAAAACATGACATTTCTTTCTCCTCTTCAGGCCACGGTGATTTACAACAATCCCCTTTCACAACCATGTCTCTAACAAGCGCCCTTTCCTAGCCAGTTTCTCCCTAACTTTCACAAGCAACCTGCAGAGGATGGTTTCCCTCTCCCACGTGCCATCATCCTGTATCACCTCTAACAAAAGTAAAATCCACAGGTGGATTGTATATTCACAACATCCCTCTTCAGAAATACTGCAGCAGACTGATAGAGAGCCATTCTTCCTCCTTCCATTTTCGTACCACCCCAGGGATCAATCGTTTCTCAAGTGCTCTGATAGCCTGGGAACTCACTGTGCAAGAGACATCGCTACCTGCTTATTTGCTTTTATGGAATAGGAAACCAAGCAACCAAACAAGCCAATGACATAAGCATCAAATTAGCAAAGGTACTTCAATGATAAAAGAGCATCGGTCTTTTTTAAGAAATGACACGGACCACAGGAGAGCTCAGATCCTGCTAACTTGGTCAGTGCCTGGCTGCTCGCTTTGCTCCATTTTATGCAAGATAGAGGCCCAGGTTCCTCCACGCCAGTGCTCATCTGAGAGTGGACTTGGAGCTATTATTTCTACAGCTCTGAAATGTCCCAGGAGCTTAGATGCTACTGAAAGTCTGTAAGATTTGAGAAAAATTACCATCAATCTCGCTGAAGCTTGCCAGGTTGTTCTATTGCACTTACTGACTTCTTTACTATAGGCTCTGTGCTGTAGTCTCGGTGTTTCACTCAGGAATTCTGGGCTTAAAAGCTGTTTAGGAACTTCTGACCATTTCAGCTCTTATTCCCTACGGGCTAATCTACCCAATTTCTTTATGGGTAATTTGAGCAAAAGCAACACTGCAATTATTTGCAAATTAAAGCTTACAAGTCAGCTGCAGTTGGCACTTCCAACAAACTCCTGAAATTAATTGCACTACGTTGGCTGCTCTCATTACAGGCTCCAAATTCCTACCAGTATTTTATACATCTATTAAAGTGGCTGGGCATTAAAAAGCAAAAACACCTCCTACACCTGCATTTAGCCACAGTCAGTACAGGTCTGCTAACGCTGAGCACACACTTCACCATTCTAGCTTCAAGTGGCTGTGGTGCTGCTAAAGCACTCCTGTCTTTACTCGTAGTGCTGCTTGGGATTTGGACAAGGCTTTCTTAAACACAGGCTGACATGTGCCCCAAAGCGGGGTGAAATGCACAGTTCAAACGTGTCCAATTCTGAACGTATCCCCCAAGGAGAACAAGACCAAAACTCGGTGACATTTGCGACTTAAGAGCCTGAATGAATGAGAACAAGACCGGGACTCTGCAATAACGTTTGTGCCCTTCTGGTTCAGCCCATTGCCTGAAACAAAACTCTGAAAATTTAGTTCTGCTGTATTATACTAAAAGTGGAAACAAATACTAAGTCAGCAGTTGCATTAACTTTGGCAGGCAACGCCAGCTACGCAAACTTCCAGGAGCTTCTGTGTTTCAGCCCCAAAACCACTCTCAGTTCTAAATCTCTTCTGTCTGGATTTGTACTCAGCTGCTAATGGAAAGCACATGCAGTGCTGACTGGCAAGAGCAGGGCTCATGTTCCCAGAACTTTCAAAGTTCATCTTCAGAAGTAATTTGAAGCCCTTCCCTTTCCACCTCCAAAGCAAGAAATCAAGGGGATTTTTTTTTGGTGAAACATCAATGAAAAAAACTCAAGACCTAGACCGAAACAGTGATTTTAGATTAATTCCATTTCCACGCAGCAGCTGTTCCAAGCAGGTCATTACAATCCACGGATACACAGATCTTCAATGCAAAATGCATACATTTGTGGTCCAAAGTCCTAACTTTTCCTAAAAATGGCTCCTGTTTTCCCTGCTGTATTTCTCTTTTCCAAATCCTCGCTTCTGCCTCCCTCCCCGTGACAAGGCTGCCACGGCAGGAGGAGCGCCCACACCAGCTCAGCGTCCCGACCTGCAGCAGGATTCTCAGGGACTGCACGTGGGAAGCACAAAGGCAGTGCTCTCAAGCTGCCCTTGCACGGGCCTGTGGTGCAGTTTGAAGCAGCCCAAGTTCTGTGCCGTGTGCCCCATTCATCCTACGGGAGGTGCTACGTGCTCCTCTGGAGCTGTCCGGGTTCACCCAGTACAGGGCCAACTGAACCACGTCCTCAGCAGGACAAGAGGATTTCATGGTTAACTGATGAGCACATTTGCCATCTACCTTACAGACGGAGGGCTGGGTTTTGGGCTGTGCTGGCAGCTTACTGAGGCGGCATCTTTGAGAATCTCTTCCCAGCCCGTGTTTTTCCTGGAGGTATGGATGCTGAAATCAGGGAGTGTGTTACAGCGAAAGTTAAACGTGAGCAGGTGAGTTCTTGGTGAGCAGAGGTTCCTCACCGGGGCAGACTGAAAGTGCCAGGTTAACCCAACTGTTACCTGTCTTTCCCCTGAAAGAAAATATCGCTGCTAAGGTTTTGATTTTGAATACTGAGTTGAAGAAGCTATTACTGGAATAACTGCCCAGACTGCTAGCCTACAGCGAAATGAAAGCAGGGGCAAATGTCCTGTCCCATGTTGTGTTCCCCCAACAAACTCCCAGTCCCAACTGGGCTGTTCGTGGCCTCTTTCTTTGCTACATGCCGAGACACCTGACACTGCTGAAACATCCCTGAGCAGCAGTGCTTGACTTCTGCCTTTTTTGCAACAGATCTGATGAATGGCTTCACCATTGACTAGACAGCACAAGATCAACATCTCCTTGGTACTCTTTCCCATCCTCATCTCAGAAAGAGAATTATTACTAAGCTACGAGACACTGCAGCGATAAGGGAATGCTGTAAATAATCAGACCTCTCATCTAATACAGCCTAGATTTTTTTTCCTGTGATTGAGTACCAAGACTAAAACGTGAATGACCATCCCTTGTAAAGATGCTCATTTCTGATACAAAGCTTTTACAAGCTGGATTTGCTGCTGTACTTTAAACGCAGCCATTCCCATGACCAATTACCCTCCCTGCTGAACCCTTTCTTTGTTTTGAGTCGCCTCTTTTCCACATCCCGGCTCTCTTTTCCCAGTGGTTTAAATACGCTCCTGCTCCAAGAAACATTCCTTCAGGTAAGAGAACACAGACCAGTCCTGGGGGTGAAACCCAACGGTTCCAGAGGTGCAACACCTAGTGAAGAATATTTGACATTGCTTTCTTCATGAATAGAGAGAATTTAGTTTATCTTAAGCAGGCAGATACAATCCAGATAGAGAGCTGAAAAATTAAAAATGGGTTAGTGTGTAGTTCCAAAGGAGGAAGAGGTTTAGTGGGAGAAGTTTAGTCCAGCAGAATCAGCATCTCTATAGTAAGTCAGGGTCAGTAGCTGAAGAGAAAAGGTTGTCGTAAGGAGGTTAGAGAAAAAACTCATGCTCATGGAACATGCATCCTCCCTACAGGAAGGGGGGCTGAAAAACAAGAGTGCATCATGAAGGTGTGCTACATGCCTGGCGTCTCCCATTTACACTGGGCCCACTGGATACACTGCAGCAAACAGCCTGCTGCAGCTGCACTTGGCTCGTTTTCAAGAATCCTCCTTGTGCCGACACCGCTTAGCTTACTGGGAGCGTGGCCCCGGACATGCCACATCTGCTCCACTTGGAATTGGCTCTGCTGCAGGGCGAGGGATGCAGGATGGCGTGCTTCCAGGACGTGGGGTGCTGCTGCTGAGCAGCCAGGTCTGAGCAGGGCGCCCCGCACGCTCCTGTGACTGCGCGGCCCCACGCCCAGCCCAGCAGGCCGAGCACCACATCGTACAGGCACAGCCCACCGGAGGGCAGGGTAAGGCAAGTAACTGCAATCTTCCCATACTCTGCTTGGGAAATGGCACGTTTCTGTTCAGAGATGTGAAGTTTACCGCTTTCGCTAACCCTGCAGGCTTTGCTGGAGCTTGACAACTTCCATTGACTTCAGCTTCACCCACAGAACATTTTTCAGAAGAGTAAACCAAACAGCGCTTCACACAGCCGGCTTCTCCCAGCTGAAACCCTGTTTGAGCAAACCCTCTGTGAAGCTGAATTCAAGACAGCTCAGCTTTTGACGCAGGGAGAGAAGAGCCATGTACGTGCAGTGCAAACTCTTCCCTGGTCAGAGGGCACTGCATTTGTGCTGGACCCCAGAAGCAGCAGTGGTGCCATGACAGACTGCCACCGCTCTTCTGTTCTCCCACCACGTTTTCCTTTTGCCCATTCATCGAAAAGTGGGTCAGATGTGGCCCTAGACAATGGCAGCACTTCATGAGCCTAAATCCTTGTCCAGCTGGCAGCCGAGAACAATCCTGCATCCTTGCCTTGCGTAGAGAATACAACCGCAACCTGGCTGTGGTCATTTCTGCTACGTGTGAATGAGGAAGCCGCTGATTTCTGCGTTTTTTGACCGCCATGTAAATGGGATGAGACCGTCATCTACAGCGTCACCATTTGGAACTAACAGCAGCCACAGTCACGCAAAGTCTCCACAAGTGGTAAATACACAAGGGTGAAAAAGAGTAGGCAGGGAGTCTTCACAGTGTGCACGAGAGAAACGAACACCGACAGTAAGAGATCAGGAACAAAACCAGAACATGCAGAAACGAGACAACCAAGGCTTCACCCCTCCTGGATTTCACCAGGGAAAGAGGGGCTGCCTCCACTCATGCAGTGACGTGGGAAGGTTACTGGTGTTAGTTCTGTTTTCCTGGCAAACCCCAGCTCAAATCCTTTCCTGGTGGTGGTCCAAGACAGTAAGGTCATTTCAAAATCCATAGATGGAAAAAAGAACTGCTTCCTGGGTTTCAAAGAGGTTTCTTTACTTGGGGAAGCAGAGCAGCACGGTTTCCCCACCTCTCTTTAAGTTCTGCACACAGTTCCAAGTGAAGTTGCAAAAAGCAAAAGGTTACAGAAAATGTTTGTGCTACCGTTATGTCTGACTTGGAGACCTATCTCATCTCCACAAGCTGCAAGGGTCAATCATTTGCTTCTTGATTTCATGGAAACCACCAGCCCCTCTAACTGTTCCTGTGAAATGAGTTCAGACCTGGATTAATTCCCTTGCCTGGCACGGAGACGCTGTGTGGGAGGAATGAGGTGCTCTGGCAAGAGCAGTGCAATGGTACTTCTCACGCATACAGCGCCAAGTGCGGCTCCCATCATCTTCTCTGGGCGTGCCCCTACGCTATACAAGCACATTTCCTGCTAGCTACGGTCAAGTTTTATGCTTGAAAGATTTCTTTCTTAAATCATAACGTGACATGCTTACCAACGACTGACTTGGAGAGACGAGGGATTTCTTATCCTTTCGGTAAGTGACTAAAGATGTATAGCGTGAACACACGTACATAAACAAATAGCACAGGGTCCAAGTGGTGCTGAAACAGCAGCAGGTTTAGGGGGTTGTATCACCTGAGCATCTCACCCCACAATTCCTCCAAGCGCCTGTAGTTGGCACACCCATCATTTAAAATGCAGAAGGATTTCTGCCACCAGTATTAACGGCAGACACAGGCTTGGACACTGACTGGGGGATTCTGCCAGGGGAAGAAGCAAATGACTGAGCCGCATGATTTTTGTCGTCCTGCCCCGCAGCTAGCCTCAAACTCAGCGCGGAAGACCGAAGTTTAGCTCTTCGCATGCGGCCAGTGCTGGGGCAGCTTCTCCAAAAGGCCTGGGGGAGGATTTTGGAGCGATGGCAGTTGGAGGGCCCTGGCCGCTGCCCGAGGGGCTCCTCCCCCAGAGCTAGGCAACCCGGCAGAACAAAGCGTTTTACCTTCTGTTCACCAGCGAGGACGACATCAGCAGCACCATGCAAGGCACATGACAAAGTCACATGATACGCACGCACATGATGGGTTGAAAGGAAAGTGGAGTAGGTCACATGGAAAATACAAAAAAATTAAAAAACTGATGTAAACAATGGGCAAGGGAAAAAAATCAACAACAGAATTACAGACTAAATAAAACAGGAACCAAATTAAATTAGCCAGTATATCTCAAACACTGGGGAGACAGTAACAACTCCTGCAAATAGAGAGCATTAACCCAAGGGAAGCGCAGAGTTAGGGCCCCGGGCGTGCCGGGCACAGCCACACCACAGCTCAGTGACAAATACCGAGTCGAGGAAGAAACAAAAACTGCAAGAGGAGGACTGTGCCCCACAGCTTGGGCAGCTGAAGGACTCCACGCGACTGTTGGAAAGAAAAAGGGAACACATGGTTATTCAGAAACACTCCATGCATCAGAGGGGAAATAGTCAAAATCGAAGCTCAGAGTTCAGCGAAGACAAACCTCAGCCCTGCGCATTGAGGCGTTCTCCCTTCTGCTGAAAGAAATGTCTTCCTAAGTAGTAACAGCAGCTTAAAACCCTACTATGTGCACACATTTCCAAGGACAGAGATGGCACGAGGAAGACAGCTACTGCTGGCAGAGATGAAGAAGCCTACAGACTTTCTGGCAAGAATAAAAACAATCACGTATTAGACAGGAGCACACCACTACCTCCATGCCCAGTTTCTCTTCCTAAATGATGAGCTGATTTTTAACTCGCCTCATTAAAATGAGGCTACTTCACACTGCTCTGGCACTTCACCAGTAGTTTTGTGTAAGGGAGAATGAAACCCTTCAACTTTCTCCTGCTCCTGTCTGACAAGGTTAAGGGCATGCCGTTACTGGGAAAAGAACTGATAATACACAACGTAAAACCAGTTTGTTTTATCTGAGCTTTCAAGCCACTGTTTCCAGTTATAACCAGACTCACGGAGCTCCAGGCAGGTGCACAATGAGGGAGGGAAGTTTAGGAGTTAGACTGCCTGGAAGGGCATTCGGCGTCTTCTGCTCACGAGGAAGCATACTGCCAAATCCCCACTAAGTGCACTATCCATCTTTACATGCTGCAACTACATGAGTAGGTTTAAAAATAGACGAGAGAGGTTGCCTTTAAAAATCACTTCCTCCCGAGGGAGAGATTTAGTTAAAGATCAAGGGCAAATTAGCAGTATAAATACGACTGGAAGCAAATTTGGATGAGGCTTCTAAGACACAGAAGACCTCTGAAAATACTGGTTAGCTTAAAACCTTGAAATTCATCCTATTGTCATAGGCTGAAGGCAGACAGTCAGAGCACTGATTGCCTCGCAGCATTCAAGAGAAATGAGGCCCTGGTACACACGGGCTGCTACTCCCAGGCAGTACTCACCGTGTGAATTTGGAAATACAAGGGCCTTCATAACCAAACCTGTCTCTCAGGATTACCAGTCCAAGGAACATGATAAAAGTGTCATTTACAGCTACTGTTATCATCGTGGCTTGTTGAGATACGGGCCATTGACCAGCTTACTTGCAGACCATATTTAAACGAAGCACGGACAGGGGAGCTGCCGTTTTGTCTGCCCTGTGAGAACGCTTCTGCCTCGCTCCCTAGCTTTGCTAGCCAGCTGGACCTTAGATGGCAGCTGTCTGTGAACACTGAGTTCCTTTGGTGCAGTGACCCAGGGCAGATGTTTCTGGCAGCGTTTTGGTCAGAGCAGCAGAGAATATACACATCTGTACTTACTTCCTGGAAAATCTGAAATGAGCGAAAGGAAAAAGAAAAGGAATATGAAAGATGAATGACTTAAGGGACAACTGCTACTGAACTGTCACTGTGTATGTAAATAGGCTCCCTTCCCTGCCATTTTTATTTTAATACTAATATTACCTAGTGGCCAGACCCATTTCTTGGGGAAAGAAATTCCAAAGCAACAGAGTCACCAGCTCTAGGGGATGCCAACGTGACCTTTTTGCCATGGCAGCAACCTATTTTGAACGGACTGGATGCACTGTGCAAGATAACAAACATCTTATGGAAAACGCCCTGGGCTTCCCACCTGCACGCCACTTGCTCAGCGTCCACATCCTCCCCACATCCCTTATCCTGCAACTTCGGCATCCATTCACCTGCATCTAGCAAACATGACACAAGTTCCTATAGCTTCTGGAAAAACAGCAAGCTAGACAGAGGAAAGACCCAATTCACCACCTCAACTGGAAGAAAAGAGGGGAAAAAAAAACAACCTTCTAATGTGACCTCAAACATTTTGCTATGCAAAACAGATTCTACAGTGGAAACAGCTGCAAGAAAGCCATCTTCATCACTGTCACTGATGCACAAGTGTTTAAGTCAAATGAGGTACACGTTCCTAAATCCCTTACTAGGCTCTAGACATCTCTTCCCATACATTACTGATCACACATTGAAGTAAAAAACTCACTGAAGTCAGCTAAGAAGCTCTCTTCAGCTTCATTAGGTTTCAGTTATATCCATTGTTCATTTTCCTGACTTTGTGATGCTGATACTGGAGCTTCAATTCCTAATTGCTCTCACTTTGATTCATTTACCCACCGAGGTTATCTCGGAGCAAGACACAAGCTCTTTCAGCAGTGTCATCAGTAATTAAATGAACCGAAGTTCTAGGAGCATCTGCCTTGGCAAATGCCCTTTTATGCTGGTGTGTGCAGCACATTCATGTGCCGCAGAACAGCTTAGCGTGGAAAACAAACGTGCCTATTTGCATAAATCAACTATGTACACAAATGACAATGACACAGTGAGAGGCCACATCTGCTTCTGCTCGATATATATGAGCATGAACTTCAGTGTAGGCGTAAACACAAACTTTTACCCTTAAAAAAAAAAACACAACAAAATTAATAAAACAAAACGAAAACCAGTGACAGCAAACAAGCAAAACCAAACAAATCACATGGAAAATGTCTGTCATGAACTAGCTCCTGTTATCTTTTCTGGATAAAAAGATGTTCTTTCCTTAAAGAACAAGCAATGTTCTACAGAACAACAGCAACACGTTTTCCTTCACAATCAGAGCCTACTCATGTAAAGCAGAACGCAGTACCTGCCTCCTCCAAAGCCAGCTCTATGACCATGAGCAGACCTGCTGCTTGCCTTCCTTTCCCCTGCCCTTCATCCTCTCTCCTCAGCCCCAGATCTCATTAGAATTAAGTTTTCTTCAGCAATGCAGAACTGCTGGCACTTCGGGTGTGTCAGGAATTAGAGTTTGACATGCTTAGCCATAAAAAATACAGCAAGCAGAAAAGCGTTTGCTGTAGTCACCAGCATGTAAAAAAATGTACATTTCATGTGATGTGCGAAGGCCATGGAGTGTGCCAGTCATACAGTGTAACTTTATTTTTTAAAGCCTCCTTTGACAGCTGTAGATTAACTTTCCCTCCCTCAGAAAAGCCCCAAATAATCACAGATTTCATGCTTTTAGTATTTTCCATGTAGAGCTCACGAACCATTTCTGACCCACTCCATGTGAGCACACCGGTATTTATCTCCAAGACCGCAGTCACAGCCACAGGTTTCATTGAATCAGAAGAAAAACTTTTGGGTTTGTCTAAACGATTAGTTGTTGAAAGCAAGCACATGCACTAGCTAAGCCTCTCTCTTCTTCAACTGCTTGTCTTCATCTTCCAGGACTGCGTGGCAGATATTTGCTTGACTCCTGTCTGCATGTGATTGGTGATAGATCGTCTGCAAGCAGGGCCTGAAGTTGCCCATGTAGTGCATCCACTCTGTGCCAGGAAGGCGGATCTCTGAACTCTGAGCAGATCATCTCAAACAGACTTCTCACCATGCTTCTTCTGCCTTCAAATCAACTAATTCAAGCTTTATCTAGTTGTGGTGACTACTTGGATGCAGCATGGAAGCGCCTGCTTCCCTGACTCAATCTCACCACGGCTCAGTACCAGCCAGGTACTGAGCAAGAACTGAGGGGACCTGAAGTCCATCCCAAGTTGAGATGAAGACTTGTGAAGTCCTGGCCCTCTTTATGCAGGCAGGGGATCACTGGCAAGATGGGAGCAATGCTCCCTCGCCCTGCAGTGCCCTCTCCCATAAGATACCCTGTATCTGCTCATATACATCTTCTTTCAACATCCACTATCAGAAGTGGCAATCTTACCTCTCTGTCTCTAAATTCACAGCAAGTAGGCAAGACAGGATATCACGACGATTATCCAGTCCACGGCCCTTTTGTGAGGGCAGCTTTAATTCTAAAATTCACTAATGGCAAGCATGAAAAGAAAACATTCCTTTTTGAAATCGCCACCTAAATTTCTTTCTTTTCTTTCCCTCTGCGTGTCTGCTAAATCCTCTATTCCAATTTTTCACCACATGCTTGGTAGGATGACAGGAAGAAGAGGAGTCAGAGCGGTGCCGTGCTGGGTTCCTAACAACTACATGCTCACATAACACTTTAATGCCAGATTGTTGGTTAGCAGACATCAAAACAACAAAGCACAGCGCTTTAATTCCCTCGATGGAAGGGCTGCAGCATAACAAATAGCACTCCAGACCAAAGGGGAGCAGTTCCCATCTACTCACTTGGCGGCTCCGCGCTCTCAGATTCAGTAAGAGGCCGAGTTGCTATGGAAACATGAAGGATAGATAGGACGAGTAAAGGTGAAGCATCGCATGAAAGGAAGTTATAAAAGGCAGGGAGCAGGGGTGATGGAAAGGAAAGAGAGAAGGCCTAATGAAGAGAGAATGATACTGAATCCTCACGGCAGATGTTTGTTACCTGAAGAGCCTGCAAAATTGGGCCGTGCCGCTGCTATTTTCCAACTCCTCTGAATCTGATTTCAGAGGTAGCTTTGCTGTTTCTGACTAATTTTGGCCCAAATAGCAATCTAGGTTCACATCCTGCCAGCCTGCTAAATACTGGATTTCCAGAGCCCCTCCAGAACAGCATCCCATTGCTAGCTTTGGCCAGGCCTGCCTATAAAAGACAAAGGAGCAAATATTCCCGAGAACTTACCCTCCTGATACAGAGATCTCTCTCACATTCATGTGCTGGGGCCAGGATACAGGCAGAGAAAAGGAGGAAACAACATGGCTAGCAGCCCCAAAGAACTGCCCTGAACTTCTCTTTCTATTCTCTGGTCATTGAGGGCTGAGCTCTGTGAAGACCAGCACTTTGGCACCTAGCTAGCTGTAAGGGAGAACTCCCTCCGTGGCTGCTCATGCACAGCCACCGCATGCTGGCTATCTTCTCTGCACTGCGCACTCCTAACTTCTCCTCCTCGCTTGTTAGCCAGTGCTCTTGTAAAGAGAAAATGAAGCAGAATATGACGGAGTGATAGATGACTGCTCCACTGCTTTCTCAAAAAAAAAAAAAAAAATAGGGAAATACTGAAATGAAAAGAAATAAGGCATTTTTTGAGAGAAGATGGCAGACTGAAAGCCCTTAGGACTGTTGCTAAGAACTCCACTTCCAGGAGCTAAGGCAGACTGTACAAGCACCAAACACAAGGATTAGAGGGAAAGAAGGACAAAAAAGAATGTCTCTACCTCCTAAAGCCCTCGGGACACAGAGCATGAGAGACATGACTTGTGATGATTTCCCTACTACAGAACACCTTGAAAAACAAAAGACATCATTGGCATGTCCTCGTGACTGAGCGGAGTACAACTACAGCTACAGAATGAGGTAACATCTCATCTCCTGGGTTCTTTTCTTCTCCTTACCCATCACGGCACCAGTCCTGCCGCATGAGGGGTGAACAGGATGGACCTTTGTGTGGTTTGCAACATAAATCTGATTATGCAGAAGAAAAAAAAATGAAGCAGGATATAAAGAAATGAGTTTCCTGACACAGCTCCTGAATGTGGCTTACTCACAGGGCTAGTAAAGCACAGGTCCACTGCTGATCAGTGGAGTATCTTCCCCCTCTATTTGGCTCTGAAACTAGACTTGTTTGCTGAGCTAAGATGATTTCAAGAAACTTAACCTCACCTCACAAAAGCTGAGCCCATCTCATAAAATGTTGCACAAAATGGAACACAAACTGATCAGAAAGCTTAAAATCTAAGGCCAGTGACACCAATTTACCAGCTTTCACATGGGTGGGTTTGCACTCTGTGACCTTCTCTTGACCCCTTTCCCTTCACCAGGCCAGCACTCCTGGGAGCTGTCTGGGGCTTTTCTTGTCCTGGAAGCTCCTCTACCAAGAGACTCAGTTTTTACTCAGGGGGAAAATAGATATATAGAAGAGAAAAAGAAGGAAAACACCCGAGGTTGTTAGCCAGACCGCACCGCACTCAGTGAGGAGCTGCATGCAGAGCAAGAACACGACCGCCTCTTCCAGCATACTCACTCTCTGCTAAGCGGGAGGTGGGGGCAGCAGTGCTTGCTAAAGGAAGAGAAAGGAAAGTGAGGAGGAGAGTTGACTCCTGTTCAGTGCTGCCAAAAGAAGGACAACTAAGGAGTAAAGTGTTCAACTTCTGTCAGATCGAACCTCTCTCTCTGCACGCAAAGCACAAGCAAAGCAAGTGCTGCCTCCAACTGCAGGCTCGGCACTTGGCCAGACCTGTCTGTATTCGGGACACTTGCTTTAAACCATTTTTGTGCTTGCTTTAAACCAATTTTCTCATAATGTAGGATCCCTGAACACATACCATCACGTGCCTCTGAGACAGGGAGAAACTACGTGGTGCTGTTGGGGGAATGTGCTTGGGGGAGACGGAAAGGATAACTACAGAGACATCTCAGCAGGCCTTACAAAACACCCCCCGTTCTTAGACCATTTAAAGTAGGAAAATTTGGTTACCTCACGGTTTTCAAGTTCTTTTCTCTAAAATTTATGAAACATTTCTGTGATTGCACTGAACTGGGGGACTCCCAGATTTTCTCTGGTTTTGACTTAGCCCACAAACAGGTCATATTGTGTGGCCATAATTCTAACAGTTATAAAAATGAATTTTTGCTATGCCAGTGATCTCTTCACCACTCCTGCAACCCAGTTTGGGATTTGAGAGCCCCACAGAGCACAGAAGAATTAGAGAACCAAATGCTCAGGTGGAACACAGGCGCAAGGCATAAGCTTGCCTGAAAGAATCAGCAGAATTTAATTTGGAAATGAAAAAATGCTATGCCCCACTAAGAAGGGAAAAGGAAACAGAACTTCCCATACAAGGGTGCAGAGTTTGGGATAACCGACTAATTGATGGCTGATTGCCACATTAAAAAAACAATAGCAAAAAAAAAAAACAATTGAAAAAAAACCCACCACTTTACAAGAAGTGTGATTTAATACTCTCCTTCAAAGGCACCTACCTGTCCCCAAGAGACGAACACGATCTTTGGCAGACTGCTCTGTGGACGTGGCTGAAACAAGGCTTTTACATACTCTTTTTCCTCTCTGCCGCTGGATCTTTTCCCATGGTACTGATCTGCACAGAGGCTAAACGCCTACGGTCTCATCTCCCTTGTGTATCGTTGATGATGTTCAAATTTAGAAGGGCCTACCAAACCCTTTGCCCAATGGCTCTAATACCAACCATGAATAACTTCATTTAAGGGCTGAGTGACTTCTGCTGAAATTAACAGGCTCTGAACACTGTTCGGCAGCATTCTGCACGTGCAGTTCAGAGCCCCGTCTCCCAGCTGACTCTTTGCAGCCACTGAAATTTGCCATTTTGCCTGTCCATTCGGTTCCCTACCTTGACTACTTGTCTGTCTTGTTAGTAGCTAAGTACAAGCTTTTGTATAACACAATCTTCAAGGAAAAACAGTGCAAGTGTGGTTCAATTAGTTTATTCTATTAGTTTAGTCTACGATCTACACAATTCCTGGAAGACTGTTCAAAGAGTACCGCATGTAAAGAATACTAGGGAGAAGAAGGGAAAAAAGTGATGTTTTTTTTTTTTCCCCTCAAATTTTTTGGTTGTTTCAAAATGTTGTAAATATTCAAAATTTTCAAGTTTTCAGTTGGCTCTTAATTGGTATAAAACACCTGAAATTCAGCTAAAGCTTTTGCCTTCATTTTGGAAAAGTTTTGATCAGTTCCAAAGCATGAAGCCTTCCACTTCTCCGCTCTCATCAACGAGCTAACCTTTGTTATTAAGCAAGCACTTTAAGTTAAATATTTGAATCACATGCTGTACAATAAAGACTAAGATGTTAAGCCCATAGTTCTGTTCTATAAAGGACTAGCATTAACCAGAACGGGACGACTATTCTAGTGTCAGTTTTGTTAGCAAACAGACAGTACCAGATACTTCATTTCTAACAACCCCAGAAGGAAAAAGGCACTAGATTAAAAGCTAGTGCTCTGTATGTTAGGAACAGAAAAAGTGAAACAAATGCAGAGAGGCACTTACGTGACTGAGGGATACCTGCAGTTTTTCCATGGATGGAACACAAACAAAAAGACAGATAGAAAAAAAAATGTAGAAGAGGTGAGCAAAGGAGACAATGGATATGGAGCTGGAAATTCAAAACACCATCAGCTGTCCCAAATCCAACCCTAGGGAGTGGGGTAGGCAACAGGAGTTATTGCAACCAACTGGATACTGGGTTACTGGGAGGGCTGCCTTCCTGCACAGGGCCTGGATTTCTAAGCAGCAAGACGCGTACGTTTCCATTACGCTCAGCAGCTCCGGGGAGGCTGAAGTTGGGAGACCAAAACAAGACCATGCACAGATCTCGGGGCCTCCCAGCATGCACATACATGGGGCAGGAATAATGCCAGCTCTGAGTTCAGAAGACAGTCTGGGACAGTGGTTTCAGAAGAGCTATGAAATAGGTACGCAAGTACGTGGGTGATGGTGGGAAGAAGAACAGGTTCTAGATCTAAATGCAAGGAGAGCAGGAAGAAAACCCCAGGAACAGTGAGACGTTGATTACAGATCCTAATATTTGGATAAGGCTGTGCACAAGGATAAAGGACGACCTCTTCCCTTCCTGCTTTTGTCACATGTCCCCTACCCACTCTACACTCTGCCACAGGGCATGCCGCCATCAGAGTGGAAGATTGCCCAGGTAAAGCAGATGAGAGGCTTGGAAATTGTTCACATGCTGCACAGACATCTTAAAGCCGTGATTTGCAGAAGAGGGAGATCCTCCTCCCTCCCTCTGCAGTTCACGGCTACTTCTTTGCTGAACTCATTAATTTCTGATTTGCAAAAAACCCTGTCTTGCAACAATGAAGAAACATGACAGTCTTTAAGAGCATGCGCTTCCCAACCCACTGCTTGTTCTTCTTAAAAGATCGTTGAACTCCCCCTTGCATAACCCCTTTAGTTTGACAGTATGCAGCTGATACTAGTAACCCAGGGCACAGACTGGTGTGAATAGCTTCTCTGCCTCGCACCTTCAATGAAGATTTTTAATTAGTGAAAGAACTCATTACTATCAAAAAGTTCCACAAAAGCAACGGGTGCAGCAAGGTCTGCAAAAGAGGCTGTTGTCCATGCATGACAGAGATTCCCTGGGAAGATACAAGGAAAAAGAACCAGAGAAGCAGAGGGAGGTCTCAGGTTTACTTACGAACTGGCTGCGTCTTGAAGTCGGAGGGCAGGCTGATCTCACCCACACCCTTGCCGTTCACTGCAGACAGTCTCACGGAGTAGGTTGTCTCAGGCTTCAGGCCACTGATAGTGATCGTGCCCTCCACATTTGCTGTTATAGAAACAAAAGATGAAAAACAAAGAAAGGCTCAGGCCTGAGACAACAATAAATGCCATTTTCCTACTGTACTCATGCCATGTTTACACCACGTAACAAAGCCGCCTTCTGGGTCCAAGCTCACAGTCACGAGACGCAGATGGAGGAGGTAGCTTGTTTTATCATCCTACCTTCTTTTGCATCATACAGCCTCGAATGCCATTCTCCCTCGCCCAGTGCTTTCCACTCTGCCTTGTACTTGAGGATGGGCACCCCACCAGTAGCTTCAGGTTCATCGAACTCCACCCGGGCAGTACTAGAGTACGGCTCCACTCTGTCAATAGAAGGAGAGGACGGAGTATCTGGGGGAGGAAGGGGAAACAACCAGTGATATATAAGACAGCGGGAAGAAAGGGTCCCCAGCTCCAGTGGCAGAGTAAGCAGAAAACTCAGAATACCAAGACCACCCTTGTCGTGGCTTCATAAAGGAGAGAAAGGCAGGCCTGAGGCTCCCCTCAAAGGGCTTTTAAGAACGCTAGTTAGTGCAGAGACCTTTATCTTGTGCCTCCTCTAAGATGTCAGAGCCTCAAAGTACATTCTCCAAAATCACGTATTTTCCTTAAGAAAAAAGGACAGCCTGAATGGAGCAGCAAGAGCATCCTGGATGCAGCTCTGTCCCTACAGAACATCAACAGAGTTGATGATTTAGGGACACCAGAGGCCCTTTGGGTCTGCTGTGCAGGCAGACAGTGGGCCTTTTCATTTGGTACGTAGTGGTTTCTGTCTTGCATTACCTAGGCGCATTTTCCTAAGTTTGAGAGAAGCACACCCACGTGCATGTGCACACTGACAATGTCTGTCAGAAATCAAAGATCATAGCTCCGTCAAAATGTGCTGAAAACATGGAAAAGGATGAGACCCTTCAAAAACAAGGGAACAGATGGCAAGGTCTTGTCATCCGTAACCCATCCCAACTCAAAAACCTACGAGCAATCTCTTTCAAAGTGGAAGCTGGCTGTCCTGTTAACCCATATTAGAAAAAATTGTCACTCTGACACCCCAGCTCAAGGGCTGCCTTTGCCTTTCCATCTCTCCCTGTCCGGGATGCTCACCCGCCTGCACAAGGATGAACTCTGAGGACTCCTGGCCAATGCGGTTCACAGCAGTGCAGTTGTAGTTTCCAAAGTCGTTTTCAGAGTCTGGTGTCACCTGTAGAAGGAATGAGGGTGGATGCTCAGATCAGAAAATACGTTTCACTCTGCCAATGACATTTGCATTTTGCTGGGGGAAGAAGCGACAATACAGTATGTGTGCTGACACTCTGAGGGCTGTCCGCAAAGGGTACAGTGGGCAGAAAGTCAAAAGCAAGGAGGGAGTGGTGTTTTCCATTACCCTATGCCCTTTGCACTTGTTTGTCAGAAACACCGCACCACTTCCTGCCCACTAACAGGGTGCCCTGATGGAAGACTGAACGTCATCGATGTCAGAAACAAATTACTTGATAGCACCGAGCCTTCCTGGCTGCACATCCCTTCTCCCCTCCACGCTTATCCTCACCTCCAGGTAGCTTGCCGATGGAGTGTTGTAGATCTTGATGTTGCTGTAGTTGGAGCTGGGAAGCAGCTGTCCATCCCGGAACCAGGAGATGACAGCACTGGGGTAAGCAAATACCTCGCAAGTGATATTCACTTGATTCCCTTCCCAGGTATAGACAGCCACGGGGCCCTGAAGCTTTGGGGCATCTGAAAGAAACGTATTCGTGAAGGCAATATGAGCCAGAAGAACTCTGCAAGTAGCCTAGTCAAACTGACTGTAAATATTCTTTGTCTGGGGCCCAAATTGATGTGGGAAATGGAAATTAACGTAGGAAAAGAGGACAGCTTTCTCATCTGAGGCTTAGTGGTGGTGGTGCTCATCTTTTGCTGAAGGACAAAAGGAAGAAACCCGCTCTGTCCCAAAGGCTGTTCCTAACGCAGTGCGGGAGGATAAACGGAGAGCAGGCTATGCGTCCGTGCAGCCCTGACATACCCCATGAACGAGGCTGGGGCAGATTCACGGCACATAATCTTCCCAGGGCGCAACCAGCATCTCAGCTGGAGTTAACCAGTGTAACCATTTGTGTGTGAGCACGCTGCAAAATGCGACTCCAACAGCAGCGTTATTTCACACTGAGCTGCTTCTCATGCCCTCTACCTAAATAATATCCATTTCCCTAGTTGAATGTGCCTCTGTCTCCTCAGAAAACAGGAAATCAGAGGCAGCCCCGTCCCCACCATCTCAATAGACGAGCCGCCCCTCTCCCTTCTTACACTGCACTTCGAGGTACATGGCTTGGGAGTCCTGCCCGATGGTGTTGCTGGCTGTGCATACATACTCTCCGGCATCTGTGTACTGAATTTCCTTCAGAGTCAGGGATGACACCCGGGCGTGGCTCCGCACCACGATGCGCCCATCCAGGGTCTGGCGGAAAAGGGAGAAAGAGTCAGGGGCTGCGCTCTGAGCCTGCAGCGCAGACTACAGGGAAAAGAAGAAACGAAAGTCTACCTCGTGCCAGCCCTCCAGTGCTCAGTGGTTCAGAAGCGATCACCTGGCAGGTGAAATCACGAGCATGGAGCGGCATTTCCAAAAGCCACTCAGCCTTGTTGCACAGGACCAAGTGCAGTGAGTGGTTAGAAGGACTCAGGTGATGGGAAAAAAAATTTAAATGAAAGTCCAAAGTTCCAGATGCTACCACATGTCTGAGGACAGCTGGATAACATCAAGCTGCTTCTCAGAATAACAACTGCAGAGATCCAGCTCTGGTTAAAACATTTTTGCTAGCATGCTCTTGCAGAAACCCTCCCCGACTGGTTCTGTGTTTTCACTCTGAGACAATTCAGGACTTTTCTCCCACTGATACTTGTTTTATTTCAGCATCCTTGAAATGACACTAATGAGAACACAGATCCAGCCCTCAGAGCTAAATCAGAGAAAATGAAAGCTCCGAGCTTTCACCGAATGTGGCACTGAACAGCGAGAGGGCAGGAGAACTGCATGACCCGTCTAAACACAGCCTGCTTCAAGGTGTTGTGACGCTTCAAGAAAACTCTACAGCAAACTCCACTGGTTACATGCCGGTTCAGAAATTGCTCCCACAAGCAGGAGAGTGTAGGGACATCAATGACGGAGAAACAAGGCATGTAAAATCCAGGCTACCATCTGTTCCAAAGGATTGCAACCACCCAGGGGTCCCAACAGATATACCATTTTTCCCCCCCTTGAAATTGGATCGTGGCCTCTTTGGCCTGGGACCAAGCCCAAGTGCTCTCTTACTACGTGAAGCACAAGCGGCTCTGGACACCTTTCTCCACACTGGTGCTTGTGCAAGCTCTTGCTGCTTGTGATCAGCTTGGAAGCTTAAAAGGACGAACTTTCTCATCTTGTTTCCAAAATGACCTAAGTACAGGTGAACAAATTAGCCACCCTCATTGCTGTGCCTGCTGCTGTAGACCAATGCCATGAACTCTACTGCCTCTGCTGCACTTGGTCCCTCGTGTTGCTGGAACCAGTTCTGCATGCCATGAACACACGCCTTGGTGGGCGGTTTCCTAGAAATGGTGAAGGGTCCCTTAACGGGGCATTGCTCTGCTGCGGTATCTTACCAGCCCTCCTTTAGCTCACGAGGCAGGGAAATGATCTGCTTGTCTCTATGACTCCAGTAGACAAGAATATGAACGTGGCCAAGTATCAGCCCACGAGCACTGCAGCAAAGCTAACTGTACGTCGTGTCACCTCCTTTCTCCCCACTCCAAGATGCCACACAAACAGTGCCAGGCAGTTGAGATAAAACTAAAACTTCAGCAGTAATACGACCAACCCTGAAGACGAAGCTCTACTTCTTAATATACAAGGCACATGTAAAGAGAAAGAACGATCAGGAAAAATATTCAGAGAGAACAACATCCACAAAAAGCACACCATCAGTCTTCTTGGTTGGCATTTCAGCCCAGCAGATGCTAACAATTCCTGGCTATTAAGAGGCACAGGATAGGTAGAAACTTGCGAGGCAGAGACGTGGACGGCTGTAAGCCCTTCACCTAGCCTCCCTGGTTCAGATGTTTTGCATCCCACTGTGCCCTAGCAGTGGTGCAAGCACCGAAGAGACACAGGCGAGAGCTCACGCCATGCCCAGTGCCAGCTCTACAGGACAGGGTACGATGGTGCTCCACACTGCCGGCTGCTACAGGTTACCCTGAGATGCCACAGGTGTTTTCCTCCAAATTCGGGCAAGGCCATGGCATACAGTCACTCAGTGAACAGCTGCTGGAGATTTTAACACCCTGGCGTTAAGCCAGGCAGGAAAGACATTTACCGCCTTTCCCTCCAACTGAAGGATTTTTCAGTCCTTTCATCAACGAGCACCAACCTCACACGGGCTCCCCACCCATTTGCCACCCAGGAGATGTCATTGTGGAGCAGCACCTGAAAATCCTGACCACAGCACCAACTCCAGTGAAGGAAGCCGAGTGCTCCTAGCTCCGTGCTTGCACTTCACTAACCAGCACCCATCTGCAGCTCGTCCTGTCTGTAAAGCCGGACTAAGGCCCCGCTACCAGCCTGGGATGCAACAGAGGTGTGATTTTGCTTGTAACTGAGTTTGTGTATTGGCCACTTCTTTTCCAGATAAGCCTAAGCAAGCTGCAATATGCTTCAAGACAAGTCAGATACTTTAAGACAGAGAAAGTAAGGAATTCAGAGACAGCAAGCTTAATAGTATTAGTGTTCACCTTAATAAAAAGCTTGAGACAGAGAGTACACGGAATACACGGAGCGGGGAAGGGATAGACAAGTGTAATAGCAATTAACAGAATTAACTTGAGATGCAACTACTCAAATTCCAAATTCTTGAACACAAACTGATCTGCGTCTGATGCTTTCACTTTGCACAATTCATCTGTTTCAAGACATGATTTCAAGGTAAGAATGGACAGGATGTTCTCAGCCCCAGATAAGGGAAAGACTGCTGGGGCTTAAGTTAGAGCTTCAATTTCGCTCTGTTTAGGCCACATCTCCCTTAAGACAGCTTAAAAAAAGAAATCAAGACAGTCGGAGCCTCCACAAAGCTGATTCTGAACATACAGACTGGAGTCACCCAGTCCTGGTAGCTCCTTTTGTTCTCCACCTGACCTCTCTTTGTTTGCTTGGAAACAGTTTCTGGTCCATTTTGAAAGCAGCATTTCTACAGATCAGGTGAGGGCGTACCAATGTGTGTGTCACACACAGATGTACGTAATCATTATTACGGCTAAAATACAGCACTGAATGTGAAACACAACAAACCAGACTTGCATCAAACCCTTACTGTATTATCCTGTACCCTTTCACTGACCTTTGCAAATTCAAGCCAAATAACAATAATTTGGGAATTGGGAGCATTTTTTTGACAAATATAACTTGTGAAAGATTTAACTGCATTGATTTTGAAATGGAACGTGATGCAGTTGTCCTTTAAAAGAAGGTCAAAACAAGTGCCGTGAGCAAACAGATGAGTTGGCTGGAGCAACAGGCTATGCTTAGAAAAAAATACCATCCCTGAATGCATGCTGCGGCTAATTACTGGAACTCTAGAAAAGAAACATGATCCACGCTTGTAGCATACAGGAAAATCATCGAAGTGGTATTTGTCAGGTTTCGCATTTGCCTTCTCTACCTTCCCCCTTCCCTCCCTTATTTTTTCCAAGTGCCAACCAGGATTACTCGCTCCCAACACAGCCAGTTTGCTCATCAAAAGCACATCACTACATGCCAAGCAACTTCTAACTATTAGCTGTTTTTTTATGTATTAATATTGTATTTATTCATAATATTAATGCTGGTTTAGTTGGCGTGGTTGCTGGACTAGAGATTTGTTAATCTGTAATGCTTAAAAACAACAACAACAGAAAACCTAAGAAGTTTGCTAAAGCTCTGGTAATCTTATACCTCTTGCTTCTCGGGCCGGGTCCACGAAGCCTGGAGAGAACAGATATAGAACACAACAACAACAGGAAAAAAAAGCAATAAAAGTTTATCACAGGTTGCTTTCAGGTATCACAGTGTATGCACCACACCACTTTCTTTGTACATGCAGGTTCCAAGCTGTGTATCTCGTGCGTGGGGTGGCTGGGTGAAATTCCATTTCCCAACCTCTATTTCCATTTGCCTTCAGAATATAATATCCTAAAACCTGATCTTCGAGTGTCTAAACAAAGGCTAATCATACCTAGAGACTGCTTCTGTTCTTAAACTGGGTGACTGTTTCCTCTGTCACATCTCACCAGTTCTAGAGACAGGCCCCCAGCACCCAAGGTTCTGCTGCCCCAAGTCACTTAATTGCAACGTTCTCCACCGGTCTGTTGGCCACCCGGACATGCTAGCTGTTATTAATGCTCGTAGCATTGAGCTGATCATGCATTTGGACAGGTTTTTACATGCAAACTGTGCCAGGAGTAGGAGGTCCTCAAGCTGTAGAGCACTGAAACCCTCTGACCCCCTCTGACCGGGTACCTCCAGCTGAGCACGTCCAGCTCATTACGGTCAGGGACGTGCACAATCCTTACTGGGCCCGGGCCAACCAAACTACAGATATCAGTGAAACATGCACAAACCTTACTGATAAACACACATTTCCCATTCAGAGAGAGACAGCAACAGCATGGACCATATTCGCTCTGGTTTGGAAAGACCCAAGTTGCTGAATTCCCTTTTTCCCCGTGAACTTGTTTTCCTTCTGGTGTCTATTTCAATCTCAGTTTGATCCGTTTCAATTTAGGAAGCAAAAATCACCTGCTAATATCACAGCTGTGATGGCATTTTTGAATGCAGGGCACAAGCATTGCTGGCACGTGGATACAACAGCATACACAGAAGTGATGTTACAGAAATGGAGATGAAAGTTAAAGAAATGAGAATAAAAAGCACGGTATACTTTCCACAGTGCTTCCAGTGAAAAATACGAGACTGAAGTATTAACAAACGGTACAGACAGCCTCATTTTATAATGTCTTAGATAAATGCAGGCTATTTACTTCTAACTTGAGGCCTAAGGAGGACCCACCTGAAGAAAAAGCTCACCAGAACACGCATGGGCTGGGACTCTGCCCAGCACTCCCATAACCTCATCAGGTCTATAGATCTAGATCTCTTGTGCCCAAGTTCCTGAAAACTGAGCAGGCAACCGTCATCAGAATTCAGCATAATCCCTTTTTCATGTACGAGTTCTTCCCTCTACCTGAGCTAGGCAGGGCACTGCCTCATTCCTATCACCCCTTTCAATCCTCTCCCATGAGTTTCTACCGCAACAGCACAGAGGGATGGAAAATCAGATGTGCCTTTATCCAGTGGTGTTCAGCACCTGCCAACCTAGAGGCAGAGGGAGGGAAAAAGCCTGTTCCCACACTCCTTGAGCTTGCTGCTTCTTTGTACTGGGGCTGGCAGGTATAGGGGAACGGCCGATCCACCACCTCCACCCTGGAGAGCTTCAGCTTAGCTCTTCTTCGCTGGGACCAACAGACAGACAAGCTCACGTCTGTAAGATGCACGTTCCCCAGAGGGGGAACCAAGACCCTCATGCACAGCAGCATCTTCCCTTCCACTAGGAAGCAAGGAGTTAAATGGGAGTATCTTTGGCTACAAGGGAGTTCCGGGCATCTGCCAATGTCTTTTATTCTCTGCATCACTGAATATACACCTGCTGCCAGGGACAGCAAGATATCAGAAGACCCGCAGAAAACCATTGCCTGTTTCCCTTCCCTTTCCTCATGCACTGAACTACGCTGCTGAGCAAGAAACCCAAGATTGTCCCAGCAACTGTTTCATGGAAGCTCACGTAAGAGTAGTCAGTTATTGCCTCATCCAAAAATCTGGCAGGAAGTGTAACTGTGTCTGCAATGAAATCATAAAACCCGTATGCACCAAATTACAATAGATTAAAACTACACAGACACGGAAGCGGAGTTGATGTTCTGCAGGAGAGGCAGAAGAAGCGTGTCTCTGTTAAAGGGTTTAACATCCAGTGAAGGCGATGAGCAATGCAGCACGCTGACTTAAATCAGCACTACAAGTGGTAACAACAACAAAGAATTCTCCCCACATCGGCAGAGCAATGAATACTTGAGGAAAGACATAGCCAAACCATCGCAAATAATTACGGCAATGACTTTCCAGGGCTGTCAGCTCTTGCTATGTTCTGCAGCAGACTGAAAGGAAACAAGTTTTTCCTAAATAACATGCTTCTACCTTTGCAACCACAGAAAACCACTTTTTTTTTCCCCTCCTCTCAAAGTACCAAGTGCTCTGAAGTACCAACCTCATGGGAGTGAAGGCACCTGTACACCTTGAAAACTAAGGGCTGGTGTGTGGTTACAGAGTTAACAGCCTGTAGGAAGACAGACGCATCCATGTTTCTAACGCATGTTTGGAATTAGGGCTCGGTATTTTAGAAATTGTTCTGTCTCTCCCACACCATCCATTTACCTGTGCTGTCCCAGAGACAGTAAGTGCATGGTAAACTGAAGGTACACATCGTAGCATGTCATCAGAGCTATTCTGACCTGAGGATTTTCTGGAAGCCTGTA
Organism: Heteronetta atricapilla; assembly: GCA_011075105.1. Lineage (NCBI taxonomy): Eukaryota > Metazoa > Chordata > Aves > Anseriformes > Anatidae > Heteronetta > Heteronetta atricapilla. The sequence continues at coordinate 5,783,110 of CM021754.1, read as the reverse complement.
CCATTCACCTGAACTTGCAACACGAGATTGAGGATGAGGAAAAGCAGAAAGAGAGAGAGAGAGCAGAAAATCCTGCCTCAAAAGTGAATGGCATGTGACAGTACATCTTTGTTGCAAAGGTTTGAACCAGTACATGATGAACATGGTGGTACCTCAAACCTTTGATTTTCTCCACTACTAAGGAACTCTGAGAATATGTAACATCATTCCTTAATATCCATCACTGCATTAAACAGGATACGTGAGAGTCTCAAAAATGCTTAGCAGTTTTGCCACTGAGATCTCATTAGTTTAATTAGGCTGGACAGACAGGACTCTCTGTAAACAGGCTCTCCTACAGACTTCTGCTTGATTTAGTCTTATTTCGGTTCTTATATTCTTCTCTGTCAAAGCTCTTTTCCCTGGCTGGATTCCGAATTCTAGTGCTAGAAGTGCTGGAGCATTTAACTCCTCCCATCACACTCCTAGACTGAGACAAGACCATGAATAACCTTACCCTATAAAAACAGGTCTGCCAATCATGCTGTAGTCAAAGCCCAAGCACACAGCTTTCAAAGGCAATGGGAATCTGTCCCTAAACTTTGCAGGCATTTACACAAACCTTTGAATCCAGAAGACATGAAGATTTCTCGGCTGGGGGGAAACTGAAGCTAAAACTCTTTGGCATCCCAATAAAAAGTTACACCTTACCAACGTGGTGAAGAGCTGACACCATGGAGGTAACATAAAAAGCTCATGTAGGAGGCTGTAGTGCAGAATGCTACGTGGATGTCTGACAGTGGTTAGCTCTAAGACTTTAAATGTCTTCCAGCTGCTACCTTCATGAGCCAGAACCCCTCATATTCACAAGGCAGCTCAGCCTTGAAGGATCCTGTCACTAGCAGATTATTAATGAGCTGTAATTCCTTATTCCAACTTCTGTTTAAGTTTTCTTCAGCTCTAATCTATGCCTCCTAGTCAACTTACTACACAAGCATTATGCAATATTCAGAGTAAGAAAGCCCATCCTAATCTTGTCTGGTAAAGGGGATTTCTGTCCAATAAAAATCCCAGCACCTTTTTCAAAAGAAAAAAACTGCTAATTATTTTTGCCTTCTAAGAACAAAATGATGCGATCCACAAAACAGGTGAACACAAAGGCAGTGAGGTTTTTGTGCTTCTAGCACATGCAGAGTTGGCATACAGAAGGGCAAGAATGAATTAACAGGTTCATTTTGGTCCACTACGTCTTTGAAGGAATATCCCATGCCTCTTCACTTGCCATACTTCCAGGTGATATCATTATCATGATGACAGCATGGTCAACACTGGAATCAGGGTACTTGTTCCCACCTCTCAGCATGGAAGCAGAAGACAGAAACCCCACTCACGCCTCCTGTGACTCTTTGTCCCTTGGCACGCTCCTTGAAAAGGGGCCAGGGCCTAGTGCTTTGCAAACGGCTTCAGCTCGGACCAATACAAGAATTAAAAAGCATGTTGGCAGTTGTTACAAACTGTGATGGCTCTTTGCACAAAAGACCACCTAGAGCATTACTTCAGCTGTGGAGCTGGCCCTTTAGTAGTCTGTGCGGGACCGCAAGCGTTCTCTCTATGGAGGCAGGGAATCTCCCTGATTTCCACGTGCGTCTGCCTGTTGCCATCATGCAGTGTATATCAGCAAAGGCAGGAAGATAGGAGGAGCACTGATCCCTGCCAATGAGACCATGGTTTGGGGAGTGGTGATACCTTCTCTTCATTGCTGATGTTTCGGGTCGAAGTTCTCCAGGTGATGGAAGGGATTGGGTCCCCCGATGCCTCACAGGTCAGCGTGATCTGATCCTCCAGCTCCATAGCTGTTTTATTCTCCACGTATGTGATTTTGGGTTTTGCTGAAAACAAGGAACAACCTTCATTCAGTTGCTGCTCAGAACAAAGCTTCCAAGCTTGCCTGTAAACAGCTGTGTCTGAAACAAGCACCATGGGGGAAAAACGCTTTTAAACTGGCAAAAGTTTACTGCCATATGGAGAAGGGAACAGATCGATGTGTGAGCGAGGGCCAGGATGGGGATGTCTCCTTGCAGAACTAGAAAACCTTTTCCATCTCATCTTACAGCTTTTTTGGATATGGATTCAGCCCTCTGGCCCTGGAAGGTATTTCAAGAAGGCTATGAACCTCACACCACCCCCATGCACAGGGCTGTATTTATTTTTTATCAGTGAAGCAGCTGAAGTTAGTTGGGCTCATGTTTTAGACACAAGCTCAGAAATTGTTTTGCCTAGCATGATGGAACAGAGGGGCACAGCAGCATTTGGGAAAGAAGCAGCGTTGGATAAGCCACATCAAGGCAATATCTGAGATAAGTAGGCAACTTCCAGCTTCCACTAGTGAGCTACCAATAGCCTTTCCAAGCTACCAAGGCTTAGAAAGGGAGGATAAGACCATGCTTACCAAAGACTTTGAGATGAATGGTGGCATCCTGCTCGCCAGCCTTGTTCTCAGCGATGCAGATGTACTCTGCTTCGTCACTCTTATCCACCTTCTTGATGATTAGCTCGGACCCATCGTAGTTAAAACTGTATTTCTCTTCATCATCCTCCGGCTCTATTGGCTCTCCATCCCTGCAGAGCACAAAGCACACTGGCTGTGTGGGGAGAAGCCGTCAAAGGCTACTTGTTGGAGGTTTTATGTTAATGAGAACTGCATTCTTACACTGAAACACACACTGTAGTCTATACGTAAGAGCTATATACGCCACCGTGTTTATAAACGCCGCCTTAGTGAAAACATCCCCGGTCACACAGAATCAGCACACCGTATGCATGCGGTATCTTACTTTGTCCACGTCATGGTTGGCTCGGGAAAGCCATCAGCATCGCACGCTAAGGTGACAGACTGGCTGAGGTTGGCAGTGGCGTTCATAGTGCTCTGCCTGGCACGCACAGAAGGAGGTACTGGAAGAGAAGGGAACCACGCTGAAGTTAGCAAGGGGAGCCAGAAGATGTGAGCAAGAATAAGCCCTGGAAGGCTCACTGTAAGTTTCTACAATACAGACAGATGCCACTAGCGATTCAAACCCTTAAACTGTTACCTGCACGTTGCGACCGGCAGGTTTGATGCATGAGCTCTCCAATCAGCTTAGGGAAGGAAAACAGGGGATGGAGAGATGCACGGAAACTTGGTACCGTGGACAAAACCACTTGTGAGCCTCAACTGGATCAATACCTCACTAAGTCATTAAGCTTAAACTTTCTCTTGCTATGATGATTTCCTGTAAACAGCTGGTACACACTGCTGAATGTTTTTACTTGGCACAGCAGAGAAAGACTAGTAAGCTGTTGGTAACTCCTGAGCGTGAATCTAAGGTAACGTTTCCATCAGCAGCTCGGAGGGCAGGTACTATAGGCCTTTAGCACTTGCTACTCTCTGCGCTACTCACCATTTACAATGACCTGAATGTCTTTGAAGTTGATCTCCCCACGAGCCAAGATCCGGCCCTCGCAGCGGTACGTCCCTTCATCTGTTTTCTTGATTCCCCGGATCTGCAGGTAGTTGTTGGACAGGACTATAAAGCGAACTAGAAGAGAAAAAAGGAAAGTTCATCCAAGGATCCCCAGGAAAGCTCAGCGCAGTTAACAGGTTCTTCACCTCTCCTTGCCCTTTCTGAGCTGGAGATGAGGCTTAACGTAATGAAACTTCCCTTCACATCACATTAAAACGGAGATACTGCAGTAATCAGATCTGACATTGTCAAGAAAGAAAACCAGACAGGGACAGGCAGACAAATCGCTCTGGTCCTTTTAGGCTAGTACACATGCAGCTATGAAAAGATAAATACGCGCACACACAAACACATTTACATTTCAGTAGGATCAGAGAAGAAGCAATTTCAAACTTGACCCTCCTGCCCAAGGGCGGCAGAATTCAAGTCTTCCTACAGTTCCCTTGTGCCTGCAACAAGATGTCGGAGCAGCCGAGGCACTGCTGCTCGGCTGGAGGCAGGGCTCTGGAATCGTCACTGCAGTGAGATGCCACTCCGGGCAAGCCAGCCTGTAGCATCTTGAACTAAAAGGAAAAACTCTCGCCAGGAGCTTTTGGCCATTTTTCCTCAGGACTACTGTGAAGCGTCACAACACGCAGCTTTTCTGCCTGATGACATTTTCTGTTAATCTGAAAAATGCTTCCAGCATTCCCCAGCCTAATCCAGTGTCAAAGCCTGATGACCGTCTGTCTCTGTGGCAACATTACAGTCCTGCCTCTGCCAAATCACAGCACCTTGAAAAACCATATTCACATCCTAAAACTTAGTGTTACATGCAAAGGACTTCCTTCTCCCTTGTGACTGCTACCATTTTGTTTTCCTGAAATGATCTTGAGCCCCAAGGGGAGATGGACATTTGACCTCGGAACAGCCAACCACCGACACATCTTGCGCCTTACCATCTTTTTTTAGGATAACATCCCTGCCTTTGTGTTTCCAAATGATGGTAGGAGGCAGCGAGCTGACCACATCGCACACAATCACAGCATCATCCCCTTCCTTGAATTCCTGAGGAGTGGGAGCGTTCTTGAACATCAGCTTTTCTGAAAGCAATGGAAGGAGAAAGTCACTGCAGCTTTTTCAACACACCTCCAGCTGTGCTTTCAGCTCAAGCTTGGAGAAAAAAAAAAGGAAAAAAAAAGAAAACCAAAAGGGCATATTTTCTAGAAATCTGCTTGCCCCAGAGGGGAGGCTACCCAGCATAACCTGACCCAATGCACTGCACTGCAACCCAGGAACCCCATTTTCCAGCCCTGCCTCCCATGCTTATCGGCGGGCCAAACCAACGCTCTGTTAGCTCACAGATTTGCCCACAAGGTAAAAAGAAAATGTCAACTTGGAAGCCACTGCCCAGCTCCCCAGCAAGAAGCGGAGGAGCTGCTCTCATGGCTGTGTTGGACAACATGCCAATAGCTAATTATAAGCCTTCTAAACGTGTGAAGCACTTTACTAACATTAGTCTTATCTCACAGCATGTTTGTCATCCAGAGAAGCTGCTCTGTCTGCTTGTTCCTCGTGGACAGTTATGATGCACCAGAATCTTTTCCTTCTGCTCTTGTCTTTCAGAGTAATTTAAGCAGCAGACAAGCTGTTAAACACTTGACAGGCAAAGGTCTCAATATCTGTTTTCCCCTCAAAAGCAAGGAGAAGGACATTCTTCACACCCTCCTTCCTCCCCTTTAGCAATAGCCTTTTGTAGGAAGGTAAGGTGTCTCCCCCTCCCCAGTCATGCCTCATACGTGTGCAAAGCAGACCAGAAAACAGCCTCAGAATTGCTCTCTTACGGAAAATTTTGACATTGACGGTGGCCTCGGAGTCTCCCTCCTCCACGCTGCTGACAACACATTTATAGATGCCAGCATCGTCGATGTTGGCATTGTAGATGGTGAGGGTGGAGGAGTAGTCATCATTTCGCACCACCGAGATGCGCTGTTGGTTGGGCGTCAGCTTCTCACCATTAGGAGAAAACCAGGAAATGTCTTTGTATTTGGCTTCCCCTGCCACTAGGGACAACAACAAGAAAAAGCACATGGAAATCAGTTCCCAACAAGTACACACACAGGGCATTAAACACAACCAGGAGCACTATGTGGAAGACCGAACCGAGGGAAGGGCTTATCCTACCTGAGAAGCATGCAAAGAAAATTATTTGACACCACTGTGAGTGGTCAGCTGCTGTCCTGCAGAAATGATATTAGTCGTTTGCTTGTTTTTCATATAATCTAAAGGGGAACAATTTCATTTCAGCTCAGAATGGCCTTCCATGCATCCTGGGATCCCCTGTCCCAGCCCGTCCACCACATATGCAGTTTGAGGGGGAAAAAACATAAAACTTCCTGCTTCAGCTCCACCATGTTATCAATAAACGCCTGCATTTGCAGGCTGGGCTACTTCATGTATCAAAATGGTGACATTGCTGTAGCAACAGCCCTGGCATTGATCAGCTTACAGCTCCTGCTGCACTGAATGTGAATAAGGATTGGTACTAACTGGTTCCAAGCTCTGTCTCTCCTCCAGCTCCCATCTCTGCTGCTCCGTTCTCTGGGACAAGCTCCTACTATTGTGGAGGCTTTAACTGCACCCCAAGTTTTCCGAATGCACATATCATCAAAACAGCACTTAGAGAACACTTCCACTTCCAAAACAGCAGCATTAACAAATTGGTCTGCAGCTGAGCGTCCCTGGATCAGACAATGTCATTACTTGGCCCAGCTGGTACGCTGCTGAGGAAGTGTGGGCTTCTGACAGCACTCTGCACCCGGAGCTCACGACATCCCCTATTTGATCCGTGCCAAGCTCCGTGATGTGATTATTGGTGTGCCAGCACACCGATTCCTCCCACCAGAAACCAGACTGGCTGCTTGGAAGAGGACACGTAGGCACTAATTCAGGTAACACCATAGAAGTGTAGAACCCGCTCCGGGAGATACGGAACGTGTCAGCACTGCACCTCGTGGTGCAGGAGAACAGCCTGGGGCAGTCAGGAAGCTAAACAAACACTACGTTTTGTCACAAAGAAACAGGAAAACAAAACTACAGATTTTCAGCAGCATTAAAATCCTCAGTTGCTGAGGTGATGACTCCGAAGTGACCCGGCACTCCTATTACTGCTCTTAGCAATTCATTAGAATAAAAATTTGGGAAGAATTTGGGAAGAAAAAGTACCCAGCAAAAGCAAGCTTAACTCTAAATTCAAAAGATCAAAGGGTTGCGGAAAGATGCAAGGTGATATCCTTGTGGCTATTGCTCGCGCTTAGAGACAACATTTCAGTTGCTGTTTCTTTTGTTTTTCCATTTTTAAAGCTGTTTGCTGGAGCTGCTTTCTGCTGCCAGCTCTCGAGGGAGAGCGCATTTAGTGCTCCTGGTAAACAGCGTGCGTTGCCTCTGCTACTCTGTCTCATAAAAATATAAGGGCATACTAGAAATGAAGAGCAAACAGTCTTGCAGCTAGACCCCACAACAGAGCTTTTACCAGACATAACAGCTCCATCAGCCTTCCCAGCAAACCCAGATGCAGACACCTGACGCCGTAAGCCATCACTCACCTTGACATAAGAAGAATTTGGACTCTCCAACGCTGATCTCCCCCTGGCTTGGAACGATATCCACTTGTAGAGATGCTGGAAGAGAAAGGAGCATGCAGAATAGGGTTAGACAGTAAGAGCTGTCTACAGCAAAAGAGCTTGGCCAGGCTTCCGACCCCTGTGCCAGCTCTACGCATCCAGTGAAGCCAGGGTGGAGGGTGCTGGGCTTCATATTCATTGCTCTTTCTAAGTATTCATCTGAGCATATAGAGCCAGGAGTCCCCGAGGATCCAAGAGGACTTGCTAATATTCAGTCACTTCCAGTCCATCATAAAGCTGCACAGAACCACACAGACAGATCGACCTCTGAACCGGCACTACACCACAACACCGGGGAGCGGGGACGGGGTGCACACCACAACACCACGTGGCTTTTAGGGACACCTCTGACTGTTAGCTGGAACTGGCTCAAAGACCTGTTCTGGCAGCACTGCATCCAGGTTATCTTTGCTTTGGGGATGAGTTCTTACTCGTGCAAGTCCCAGTCACCATCCCAAGTGGGAGTCCCTGGCTCCTTAGCAGTCTCTGGCAGCCTGAGCCCACGCAGCCAGCGAACCCAAGGTGCCTACAGCAGCCGGAGCATGCCTGGATGAAGAAGGCAACCTCCTCCAGGACGTACTGATGAGGACTGCCGAGAGTTGGCGATTTCTGCCTTCACGGTAGTGGCTGAGACTTGCTTCCCAGTCCAGCCAGGCAGATTTCACCTAACTCCCTAGCGCTGAAAATCACTAGAAATACACTTTGGTGTATTCTGCTGTCTTTTCATAGAGTATCATCAGTCCTTTGGCGGCTTTTACGTTAGACGTGGGTTTCTGTTTGTTTGTTTTATTTAAAACGGAAGGTGTTTTGGCAGCAGAGACACAGGAGGTGTTCTGTTGACCCCTGGGGGAGAAGTATCCATTACATGCCTGTCTGGAACCGAGGGAGCCTGGAGTCAGTGAAAGACGATGCACCTCCTGAGATCCCTGCAGCTCAACGCAGACCAATCTCAAAAGAATCATTTAAAATAATCTAAGTTAGATAACGATCCAGACAAAATATTTGAGGATACTGTTGCTGAAAGAAATCAAAATTATTCCTAGACCTTTTAGATCTCCCTTTGGACATCTTTATTTAATTCACATGTCTTGTCTGAGGGTGCTCTCTCTTTCCTGTTCTCAATGAAGCACGCACTGCCCTTTTGGCTCTTGCATTCAGCCTGGTTTATTTCTGGGTAATCTAATTCCTCTCAACTACACTACTTCAATATAATTCACTCCCAGACAGAACTGCAAATACAAAGAACCAAATATAATAAAAGGCTAAAGGTTTATTAGATTCAGTGCAACAAGAGCTAAATAGCCTCCTTCCGTAGGCTTATTTTTTTGCTCTTGTTGTTCTATAAATCCTTTTGACATCTGAATATTACATCTGGAATCACATTCTCAGGTGCTCTTCCTGGGAAAGTTTCTGCCATGTGCAATTACTGCAAAGGCACCGCAAAGATCTTAGCATCAAATCCCGACAGCTGAATTCCTGCAGAGCCCATTTCTGCTTTGCAGCGCGAGGAAGACCATCTAGAAAGACTTGGCTCTTCTGCACTACTAGAGATTTGGGCTTAACCTTCTGCACTACTATGGCACTACTAGAGATTTGAGCACAGGCATCATTACAAACTCAACAAATGCCTTGGGACAGCAGCTGCAGCAATGTGCAGCGATGCTGACACCCAGAATGACATTGCAGAAGTTCCCAGTACCAACACTGTAGCAGGCAGAGGCATCAGCAGAAGACAGACACATTTTAATCAACACAAACCTCTGCTGGGACCTCTTCCCAGTGTTTTCAGATTACGTACCAGTAGCAACATTCCTTACAGGACTTGGGAAAGAGTTTGGCCCACAGACTGCGGGGCTTACACAGCAAGTATATATTTAGCCTTATGCAGAATGAAGGTCCTGTCTGCTGCCATTAAAAAAAGGACCTAAGTGATCACATTTTCTGATAGGGTGTCTGAACTCGGTGCTCTACTGCACACGAGGAAAAGGGATGGCTTTAGGAGGTGGCTGTGTGACAGATGACATTCTGCAGGCTCGTATCCCAGCGGTACTTAGCTCACGTGTCCGTGGTTCTGGGTCACACTGCTGGGACAGCCTGGGTGCTTCTATTCTAAGATGCTCTCCCTGCTTTCGTCTCTCCTCTAGCATACATGGACTTCCTTCAAAGGACAAGCTGTGTAAAAAACAAAGAAAAGGCCACCCCTCCACTGCTTATGCTAAGAAAGTGCTGACACACTTGAATCCATGCCCTTTACACTCGATTTCCCTTACCCCAGAAAAACGGAGTAACAGCAGTGTCATTCAACGAACTGCTGCTGTCAGAAGCACTGATTTATCTTCTCCAATTGTCAGTGTCTTCTTCAATGTTGCTATTAAACGGTGACAACGTGACTACTAAGTCAGCGGCAGGCAGTGCTGTAGCAGTAAGCTGGCTGGAGCCATGGTGCAGAAGAGCTGTAGCAGCACTCGGCCAGCCTGGTTCTGTGCTACTTCTTATTCTTCTTGTTCTTCTTCTGGCACACTTCAGCGTTACAAATAACCCCCTGAACATCCAGAGCCTGCAGTTACCTACCTACCTTGCTCTTCACGGCCACCACCAGCTGCTCTGAACTGCTGCAAAACGCGACCAAAGCAAGCCCAGCAGCTTCCTGCCCTTCCCCGTTTCATTAGCAAGTCAGACACCTGATCAGTGCCTACCATCATCACCTCACTGCCCGCGGGTATTTCTGTGCCGGACATCCCCGCAGCACAGTCAGGGAACTAAACCTGTGCCTTCTTCTGGGCTTTTCTCTTGTCTGCAGATACCAAACTAGACACCAGGGACTGAGTTCCCTAGAACTTCAGAAGACGTAACTAACGAATGCCAACATTACTCACAACATTTTAGCTCCTAATCCAGCTCTTTGCCCACTGTCTGCTGCTCTTTTGCATGGCCTTTAAGGAAGCCACTAAAGCACTGGTGTCATCGACAGAGCTCCTACTCAAAAAACACAGCCCGGACACTTCTGAAAAGACCTTCATCTGCTATCACTGCATTTTGGTTTCCCAAACGTCAGCACCCTTTCTTGGCAGATATGTCAGCACTGAACAGAGGCAGGTTCTGCGTGCACACACACACACACACACACACACACTGCCCGGTCAGCGCAAGGACATTCGGAGACGCTCCCCCCGTGACTCAAACGAGAGCCAGCTTGCAGCTTTGGTGATGGGAACAGCAAGGACGAGGCAGAGACAAGCACCATAAATCCATCCGTGCTGCCAAGGCACAGCGATGACATTGGGGCACGTCGCAAGGGAAGAGCTTTCTGCTGCGCTGGGCTCTGGAGCTGGCCTCGCCACCTCGTCCCGCACCCCTGCCTTGGAGCCCCGGCTGCAGCCGGCGAGGCGAGGTGATGCGAAGCTTACCTTTCCAGTAGCATTGCGGCTACCTAGCCAAATCGGTGACAGCCAGGATGGGGTGCATGACAGCCCAGCCAAACTAATCACACCTCCTGATTTCAAATACAGTAAGGTATTTTCGTTTTTTATCAGTTTTTTTTGAATGGGGAAGTGTCCATCTGGCCTCTGCTTGCGCTGGGCGGAGCATGCTTTTATGGTAAAGCAGTTTTGCAAAATCCACATTGTAAGAAGTGAGTAAGGAAGGGGACGGCTGCGTGTCCAGAAGCTTTCTGTCAAGGAAACTGAAAAACAAACCTGGCAATGAGGTATCATCTGAGAAGCAAGGTTCCCCTGAATTATTCATGTCAAGCACATCTGTACTCTTTATGTTACACCAGGGAGAATTCAAACCTAATTGTTCTACTGATAAAGACAGGCTGAAACAATTTGCTGACATCATAACCTGGATAAACGGGTTCGTCCTAACAATGAACCACGTCCTAAATTACACAAACAATTGTTCCCTACCTGCTACTTTATTGCTTAGTACATGATCAGGCTCAGGAATCCAGCACCGACATGGATTGCAATCACTAATTATTATTTTTACTCTGCAGTTAAGAGAAACAGAGACTGTTTTTCCCCGCTCTTCATTTAATAGACACTGTAAGCCCATTTGTATGCTGCTTCCAACTTCGAGCAATAAAGGCCTTTTTAGCAACACATAAAAACTGCATTAAAAGGCCTCTTCATAATCCCACAGTAACACTTTTTATAGGTCTGCCCTCCCCCGTATCTTTTATCTGGTTACAAAGTTCCCTAGCCCCCCAGAAACGCTGAGTAACTCCCCTTTGATTCGAAGAACTCTGCTAATGCAGCTTCGTGTTCATCTGGAGTTAAATATAATTAGCTTTGCATTTCAACAAAAGAAATAAGCTCAAATTAAGACGTGATTTTGGTAAGAGGCAGGGAGGACGTCTCCCCGCTGGGCTAAGACCAAGGCTGTCACAGCAGGCTGTACCTGGTAAGCAAATAACGTGCTGCTTGGAGCAGAGGTGAGCCTGCCAATTGCCGGGCAGTGTTTCTGCGCCTGTCTCGAGTCACAAGGACTCGAGAGAAGCAGAGCACAGAGCGCAGCGAGCTGCGGTCCCAGCCCCAGGCCAGAAGCTCACCCTGATGCACACGCTGCTCTCCGAGACCCCACGGGTGTCTCAGGAGCCTGAGTAATACCGGGAAGGACGCAAGGCCCTCCGCTTCCAGAGACAGGAGGCACCAGCACCAACCCGGGACCTGGCTAAGCCACCAGGAGCAGAACTTTTCCCCCTTCTCTGACCGTTTGCCTGTCCTCTGGCTCAGGGCTGAAGACCGAGGATGTTGCCACGCTGCTTTACCCACCTGTTGCCTTTGCTGCACAAGAATTTGTCAATCTGTTTGGGAAAAACAAACTGGATGTTCATTCTTCTGAGGGTACTGGAGACAACTGATCTTTGGAACAAATGCTGGCAGATTCTACATGGATTTTCTGTCTTTCCTCTAATCACCCTGCATCAACAGCTGCCACATAAATCACCTTCAGGGTGGTGGAAAAAATGAGGGAAGGAATCAGCTTCCCTCTCCGTATCAACTCTAACCTGCTCTCAGCACAATAATATCGCAAACTGAAACTCTCACTGACCCACGCTTCTTTTTAACCTTATCTGAAACGTGTCACATTAACGCTCCAAGTCCCAGTGATGGTCCAGAGACACGATCCTACTCGTCCAAAAGCTCACCCTAAAATAAGGTCGGATTTTCAGTCTCTTGACCACTACGAAAAATACCATGCAAGCTGAAAAAAGATGGAAAAGAAATAAAACTTGAACAATGAAACTCTCCTTGTGCCTACAGCCAGCTCAGCTCACATTTTCTAGCTCCCGCCAACAGATTTATGACCTGTGCACGTGTGTCGCTTCCGCAAGCTCTTCTGTGCCGCCCCTGTCACTGAGTATCATTGAAGCAGCTCTCTGCAAGCGCAGGCTCTCTGCAGACGCAGGTAGCATGCTATGAATGCACAGGATGAACGAGCTTCGACTAATACCAACGCGGCCCAGAGCACTGTCAGCGCACACAATACTAACTAGCCTTCGAAGAATTCTTGTGAGATGAGTACCTCACTGCTATGTCTGTGACAGCCTGCTGTCTTAAAAAAAAAAGGAAAACCAAGGCAGAGCTGTTCCCCTAGCATACAAGGAATACACTCGGGTACAAATTCAGATCATCCCAACTCCTGGGCTACCACACTCCCGCTACTCTCCTGTTCGGCACGTTTGCAGGAGCCCCGGTCCTGCAGCAGCTCCTCGCCTACCCCCTCCTGCTTGGCTTGGGCGCAGCCCCCTGCAGCCCCCCAAAGCAGCAGTTTCTTTCTCTTCCTGTGGTGGACACGCCTGGGCCAGCTGTGGCAGCAAAGCAGGTGCTCCTTTGCTGGACGTGCATCGTTCACTGCCACTGAAGCGCTAAGAGGAACCACAGCCCAAAACAACGCCTGCTTTAAATAAAATGGAGAGAGATTTAAGACGGGTTAGAAGTGCATACAGCGGGAGCCCCACGCGCGAGACAATACGCCCCCTTGGAAGTGGTGTCTCAGGGAGCAGCCGAAAGCCCCCAAACCTTCCTTAAACTGGGCGTAGGCCAGAAATCTGAGTCACATCAATTGCTTTTGTGACAGCCAACACCAAACAGAGCATCGCCTCTGCCACAACTTTGCCAAGAATCCCGCTTTTATTCTCCCAGATGAGGAATTGTTGGGATCGACTGGATCTGAACAGCTTTCAGCACCTTCCACTTTGATGGAACTACTGCAAAAAGCTCGGGACGCCCACCTGCCTTGCTGCAGCGGTTCTCATAGCGGCCCAGGAAGCCAACTGACCGAGCACTTGGTGTTCAGAAGAAAAGAGCTGCTGTGGCCTCAGCAAGCACCATGCCCCAAGCAGGTAGAGAAACGGAGCTAAAGCAAGCTGGACTCATCTGTTTACACAGACACAGCAGGCGGGACTGCAAAGAACGAGCCTGGAAGTGTGCAGCCGTGACACAAACACAACTGCCGGTTGCAGGAACCCACCACTGGTGCTCTCTCACAGGAGGTCAGCCGCTTCTTTAGCTCCTCCAGTCCCTAGCAGGCTTCGCGAAGCAGGCACGTTGGCTGCTCTCGCTGCTCTGAAGAAAATAACTTCATGTAGAAAGCGCACCAAAAGTATTTCCCAAAACACCGTCCTTACAGTCCTATAGGTTTTTCAAAAACAGTCTTAAAAAATAATTAAATATTTTTTTGAGAAGGAAGTATGGGCAAAGAAAATGAAGTGCAGAGCAATAAATAACAGCCAGCCCAAGACTACTCCCAGCTTTCTGAATTCACCGATCCAGCTCCGCATCCACCCTGTAACAGAAGAGCTCACAAAAGCCTGACTGAAGCAGCACCTGCAGGGAGCCTCGCTTTATGGCCTCGGCACAGAAGAACAAAGTGAATTTGGGGGCCCGGGGCCAGACTGCACCGCCTTCTGTCAGCAGGCCTGGGCAGCCTGAATTACGCACGTTTTGTTGATCCAAGGCAGCTCTAAGCACGGGCAGCTAGAACCAGCTGGGGAGGGCCTCAGCATCCGCGTATAGGCACCGGCTTTTCAAAGAGCTCGCCCTGCCTGCTGACACCATCTTTGACACCTGGAAACAAATGGGTTTCATGGAAATGGCTGGAAAGAAATGCAGGCTGAAAGCTGAAGCCTAGAAGCAAACCAGTTTTTGTTCTGTCCCCGTTGCTTTTCCTTTGCACTACGTTTCTCTGCGACGTGCAAGTGAAGCTAAGAGACAGCACGTTAGCTTTAGCCAAATGAGAGCAGGAAGGTCTGCGTGAGTTTTAGTGGCAGAACCCTAAGTTCGCTGAAAGACTGTACCTTTCATTTGGCTCATTTCTACCTACATTGCCTCCATTAAACAAAATTCCAGAAATAAACAAAATTGACGAGAAAATAAAATAGTATCTGCTGAGCCTAATGCACACAGCTTTGTGAGTAAGGGTAGAATTTGTAAAGCTTGCGAGTTTGGCAGATTATAGTGGAAATATTCAAGACCGAAGATAAAACAAAGGCTTAGCAAGACAAAGCCGTGCCTCCTGTACAGTGCCGCGTTATTAAAAATGCACTGGCTGCTCAGGAATAGGAGGCGGGCAGCCGGGATTGATCTCAGCTGGGCTGCTGATCCAATTCCTTCTTCCCCAGTCACCATGGAAACTGCTCAGTAATTCTGACACGAATCGGAGGAGGGGACTGTCGGCACCTTTGGGGAATAGCGAGACAAAGATTCACAGGGGAAGGGAAGAGCAGCTTACCGCAGCGCCGTGACAACATGCAAAGAGCAGGACGTGGCCACAGCAAGGCCAGAATCGGAAAAAAACAAAGCCACCAGGATCTGCTCTCGGCTTCCTTCCAGCCTCTGTGGGATAATACGGCACCCAAAGTAGGTCCGAGCTGACTTGATAGGAGGAAAATCCCCCTTCCAAAATGCCTTCTGGCTGCTGGCAGTGGGACAAAACTCGCTCACTTGTTGCTTTAAGAAACCCGTCTGCCTTCCCGAGGCAAATACGTCTTAATTTGCCTCCTAGCATAGTGTAACCCATCCGATCAAAAACCGAGCTGCCCGTGGGGCTGGGCACAGACCCACGATGCACCCCACGGGGGACAAAGCCATCCGTCCGAGCTGAGAGCCTCAGGCAGCAGCCCAGCCCATCTGCCGCCCCCTTACTTAAACTGCACCCTGCCAAAGCACGGTGTGCTGCCCAGCAGCTGCTCTCAGCGAGCCAGGCAGCCCGTGGAGCCACGAAAACACTACCAGGGAATCCAGAAAGATTTCTTTAAGCTTAATTTAGGTCAAAATTGTTGTGATTCTGGACAAAATGATCTACCTAAAATAATAGAGGCAACTTGGGGCAGAGCAAAAGAAGAACGCAGACTGTGCCCCTCCCTTGTCCAGGTTGGGACCCTATCCTTCCTAAGTCCAGGATGCCTTCAAATATTGTCCAGAAGTGCTTTTAATTTTTGATACAAGATACACTGAGACTGACACCGTTAACACCACCTCCTGCAGAAATGTATAAAGCAGAATAAAGCTTCTCAGACGTATCACTAGCTTTATGCGGAATGGGTTTATGCCTCTCTGATGATACTCCTGATAAAAACGCTTTATTGCTAAGTAGCCCGATTTGCCACAGCAAATATTTTCACTTACCAAAACAAGCCAAAATGTTTTATGGATCCGTTAAATCACGGAATGGATAAAAGTAATTGAAAACTAAGGAAGTTACCATCTTCTGCTGAACGGAAGCAGGACGGATGAGTGGCACTGCGTTATGGGTACATTAAGGAAGAAAATGAAAAGAGGATTTGTAAAAGCTCAGAATTCTCATCTTACTGCGGCAAGTTTGTCTTAGCAGCTCTGCTGAGCACCACGTACACATTCATTACTCATCAGGAAGCTGCAGTCTTCTCTCGAGTAGAATTACTGCTTCACTTCCAATGCAGAAGTAGCTAACGACCCTGGAAGAGCTCTCGGGATGTCAGAGTCATTCTGAAAAAGAAACAATCCCCGTCATGTGCATCCACTTCCACTACAGTCTACTACAAGTTGACCTTACTCCAACTGCAGTAGCATTAGAGCAGGAGATAGGATTTTCGAGTCCTGAAAAGAATTCTTTTACCACCTTTTTAAATGGCAACCTAGTTTTGGAACACATTTTTAGCAATGGTTAACCCTGGACTAGCTGGAAAGTTTGGAATTAAGCCTTTTCTTCACAGGAAGGCTTAATTTCACCGTCATGTTCCTGTCACCTCAGTCATCCAATTCGCTCGAGGCAGCTGCATTCTAGGTCTGGCTCATTCTTTCCGTGGATGGGCAGCAGCTCCCACTCTGTGTAGCATTTCCTCTGGTTGCCTGACCTGTCACAGGTTGGCACTGCAATTCCTCAAGAGGAAAACAAACATCTCTTGTTGGTCACTTTGGTTAAAAGGAAGAGCAAAGAAAATGTGAAATGTTTTTTCCTGCTTGCTCCCAAGTTTCTCACCTTCTGCCTAACATTATGCTCTTCCTAAAGCACGATCAAGGAATCAGTCCTCATCGATACACCTGCCAGGGCGGGCATCTCTTCTGCCACAGACTATATCTATTTTTCATCCGGCTCGTTGTTTCTGTTCAAAATTCATGAGAGAAGTGGCTGTAACGGTACGCAAAAGATGACATCAAAAATCAATCCTGTCACTTGGGCAGCAAAAAATGACATCAAAAATCAATCCTGTCACTTGGGCAGCACTGCTACCTGGCCATGGATCAGGCGAGCCCATAGCACAGCGGTGCCCATCTGCTGACAGCAGCATCGAGACTGGCTGCACGCACAGCCACTCCTAACCCACAGGTCACCAATTTATTATCTATGAAGCTGCCCTTCGGCAGCTCATGGGAAGACAAAGACAATCTGATCATTAAAGGGAGAAGACAAAGAAGGACTGCTTTTCAGAAGCAGACTGCCTCAGCTGTTCCTCTGACATCTTCCTCTCTAGAGCCTTCACCATCCTTGCAACCCCCTTTGGGGACAATCCCGTTCCTTGACCGACTGAGCCCGACGCACCCCAGGACGAGGCTGGCCCAGAGGCTCAGGTTCAACAACCTCCTGGACAAGCTTTCGGTGACGATGAGCAAAGCCAGCCCAGCCTCTTACAGCCCAGAGACAAAGCAGTGCCACGGGGTGGAAAAGTCGATGCTGCTGGCAATGTGATTGCTTGCTGAGCACATCAGCTCTGCAAATACCACTGGAATTTGTGGGCATGCCGCGGTAACATTTAAAGCAGCGTGTGAAAACTGGGAGACCTTTAACAACTACCACATTTACGTAACCTCCAGAATTCTAGCAAAGCATTAGGGCTATTAGCATTATCAAGACATCTTTGCGTTGAATAAAACCTAAAGCATTAATATTATCAACACTCGAGTCAGAAGATCAGGCAATACTATGCTAATACACTGGCCTATTTGCTTAACAAGCACAGGAGCTTAAAACGCCTTCAGGCAAGAGGGAACCGAGCTTGTTTACCGCCCCCTCTCTGCTGCTGCGTTTGCTCTTTCAGCTGCGCCGTTATCAGAATCATCTCTCTCAAGTTACAGGCAAAAAATTAGTGGTCGTCCTCATTCAAGCACGACAACATCCAGAAGAGGAAGAGTCTACACAAACTCAGAAGTTGTGTATGGCCATGAAGCTCAAAAAAGAGCAGTCCCAGGAAACAGCCCAAAAGCCCAGAACCAACCAAGCTTGCCGCCTTCCCCCAGGCGTACCCGACCTTGTCACGGCATCAGCTGCAGCTGAGGGGATCCAAGCAGCCGGGACGTTGGTCTCTGTGCGGAGAGAGAGCAACAAAGGCAGCGTGGTGGCTTCAGGCACGGAGCATTCGGCTTGTGTAATTTATTCTGCGCCCCAAACGGCCCATAAAGAGGATGGCTCTGCTACAGCAGTTTTGATTGAATGGCAAATAACAGGTGAGGGCTGTAAATTACGAGAACTCAGCCTAAGCCGTAGCTAATCGCCAAGATTACAAAGAGGCAACCTTGTATTAAAACCGTAGAGGCAGAACAAAACCAGGACATATCTAATCTGTCCTAAAACCACTGCAACTGCACCGAAACCACCCATCAAAATTGAAGCGCACATCTTTAATCCTAGGGAAGCAAAACCAGCGCAGCCAAGCCGCACGCATCCACCTCTTCTCTTGTCTAGCTTAGCACTTGGCTACGCTCACGTTTTTTGTTCCACCTCACCCTGGCCCCCCTAAAACCTCTCTCCAGAGGAGGGCAACATCCCGACACCTCGCTGCCTGCCAGAAGCAGCGAAGTCTTCTGCGTTCGGCAGAACCTCGCAGCACGCCAGCAGGCTTCCCTGCCCGTTCGCTCTGAGGCCGGCTGTTGGTATTCCCCGCACCGCTCCGAGTCTGTTCTAGGATGCAGCACTTGTTTCCATAGCGATGTCACTTGCTTACCCTCCTTCACCGATTTTGACCAAGGAATGGCTCTGCCTTGGCTGAACTTCATCTCCTCAGCACAATAAAAGCAGCACGAGAAGCGAGGCTGCAAGCGTCTTCATTACTGCAATAACGCGAGGGGCCTGCAGTGTTCTTAATGAAACTGGCTCATAGATTTATTTAGTGGCTAGACTGAATTACTGCATCTGAATAAAGGCAGCAAGAATCCAGCTTCAAGCTTTTATAAGACACAGCATTTGCTTTTTCAAAGCGGTTCCTTACACGCAGGAAAGGCAGGGACGCTCATCAAATACCTTCTGAGACGGGTGAGCATTGTTGGCTCGCTAACAGCCGCTGATCAGCCTGATGGCAAAAGCTTGCAATTAGGGGTAATATAATAAAATGCAACCAACTGACATACTGGAGCGGTAACCAAGATTTTCAGAACAGCAGGTCCTGATTTAAGGGTCACAGAGGTTGGTCCCGATTTAAAGCAGCTTTTCTCCTTCAGGTTCCAGGAACAATCTCAGACCCGGCATCGTTTGGGGTTCGCCAAGCAGCCCAATTTTCTGCACAGAACACCCGATGCCAAGAGGTGTTCGGTGCCTGCTCTGCACTTTCCGAACCACCGCATCTTTTTATTGAGACGTGTTCCCTAAATAGGCAATAGGGACTGGCACAAGGGATTATACAGACCGGAACGGCAGCTAAGCTCTTTAGGGCAGGGCCCGTTGTTCTGTTCCTGGTTTAAAGAGCACTTAGCAGAAGAGCACCCTGGTCTCTAATTACAGCCCAGTGCTCTCCACAATGGGGCTGAGCTAGGTGCAGTCACTGGGCCTCAGCGTTACTCAGCACCAGCTTTTGAAACAGCAGCAGGCAAGGTTAATCCCTGGGCTAACGTGTAACCAGGGAAAGCGTCCGCCTGAGCCCTATCTGCTAATGGCTGGGTACACCCTGAAGGAGAAGCATTTCTCTGGCTTGTAAAGCTCCCCTCACACCTTCATTTCCTTTGTAATTCTATCGAGCTCTTCCCGGCAGAACTTTTGCTGAGAGGTCCACAAGCTCCGACGTCCCAGTATGAACACAGAGGTAGCTCATTCAAAACCACCCAGCATGGTTTGGACTTGATAGAACAATGGACGAGGACTTCAGACAGTGGACATTTCCAATCATTTGTAACACAATAGGGTCTAAGGAAGCCTCAAAGCCAGCAGAGCAAATTAAAATGTTTCTCTAAATGTAACAGCTTCATCATTCAGCTGTCCTCCTGTCGCCCTCTGTCATAACCAGGCTTTTCATCATGGGAAACGTGAAGGAATACTAGCGCAACCAGTCCTGGAGTGCAGAGCACAAGCAACATATTGTTAGACTGTAAATCTCAATGCTGACATTTATAAAATACTGTTTATGGCTAGCGCATTAAAACGGTGCTTTATAGGAGGTTTTGTGGGGGGCACGCAGGAACGGCTCTTTGAACCCAGTGACATTTGGCTAGAAGAATTTTTAAGAGAACGTATTTCCTGTCTGCTCAGCCAGCTCAGGAAAGACAATATCAACTAAATGAATCCCAAGTGAAGAATTCATTTCCATCTATACGATGTAAACTATTACTTCTACCACCAAGGTTAACTCTTGTATTAGTCTTAAGAGATCAAAGTTTCCCAACTTTCTCTTGCCCTTTAAAACCCGGCACAACCAGCAACCACACTGACGAGCTGCTCGTTGATCCTTTTTGTCCCGGCAGGCGTCTGGCTGATGCCATCAGAGGCTAAGGTAACACTTCTGGAGGGAAGAGCATAAATTCTGTGTCCTCGTGTTCTGTAACCAGAAATGAAAGAGAGGAAGAAAATCTCTTTCTGACGAGTACAGAGCAGAGATGTGTGGCCAGTCATGGAGCACAGCAGTTGGCTCGGTGTGCGTACAGGACCTGCCTCCTCATCCTGCTGCTTTAGGACATACTCCTACCGGGCAGGGAGCACGCCGCAGCCCCAGCTCTCCTCTAAGGCCTTCCTGCAGCCACACGTGCATCTCTGAGCTACTCTCCCCCATATTAACTCTTCATCACACCTCAGTGAAGTCAGACACCAGAGCAATGTGGACTTAGCTCACTTTCAAACCACTTCAATTCTCTGACTGTAAAATGGGGACTGTGCTATCTTTTTATCTCGTCTCACCCATCCAGAATGCGAACTGGGGCCGCTCTGCCCATACACAGAAAGCCACCTCGCACACAGCACCGAATGCAGTCAGAGTTCAGCCTACCACATTTTGCTGCTACTAACGATGTTCGTGTTGCAGCTGTAGTGCAGGAAGTCCAGTGAAGGCAGGCCGGGGTGGGAGGGCTGAAGGAGAAAGTTGGGCTGGAGCGCTCTGTCCAAGCTTGTGCGGTGATCTGTGAGAGCAAAGACCTTTGGGGCCACTTGAGGAGTGCCCCCTGAAGAGCCTTCCTCCCCCCATCGCTTTCCAGGGCATGAAATAAAAGCCCAAGACAACCGCCGATGTTACATGATATCTAACAGCAGAACAGAGAACTCTGAAGAAATAAGACAAATGTCCTCTGGGAGTACAAGAAGAATGCAACTGCCTTCAGACAGAGGAAAATCACATACACAGAAAAGAAAGAGCAATCACCATAGAGTCTTGCTGAAAGAATAAACCTAAGTATCACTGCACTTCCGTGCTTCAAGTAGCAAACAATAATGTACCACTAAAAAAGCTTTTATAATAACTGTTACCATTATTAATTGCTCTTTACTATAAAAGTCCCCAGGGACCAGTGAGATGCGCGAGCGTCTGACTCTCCCAGATCCAATATCCTGCCTTTTATCTCCATCATCAAAAGCCAATGTTTGTTTTCACAGACGGAGTTTCAGCATTTCATTTCCTAACCTTACCCGCAACCAGAGCTATGCAAATAATCACCAGCAACGTGAGTCACAGACGGACACAGGTCAGGCTCTACCCATCTGACTCCTGTGATCAGTTCAGGCCCAGAAGCAGCGGAGCTGTAACATGCAGAGAGGCAGAGACTACAGGGATGAGGGCTATCAGCCAGCTCTCACAAAGCGCCGAGGATGATGCATTACATAAAAACTAAATGGATACCATAAAGTTGTCAGAGGTGATCAATAATTTCCATTACCAATCTACTTTCAAAGCTCCAGCAGCAGCAGTTAACAGCTCCGGGCAGCAAACTGAGCCCTCCCTGCCATAAAGCCAGGTCTTCGGGCCCAGGCAGCTTCCGCTTCCCACCCAGAAACTATTTCATACGACCCACGCTCCTCCACAGACACTTCCAGTGATCCAGAGAGAAAAGGGACCTAGTTTATGGAGGGAGCGGTGAGGACAGAGTAATTGCTTCCACGTACGTATCTATCACGGAAACGGTGGCAGCTCAGATGGAGGTGTTGGTGCCAGGGCTGGTACTCCGCCACGTACCTGTGCTCGGCGGCACCATCCTGAGCGAGCCACGAGAGGGAGCGTACAACCCACGGCACAGGACAGCCGGCTGCCTGCGCTGCTGCACTGCCGTGGGCGGCCTTCTCTGACAACTTGAGGCTGGGGAAACTTGGGGGCAAGGCCAGAAAGGAGCTAGAGAGGAGAAGAGGCAAGCCTAGGGTGCAGGAGGATCCAGGTGATGACGGTATGAGCTATGCCCCAGCCGTTTTTTAGCAGCAGCAACTGGGCAGAAACGACATTCAGCACGGCAAGTCCCCATTCATCCCAAACGAATGGGCAGGCAGTACCCCAAATGCTCAGGCAGTACCCCAAAATCAACTGCAATCCGCCTCTGCTGCAGGCGGCCTGCTCCTTGAACAGAGAGGTCTTCAGCCACCGGGAACGTCTCTCAGCCCTGACGGCCACTGTCCCGGCCGCGTGATGCATCCCCTCCAGCTCTCAGGTAACTCCAAGGAAACGCGGCCGGACTTCGGGTTTACAGCAAGGCACTAGCACCGCGATGCACGTCCTGTCCCAGCTGAGATGGAGCAGGCTCCACAGACCGTACTGAAAACGAGTCCTTGTTACGTTTGCATCAAGAGCGTGAAGCGCACGGCGATCCCAGTCAAGGACTGGAATTCACCTCACCCAGCGTGGCAACGCGGTTCTGTATTTTATGCTTCCTGTGAATTATTTGTAATTAACGTCAGGCATGAAGAACAGCTTTTCAGAGACTTGGCAAAAAAAACTATTAAAAAAAATCAGTGACACTAGCTGTTAACACAGAAAGAAATCCTGCAAAGGATCTTCCAGGAAAGGAACAAGCGTATTTATGCCTCCTCCCCTCATCCCTTGCCAACCAAGCACACAAAATAATCCTTTGTCACTGCCCATAAAAATGTCCCAGATGGCACCAAGACAAATTGTAAATACACATTTTTTTCTTCTTAAGCCCATAGATTTTAAGGCCAGAAAGAATCACTGAGCTTATCTCCTTCTTTGAAGGATCTGAGGAGGAGGAAAGGCGAAATCTGTCAGCAGTGGTTTAGTCGAGCTGAAACATCATTAACTGGGGCGAGTTTGGGCCCTGGCGTATACAGGTAAAGCAATTGGGGTCCTCCTAGTCCAAGCACTTGGTACTTCTAAGCCAAACAGGGGAAATGAATGAATAAATAAATCACCACACCCCCCGATTATTAGAAAGCACAAACACTTCACTGGAGAGGAGATCCTTTCCTGTCAGTTCCCCAAATGGCTGCTTCTACTTTCCAGCAGAGAGAGAGCGAGCACGAGCGGTGCCTCCGCCAGCTGCTTCTCCAGCACGTCTCTGATTTCTTCAGACACAGACACCTGGGGAACATCCCATAAATCGTGCAAACAATAGCAGCCTTCCCCTCCATTTCAATTTTGCGCACACAGAAGCCACCTGCTCACAGACTGGGCCATTCAGATATTGCATGACAGATTAAGAAAGTGCCCTAATTTCAATGAATTTTAACCTAATTTTCCTGTGCCTCCAGTGAGCTCTGCTGTTCTGCCAGCCAGCCATTCGTGCCGTGCAGCCAGTGCACATGGACCAGCTTGCTACCCACACCACAAAGGGATCTCATTCACAACTATACCAGTGCATTGCCACCTCCTTGGAGCTAGGATCAGAGTAGATACAACGCAGACTGTAAAAGCCAAGGCAATCCAGCATTTCCTTAGATACCTGCACGGTGGAAGCTGCACGGTGCTCACAGCACACCCTGAGTACCAGGGCGCTCTCCTGGGTCCCATTCCTCACCGTCAGAGCCCCACAACCAGCAGCAGCTGCTCTCAGCTCCGTGCCTCAGGCCTTCATCCAGCCTCACTGGTAACCTTCACCGAGAGCAAAGCCTGCACGGCTCCTTCTGCTGCAAGGACTCGTGAGCACTTGGGTACTCACTGCTCCTGCAGTGACCTGCTGCAGCAGCTAAGGTAGGTTCTGCCTGGTACACTTCATTTCTCTCATGAAACCTCCAACCACGAGTTCACGTGTGATGACAAGAGTAGGAGCCTGTTCCCCAACAGCAACACTGCAGCACCAACCTGTCATTTGGACAACCAGCAAAGGCACGTGGCTGGAAGGCCTTTCTGCACACTCCTCTGGAATAAGGAAACACCAAGTCTTCACCTTCCGGGCTTTTTCCTCACCACTACATTCCTCATTCGCTTTTCACTGCTCAGTCCATTCCAGTCCTGCCAATTTATCCATCAAGATGAATTAAGTTCTCCAGAAGCATCACCTGTTATTCATATCATGCTCACACAACACTTCGTAAATTAGGCCCTAAACCTTGCACAACATTTTAAAGCAAAATCAAAGCTCAGGATGAAAACAGACTTGAAAGTACCCATCTCCCGGGAGCCCAAGCACAACACGTGCCATCCATGAACCAGGACATGGAGGCATTATCACCGCGGTCAAGGACAAGCGTACATTCCACTGCAGTTCAGACAGTGGTTTGGCTCAGGGACACAACGGGAGATCAGCCGCCACGGAAGGCAAACGCTGACCTTATCTTCCTATTTTCCACTGTCTCAAGATGCCATCGTGGAAGGAAGAACTGACATCAAAGCTAATTCAGTATCATGGAGAAGTAATATCAACCTCCTCCCAGCAGGCGCAGCAGGTTTGAGACGTCCGCTTCCATCAGAACACTTCACCCATTCAGACCGCAGGACACTGGCGTCCCCAAACGTGCTCGCCCTACTGCCTCTGCCAAACCCCAACACAGTGCGAAGCGCCAAAGGTTATTTTTCAATCTTTGTTGTGAATTCTAGCGTTTATTGGGATTGCAGCAAGAAGATGGCAGATGATGAGCGGACTTCAGTTTGAAAACTGTTCTTCTATGAGATCCATTGATACCCCTGCGCTCTGTAGTGCTCACAGTAAGTGCTGAACCTGCAAGTCCTGGCTGGCTGCACTGACCTCTGGAACACAGTGATGAAGTTAAAAACAAGAACAAAAAGCCCACAGACAACAACGGCAAACAGAAGTCACACCTGCCCACCTCCCCAAAGCTTTGTCCTGCGTGGTTTAGAATAAACTGCAAGACACGAACTGATTTTCTTCTGCAGTAAGCATGGAACAGGAAAGAGAAGACGGAAACGCAGGATTAACGTTCCTATTGAATCTGTTGCAAACTAATTGGCTTGGGACATTTGGGATCCAGCTAATGAATTTTGGAGCTCACGGAGCTATCCAGACGCACGCTTTACAAAACCCCGTCCTCCAGCTCTCTTTTAGGACGTAAGTCATATTTAAGATTCCTCTAACCTTTCTAATGATGAACCAAGCACGGGCTTCCTAGCTACCCCTCCCTTCTCATCCTTTCTGTGTCTCGTTTGCCTACAATTCATCGCAGTTTTATTATAGATGGCTGCCAATCTAGAAAAATTAACAGACCATAATAATTTATAGCTAGTATACCACTGCCTCCAGTCTGTGACTTTCACCTGAAAGCGAGGCAAATGAGTTTTGAACACATCCTTACTAAATTCATCTCATTGTCCTTAAATTATACGGCTTTATTTTTGGCTGCTGCAAGGGTGAGAAGAGTCCCACCGGAATTCCCACCTGATCTGCTCGTGCCTAATAACAATAATCACCAGGCATCCCCCTAAGACCGGTAGCAGAGACCTGTCCCGTACAGTTGGTCTGCTGGGGGTTACTGTGCTGAGCGCTGCGTGGGCTTCCAGAGATCCCGTGCTGCTTGGCTTCCCCGGACTGCAGCCATGCACCGCACATCTCCAGCTCCTCTGCCAGACAGCACTCAGGGCCTAAGTAACAATGAGCACTGCTAGCAGAAATAAGAAGGGCAGAGGGAGAGCTGCCGCATCTCTCCTCCCTCCTTCGACGCTCCCCTCTCGTGATGAGAACCCAGAAAGCGAGGGAGGGGAGGCTGGCAGCAGACAACTGCTGGGACTCGCCTCCCAGCGCACACGATACAACTGCTCCTGCCTGCCACTTTGGCATTTTTTTCCTCCGTGTTTTATTAGGAACAGATGGGGCTCCTGGCTATTATATTATCAAGTCTTCCTGCACAGCTGCGCGACTCCGAAATTGCAGGAATAGCAATCTCCTGAATACATTTCTCCTGCTCCCAACAACTGCTTGCTTGGCTGCGACGCACACCATAGCGGGGCTGGAAAGCGTTCTTCCAGTGTCAAAAGCCACGGAGGGGTTTATTTTGAGCCACAATGCATTTCTGTACGCCACAATTGAGTTCTACGAACATATGCCAACAATCCTCCTCCTCCCGCCCCTCCCAGCCCCCAGAAGCAGCTAGTACGGTCTGTAAAAAGGATGAAGGCCATGGGCCCACAAACAGCCCACCGAAGTAAAATGGTGAGCATTTCTTACCCACAGGCACTTGACAGGACAGAAAGACCCGTCCGCTAATTCTAAATGGCTTCTGCTCTGCTTGGATCAAGCCCACACGGAGCCTACACCCAAACCAGAAGTTTCCAGAGCAGGAGTAAAGCTGCAGTGAAGCAGCAGCGGTGGGCACTTAGGGCTGAGCAGCAAGCACAGAGGCTGAACCTGGGGCACAGCAATCCCCATGAAGCCCGAGCAGAGCTTTGCCAAAAACCGGACACAAAGATTTACATTTGCAACACGGGAACCAAACCAAACCGAGGCTGAAACTGAAGTTTGGCAGAGGAATGTGAAAGCGTAGGACACAACAAGCAGGTTTGTGAGGAGTGAAACAAGACGTGTGGTTGAGCAGATCAAAAGACTTCAGTCCTCTACGGATTCTGATGCCCAAAACAAGCAGTGAGCTGCAGGTTTGCTCTCAGTGGGCAATGAAACAGCTTCTCCCTTCCCACAGGGTTAAGATATTTCCACTCTTACCAAAACTGGTTAAAATAGTTTAGCGTGTTAAGAAGTGCTAGAAGGAAAGAGGCATATGCATCAAAGAAACAAGGCTAGAAGGACCACAGGAGTGAAAAAGAACCATACATACATGATACATAGATGATAAATTATATAAAAATCTTATATGTGTGACTCGGAAGCAGAAGAACGTCGAGTTTTCCTGCCTAACTGGGAGGTGAACAGCAATGGCAGCAAGAATCTCGACTGCTGTTGCTGAAGTTGTCAAGAAATGCAGTTGTGCTCACTCCCCAGTTGGTCCTAGGCTGGCCTAGGAAATCAGCATTTCCCTTTGGCCCAGGTGAGTCATTTATTCTTAAATGAACGTCTCACTGAAAGAATTAAAGCCAATTCTCCTTCGCCCTGAATAAACCACATGCTGCACGTAGCGCATTAAGGCTTAGCCAAATAACTGGGATGTTCCCAACTGAGCTCTCTCAGACTGATGTTCAAGATTTTAATCACTGCCTCTCCCTCTTCAAATTCATTTCCACGATGCCATTTGCGGCAGGAACGCATCCTTCCCAGATACACAAAGAGCCGGGACACGGAAATTAGCATAGAGAGCAATGAAGAACAGAGGTCAAACTGAGCCGCTGATAATCCAGCACATCATCGCTCCATTTGCTCTGACACTTCAAGGGGCAAAAGAAAACCAATTCCACGTGTAACAACTGAGAAATACTTGGATTTTATCCACGCAGTAAGGGTCCTTAAAAGATCTTCTTTAATCGCAACAATTCCAGATCTTAACTCTTCGATTGTTGCTGCTGTTTGGCTGCCGTGCCACAGGGGCGGGACAGCCAGGCTGTGTGCATCTGATGCTCCCCTGCATTCAGCTCAGCTGGCTCCGCTCTTCATCAGGCTGATCTGTCCGGTCTTTGGCTTTTATTTTTAATGACACAGACGCCCAGGTACATCTCCCAGCGGCACGTCCCAGCACACTTCACTAAGGCTTCTGTCCTGTGCTATGGTAAGAACAGTGGCAAACCTCTCAATGCCAAGTATTTTTTTTTGAGGCCAAGGGGAAGAAGAACACCGAACAGGGTGAGCTGGGTCCTGGGACTTGCACTCTGTCATTTTATTTCTTGATTTTTATCAACTTCACTAGATCTCCGATACCCATTCTGAAGAAAAACATACATACAAACAAGCCAAGCCCTGAAAAAATGAAAAAAAAAAATCACAAGAAAACAAAATGTGTTCCCCTCTGCTCCCAGTTCACCTCCAGCACGCGGCTGGGACTCACCCACAGCAGCAGGCTCCGCGGGCAGCTCGCCCAGCTGGGGCTGAGCACAGCCAGGGGCCAGCAGGCCTCCACCAGCAGGGTGCCCAGTGCCCGCAGGGCCCCTGCTTTCCTGGCAGGAGAGCACATTTTGATCTCCACGAGCAACCGTGCACGCCGATGTTGGCGTGCAGCGTGTTTCCATGCACATAAATTATTAACCTTAGACCCTGGAGCTTGCTCATGCCGTCTCCCTCCTGGCCCCAACAGGAACTGAGCTACGAAACAATGCTTTGCTGGAGCCCCTGGCAATTACCTGCCATCCTGCAGGACTCCGACACGCAGCTGACAACGCAATCATGCTCCCGACGCTACAGACAGCGTAAATTATCCGTGTGCTGTAAAAGCTGGGCTGCCTTACACTCGCTGCAGCTCTCCTCTAGGATCCAGAAATGCTGCGAGACACCAGATTCAACGACACTGCACTCCAGCAGTCGTTGGAAACACCAACAGGATCTTTTTTTGCCCTCCTTCTATCTTCTTGCACATCTTTCTGTGCTCTTTCATCTCTAACGAGAAGGGGCAGTGCCAAGAGGGCTGTTCAGTGCTCCCAGCACGACGAGATAACCCCCAAACAGCAAAGTGGCCTGCCAGCAAGTGAAGGGAGCGGAGGAGATCTGCGAAGAGCCACCAGTTAGCAGCTTACGAGAAACGGGTCTGAGAGGAACAAAACCAAACCGTTACAGCATCACCTTAGGACAGCCCTCACTCGCATTCCTAATGACATCGTAGCACCCAATTATTTATTGACCTGAGCGTGCCGTGGGTGTTAACGCAAAGTGCACCCACAAAACCGACAAACCCGTGGGGTTTTGGGGCCCTTCCCTTCAGAGCACAACAAAGGCAGTAAAACGATCCGTGTGTGCTCCATGCGGGCGTGTATTAAGGCACAGGGCAGGTAACTGAATGAGCTGCCCTACCAAGAACGGCATGAAGAAGCACGGCCTCATTGGGATGTTAATGAATGCAGCATCATTAACACCAAATGACTGCCTGCAAAGTTCAGCACCGAATGCAAGCGGACTTTGAACCAAGCCAAGCAAGCTAATGGCTGCATCAAACAAGGTCAATCATTCCTCTGCCCCAATTATTAAAGGGGGAATTCTCGTTGTTATAGGATGACACCAAAAGGAATTTACTGTCGCTTTTATGTTTTACATTCACACGGGGTGCTGCAGTTATCCCAAGTATTTGGCACAGCGCGGTTACAACACAAAGGGATGGTTTGTTTCTGCTAAAACAAAGGGCAAGACGGACCCACAAGGACAGAGAAAAATAAGAGGGAAAAAAGATGACAAAGCAACGCGACTGCAACGTTGCACTGAAGGGGGCATCACGCTGAAGGCTGGAGTGGAAACACTTCAACCAAGGGAGCACCACACAAAAGAATCACATTGCCAAGGGCAATCCCAGTACTCAGTGCCGTCAGGTTTTACTGTATGCCAAGCATAATAAAGAAGAGCAGAGCAAGCCAGAAAAAGACATTTTCAGCCAGACCTTCCCTGCTGTCTGTGCTGCACGAGCACATCATTTTAGAACAATATTCTGAAAAAATAAAACCGGTTTTTCATGGTTTACTTTGACATTCATCTAGCTGAAGGTTGGATACAATTTCAGAAGAATAACGTAATGGCCAAGGCTAGGAGCTAGGCTGAATATAAGCTTGATCACGGGTAAAGGAAAGAAAAAATGAATCAATTGCTTCCTCTCCCTCTCGGCTTTGGGCTTTTTCTTCCAGGCAGAATTTCTTTTGTTGTGCGAGGTCCTTTAATTTATTAATTTACTGATTTGTAAACGAGAGCACGCAGGTCACGGCAGTAAATCACAGCCCTTAATTTCATGTGAAAGCAGGGAGCGTTACACTAACACGGGGCCCTCAAAGAGCCCTTTGTTAGGGTGGAGGCTTGCACATAAATAGGTTTCAGAAGCCCGGAGAAAGGAGGTTTAGAAAGAAAATGCCTCTAGATTTTTTTACACTTTATTTTATCACCTTTCAGAGAGTAAAGCAGCTGAAAACAATCAAGCAGAGATAAACCCGACAGTTAACCTTCGCCTAGCACACGTCACCATTTGCACTTCCAGCAGCAAGGAGCTCCTCCAGAGAGCCCTGCTGCATCTTTAAATCCCAAGAGCACAGAAGCAGCAGAAGAGAAGCACAAAACCGATGGCATTGTCTTCGTTACCGGAGCAGATTATGTGATCACCAGCGACATCATCGGTCCAGCTACAAATCCCTGCCATGCTGTTCCACCAGACAAATTGGTAATCGATCACAATTGTTGCATACCGCACCTCTGGGTTAGCTTAGGTTGTGGACTCTCGCCCCCTCCTGCTCCCCTACCTCACAGCTGGTATCTCAGAGAGGTTTTTTAGCAGTACAGACCTTGTCTTGCACAAGAACTACTACCAGTGGTAAGACCACGTCTGAAATTTCCATGTCAGCGTCTGTGGGATATTGGGGAATGCTACCAGAGATGTTCAGGCAGCGCTCTGCGTGGAAAGGGACTTCCCCTTGACGCTTGGTCATGGGCTTCACATCGCTTAACTGAGAAGGTCCCAGAAGGTCGTGTGTGGCCAAAGGGAAACCCCAAGGGAAGCTGCATTTTCCCCACGATTAGCGCTGTGTCCTCCACAGCCACTGAAATAAGTTAGAAAAAAACTTTCAGATAAAACCAGTCAAAAGGCCAAGGGCATCAGAATGGAGCTGAAAGCCATGATTGAAAACCCGGCAGCAAAACGCCACATCAGCAATTAGTGGATGGACCATTAAAAGGAGCAGGGTATTTTTACAGCTGATTAACGTCAGTGGTTGAGAGAGGAAAGCAATTCCCTGCGCAGTGCCCGTGCGGACACACAACCGGTGCTCGACTTGTACAAACAACTGGCAGAGCAACGTGCACCATCTCCGCCGTGCTCTTCCAAAGCAGATTTCACATCTGACTTGGTTTTTTTTCCTTTCTTTTTCCCTAAAAAGGAGGATTTGTGTGGGAATGGGAACATTTCTAACACGCGATGAATTACCCTATTCTCTGACACAACACGCTGGTGTCTATAATTAAACATCTTCAAAATGGATGCAGCAGTTTTCTAAAACCGAGTCCCACATTAATTATACCCTCACGAGATGATCCTGCATTGTTACGCGTTATAAATGGAACAGTTATCAGCACATGGTGTGACTGGCCATTAAATTGTGCAGGAATAAAGTAGCTGAACTTGGTTTGCATAGGCACGTCCTCTCTGCTTCTTCCCAAAGGCAAAGAGAGCGCTCAGCTGGTAGCCAGCAGTCCAACATGGTTTGATCGCAGCCTTAACTTGCTTGCCAGCAGAGGTACGGGAGCACAAGTCAGGAACTGAGGACATGCTCAGCCACCCTTCAGCAGATCCACGGCCCAACGCTACTGGTGGCACTGTGATACCACTGCACCTTTCCAGCTGTGAGCTGGTCCCTCGGAAGCCTTCAGCCCTTGGTCAGCGTGGAGCACAGAACTGCACACGTCCCCAGCTCGAGTCAAAACCACTCTGCCACGTCCCTTCCAGCCCCAAGGAGAGGCTGCTCCATGCTCACCATTCCTACCCCATTCGTGATCAGCTCTGTCAAAGTTAATCAAAGCGAGAGCGTAAGACATAATAAACAGTGAATCGTGACATTTGTGCTGAGTTATCACCAAGTGCATTTCGTAACAGCCTAATGACTTGATTTTCATGATCAAATTAGCCTTTGAAGATGTTAACTCGGAATCAAGCATAATGAAAAGCTTAATTCTGATGTCTCAACAATGCACATTAAATGTATGCATTACAAACAGCTCTCCGTTTATGGGATATGACACAACTGACTACAGTCCCTGTTTGAGGCTGCAAAGAATGTTAATGGGTTTTACCACAGACAGATGAAGATTGCTGTATTACCAAACAGTTCGGTGGGTCCAGAATCATTTTTAGCTGTCACACCCAGCAACAGTTTGCTGTCCTCTTAATAAGGCATCACAAACTTGGGGATCCCATAAATGGTCAAAATCCCTCTAGAAGCAAATTCAGTGACGTGAAGTCTTGGCCTACGAACCGTCCTTTAGTAAGCACTATGAACCCTTAGGAAGAGCTAGAACTGAAACCCAGACAGTACCTGAATAGAAAGCCTGGACTACACCAACAAACACCGAGCTAACAGCATTACCAATGACAAGTCAGAAACCAACCTGCACAACACAGACACTGCTTACAGACCCACCGTGCCTGGCTGTGACGCAGTGGACACAATTAAATACATCTCAAAAGTGAAGACCTACCCTCAGGTACACAAAGGCAGTGAAAAAAATATGTGTTAATGGCAGCCTAGCCTTGGAAGCAAGGGAGCTACAACAGCGATGCTTCCATTTATAAAACCGTGCTTGCAGGAAGAAGCAAAACTGGAACCCAGCTATCGAGTATGCTGGAGAGAGATGGGGAACAAGTCGATTTACTGGACAGAAAATGCAAAGATGCTCTTCCTGCTAACCCGTCAGAGGGCTGAAGCTGGACAGTCTGAAAAGAAAAATAAGACGAGACAGACTGCAGGGAGCAGCCTTTCTGAAGTCCACAGGGAATGGATTATACATGGCTTAAACAGCCTAATCCACTTTATTTCGGCAGGTCCCATATAAACAAGGCTAGAATGCATGTTAAATAAAAGCCCCATGAAATTTTAATGAAAAGCAATATGCAGTTACATAAACTAATCTTCTAAATGGAATCACTTCACAAGTGGCAAATTTCACAAAGCCAGAAAGGGTGTTTGAAATAGAAGTCATGAAATAAGCTTAGCTAATGAACATGAGCAGAGATGGCAATTTCCATACAAACAGGCATTCAGGCGCAGACTTCGGCAGTGATTTTGCACTGAATTTTTAGTGCTCGCATTACCGGTTGCCTGCCAAGAGAAAAAGACAAGTAAGGGAGACCTGCACTTCCCACTGCAAGAGGAAATAACGTTACCTACACGGTTCCAAGGGAAACAAAAGATGACTGGCAAATCCAACACGCCAGCGCGGATTTCAAGGCAAGCCAGAGTTACGCTGCGCCTCCTCCGAGCTCTGACGGAGTTCACCAGATTCTCTCGTACGACAGAAACCGGTTCTGAACTAGGTCAGCTAACTGCTGAGAGGTGAGGCAAGGATACAAATCCGAAAGTAAGAGAAGCGAACGTCACAACTCCACCTCTTGCTTGCTCAGGCTCCAGCGCCCCCCTTGCTCCTCCTGCATGCCCAGCGCAGCACCACCCGCCTGCAGGAGGGCCGGCACTCAGGTAACTGCTGTCTGATGGACAGCCTCTCATTCTGGGACAGGTTCAATAACGCACCAGTCTGGCCAGGACACTGACCATCACTGTCATCCAACTAGCTGCAGTTATTGCAGAAACATGAGAGCTCCCACAGCGCCACCAAGAATCCCCATGTCGTTCAGCATCTCCGTACGCTGCCGTGATCATGCAAACAAAACCACAGGAACTAAACCACCTCTACGCATTTCTGACCGATCAGCAATGAAAGAGGGAAAACTGCGGCAACAAATTCCGTTGGTCTTTTGTTCACCGCGTCACATCAGATTCTCTTGAAAAAAAATTAAAAGATGGCTGTGTCAAGAAGTTGGTACTGCTTATCAATTCAGCAAGCAAACACCAAAGAAACGAGACAAATGGTATTTTTTTCCTCTAATGGGTAAAATAATTGCCGTAAATCATATGCTTCGTTCTTTATTTGTTTTGAATAGGAAGAAATAATGAAGAATCAAATACTAAGGAAAAAAATGGGCTGTAATAAATGAAAATCAAAAATAACCACACTCTACACAGGCAAGGATATCACATGGGCTTCTGCTTTCAGTTGCTGATAAAATCTGATTCTTTCAGATCCTACAAGTATGTTCCCAATTCAGAACTTCCAACATCTGCATCTTGCTGTGTCTTCCAAAACAAACAAACAAAAAAGAAAAACACTAAAACAAGTAAAATAAACCAAGCCCCTACCAAAAAAACAGAAGGGAAAAAAAGAAAAAACAAACAAACACTGGAAGAAAGAGACTAACGCTATTAAATTGTTTTCAGTTCCAAGGGAAAACACCATGCATAGCGCTTACGTCTAGGCAGGACACACTGGGTGTATTCACCCAGCAGCCACCTATGGCAGAGATCCTCACCGGCCTCTATCACAAGCAGGCAGCCACACAGCGTGGCCAAGCACATCTCCTGGCTGCTTTGTAGGAAAAATAAATAAAATCCAATGCATATTCTACAGGCTCATGCGCGCTCCTAACAGAAGGATGTTTCCTATCTGGATTTGGGGCTGTTAATACCTAAAACCATCACTCTGGAATACTGGGTGAGAATCTTAAGGTATCTCCTAATATATTTTTCTAGGCAAAGCTCTGTTGTTTGCTTTGAATTGCTTTTAGTTTTGCTTATTTACATTTTAGAGTAACTAATAGCATGTAGTTGTTTGTTTTCTAATGAGCCCCATTAAAAGCTCATTCCAGAAAGCAGCTTTTTCAGGGAAGCAGTAATACCACAGTTCAGCTGGTTATACATTTAGGAAACTAACCGGCAAGACTCTCTCAGTAATCAAATCAAGACGGCAAATTACCTTTCTTTTTTAATATCTCAATAGAAACACGGTTAGCAAAAGCCAGCTTATTTGGAAAAGCCGTGCGTATGCTGCGAAACCTTCAGCTTCCATCCTCGTACGCCTCGACGACTGCATCTTCCCCAGCTGTGTTTGGGAGAGCTCTCCGTAACTGCCATCACTGAACAGGCAGCAGACAAGGTGCCTCTGCGTGCCGCAGGAGTGTCACCGCCGTACCGACTCCCTACACAACACGTGCATCTGAGCGATGTCAGCGGCGTAACACAAAGCCGTGTTGGGCCAACAGCGCAAGTCTCCCACTCAGCGCCGAAGGCTCCCGATGGCTGCAAGCGCAGCTCCGCACGAGCTCCCGGGAACATATGCTTCCAGGGCTGCTTTCCATGCAGAAAAGCCAGCCCGACGCCCAGCTGCCTCCATGCACACAGAAAGCACCGCCAGGTACAGCACTGCGAGGGCACGGCCCTTCTGTTGATCACTCCTGAGAGCCACGCTCCGTCCAGAAAACAGAGACCGGTTCCTGAGAGCTACAGCAAGAGAACCCGTGACACATCCCAGAAAGAACCAAACCCTACCAGCCCCAGCTTCTCACCCCTCGCTTCCTTAGAGGCAGACTGCACTAGCACCGTCCTGAGCTTTGTGCAACACCAAAGCCTTCAACACACAAAGCCACGCCGTTCTTTAAATGTAAGGTACGCCTATCTTGGGAGTGGCCAACGGAGAGTCCTTCCCTTCTTCCTGGATTACGAATAAAGAGAAAGTCAAACCTACCAAATACGGTTTCCAACAAGCGATACCATAACCTTCCATATTAGTTTCTGCAATGAAGTTCTTGTTATGAATAGCTCTCCTGTTTGCTCTGCGGCACCACGAAGTGCAAGCGTCTAGCCAAATCCTTCACCAAGCTGGGTTAGCTTCAATTGAGGATGAACAACAAGCAAACGGGGCTTTTCTCTGCATCACACTGCCCCCTTCATTAGTCACAGTCACAATCCTGCCACTAATTGCAAGTCTATTAACTCCTCGATGAAGAAAAGAAAAAGCCCAAAGGACTTTCCTTCAGAGCAGATGTGCAAAAAGTTCACGAGAACATTTTGTACGGCAACAATTATTAAAAAGAAACCACATACAGATTACGTGCACTGCCCCTCGCTGCCGTGAGGCTGCGTCCAGCACCCTGCCGCACGACAGACGAGATGCTGCGTCCGGTAACGCTGCTCTGCCTGACTGCAACCACACAGGAACGTGCCTTTCGGCAAGGCGAGCTGGGTAACATCAGCTGCTCCTCCAGTTATAAACGCACGTCTCCACATGGCCACAACAGAGACCTCCGCGAGCCCCTCGGAAGCAAGCTGCTACACAACCCCAGTGCTGCCGTGGTCGCTCCCAGCACCCCAGGGCAGCTGGGAAGGCTGTGCCCGCCCCAGCACCATCACTTGCCTCCCCTTTGTGTTCATCACAATGAAGCCAGCAGCACTGGCCAGTTATTTTACCAGAGCTGTGTTTTCCCGGTCCCTTCACTCTGTAGAGACACGAGGACCAGCTTCCCCACTCGTGGCAAAACCCAGCATCATCATCACCCTGCTGGGTAAATTACAGCACTGACAAAATCCTGTCCTATTGAGGATTTGTGGGTTTTTAAGCCGTTCCTATCAAATGGAATAGAACTTGTGTGCATAATTTTGACAAGCCTTAAGACATAGATTGAGTCAAGTGTTTTCTAGGGGAGGGTGATCATTTAAATGAATTAAAAATCAAGCAACTGCTGCCAAGTTAAGTCTTGGCTCTAACTTTTTCTCTGGAAGTGCTTTGTGGGTAGACAGCTGAATGGATCGCTATACAGCTTGTGCTGCTGGCATCTAATTATTTCCGTTTTTCTGTTCTTTGGCTGCATATGATAGTTGTGCTTGTACAAGAAGTGTCTGCTCTGTAAAAGGGCATCTGTACCGAACACTGTCTTAATGTTCATTTTATATGGGGGGAAATGCTCCAGCTCAAAGATATGCAATTGTCTGAACGCCACTTATCCAGAGCTTTCTGCTCAAATACAAACAGCCGATATAAAACAATGTGAAATTAAGAGTTTTCAGTAGAAACAGTTCTAAAAAAATGCAAAGGCTCCGTGGCATAGAGGAGACTGATAAGAACCACACAGTACTCCACTTACAAGCATCCCGCTGATTAGAAGGCTGGTGTTAAAACACTGCCATTATTTTCCCTCCTCCTTTATCCGTATTGGGAGTTGCTTGTTTCAACTATAACTGCACCAGGTTTCGCATCATCCGATACAGCTTTTATTTTGTTTCTGTGAGTGGTGGAGCTTTTCCCCTGGCTTCTTTCTCTAGTGAAATAAATATGCAGTAAAACCCATAATAGTTCCTGCTATAACTTTCTGAAGCAATAGCAAAACTTCTGGTTTTAGACATTTAGGTATAGAACAAATTAAATAAATCACATCTTCTGTCAAATAAACAGATAAGAAATAACAGGGTTTAGAAATGAAAATGGCTAGAGGCTGACAAAAATTTTGTCTGACAAGACTACAATTATTTGTTTTATGGTGAAGATAAGCAGAGCAATACTCAGTAACATACAGTATAAGGAAAATGTTATAAAAGCAGGTTTAAAGCTGTGTCTAACGATCAATAAAAATTTCAAAGGACAGAGAAAGACATCTCATAAGTGTTAGTGCTTCAATATCAGCCTGTGCAGAAAACGTAATGGTGGCCCTGAATGCTGAGTAGCTGTGGAACAGAATTCTGCCTTCACCGGGAAACTGAAGACATCCTCCGTGAGATTCTTCCAGATGTCAAATATTATTTTCCAGAGGACAAAGTTTAGCAAGAACAAGCACAGGTAAGAAGTGCCCCTCCTGGGGAATCGTGTTTTTAGCATCCAGTGTAAGACACCTGGAATCAGCTGCTGCCAGGGGCAGGGAGGTGGGCTAGGCGGTCAAGAGATCTAGTTAGGCATTGGAACTCACAGGTGCCAAAAATGTTACCACTACCTACTGCATAAACCAACGCAGGCTGAGGCAATGGTGTATTTTCACACCTTTAAAAAGGGTTACCTCCAAGAACTTCTCTTTCACGTTCAGCCACCATGACGGACTTAGACCACTACTGCAGCAGGAGGCCAGCAGGAGCCCACGAAGCCGCACGCCCTCCAGGATCAGATCCACACGACGCTACCAGTGCAGACGCCCAGGAAAGCTACCAGAGCACCGAGCATTTCACAGCTGTTTGGTGAAGAATTTCTCTTATGAGCTTATCAGCAAAGTACACAAAGGCATCTCCTACAGAAACCGCAAGGGAATAATCCAACTCAACAGCTTCTGTTTGTCTTTCCATTGTCAAACAGGTAATAAAATTCCACGCTATATTACCTCAGTACCGAGATCACCCAGTGACGAACTGTAATTAAAAAAAAACACACAAAGTTCATTTCTTTCTTTTGACCAATGCTTTCACACACCCTCCCCTGCTCTTTAATAATGCTCAGTTTGTTGGCCTTGAACATATTGCTACCAGCCAGGGCTCTTTGCACCAGACTGTTCTTCCTTGCTTTCCACGTTACCTCCACTCGAGGCGTAGCTGTCGCTTCCCCCAGGACAGCCAGCTGGCCTTCTCAGGGTTCAGCCTCCACCCCCACTTGCTGCTGGCTGGTGCTGAGACACTGCTCCCAGGTCCCACTGGAACCTCCCGAAGACTTGCAGGAGGCTGGCACCGCGCACACCGCATCGGCTCCAGCACGTGACCAAAGGGAGGTTAAGTCCAAGGCAGACTGCGGCCCATCTGTGCCACTCCTTGTCACAAAATACCTCCCACAGCACCAGCGCCATGACAAACAACCAACTCATTAGGAATATGCACTGAAGAAATACAGTGAATGCGCGTGAAATGCACTATCCTTCGTTAGCATTACAAACCTGGAAGCAGTTAAGGCAGGGCTGCATGGGGAGCACACACACCACACAAGGCTCCCTGGCCTCACCCCTCCCCTTTTTATACCCCAAGTAGGACAACAAGAAAAAAAAAAATAATCATTGGGTTTTGCTCTAACGTGCACTGTTTTATCCAACAGTGTATGAGAAACACACACGGGAGCTGAGGCTGACCAACCCACACAAGCAGCGTTGTTCAGCTCAGCTCCATCTACTCCTGCTTACCACCTGCATGCTGCTCCATCAGGAGCCACCCAGCAACAGGGACAAACGCCAGGACAGACAGAAACACGGACCTATACCATGACAGCACAAATAGCTCCTAGCCAGAACTCCTAGGGACAAGTTCCTAGGGACAAGTTCTCTGTTTAATGCACAAGTGCTTAAGTTGCCAAAAATGGTTACGAACGATTGGCAGGATACGTCAGTAGCATCAGAGAACCTCAACTGTAGGGAACCACATCTGCTAAAGACAAACATCACAATACGTTGTAACAGATAAAAAAATATATATATATACACACACTTCATATATAAAGGAAGCTTGCTAATTGGGGAAAAAATACTGGCATTCTCAACTCCTGTAGTTTAGGCTTCCATTTTAATTGAAGACAAAATTGGCTCTTCAGATGCATGAACCTTAGGCACAATTCTCAGCTGACAGAACCGTGCTCAATGCAGCGACACGGAAACTTCTCCATCACCCTCTTACTCTCGGTACCTTCCAGGTCTGTTTCTCCTCAAACGACTCCTTATGCCAGTGAAGGCAAGGCACCGGTGAGGGCAGGCAGGGCAGCAGCTCTGTCCTCCAAGTGAAGCCCTGCCTCCAAAACCCCTTGGTGAGACCCCAGGCAACATCAAGGCACCGACATCTGTATGAACAGGGCACTCATCTCCTGACCACACTCCTTCAGTACACAAACCTCCTTTTCCGAGGGCTTGCATACTTTCATTCAAGGCAACGCCAGAAATGGTTTCTCTGTGATTACAGAAAACGTAAGAACTATAGATAGCAGCAAGAGGAACCGGACAGATAGTAAATGTTGTGTTTCCAACACTTGTGCCTGCAATCATGCGCTGTAATACACAATGCAGCTGCTCAGTTATAAATATCCATGGTAACCAAAGATAATTTAAACTCCGTGGCAGTATCTATGTACTTATGTCTACATCAAACATTCCTAAAATCAGTACCAACTCGCAGATGACAGGGTGCTTTGGGTTTTGTTGAGAAGCATTTCTTCTCTTGATGGAAAAACACTAAGCCTTGTTGACTCTTGCACTGATTCTATTTCCTCAAAGGACTGTTTCAAAGATTGTCTGTAGCAAACAGTAAACTGGAAGCTTTACAGCACCAAAACGCAAATAATTAAATATGTACTTCAATGAGGCTCCTCCTTTCGCAGCTAGTGCTGCAAGAAAAGCCAAAAAGCCAACAACGACTACCAGAGCAAGCAAATACCACCGCCCAGCCAGGGAGCTCCACGCCAGGACAAACCAGGAATTGTTTGTAGGAAGAAGAGTGTCCTTCTGGTGGGGACGCTCATTAAACGCTGCACTCAGGGGGATGCTTTCTGATTTGGAACAAACGGGCAAGGTGATTTTGTTATCAGCCATTTCCTCCTGAGACATCCTTTACTTTGTCAGAGATAATGAGCTGCAATTACAACAATAAACACTTTTAAAGAAAAAACTGATACTAGTGTAACAGGGCACGTACAGTAAGCGATCTGCAGTTAGCCAGAATTCTTTATTTTAAAGGAAAAATCCTCTGTGGAAGGCTAATGATCAGATAAAAACCCAGCCCAGACACTTCTCTTACCATTAATTACACTGACACTGAAACGCATACGATGCTTTGCATCACTGAAACCCCATCAGAGCTCTTCTCCTAATGACCTTCTCTATTTCCCCTATTCTTCCTAAAATTGCTGCAAACTGGTAAAAAACAAAACCTCAAAGTTTGGTAACAGATGGTATGAGAATGTGGTATCTGATATATGAATAAAGCATGAATTTAGTCAGTTCTGTCATTTTGTTCAACAACAACAACAAAATGCCTGTGAGAACATGACTCATTGTGGTTCTGAAACAAAACTTACTGCAATTGAAAAATATCAACGTGCCTGCGTTATTCAGCTTCCTTGAGACCTGGTAACAAGTCAGAACTGTCCAACCCCAGCCAGAAAGCTCCGAGTGTAAAACCAGGTGCTCTGGGTTATCAAGTAAGAGCGCTTCTAAGCCCCAGGTAAGAAGATAACCACACGGTGATCGCTACGTGTGAAGCTCCTCCTCGCTATCCGTGTTTTACGTTCCATGTTCACACGCTTTTTTATTCATTTACTTACGGAATTGAGGCAGCCTCTGGCTGACTGCAGTACCTCGAGACCACCGCCACAATCACTTCCCACGCCCCGGTACACAACACATAACCAATGCCCAGCTAGTATCTAGGCATTCCACGACGTTGTTTTGGTTTTTGTTTTTAAATACAGGATTAATCTTTGCTAACGTTTACAGGATGCTGCTTCAAGTCACCGGTCCTTAAGTCGAGAGCCGCCGTTACATCACACCCGGCTGCCTATCGGAACGCCCCAACACGATATTCTCTCTTTGAAGCACTCGTAGGTAATCAACATCTTTCAAGCTGCTGAGTCCAGCTTGAAACCACATCTGCCACAACTTTTGGAGGCATTAAGACGAGTAAGAAGACCATGTAGTTAGAGAAGGAAGTCTTAGCTGACTGTTGTTTTTTACACCAGCTCCACATCTTGACCCAAGCCACACTTCTCTTGGTACTTCTCTTATCCATCCCGCATCGTTTCCCCATTCTTAGAAACATGCAATTAACTGATGCTGGCGCCGCTGTCTCTGGTCTTGCTACTGATTTGTAAAGCACCCGAATGTGAGCGCAATAAATAATTTTCTGCACACAGAGACCCTGGTCACTTGAACAACCCCCCAGCTCTCACAGCTCCTGGCCTGTCCACTTCATCAAACGCCACAGGAAAGCGTGTTCGTATTCTCTGCAATTCCAAGCAGTAACCGTGAGATTTTGGCAAGGCACAAGCAAGGTCACTTCAATCACAACTTTTTTTTTTGTTTTTCCTGAAGCTTCTCCCTCAGCTCTCTCCAGCTATACTAGGAACATTTCCCCTTTAAAGTACAATTCCCTCTGAATTAACTTGGATTTCTTCCCCTTCAAGAAGGACAATTTTTCTCTTCTCCTCTTAGCCTGAAAAGCCTGCTCCTCGTAAAATGCAACTCAACTAAAATTCTGACATAGTACTGGAGTCTAAATTTCTAAGCAATTTACAGCCAAAGACTTGTATCAAGTGTTCTCCCTGGCATCTTACTCAGCATTATGAACTCAACACTGAACAAAGAAAAGAGCAACGAAAAGCAGTTCGAAGTTGGAGCAGCGATCCACCTGTCTCTCCAAGACATCAAAGCACATGATGCAGCTGCTCATAATGGGCAAGCACTCAAGGGAACACGAGAGCTTGTGCATGAATTTGATTAGTTGGAAATGACATCATGATTTATAACACAATTTTCCAATTCTAAAGCAGTAATCTATAATGAATTAGACAAGGCTCATATGGGACCTGCTTAGCTTTAAACCAGAAATAACTGCATTGTAATTTTCCCCTTTCTTATTTTTTCCACGCTAAAGGGGAAAAAAGCGTAACCTCGTGACAGAAAATGGAAAAAGCAAGTCAAAGCTGCAGAGGTTGCAATTAATCATTTCATCAAATGGTGAAAATACACTATAAACAAGAACGGTAGAGTACATGTGGCTGATATCCAAGCCTTTCATTAAAATGAAAATTCACTGGAGATGCGTGAAGACATGATTTCCCTGCCTGAATTCATTATTGATGTTCATGCCATATTCTTGTTTGTATTAGAAGGAGAAAAATCCCAAAACAATCAAACTAAAATATTAACTTCAGTCACCTCCACAGTTGTAAATCTCAGTCTCCACGTCAACCACATCTGCAACGCACATCACCGTGTCCAGGTATTCTGGATTCTTGCTACTACCTCCTCCATACCCAGCTGACCTGGTGAGCAGGTATTTCCTCCCTC
Source organism: Heteronetta atricapilla (assembly GCA_011075105.1). Taxonomy (NCBI): domain Eukaryota; kingdom Metazoa; phylum Chordata; class Aves; order Anseriformes; family Anatidae; genus Heteronetta; species Heteronetta atricapilla. The sequence continues at coordinate 5,740,290 of CM021754.1, read as the reverse complement.
TAGGTGTTCTGAGGGCCTGCTCTGCCAAGCTGCACAGCTAAGAGCGCGGTCACAGCACCTTCAGCCATGCAGCAAGGCTCCTCAGACCTCCCAGAGGTGGAGCAGGGCAGGTGTGCTCCGAGATGCCGCTCTGGTTAGGCCTCCATCTGACTTCCCATGGCCGCCTTCTTTTATTCAGGCATTTGCCATCTATTTGACACGTTCACGTTGGATCATTTGGGGACTTTTTAAACGTGCCGTGCATCTCACCAGCTAGACTCACCTTCACGCCACAGCAGCTTGCTTCCCACAACAAGGTCGGACTCAACTCTTCTGTTTTTCTAAGCATACAAAAGGGTGCAAGGGGGGCGGGGGGGAGGACATATGCAAAGCCTGCTTCCAAAATTCTTTCCCTTGCAAATTTATAAGCGTAGTGTTTTCCATCTGTTTTCAAAGAATGTCAGATAATAAATTACCGTTCCACCTTCTGTTCTGGAAAGCAGACCTTGTACTCGGCCCCCGCCACGTCTCCACCCACCTCAGCCAGCAGTCCTGACTGATTATCCCGACAGAAGAAACCAAACAGGCTGAGATACGCTTCAGTAAATTTCCTCCTTTTAAGTTAATTTACAGTGAGATTTCTGGTTGTCCGAAGAACAGCAGGCATCCGATCCCCACCAGCCTCACGCAACACAGGCCTCCCAAACGCTGTCGCTGCACTTGACATGATCAAGTCACCACCAACGCGTTCGTACAGTCCTGTCTTGAACAGTAACACCCAAGCTGCAAAGTGGTAAACAGTATGCTGCAAGCTAGAAGAAAAAAATATGAAAAAACAGAAAAAATGGCACTGGAAAAAGCCAGTGGGAAATAATGATTGTAACCCAGAAGGGTAATGTTTGCACAAACTCCATAAAACCTTTTTTTTTGTAGCATATGCCTGAGTAAGGTTCACGTAACAACCGTTTTACCAGCCCATACATTTTATATTCTGCCTGAAAATTCCATGGATGCTGGGAGGTTTTTACCGTGTTTACCTACAAGCATTTCTAATTAATAGGAAAATCTTTGCAGCATTAAAACAAAACTACACTCAGATAAAAAAAACCAAGCTGAATCACCTGGACTGGAATGAAATTCAAACGCCAGAACAGTATTACCACCTGCCTCCTCACTAGGCGTTACACTCTGAAAGCACACACACTTATGCACAAAGTCATAGCATCATGATGGGGGAAAAAAACTTTTTTTAAAAAAACCTGTCATTTTGACTGGAAGGAGTCTGTGCAGATCGCCGTGTGCTGTGCCTGGTGAAGGATAACTATAATTACATAGAAGCCAGACTAACAAATGAATCTACAACTCAGGAGGGTGGGGAACCACACAAGGAAAAGCGACAAAGAATGTCAACACATAAATCAAACTGTTTCATGGTACTTGCAACATAAATGCCAGAAGGCAGATTGCCAACTGAACTTAAATATATTTTAACTCCCTCATGCGCATCACCACAGTGTGTCTGATGAAGCCACTACCAGCGTAAACATTTTTAGAGATTTTCAAGGATTACAGCCTTGTCATTTGGGTTTCAAGCTGCTCCTGCCCCGTTTCATGAACAATGTCAAGCAAGGAGCTGGCTGGCACAGGTTGGATTTGAGATCCTGAAAACTGGTGTCGGATGTTAAACGTCTCAGTACTACCAAACCCCCGGACAGGAGGACACAAAGCCACCAGCTGCTGGAGGAGTGCCTTCACCTACCCCAAGAGCACAGCAAGCCCCCAAGGACATGGTTTTGCACAACTCCACGAAGTGCAACCGAGGCACAGCTGAAGGATCAGAAGCCTTTAGGCGTAAGCTGTTGAACATTTACAGTGCTGATAAACGGACAGGGATTTGCTGTCACATTTATGCTTCTCTGAGTCTCCAAGTTCTTGTGAAAGACTTCATGCCTTCAAACACAGGCTGGACAAAAGACAGGCACTTCCAACAGCCAAAAGAGAAGTGTTTTCTGTGAAAGAGCCACTTACTTGCAAAAGTTGCTTGCCAGGAAGGTAAAGGAAATACCTAGTATTTATTTAGGGTGGGAAGGAGATGGGAGATGGAACTATACGCGCTCTGCAAACACAAGGACAAGAGCTCTTCAGCTCAGATAAAAATCTGAGAAGCTCCATGTCTCTTGTGCAGCACCAGATTAAAATACCCACCAGTTCTGGATTCTAAGTCAACAGAGGCAAAACCACAACCCTGCTTACAGCTCCTCCCCAGCTTCGCTGCAAACTAGATTAAATGAAGAAAGTAAGTTACTGTTTGGTAGAACAAAGCCTTATTCAGCATTTATTCTCAACTAGCATCCTAAAAATCTCCCCTACTGGCTCGAAACCAAGGCCATACGAGGCTCATGTATTTACAATGCCATTAGAGGCACTATTTGGTAGGGCTGACATCGCAGGAGGAAGATGAGGGAAATGAAGATCCCGCATGTCCTCCTCACACCCCAGCTCTACTGAGCACACTCGCTGATTTTCTACGCTGCCACAAACGTCCTCAGCACCACATCGTCACGGATGGCACGGGACCGCTGCAGTCTGGCTCCTCCGAGCAGGCTGGCGTCTCCGCACGGCGCCCAAGCAGCTGGCTCTACGCGAGGCAGCATCTCAGCCGAGCACCTCTTTGTATGAACTGCACAGAAATAGATGTCATGGCCCTTCTACCCCGAGTGTCGGAGTAAAATATGCGCATGTCATACCCAATGCCCTTCAACAGGATCATGTTTAAATCATTTTGACGCTAACCAAAAGAGAGAGAACTTGGACGATGATAACCCACTGGAAATACTCGTGCCGTCTGCTCATCAGATCGAGCTTCTGAATAGTGACTTGTTTTGAGACAGTCATGGAAAATTTATCTGCCCATCAATGCTTTTGATGTGCTGAAAGCCGAGATGTCAGAACCGCGTGCAGCCAAACACGTTATCCATCTATTCAGGAGGAAGATGTGTATCCTGGGCTCCTGCCATCACTGTTACAGAACCACCCCCTTCTCTCTCACCTGAATTTTGATGCTGCATTTTCAATCGCACTGTGAAATCCCATCCCTCCCTCTTTTTTGGGGAAACGTTTTGCCAAACACTCACACAATACCAGATTATACTGAATTTCCTTTGGACGCTTCTCTCTTGGGGCCGTCAAGTATACTTCAAAGATATTTTGGGAACAATCCGCAGTGCAACTTCAAGTACCACTGCTTTGGGGAGGAACGGGTTAGTTTACCTCAGAGGAACGACCACATCAAGCCAGAAAACATCTGCAAACCGTGCCCACAAGAAGCATCTACAATTAGAGATGCAGAATTCACGGTGTCTTGAAGGATACTTTAGCCGTATAGCCAAGGTGAACAGGTAACTGTTCGTTATCATCAGTGTTTTATTTGTACTGTGCTAGTCCTGAATCAAACATCTCCCACCGTGATTCACAAAGTGCATTTCCTTTTTTCCTGGAGAAAGCAACTTGATAAACAGAGCAATAAAGGAGTGCCACCTAGTGGAGCCCAGAATGTTAACCCGGACCAGCTGTCAAATCCTACCTGTCTTTACTGCGCCGTCTGTGATTTATGACCTCTGTAAATACCACAATAAAATCCAAGCAGAAATAACAACGGGTCTTCCCTGCAGCACACACAGCTAACCAAATGTACCAGTGTAACACGCATTCAAGTCTTCCACAACCTCCAGGAATCTGCAGAAACAGCCATCGAAGCCTGACACGTGCCCTTACTTGACCAGAAACTCATTTCTCCAGCTATTGAGCATGCAGCCAGAAGTTCTGCAGTCTCAATATGGGCCAAAAGGAAAATCAACAGAAACATGCAGCAGAATTGAAAAAATAAATTAAAAAAAAAAATCAATGTAGAATTGCTTCCAGAAGTTTTGAAAATACAACGCGTGGGGAGGTTTAACACAGTGATGTCACCGCACCCAATTAAAAAATTGACCATTTCTGCGTGACCGTGTAGTTCCTGGGTTTCAACCCTCTGCAAGGGCACCAAGATCGTTTTTCTGCTACATGTCAGTAAAAACATGGAAGTTCCACTGGCTACCGTTAACCCACCAGCTAGCGAGTGAATTCAAGCAGCACTGACATGAGCTTCCCTACCAGTAGATTGAGAATGGTAAGGCTCGTGCTAACACTTACCTTTGTTACTGCTTCTGTGCAGAATTGGTTTGAAACCTGTGTAAGCGATCTCAATACCCCACGTTCACAAAGCATACGGGACGCAAGGTGATCATCCTTACCCAGTCATCTTCACACAGGACAGGAAAAAAAACACAATGCAGAATGAAATCCCAAAGCACTCCAGGCACTTCGCCTCACTTTCTCTTGACAACGGCCTCTTAGAGAACAAATACCTCTCAGCAACTGTGCAATTCCTACAGCTAGCTGCACAAAAACACCCTGTAGCACAGAAGTGCCACGACTCAAATGAGGAAAAACTAAGAGGGATACCTTATTGTATTCTTCCCGTGTCTAACATGATGATAAGAAGCAGCAGCATAATCCAAGTTACCCCCAGTTCCCAGCACCTGCTTCTGATTCACGTAACTGTAAACAAGACAGAAATGGGGAATGAAGTCTGCTCACCAGAGCGTCCTGGAAGACAGCGAGCGCAGCTCTCACGTACAGAAGCGGAAGGCAATTTCAAGGGTGTTTGTCCAGCACCCAGAGATGAATGTGCTTTTCTGTCTCATACCCAACAAACAGAACGCAGTCCAAACAAAATGGGAACACATACCACATTTTCCGTCAGAAGACTGCCATTTGTGGTAATCCATTTCCTGGCTTTTTGAGAAGCACAAAATATGATTATTTCACTTTCCATTGATAAAACACCATCGCAGTTTTTATGTGATTATAAGCAGAAGTACACGCCTAACCATAATGCAGTGCTAACGTGCCATCCTTAAAAAAGTAGCACCTAATTAGTTGGCACTACAAGTCATAAAAGTAAGGTTAAAAAATGACTTGGAGAAAGAAAAATTACTCATTTCCTTGAGAAGAACCCATGTAAGCAGCCAGCCAGCCCTTCGTGTTGGTGTAAGCTCTGAGTTCTGTTCTCATGCACCCACACCTCACCCCCTTTGCAGAGGTACAGAAGGCTACAAACAGCACAGCAGCTACTTCAAAACTGCAAGAATCGCACAGCGACTGCCAAGATTCCAGTCAAAATGCGGAAAGCCAGCAAACACCCTAAAGTTGCAGAAAGACGTTAATGTTTGTTGCACTATCCACATCATTAGGGAGTGAACTGTACTTCCTATATGTAACACCCATCACATTTGCTTTTGGATACTCTTGTATGGGCTTGCATTTGAACCAAGTGTACGTTCATGTTGCAATTCTTTCCAATACTGAGATGTTCTAATAAGACTACTGACTCCGAAATGTTGTAAGTTAGACCACACAATTTTCTGGTCTATTGAAATTATTTTATTAATCAAGTAAGCAGACACAAGCAAAACAGCGCTGGGCGTCTGGGGAGTCTCTGCTCCGCAACAGCACGCACCCCCCAGGGTCCCGTTTCGGGCTTATATCCCCTCTGCTAATGCATATTCATTAGGGGGCGTGTCCTCCTCCGAGCATGCTCTCTTCACCTTCTGGAATCTTCTCGACCCCCGACCACATGCATGCCCTCCCCCCATAGTCTTCTGCCCAGCAACAACCCTGGTCCAGGCTGTTCCTGTCAGGCGGCCATTGCTGAACACAGAACTACATGCAGACATTTAACCACCGAACACAAGAACCATGTACATACACTGATCACCACAACCCAACAGAACTCTATACATACAGGAACCATCTCCACTTCCCCGGTCTCATGGTTATACAAGGATGTTTAAGAAGGCACGAGCAACTCTCTTGATTTACATTTACAGCAAAACAATGAACAAACCCCCACTAATTTATCACAATCCCTCCTTTTTCTTTTTTTTGTTCATTGAATTGTTCATTTTGTTCAATTTTTGCAATATTTGCTTGCTGAGCATCAAAGTTTCTGTGTCGTCCTCCCCCTGGCTCAAGAGATTCATACTTAGCACGCACAAGCATAAGATGAGCAGCTTCTAATCAACTTTTACAATTGCAATTACCCTATTGAAAATACATGGCCCGAAATTGAAAATACCCTATTGAAAATACATGGCCCAAAAGTCAATGCTATTATTATTAGTAATAAAGGTCCTGCTATAGTTGACAATAGTGTGTGTTGTGGTTTAACCCGGCCGGCAGCTAAACACCACACAGCCGTTCACTCACCCTCTCCCCTCCCTCTCCGGGATGGGGGAGAGAAACGGGAAAGTGAAGCCTGTGGGTTGAGACAAAGACAGCTTATTAAGATAGAAAATAATAATAATAATAATAATAATAATAATAATATGTACAAACAAGTGATGCACAATGCAATTGCTCACCACCCGCTGACCGATGCCCAGCCCAAGCCCGAGAGCCGGCCCCCCACCCCGGCTAGCCACTCCCATATATTGTTCAGCATGACCCCAGATGGTATGGAATACCCCTTTGGCCACTTTGGGCCAGCTGTCCTGGGGCTGTCCCCTCCCAGCTCTTGCTGCCCCCCCAGCCTGCCCGCTGGCAGGACAGAGCGAGGAGCTGAAAAGTCCTTGGCTTGGTGTAAGCACTGCTCTGCAGCAATTAAAACATCAGCATGTTACCAGCACTCTTCTCATCCTAATCCAAAACATAGCACTCTACCAGCTGCTAGGAGGAAAAATAACTCTGTCCTAACTGAAACCAGGTCATGAGATGTGTTAAACAATTTCCATCTCCTTTATAGTTAATGGGCAGCATCTCATGCTCATTATTGTTTTAATATTTACACCCCTTCGGGCCAAACTGGACTGTGAGGTATTTATCACAGCCTGCCCCTGGTTCCCATTTTGAAGCAATAGTCTCACAACCCCATTTAGCACAGAAATACTCATTTGGGTAATTACAGTAACTTCTTCCTGGATTAGAAGCTGGACACAAATAGAAATCTGATTGATTATTACACAGTCTCACAGTCGTTATGTTACAAAGGTCAGTCTTAAAGCTAGGAGCAGCAGCCGTAGTGATTTGCTGTACTGTGGTGCTGTCGTCCCGTCTTACTAGACTCCACTGAAAAGGCTGGTGTGGATGGTGTTGAGTCGCTATGCAGGATGAAATCACTGCGAGAACCCCCAAATACCGATAGGAATGGCTGAGGCCCATTTTTCCCCACCTATTCACTCCTCTGCCTCGCTCGTCAGTTGGGTTGCAGCCAACTACGAGGGTTTTAGTTCTTCTCGGCAGCAGTAGTGTTCTTCAGGGGAGAGCCTTTACCTTAACCCACGGTACCTATCGGGTTCATCGCAATGTGAGCTTCAGGTCTTTGTTCCCTGGAGCGATCTCCCACTTTTGGTCACAGATGGGTCCTTTAACACGGCTGGCATGTGTCCATCCTTTCTCCGCAGTCTGGACAAGCTGTTTCTGTAGTAAGCAAAGCAACATAGGGGCCTTCCCATTGTGGTGTTAATGTAACTTCTGTCCAAGTTTTTATCAGGACCTTATCTCCAGGCTGTATCTTGTGGATTGCCATATCCAAAGGAGGACGTTGCACAATTAAACCCTTTTTCTGTAATTCCCTGCGTCTATTCATCAATTGTGTGAGGTAAGGTTTTAATTGATCATCTTGTAGGTGGGGATGATCAAAAGGTATCTGGAGATCATAAGGCATACCATACAGCATTTCAAAAGGGGAGATTCCCAGATCCGTCCTGGGCTTCACGCGTATACTTAACAAGGCTAGCAGCAAACACTTTATCCAAGAGGTTTTTGTTTCTAACATTAATTTAGTAAGTTGCTTTTTAATTTTAATTTTTAATTAATTAAAATTAATTAATTAATTAATTTTAACTAATTAATTACTTTTCCTGAGCTCTGAGGGTGCCAGGGAGTATGATATTCCCATTTAATTCCTAAAGCTTTCCTTGTGTCACAGGATATTTTTGACACAAAGTGTGGTCCCCTATCAGAATCCATTGCTTCTACAATCCCGTATCGGGGAATTATGTTTTCTAACAATATTTTCACTATGGTTTGTGCTGTAGCCCTTGCCGTGGGAAATGCTTCAACAAAATTTGTAAGATGGTCTATGATTCCAATTGAATTCTTGCAAAGGGTCGGTGGGCTAATTCTCGTCCTCCCGGAACCCTTTTTCTCTATTTTGAGCATTTACCCTCCGACAAGTCATGCACCCATTAACAATTGCCTTTGCTATGGTTTTATCACCCCAATGCATTTGTTCATGAAATCTCCGTACCACCCTCATAGCTACTGATTTTGGTAACACTTCTCGTCCGTCAGGTAGTACCCATTTTCTTTTTTCATTTTCTTGAATCCCCATTTGTGTCATCTTTTCCTTTTCCACAGTAGTAAAACAAGACAAGGGGAGGGGGACATGCCCACCAGAGCATAAAAACTTAGCTTGGCCTTGTAACAGTTCCTGTAAGGTGAACTCTCCTCCTCCGAACAATTACATTCAATCCCTTCTACTCCCCATTCTTTCCAGCAATCATAGCATGGAAATTTCTTTAAATCCTTCCCCTTGCCACAACTCGGGCAGTCGGCTCTCTTAGTCACTTCACATATGCACGAGAGCTGCTCTTTTTGCTTCCTGGTCAGCTAAGTTATTACCTCTGATTTGGGGATTCAGCCCTCGCTGGTGACCTTTTACATGCACCACCGCGATCTCCTTAGGCTCCCTGACAGCTTGTAAAACTTGGAGAATTAACTCCTGATGAATTAGTCCTTTTCCTTGTGAATTTTAAGTCCTCTCTCTTCCCATATTTTCCCAAAGGTGTGTATTACTCCATAAGCATATTTAGAATCTGTATATATTGTTCCGCTTTTGTTCTTTAATAATTTCAGAGCTCTTAACATGGCATATAGCTCGCAAGCCTGCGCTGACCAGCTAGGGCTCGGAGGACCTGATTCTGTTACCTCAAATGTTTTTCCATTAACCAATGCGTACCCTGATTTTCTTTTACCCTCGACTACCCTTGAGGATCCGTCCACAAATATCTTTTCACCTAAAGGCAATTCTACATCTTCCAAATCAGGCCTCAATTTCACTTGTTCTTCTGTATTTCTAAGACAATTATGTTCGGGCTGCTCATTTGGTTCACCACAAAGAAACTGAGCAGGGTTTTGTGCTGTAGTCGTTTCTAATGTTAATCTGGGTGAGGATATTAGGATCCCTTCATATTTTAGTAACCTTGCATCTGTTATCCATTTTTCAGCTTTTTGTTGCAGCACCCCACGTACATTGTGAGGAGATATAACTTTTATTTCTCCCCCTAATGTAATCTTTTGTGCTTCTTCCACTAGTAGGGTGGGTGCCACCACTACTTGCAAGCAGCTGGGCCAACCTCTACTAACCGGGTCTGATAGCTTAGATAAATAGGCCACTGTTTTTTTACTGTCTGCCCATTCTTGAGCTAATACACCATAAGCAGTCCCCTCTGTGCTATTTACAAACAAGAAAAATGTTTTTTTTTGTGTTTTTTTTTTTTTTTTTTGTTTTGTTTTAATTCCGGGCAGTTTAAAACTGGTGGATGCATCAGTTCTTCTTTTAATTTCTCTAATTGCTCTTCGTCTTCTTCTGTCCATTTGAGTAATCCATCCCTATTCAATTTGTTATATAGAAATTTAACCTTTCCACTGTAATCTTCTATCCATTGTCTACAATATCCAGTTAACCCTAACAGTTGCCGCACTTGCCCTTTAGTAGTTGGGGCCTTTATTCCTAGGATCCCTTTAACCCTTTCAGGATCCAGCCTCTTAGTTCCTTTATTTAGCGAATGACCCAAATATTTTACCTCTTCTTCTACAAACTGTAGTTTTGACCCGGACACCTTTAATCCCTGCGACCCCCAAAAATTCAATAGACTAACACTAGCTTGTCTTACAATATCCTCATCCTTTCCAGCTATTAGTGAATCATCTACGTATTGGATCAGGGTTGTGCCCGGTACTCTGTTGTATTCTTGTAAAATTTGCTCCAGTGCTTGTCCAAACAAATTTGGAGGTTCTGTAAACCCCTGGGGCAGGACTGTCCACCTTAACTGCTGTTTTCTATAGGTGTCTGGGTCCTCCCATTCGAAGGCAAAATAATCCCTAGATTTTTCGTCCAGAGGGCATGCCCAGAATGCATCTTTTCTATCAATCACACTATACCACTTATCTTCTGGGTTTAATTTATTGAGCAGTGTATGTGGATTGGCCCCTACAGGAAACCTGCTAACAGTTCTCTTATTGATTTCCCGTAAATCATGTACCAAAATGTACTTCCGTTTTAAATGTACTCCTTTTTAAAATCTCTCACATCCCCTGAGTTAATGGGAACAGCCACGTAGCCCATTCCTGGCTGGGGTCCCCCCATCGCTATTTCTCATAGGGGATACAATCCCTCCCTTAAAGCATATTTCGGATTTCTTGCCCTGCTTCTGGTTCGCAGACAGCCGCGCGCAGGGGCCGGCGGGGAGGGCGGCACACCGCACCTCCGACCCACCGGAGCCCGGCGGCTCGCTCGGGGACGGCGGAGGGACGGGGGGGAGGCACGAGCTCCGTCCGAGCGCTCCGGGAGCGCCGGGAGCCCGGACGGCTCCCCGGGGGGGTCTCCGCTTAGGGGGACGAAGACCCGGCCGCGCGCCCCAACACCCGGCGGAGGCCGACGACGGCCGCCTGGGCGACGGAAGGACACGGAGGGGGGGACCCGGGCGGCAGCGGCGACGGGAGGGGGACGCCCCCGCCCCCTGCTCGCTCGCTCCCCAGGACACACGCCCCTCCTTGCCCTTCCTTCCCACCGGACGACCGCCCGCCGCACCCGCCGCCCGGACGCGGCGCGGGCCTGCGAGGCGCCCCAGCCGCGCCGCGCCACCGCCCCCTGTGTTTCACGATCCGATTCTCCTGGATTTGCTAATTCGGGGAGTCCATTAAAGACGGGAGCCGTTGGTGCGGGCGGCGGAATATAGGGCGGGGGCGGTGTCGGGACTTCTAAGTCCTTTCTCTTTTTATCCTGCCCTCCTTTTTCTTTTCGAGGATATAGATGCGTTCTCGTATCTGAATTTATCCGGAGGTGCGCATACTCACTTTCTTCCAGACTAAAGGGCTCCTTACAGTTAACATAAATATTGAGGGCTTGGCATACCCAATCCTCAAAGGAGCCGAACAGGGGCCAGAAAACGCTGTCCCCTTTGATGGGCTTGTTGCCCCACACTTCTATACAATAATAAATCTTTTTAACTTTGTTCTTTCCCCGCCTAGAAGGGGAATCATTCCAATTCTTAATCATTTGTCCTAACGGACTATCAGAAGGAATAGTAGGTATCTCTACAGCACTGGATTCCCCACTCATGAGGCCAGAAGGCTTACTTCTCTTCTGCCCCATCTTCCGGAGCACCTTCACACACACACACACACACACAACGCTTCCCCCTTTTCGTGGCCCAGTCCCTCGCGGGAGGTGGGAACCGCACTACCGAGGGGTCCGCACTCGCTTCGCCCGCACTTGGACGTCTCGCACGTTGTGCTCCAGGATACCCAACCCCAACCGAACGGATCACCGCCTATACTTACCCACCCCGTGGGTCTTCGTTCGGGCTTCGTGCACAAAGGTTGCCTAGGGTTTTACCGGTTTTATTTGCTTGTGTCTAATTTGGGGTTCGTCCGTGAAGGGCTCGAGCAGGAGTTTCCGTTTCTAGGGGCCGCCGAAATCGGCGGGGCGCCCCCCCTAGAGGGATTCCTGATCAACCGCCTTCATCCGAGTCACGGCACCAAATTGTTATAAGTTAGACCACACAATTTTCTGGTCTATCGAAATTATTTTATTAATCAAGTAAGCAGACACAAGCAAAACAGCGCTGGGCGTCTGGTGAGACTCTGCTCCGCAACAGCACGCACCCCCCAAGGTCCCGTTTCGGGCTTATATCCCCTCTGCTAATGCATATTCATTAGGGGGCGTGTCCTCCTCCGAGCATGCTCTCTTCACCTTCTGGAATCTTCTCGACCCCCGACCACATGCATGCCCTCCCCCCATAGTCTTCTGCCCAGCAACAACCCTGGTCCAGGCTGTTCCTGTCAGGCGGCCATTGCTGAACACAGAACTACATGCAGACATTTAACCACCGAACACAAGAACCATGTACATACACTGATCACCACAACCCAACAGAACTCTATACATACAGGAACCATCTCCACTTCCCCGGTCTCATGGTTATACAAGGATGTTTAAGAAGGCACGAGCAATTCTCTTGATTTACATTTACAGCAAAACAATGAACAAACCCCCACTAATTTATCACACGAAAGAGCTTGCATTTACGTCATCAGTTAGCTCAAATGGGGAAATCTTGTTAAGTTTACATCAAATATGTAAATGCAGATACTTTAAAATGCTTCTGGATCTGACACACTGTCAGGCAGAGATATTTTTAGTTCTAATCCATTTAAAGTGCTAAATTCCACAGGAATAAGCAGCATTGCTTTCACTCACCACTTCAACTAAATTCACCGCAGTCCATAAGGAGGAGGAGATAAGGTAAAACCATTCACCTGATGAGAAAATACCTTACTTTTTTCCCTTTTTTTAAAAAAATAATACTTGCAGGTACTTCCGTACGTCCCAACAAACAACAAACCAAGTGCATTCACACACAAGGCATTACAAAAATACATAAACACAAAATAATTTAGTGTGGAATTTGCTACTTGTATCTCAAGCCTTAATTGCATTTATTAATCAACCTTCAGGAGAAGCACTACCACGAATACACAAAACCTCAGGAATAAGGTCCTAGTTCTTCTCTAAACCTGATGCTGTGACTGTGGCTGGCTATAAAGACACAAGACAGAATCTGAAGTTCAGGGATAACAACAACCAAAACAGACAATTTCAGAGAATAAAGGTGGATTTTGTTAAAGAAGTTAACCAAAAGAAAACACTTCAGCACACTGCAAATTGTCTTCTGGCAGAGAGACCAAATGAAAGAATATGGGATGTGACAGATGTGGCAGGTATTAGTTTGGTTAATGAATTACTTGATGATGTTCAGATTTGCTGATGGTAAGTGAAGAGGAGGATATTATCATTCTTAGAGCAGAGCAGAATGTGTGAAATACCACCAAATGTTGGCAGTCCAAGTACTTTCATTACTAACGCTGCTACTCTAATATTTCTGAGTAGGAAAAGATCATTATAGAAATCAATTCCATATACTTCTTCCTGAGAATCCTCAGCAAATCATTACTGGAAACAGCAGGCCCAGTGAATTGTAGCGTGAGCAGCTAAGGCAGGTTTCGTGTGAAAAAAATGCTTCCCAAATAGGCTATTTTTTCCACCCATTGAAGAAAAATCTCTGTTTTTTTCAGCAGGTTTAAGAAAGATCGCCACAATGCATTGCAGCTCACAGAGCACCCACCTAGGGGAAATGGCTCTGAACACATGCCCAGGTGCAGGAGGCACTTCCTAATGACTGACACCGTGGGAAAGCCAACGGAACAAGGCCATGACCATAAAAACACCTTTCTTTGCTAGGAATAGGGGCATCCGACCAACAGAGGCACTCATTTCCCTCTGAACTGGTGACAGGACACGTGGGACCAGCTCAAAGCTGCAGCAGGAGAGGTTCGCACCAGACAGGAGGACCCATTTCTCTCCTGTGAGGATGGTCCACTGCTGGAACAGGATCCCGCGCAAGGCAGGTGATGCCCCATGCCTGCCAGTGTTCCAACAGCCTTTGGATAATGCCCTTAATAAAGTGAGCTGTGAAGTAGTCAGGCTGTCGGACTCAATCTTTGTAGGTCCCTTCCAACTGAACTGTTTTACTCTATTTTCAGGCATTAGACAAAATAACTTTCATTCTATTGACCAGAAACATATCACCACATATCCTTAACGTGCAATTTGTGCTAATTTGAAGCACAGAATGACAACCTTTTCCTAGCTATAAATACAATCGAACAGAGCAGTTTGCAGTATTCTTTGCAGTACTTTTTCCATAAAGCACAAACTACTCTAAATTTGCTTGTAGAAATCAAGTATTTTATTAAATACTCGTTTTGGAGGAAAGCGAGCAAAATGATAGAGCTAACCAGCCAAAGGGAATCCACAAAAAGCAATGGCAAAGCAAGGGGGCGAATCCATATTAAATTACATCTCTACTCCATACACCAAACCTCTTCCTATAGGTCAGTGAGTTTTCTTAGGCAAAACTCAGCTTACAGACCAGGGCTGAAAATTCCTGCTAGTGACAACAGGAAGATAATAGGATTCCTATCTCTCTGTAGAATTCACTAAGGTTATATATTTTCCATTACAATTACTTTCTTAGTACCCACTCGATCTTGCGAACTAAGAGTCAGTAAGAAACACACATACACATTCCTAGCAGTGTGCCACTACGGCTGTCTTCTAACAAACACCAAACCGCTGGGGAGTACATCACAAATGCTGAACACCTTTAAGTCACATCCCACAGATCACGAACAGATTGAACCCCAAAAGGATTTAGGAAATTGTGCCGTCATTCTGTATGTCTGTTCACAATCCCTAAAAGCATGTTATACTTCGAAGAGATTATCTTTTGAAAACACCACAATTGAAATATGTTTACAGTAGTCTGTTCTTTTGAATTTCGCAGGCTTATAATAATTTAATAAGTTACTTGGACAAGCAGCTGTTGATTATATTTTCTAAAATGGTATACACAAGTGTCTGATGACTGTTTCTCCCAGTATTAACATATTCAAAAACAGAAAATCAAGTTCTTGAAAAATTATAATTAGCCAATACTGTCAGCGTGCATTTTGCATTCTAGATCATGAACTGCACAAAATGAGTGTTTTAAGCACATTGATAAGTGCTGTTTCAACTCATAGCAACAGAGAAAGATTTTACATGGATTATTTAGAAGGCTTTCAAAGTACACAGAGGTTGACTGTATAAATTCATTGTTTTATCATAACAATGCCACACCTTGCACTACGATCCAGTAAGTCTGTCCTTCCCACTAAAATACAAAAAGACTGTGAAAGGAAATCAGAGAAGTGTTCTTGCTGTCTTCTTGCAGTAATAGCATTAGCAAATTGACACTGAAGTCCTCATGGTCACGAAAACAATTAAGCAGCAAAACAACAACAACAAATGACCATCTGTTTAGCTAAAAGATATCATTTCATATTATCGAAGACAACAAAACCACCCCAAACTCCACTCTTGTAATTAATTTCCGAAAGATTTTTACAGATAAAGCAACTTCACCCCAGTCAGAATACCAACACAAGATTTTTCTCCTGCCTTCACTTCAGAGGAGGATAACTGCTTCTAAAACTCTCCCTGGTTTACACTGCTTCATTCAGCGCATTGTCAATTCCATTAAAAGGAAACTACCTGATATTTTTCTAGCTAAACAAAATTAATTTCAGTGTAAGAAAATATGCCCAAGTAGTTCATAATTCAAGGAGAAGCAAAAGAAAGGAGACACCAAAGACTTCAGCAACAGTGGAGCTCAATATTATTGATTAAACACAAGCCTGTGATAACATCTTCGGATTTGGAAGTAGAGCCATGATATTAGTTATCCCAGCTACAATTTCTCCCTTCAACAGATGTCTGTATTTCCTCATGGCCATCAGCACGAACAACAGGAATAGATTGAGATTCAGCTGTACTTAAAGCAGAAGCTGTTGATGATACTGGTCATAACCACTGCAATCACAGACTCAGTTGGCAGGCCAATGTTCTTACTCATTGGGCCACAGCTCCTTTCCAAATCGAGTTCCCACTGCAATGTAAAAGATGGGTATTTACGCACACACGTTTTATCTGTACATCTTCCCATCTAGGATACCAAGCGAAACAGTTTGAGGGCTATCACTCAGTGAAACATCTCTAGCAGGTCTCTTCAGACATACAGTTTCATTTGTAGGTAGTCTGTGGAGCCAGAAGTTGGACTCGATCTTTGTGGGTCCCTTCCAGTTCCAGGCGTTCTCTGATTCCACAGTTCTACCATCCCCTTAAGTTCAAGTTCCAAAGTCTCAAAATAAAAGCAATGCATGTGTGTGCTTTTGGTTTGGCTTGTTCTTTCTGTTTTGGTTTGGTTTTTGAGACTGTCAGGCATCTTCCCTACTTAAATGAGGATACGTAACACAAAAGAAAAGCTCACCTTTCCTGAGTTTGCAGCCAGAAGACAGAAAGTGCAGACAGCAAGACTCACTAACACGTCACCCTGCTTTCCTCCAAAGTAACAGCTGTGGGAGTGTAAAACCAAATTACCGAAGGAGTAGACGATCCCTAACAAATCTTGTTATGCCAAAACTTACGCAACCTGAAGATGACCCCCGTCTTCACATCTCCCACGCATTTTCCAAAGGCATTAAAGGCCTGGTGTTTTGGTCATTGTATTCATAAAAGGCAGGCACTAAATTTTTTGCTAGTATTTCAATTTAAATCCTAATGATCTGAAAATCCAAGGAGTACTTACAGATTTAATGGAGAGGATCTTGCATCCTGTAGATTACATCATACGATGGTGAGTCACTCCCCTCTTAACCCTACCCCCAGAGCTCAGCCTCCTTACAAGCCAGGACTGCTCCACATGAAACGCGATGACCAAATGGGACTGTTCTTCCACAAAACACTGCACTAATTCTCCCGCATTCAGTCTTTCCACTTGAATGGAATAAAAACCCTTTTCAGAACAACAATTCCAATTCCCCCCCCCCCCCTTTTTTTTTCTCAGCCACACTATGGGACTCCTCAGTGCATGCACAATGCAAATAAGGCAAACTTCCTTTGAAAGAGTGATTAATATGCAAAGACAGCCTGCTTTTTAGTGGGATGTGAAGAACCACCAACAAGCATTTCCAAATTCCGAGGTTTCTTCAATTATTTCCTCTGTTT
This sequence comes from Heteronetta atricapilla, assembly GCA_011075105.1. Classification (NCBI taxonomy): domain Eukaryota; kingdom Metazoa; phylum Chordata; class Aves; order Anseriformes; family Anatidae; genus Heteronetta; species Heteronetta atricapilla. Next base: position 5,723,318 of record CM021754.1, on the reverse strand, counting down.
ATTTTAAACATCAGATTATGCAATAATACCACACATTAAGACCAATTTGCCAATATTATGTAAACAATACCAAACTGACTGCTCATCTTTTGTATCATATTTAACTGCAGCCTTGGCTATACGAGCTAGGGAAGCATCAAAAAAGTAGGATTTAAACTGGAGTGCATCATACGTCTCAGTCTTGTTGTTAAGAAGATCACACTTAAAAATCCAGTGTAAATAGTTGCATCTTTTTTGTAAAGAAACATGCATGTATGTTTAAAAACAAAGCAAGAGAATTTTACAAAACCTAAAATATGTAAAATTATATTACAGCTTTATTACAAACCCTTTTCAGTGAGAACTAACTCATTTCTGCCCCAACACATCACAATTTCAATAGCTTTTCAAAATATTTTTTCAGGAGACATCCGCAAAGCCCATTCAGATTTGAAGACACCAATTTTCTATTTCCATGGTTTAAAATTTTCATCGCAATTTTTCATCACTTAGCAGCAGGTCATCTACATCGCCTCTGTACAACTCAGCCAGGAACCTCCTATGGCAAGAACCTTCCACCTCGAGTGCCAATACACCATACAAAATCAGGTCAAAAGGCAGTCTAAAACACATTAAGTGACCCATTTCCTACTCCAGCCCTTCACTTCACACGCTTCCCAACCGTTTCGCACAACTTTAATCACTCCCTTCACTCTCTTCGGAAAGGCATTTCAATTCAGTGAGTGTTGTAAACTATTATTAAAGTAACCAATAATTAACGTTCCTGTTTACCTTGGAGATTCCAAGGTTGATATGTATCATTAATACGTATCATTAATACAAACAACAAAAAATCAAGTAGATGACATCTTCCAACAAGTGCCTACTGCACCCCTTTGACAGCAGTTCCTGCATGAAAAGCACAGAGCCGCCGAGCTGGGGGGGCTCTGGCCCAAGGCCCCAGCAGGATGCCCAGGACTGGGTGCCGGTGGGTGCTCAATGCTACGACGGAGGAAGATTCAAGAGTTTCTTTTTTCATGTGCTGTCCTAGCGAACAATAAGATGGGAAGGTGATGGATATCTAACTCAGAATAAATCAAACGGTTTCTCCATTCTAGGAAGGTAACACTTTCAATAGTTTCATTTTCTAAACCCTGCAAACAACACTTTGAAAACCCTTTTCCCAGTAAGTCAAAGCTCCGTATAGTCAACTGCAGGAAAATTACCACTACAGAAAATATATTTCTTTTCATAACTTCTTAAATCTTTACAAAGATGATTTCCAATTCATTGATCAGGACTACATTCACTCATTCCAAGTAACTCTCTCCCAAGGCTTTACCACTTTTGCATTTTGAAGCCTCACGTGGCACTTTGCCCATTGCCCTCTCAAAATATTCACCAGAGCCCTGGTTCACGGAGCAGGGAGCAGAAGTTACAGCTTCTGAAACATTTATTCCTTGGTCTATGAGATAAATCTCAAGTATGTTCTGTTTAGAATTCAAGTGCCTTTTCCATTTTTTCCCTCGCATCCTTCTACCACGTTTGTACTAAATCAGGCAACTCCCAGTTTTCACAACACATCCCGCGGATCTCTACAGCTGTCTTGCCATAAGACATGGGATGGAAATAGCTGGAGGATCAACCACAACACGTATCACGTTACTGTCTCTAGCCTAAACTTAATTTTCTTGCATCAGATTTACCGGCACAGGACTCCATCCTGGCTGTTACGAAGCGCTGGCGGAAATAGCCGTAGGGTCAGTTTCTGTCATCGCCCGGTTTTGGGTCCCCCAGGGGCCTGACTTCAGGCCAAACGAGGGCACGCTCGCTACTGATTTGTGTGGGCAGAGGTATCCTTACAGACCTTCAGTACCTCAGGAATCTGGACAGGGAAGAGACAGAACCTGTCCTGCAGAGAAGCTGAACTATCACAGACTTGAGCTGAACACTCCCCTCTCCCATTTCTAAACCCGAGGTCTGATTTTGAACATCCTGTAGAAAGCTGGGGCACGTTCATCTTTGGGAGCAAACACCTGATCTCTTCAAATGCAGCAGGACTGCCTTCCTTCTGATGCAAGTCACAGTTGACTTGCAAATCTAAATGGCAAGCTTAGTAGATATCCATACCAACGATTCACTTTTTCAGTGTGATGGCTTAAGAATTTGGACAACTCACCCAGCTCGTAAGTACAGTACTACGTGGATATTCCTCTCAGTTTCTTTCTCGGTGTGGCTACTGAGGTGCGGTTTCAGGACACCGCTCTTCTCGATGGAGAAGGATGACCGCCTGGGAAGCTGAATGGCGTGTTACTGCAAAGATGATCATTCCAATGGCTGCTGTGTGTTCGTTTCATTTGCTCCCTGTCTCAGGGTCTACCAAAAACACATTTTCTAACCCCACAACATAACGCATGCTTGAAAGTAACCCACAGACATTCTGCTCCATCTGCTTCCAAAAAGCGCTCCTACCATCTAGAATTTGACTCACTCCACTTCCCAAAACAGTCTGGCAGAGCTCAGCATTTCCCCAAAACATGTGTTGGCGGTCACCAACTAAAAGATGAAGTTCAGAATCTCCCAACGCCACCATGCAGAGGAAGGAGCTCCATCACTGTATCCAAAGCCATTTTCATCCCCAGATCTGTCTCCACGCTGCAAATAAAAACATCCCTACTGTGCAGAATGAGAACTATCTGTGGACCAAACTCAGCACATTACAGCTCTGCTATTCTAAAGCAATTTGCACATGCTTAATTGGGCACAACCTTCCATTAAGAGCTGTTCCAAAAAAAAATAAGCTTTTTCATCAGCAGCTGCCTGAAGATCTGAAGTCACCAGGACTAAGGCCGCTGAATTTATACATCTGTCCAAACCATAGTTTCTCAGAAGAATCTTTCATACGTATAAATCATATGATAAAACAAAAGCAACCTCGGATGACAAAGCCCACATCCCATTCCAAAACCAAACACTAAGATTGCTACAACCAAACCTGTCGGCTACTTTGGGTGATTTTCCAATACTTCATCATCTCCCCTGCGCACCCCAGCACGTTTTGACGCAAGCTTTTCTTTCATCTCTCCTCGGGAGGTTCCGAGGCCGCAGGTGTGACTCACGGAGGCCAGCAATTACCCGCCGGCTCATCTTTTTCTTAGACAGACACAATGGAAACCATCAGATAGAACCATACGGGAAAAAAGCATCGCAACCTGTAGTTTATCCGTGCTTTCTATCCGTTCTGCTTCCTTTAGGCGCCTGTACTGTACGCTGAACCCCGCGGGGACATCTCATTCCAGCACTTTGCAGGAGCTCAGACCCGCAGCGGGGCCGGGGGTATGGGGAAGGCCCGAACGGCGCCGTGTGGCTGGGGGTAACTTCAAAGGAGCACGCTCCGAATGAGCAGCTGCAGCGGGAAGCGGTGCTTCAACCCATGAGCTGAAAGGGCATAATGGCACTGCCCCAACCCGCCTCATTTACATCCCTTTGCATCAGCAAGGGCTTTAAACTTCGGTAATGTGTTTTCCTAAACAAAAGGAGCCAGAGCCAGCATAGGTCTGACCTTCAAATTTGCTTCTGTGATTTTCGTGTCTAACAAAAGTCTATTTGTCCAGCGGCTCTTTTCTTCCCCCTTGAGAACTGGAGACCACAGATGAAAACCAACACAGCCAGACCCATGGAAACACGCGCAGGACCGCTCAGAAAAGCGGAGGTGCCTGGGAGCTGCAGCTCTCCGACAGACACACCCGCAGCCAGGTGCCTCCCAGACCTTCCCCCCGTTACAGAAAGCCAACGCAAAAAGACAGAAGACACAATTTTGTCCCAACCGTTTCAAACTTTCATATTTACAATTGAGTTCTGCTACTTAATCCATCTCACTTTTCAGATCTTCGGGAAGATATAAAAGGAGGAAAACAAAGACAGCATCTTTTCACTTCACCTCACAAGTGCTGTAACAGACCTGGCAGCTCCCTGGATAAAAGCTGTGGTACACACTTCCAGAGAACACAGCTTCTCCCCAGCCTGGTTAAGTTGTAACATCCATCTCACAGTTTGTGAGTACAACACAATTGTGACTGACAGATCCAATTCATTCCAAAGTGCATTGCCCTACAAATCCAGTACTTCAAAAGCTACACACAAACAGAAAAAAAAAGCAACAGATTCATGCATTCTCTACAGAAATGATCTCAGCAGATGCGCGAAATAACGAGCACAACGCAGCACAGCCTTTTAAACGAGAAAATAAAACGTACTTTTGTCTCTTGCTAATGCTTTTCTCTGTTCCTTGCAGACTGATGGCAACAGATGCACTATTCCTTCCTCCTGCTCCCACCGATTGGTTCTGCTTTGCTGCCAGCCAGCCAAGGCAAACCCATGGCTACCAAAAAAACAACCCCCCAAAAAACTAAAGCAGGCTACCACAACCGCCACCAAAAACACGAAAAACAAACAGCCAGGCCACTCGGTCACAACAAGAAACCCATCGCTTCTCCCCAGTGCAAGAAGCTCTATCCCTAAAACGTTTCTGGAGATGAGCCGAGCAAAGGGAAGGCACTTTCAGTCTGGAGAGCAGCCACGATCTTTTAACACTGAAAAACAGGGGATTCATTCAACTTGTATTATATTAAACGTCCTTTTAAAAACAACAAAAAACCAGCAACGCTCTCATGAGGACTTCTCAATTTCATATGCCAAGAGGGTGAAGTTTATATAGAACACTGTATTATTTAAGAAACCATAGTTCTCAGGATGTAAATGAAAGGAGATGAGCCATCTGCTGTATCTATAAATCAAGTTCTAAGTTACAGGAGAATGCAGTTTTCGTTTAACCGTAAATTAAATCATCGCTGTCCCAGCCAGAAAAATACATACGAAACACAGAATTATTCTAAAAGATGTCAATGTTTGCTTTTGTTCGCAATCTGTCACGTAACCACTTCTCAGACAACGCTCTGTTCAGGTATCCTTCTCCGAAACGTCTCCCTCCCTTGCCCCCTCCTACACGTTAGCTACTGCAAAACCGTAGTGAGGGTTTCTTTATTAGCATCAGCACAGCTGCGCCCCTCCCCTCCGCTGGCTTCCACATCCCAGCTGCCAAAGCCCAACGCGACAGCCCCGCTCTGCCCTCCGCCCCAGAACGTGGCCGGGTCAGCAGCAAGGAAGGAGGCACAAGCTTTAGCAGACCAAAGCATCCTGTAACACGGAAAACATAACTGATACGCCGGACGCCGTTTTTACCATAAACAGTGCTGCTGCTTTGTTCTGGCTTTTTAATATTTTATTTGGGTTTTGCGTTCTCCATTTTGTGCTGCTCTAAGAGTCCTGCTCCAGTTGTGCAGCTGTCTAGGCACTCTGCATTCATAATTATTATTATTATTGCATGAACATAGATTTGAGTAGGGCAGTAGATGATCTAGAGATCCTTTTTCCTTGCCTACTCCCATCTATTTTCCCTGAAAACCTACTTTATTCTCTCCTCCCACAGCTGAGAAAGCCTGTGCAAATGTGTCAGAGAGGTGGCAGCTAAGGAATCACAGACAGCAGTCTGGCATCTCGGAAGGGTCGAGATGAAGAATGTATGCAGAGATGGTGATCGGAGGGCGTGGCCGAGCCAGATGCAGAGCTAGCTGGAGCCGTGCTGGAAACGGGAAGACAATCCCCCTTGTTTGGTGATACGTGCTCCCTGATCAGCAGTAATCCTAATTTTTAAAACTATAATAAAGTATATAACGGTGCTTATGTCACAGGAGAGCCATGTATCATTAAGACTGGGCTGATGTTAAACAGGTGGGTTAACTTGGCAACAGCCTCAGGCACACTGGTGGCAATGGTCTGGCACGAAGGGAGCTGGAATTGAGCCACAAGATAGCGATGGTCGGTATGTACGACAGTTCGTAGCCAGCTGCAGCACCGGCAATTGCTTGAGGAGATAAGGAGCCCCCCGTACAGGGACAAGGCAGCGAGGAGTTACGGCCAGCACAGAAGTGATGGGTAGAAAGGAGCTGGGGCTCGCAAGAGCAGCGATAGGCACGAGCTGGGCACAGGGACACGGCGCTGGGTGCAGGAGGCACCCGAGCGAGCTGCCGGGGAGCGCTGCACCGAGCCAGCACCCGCGATGCTGGGCAGGCAGCTCCAAGAAGCAACGAGCTGGGAAGGGGCTGGAAGAACCACAGGCAATGGCAGCTCCGGGGGCTTCGACCACTGATGCTTGGAAATAGACACCGGGGTGCTGGGAGGGGGGGGCACAGGGTGGGTGGCGGCAGCACAGGCAGGCACAGAGCCTGGATTTGGGGGTGCACAGCCTGGGTCTTGGGGGGCACAGAGCCCGGATTTGGGGGCGCACAGCCCGGTTCGGGGGGCAGGTGCAGCCCCCCTAGGAGGGAGGGGCGGGGGCTGGGGGGGGATTGCTCGTGCACGGCGCCTCTCCCTTCCCGGCCGCTGCGCGCTCCTCTCGCCCCCATCCCTCTCCCCCCCGCCCTATTTTTTTTTAATTATTAATTCCCCGCAGCAGCTCGTTAATTGCAGCCGCATCCCTTCCCCTCCCCGGCGGCGCTGCACCCCCCGGCCCCTCACAGCCCCCTCATTGTCTGAGCACCCCCCCCCCCAAACAAAGCCCCCTCACGGGGCACCGGGAGAGCCCCTCACGGGCTGCGCCCCCCTCGCCTCGCGACCAGCACCATCACCACACGGCCGCGACCACCGCCCGGCCGCCCCATTGTTCGCCCCGCCGTACCTGCGGCTCTGAGGAGAAACAACGTCCAGGGCAGCGCGGTGGCTGGCAGCATCGCAGCCGGCTGAGGGACGGCGGCCGTTGCACCTTTTCCTGCAATTCGGGAGAAACGGGGCTCGCCTCTCGGATCTCCCCCCGGGGTTTTAAACAAGGCTTTTATTTTTCTCCTTTACCCGCCCCCGCCACCACCGCTTCAATTCACGTCTTCCCCAGCCGCTCCTCAACGGGCTCCGGTCCGCGCGTCGTCCCCGCACCGCCTTCTGCCGGCTGCGCCCCGGCCGCCTCCCGGCGCCGCCGCCGCCGTGACTGACAGGCGGCCGCAGCACCGCCACCCGGATCCCTGCGCCGCCCGGCCCCGCGCGGCGGGTGGCACCGCGCCGCCGTGTCCTTCCACGCGCGCCCGCCTCAAATAGTGCGCCGCGGGGGGACTGGTGGGCGCTGGCGGCCGCCTGCAAAAGCCGGCGCGGAGCCACGAGCGCGGAGCCGGAGCGGCCGGTCCGGGGCTAGGCGCGGCCCCCCCGGCGCTCCCCGTGAAGGGGGGTGTGGTGGTAACGTGCAGAATAAATTGGGAGGGTTAATCGGTTGTAATTTGTGTCTTAAAATGAACTTTGAGACATTGCAAACGGACGGTTCTGAATGCATAAGGACTCCCACCGGCACTGGCTTTGACAGAGAAGTGACAGCTATAAGCCATGCAGGCCAAAGATAACCTACATAAAGGCAATATCCCGAAGTACACTTATACATCATCAGTATTTCAACGGTATTTTAATACAGTCAATCCATTCCAGCACACCCCTATTGCAGGCCTGAAGGATCACTCCAGGCCACAGCCTGTTCTCTCGGTTTAACTCTTTTCTGCTCGATGGATCCCTTCCCCCTTTCCATTTTATAAAAACGCTTCCCTAGAAGAAACAACAGAATTACTTATTGCGATCTGATTGAAAACATGCCTGCTCTGCTGCCTCGGCCCGCCTCGCCCACGGCCTCATATTGCAATGATTATCTGCAGAGCAACCTTGCTGCGCCATGCCACGCGCCGTGCCTCTCTGCTCCTCCAGCCCCCTCAGCACCCCACAGCCCTGGGCTCAACGTCCCCCCTCATAACACCAAATAACTCATTTGGGTTCTTCCCATCACTCATTCAATGTTTTTCAAGTCATATATGTTGGTGACAGAGAGCCAACATCTCAGCATTTGGGTTAAAAACCCTCCAAAGAAACAACTCCTTCTATCCTAAGTAAGCCAATTTCGGTACCTCCGAGGTACTTCTCATAATGAACATACTGAGCACACAATTATTACGCACCTGTAACGGATTAAATGAACTGGTGGCTGTAGAGCAGAGAGGCAGGATGTCTGCCATCCATCACGCCAAAACATCTTTCAAGACTCCCACCTTGTTTCTCCAGCCTTTCAACTGCTGGTTGACGAATGTGGGAAAACATAGTGGCAAACCATCTGCTGCTCCCTCAACTCTGCCATCAACTCTTGTAATGAGCTTGTCCTGTACAAGTCCCCCCAGAAGGTAACGAAACGTGGTTTGGGGAGATGTGGTGGTCTTCGGACAGCAGCTGGATTCCTGGCACTGGGGGATGTCAGCTCTGCCCTGAGCACTTTGATAAACTCCTCGCCATTCAGCAGGATGAGAGCCCACTCATTTCCTAAAGAGAAGAGACAGAGCTGTCGTCCTTTTATTAGCACTGTCAGAACCAGTTTGCAGAGTTAGTTCTAGTTCCCAGAGGCCTTACACAAGTGTCTATTTCTTTCCATTCACTACAAAGAGCATCTATGTAGGTAGCAACCTCATAAAAATTACATTTATAGCATTCATAGTAAGAGATTGTGGGAGCGCACAGGTCATTGTATATTGAATGATGAGGCTATAATGCTACTTGAAAAGCTGCAACTGTTCATGTCAGTCTTCTTCATGAAATTTGAGTCATCTCAACAGAAGTCAGAGTATACCTACAAAAAATTACTTGCATGCATCGAACTATGGCCTTGTAGAGAACATTAAATTAGTTAACAAGAGTCTATGGGCCATGCCCATGCATTTTATCCTTAATCTATAAAATAAAAGGGGCAAATCACATGGGCAGATTTTGATTGTTGACTTCATTGGGTTCTTGGCATAAACAAAAGTGAATGGAAAATTTGGATTGAGTTTTCTCCCTGGGTTAAAACCAGCAGCAATGCTGTCTATGAAACTAATGCTACCTCTGCTCTGCAAGTGGGAGAAGAAGTGAAGCAGAGTTGTAGCTATGCAGGCATTTCACAGTGTCATGAGACTGCAAAAGGACTCACAAGCCAGCGTTCCCCTTTTCTTGACGTGAGTGCTCACCAGTTGCTGTTTGAGGCAGGGTTGTTACAGGATGCACTGGAAATTCTCTCTGCCATCAAAGCATTGTGTGAGGTGAAGAGAGGACTTCAGCTGTCAAGCTGAAAAAAATAACAGAGCAGACAGTTTTACTTCATAGTCAGTCTTTGTGAAGAAAAGTGTACTATCTAAAATCACTGCAGAGGTCAAATCCTGAGATTCAGACCTGATGCAGTAGGACAGTAATGAGCACTGCTCTACGGGCAGGTGGGTACGTTGCTGATCCTTTTCATCAACCCATCCTAGCATCATTAAGCAGAGGCAATCTTAAAAAAACAAACAAACAAACAAACAAAACTTGTGTTTTTCTGTGAGAACTGTTAGACCCAGGTGTATAAACCACAAAAATAGACATTTGTAGGTATACATCAGTGGCACACCAAGGAAATGCATTTTAATAGTCTCTCTGATTCAGGCATTATTCTATTCTGTGCAGATATTTATCGTGACACATAACACTGTGCAAAACACACCTCAGGTCAGTGCTCCTCTTCAGAGGTAAACAACGCAAGCAGAGGTAGTCCCTTCAAACACCCTTCTGTTTGTAACTGATTTATTTTTATGAAAGTTTTAATAAAGGTAAATAAAATACTATCTTCCCTTCTTCCTTTAAGCAATATGACACACAAACCTAACTATTAAGGCTCTTCTGGTGATGCCATTAACCACAAGAATGAAGGTGAAGTCATCAGAACTGGTAGAAAAAGTTACGATTCAGAAATCCACAATCTTAGCATTAAAAACCTGTCTTATCTACATGCCTGGCACAAACTGACACTGATCTCAACATTTGTCCTGCTCTGGGATTTCGCTTGCCACAGCTGTGTGAGCAGGTAATAGTTCCATGCACAGAACGAAGAATTAGGTGTATGCCTGCTGTTAACCTACTCGTGAAAATATCATGGGAAAGAATCCTCATGAAAATAGCCTGTCAGTCTGACTCACAATGGAAATGTCATTGACAAACTAACAGCATTCTTAGAAAATAACTGGTAGTTGCTTTTCACATTTCTTATTCCCGAAACTCTTCCATTCTTAGAGTTAAAATTTGAAATGAAATGCACACAGTTCTGTGGAGAAAACCATTACACTTACAGTGTGCTGTACATGTCTCATCTTAATTTTCCTGATTTGTTGTAATCTGTACAGTCACTCAGATGTTTCAGTTCAGAAAAGAGACTCCCAGCTGATCAGAATCACGGAAAATAACGGGGCTGTAAAGAGTGCATCGGGATGAGCTGCCTGTTTTTTCACTCTCTTCCCATGCCTTCGCTAGAATCTGTTTTAATTGGAGCACTGCAATTAACCAGGGCATCACCCAGTGCCTCTAAACAATAGTGGTATAACCAGTACCAATACTTACCCATTTTAGAGGAACAGCTGTCCTAGTTCTGCTGTTATTTATACTAACTTTAATTAGAAGACTCACCATCATATTACGTGGAGTAATACATGTGTAAAACCAGTACATGCAAAATTAGAACAGAAGAGACTAAAGCATTAGGGTGTCCCTAGCTAAACATTTGGTAGCAAGTAAGAAATGGTTATCTTAATTGGAAAAATCCATCCCTCAACCTGCTTTTATTTAAAAAGTATAAATACGCCTGACAGGAATTTTCAGGCACATATGAAAGTTATGAGAAACCACATTCTAGCAACACAGAGCTCCATTCCACATTTAGACCCAGCAGAAACACATTTTCTTCATACAAGTGAATCCGAAACATATAAATGACTGGTGGGCTCTACTTAGCAACTTAATAACAGTACTCCCGCCCCCTTATAGCAATAATAATAATTTTAAAAAGGTTTTTCAAGAGGCAGCATAAAAGGGCCCTTTATGACCCTTCACCCTTCTTCCCCCTTACTGCAGGAGTGGTTCCTGCTCCTCTTGGCAGAGGGCAGGGGTGCTGAGTGTGCTGACACTCGGGGACACGGAATCCTGGGGTACCCAGCCCATGCTCTAACCCACGTTACTTCCAGAGTCCTCTGCAGAGGTAGGACTAGAACCCAGGAGTCCAAGGTGCCATTCATCAACTCTTGTTCCTTGATTGCTACCTCCCAGCAGTGCCTAAGGAGCTCCAAAATCTTTTGGGACAGAGATTTCATGTCTGTGAGGCATTCTGTGCTCGATAAGCCGTGGAGGAGGAATAGGCAGCTAATGGTGGCTTACCCTTCAGAGCTTGTTCTCCTCTAGCCATCTACTTAAAGCCATCAGCTTTCATCCAAAGAAAAAGCATCACACAAAACAAACAGCAAAAAACACACCGTTATCTTATCCACAGTCCCAGTGCGAAGGAAATATAAGAATTTGCTCAAGAGGTTTTTTATTTCCTTTCTGTAACACTGACAACAGTAGCTTGGCCCTTGATATAACCAGTCCCTTGTCACACAAGGGAAATTCAAGAGATTTTTCTCTTCTGTAGTTGCAACATGAAACAAGGTCAAATTTTCTGCAGCTATGTAGCAAATTGCTGTTTCTTTCAGCTATTGTTATGAAAATAGAGATACAAAGAAGTTTATGATAGTAATTATCAAAAGACTTTTCTAAATACCCCTAAAACTAAGTTGCTCAGAGAGGGCTCCAGGTGACCCTATGGCTATGGAAATCCATTTATTTGTTCCTGAGTAATGCTGCTGATGTATCACAAACAGCTTTTATTTGCTTTCATGTGCTTTCGAATCCGTCTGTTAGGATATTACTGGATGGTCATGTGTTGCTCAGACACAAAGCTCAGACTTTTATGAGAGCAAATAATGTTGTGAGCTGACAGAAGGCAAAGAAATTACAGTTGTACTTACTGTTGAAATGAGGATGGGTGACTGGGTTGTTCTGGGAGTAAATAAAGTCCTTGAAGAAAGCACTGGAATTTATGATGGTCTGAACAATCGCAGGTCATGAGGTCCACCAACGCAGTTCTCTCTGTAATTGCTGCTACGTCCAAGAGAAGAGTTGCTTGTCTTCCCAATGCTGCACTGGAAAATGCAAGTCTTTCCACTTCCGCAGAATAAATTGTGCAAGTTGATGTAGTAGGAGAGAGAATCATCTAATGGGTACCAGGGAATGCAAGTTATACATAAAATGCAAACATCAACCTTTGTGAGATGGAGAAAGTAAAAGTACAGAGAAGAAAATAAATTGGAAAACATGATTCTGTAAAGAAAAAAAAAAAAAAAAAAAAAAACTTGAAATAAGCAGCAACAGCCCTGCAAACAGTTTTCATGCTGCTGCATAACTGGCACACAGTGCTTACTTATGCCTTTTGGAGAAGACCCATCTGCACTGTAGACTGTTAAGACTGACAATTATTGGGGATTTTTCCGCTTTGAAAATGGAGTGCTAAGCTGTTTTGTTCTTATAATCCCTCTGTCCTGCCCAAAAGGAGATCTTCTGCTTCCTACGGGGACACTTGATTGTTCCCCTAAGGTTCTGTTACTTACACCTTGCTCTTAAGCACTATTCAGGAGGCTTTGTCCTTGGCTTGAGATACAACTGATGTGACAACGTACAAGTTGCATCAGCACCTAAAGGACTGCACCCACCTCTCCAGCAGTTCATGCAGCCCCATGCTCGAAGCCTCTGCCTGCAAGGCAAGTGAGCAGGGTTGTGCTGACTGCATCAAAACACATGGGTAGGCAGTTACTCAAACAGAAAAAGGCAGAATTCCATTTAGAAATCAGCCCAGAGCACAGCTTAAGGCAACATGCAGCCATGCAACATCTTCCCCGTCTTTCAGGGTTACGTCTTCTATTTCCTCAACATCTTCAGTTACAACTGGATTTAAGGCACAGAAGAAGCACTGGTAATAGAATCTCAGTCCCTGATTCTGTGTTATCTCAGCCTTACATTGCGCTAAAAATATTGTAGGGAGGATAAAAATGACAATAGTGGTGTTTCTATTTTTGCATAATGGTCTTAAGATGGTGCTGAAATGCAGTGAGAAAGAAAACATCCTAAAAAATCCTTGCTGGTGAGGCAGGATCATTGTTCTTGAACTGAATTTATCCTCTGCTTTAGTAATAAAGTCCGGATCGAGACATCCTGGAATCAGATCTGGCGGTTTTTGATAGGCACATTTAGGTAATTGCCCCATCCAGGATGACAAAGTCCAGCAATGAAACCCTTCAGTACCCCATTAGTATTTTAGTCTTTGCCATAATTAGCCAGGTGGAATGTGCAGGGGCCAAAATCACTTAGAGAATCACCAGTGATGCCACTGCAGCTGCGGCATATTCAACCCAGATTATGACTTTCAAAGGTTTGTCTGATCAGTCTTTCCTTGCTTTTCAAAGCCAGTTTTTATCACTGCTCTTCTTGTAATGTAAATCTTGGATCCAAGTTACCATAATACTAAATAATCACCTGGTTGGAAGGATGTCGACAGGCACTTCATTCCTTTGGAGGACATTGTCTGTTTAATGAAGCATTTAACATTAATAGCCACGGCAGTTGATAACTCTATACCTCAAAGTGAAAGGGCTTAGGCTAGCATAAATGCTAATCAAGGCCCCAAAATAGGATTAGAGCCATGCCTTGGATGTGCAGCACTACTTCTTTTCGCAGAAGGAAGTCTCATCCCTAATGAGGTGGTTGTTAGGTAACACATAAATGGCTCTGTGCCGATAGTAGGAACATGAGTAATACCAGATGATGGAGGATGATGCATTTCTTCTGCAGATGTCTACCATCTGCACAGCAGCACCAGGTCTTTTTGGAGAAGGGCCGTGCTTATTATGAGGAGGAAAACAAAAAAATGGAATACTTGCTAGCAGTCAGGATCCTCTCTGATGACTTGGAGATCCTCTTCAGGTAGGATAAATGTAGAAAGAGCCTGCATTTAGCAGAGTTACACTAGCCTCTGCAGGGGTGGCTTTCCCCCCAACCCCCCAAATACATTTCTAAGTAGAAAGACCTCAGACAATTTCATACAAGCCCGAGGGTATAAGATGTATGTAAGCCATGTCACACATTACATGACCTGAAATAGATCTGGTACCTCTCTGGTCATCTGCTGCCCTCAAAAAACCTGACAAATATCTGAGAGCTTCTATTTAGAGCTTTGGAAGTGTCCTCACCAACTTAATTAAAAAATAAGAAGCCAAACGGAAAAGAAAACTTCCCTGCAGTTGGGATGTTTTTACCTTCTCGCTAACTTAGAGAAAGCAAGAGTACAATCAAAGTGCCAAAGCTTTGCATGCACTGAAAATTTTACTTCCAAGTTATTTCCTTTCTTAACTCCTTCACATCAAACCTAGGAGTCTCTGTGCCTGTGTAAAATAGTTCATCCTGCTAAGAGATGATTGCCTTGGGCTGGATGACAGGGTGTTCGGATCTACGGCATACACTGTTGGTTCCTTTCTGCACTGAGAAATCATCGTTACTGTGTTTGCAATATTCCACGCACTGTGCTTAAAGACAAGAAGCACATGTTTCCACCCAGAAGAGAAATTAACATTGATTCTGCATATAATATTTTTTAGCAGTCAGGTTGTCCCTAGGGGATAAGGTATTTTGTTAGTTCTCACCGAGAGGATAAACATCCCCTAACACCTAAACGCGAGTTACTTCCTGGGGATGTCACTGCATTCCATTAGCAGTGTTGGCAAAATACTGTGATTCAACATCTTCCTTTCTATTACTACATATTTCTGTCTATTTTTACTCTGGCTGAGGATTGCCATTGTAAAATTCAGGTTTCCCAAAGATGTTGTTTTAGTGGAGCACTCGGGAGAACCGAACCGAGTGCTCGATAAAAGCGCACTGAAAGGCAGCCCTTGCTCAGGACAGCATCCTGCCTAAATAGATGAGGCAGATGAAGGGAACTTGGCCAAACACACTGAGAAAATAGCTTTAGAGGTGTGCCTCGTGCTTCCACCTAGGAGATCCGTGGCCAATAAGAAATGAAAACAGATCTCCTGGGCCTCAGTTGAAACCATTAACCAAAAGGCCAGTCCTGCATTTAATTCCATCCTCCTGCTTTCAGGAACAACAAAAGATGACTTCCCCTCCCCCTTGCCCACTCCACAGAAAGCCCTGTTGCCATAATGTTGGTAATTAAGAGGCTGACAGCAGAACAACCGGGGGCTCGTGCAGCTTAGCCGTCTCCTACGGGCGCGTGGCATGGCTGACCTCCTGCCACCCACCGCACTGCTCCGCGAGCTCACCCCGCGACTCCGGCAGCAGGGCTTGGTTCACAACAAAATCCGTCCTCCGGTCTAGATCAAGGAGCTGTTTTGTTCTCAAGCGCTTGCTGGATCACCACTTGAAGCTTCACTACTTGTTTTCAGCATCCTTCAAAGACCCAGAATTGAGCTGATTTCCCTCACAGCATCTGCAGGACGGTTTTCCAGCCTGCTTTATTTTCTCATGCACCAACTGAGAAGTTTGGCTTTCATTGACACAACAATTAGAACAGCTGTGTGAAACACCGTATGAGAAAGCAGGGCCCAAATATGTTATTTACCTGTGAAAATCACTTCTTCAGAGGAGAGCAGCACAGAACATTCACAGCATCTTCATGGTCCCAGATCAAACCATATTCAAGGCTACTACATGTCATATTTCTTGCAACAGTTAAATCTAATCCAGGATTTGTTCTTTCAAGCATATATAATGTTACAAAGCCTTCGGATGTATAGTATCTTGCCTTCTTTAGACGTTTTTAACCTTAATTTATTATTCTCCAAGTTTTCTAGTAAAAGGGATGTGAATCCTTTTCTACTGAAGACAAGAAAACTTGTAAAGATGTTTTCTGAATGGAAATCATTGCCACGCTACAGGCACCCTCCCTTTCTGTTTCCATTTTTTAACCTAAAACAGCCCCTTGGGCATCCTAACCTCCATTGGCACAAGCACTCCATCAGAGGAAATGACTCATAATTACCCCAGCAATCAATATCTACAATGCATTTCTTTCACGGCATTACTAACAGTCAGATATGTCCATATAAGCAGGCCATTAAATATAGCCATTTGTAATGAGCTTAAGTTTGTTGTCAGCATTTACTTTATAGATGCTAAAACGGTTATGAAAGTAGTCATGAAAGGAAGTCGCAGGGCTAACTTTGTAAGCTTCTATCTTCTGTTTCTGACCAAGCACGGTTTCTGAAATAATCCTACCCCAAAACTGTCTTCCAGCTCTGAAGAGGACTAACTGCTTGGGGTCCGGGTGGTATTTCCTTAGTAGGATAATACTTCAACATACATGTGCATGCTTCAAGTATTAAGAAAGCAGCCACTTGTTATAAAGAAATCCAAACAGGCCACATTCACACAAGCACAATTCCAGCTAAGCCAGCATTCGCTGGGGCACTTACCACTTGACACAGATGCTCCCAGTCGCTCTTTAAGTGTAACTGGGGACCTACGTAAAATTAAAGCCATTGTTGAGTTTTAGCTGAATTTTACCTGGTTTTCAGAACATTATAGTGTTACACTATAGACATACACAGGATATATGACAGGAATAATAGGTTCACAAAATCTTGCCAGAGTCGCTTATCCCAACTCCCCTTGCAAATTTCATGGCAGTGATTCACTAAGGGCTGAGTGATGTCCCATAAGAGGGAACACCAGGTATTTCACAACACTACTGCCATGGTCATATCTGTGTGCCAATTTTGGTCATAAAAAATGCCAGCAGTGTTAGTGGCATGGTGCCTTCATCCTCATTCTTTCCCACTTCTGTCTCACTCTATTTCTGCTGTTATCAGTGTCTTTCAGATAGGAACAAAGGTTCCCAAACCTCTTCTTCATGCCCCTGTGCATTGTCTCAGGAATTAAGGGAGAGCTTTGCCCTGTTCTCCAGGACAGGGCAGGAGCTGACCCTTCCCCATTGCTAAGCAACACACCCAGCCTGGTCCAAGCTCCAGCTCCTGTTTTTGCTGCAAAATAAAGGTCAGAACACTCAGAGGGAGCAGAAATATTTCTAATTATTTATAGCACCTTTAAAGTGACTTGCACAACATACTTATTCCTTGGGAATATGCTGCACATTTAAACTGTAATTAATATCTTCCACTCTGGAGCTCACTGTAACATGTACCAAGTTACTTGCATCACTATCACGGCCTCAAGATAAAAATCCAGAAAAAGGCACAAAGGCTCAAAAATATCTTTGAAGTCAGAACAGCATTACCGCTGCCTCTCACCCCTCGCAGCATACATTAGATTCTTTGTTTGGTGTCAGCAGCTTGCCAGGCTGTCTGGGCTGACAAGCCTTTCTCATTGAGAGGACTTCAACCCGTCCAGGCTCTCGCCTGTTTTACCTGCCATACAAATCCTCCTGCAACACCGTGTGCTCTGTTCTGCAGCACAGCCGCCTTTCCCAGCACAGCTTCAGCAGCGTGCTGTGGCTAAGAAGCTGTCAAAGCTGCCTGAGCCTTGTTTTCGTGCTTGCCTGGTTGGCTTGAAGGGAACGCTGCTGACTCCTACCCTGCCTGTCGGCTTGTCCATCTCCCTAGCCCCCCTTCCCACCAGCACACCTTATTGAGGGAATATACTCGAGGGTGATTGAGTCACAGCAAGCCAGGAGTAGCCTGCCTGCAGTTGTTTTGTTAAGAAATAGCTTATCAACTGAGATCAAGGAATGTTACATTTGTGCCTTTGCTGTAGAGAGCAGTCCTGAGGACTCCAGAAACAAGATGGATTTTAAAGCCTCCATGACTCACTGCTGAACCTCTTCCTACTGCAGCACAGGCAGCTGCTCAAAGGAAGCCCCTCCCTGAGGGCTGCAAGAAAACACCTTGCAGAGGTGCTCTGAGGCACAGGGGACACCAGAGTTTTGTGACTGCCACAAGTTTGCTACCAAGAAAAGTGAACAGCAGCAGCCCTAAATTCAACGTGTTCGCTAAGCCCTGATCCCAATTTGAGGTGCAATGATCCCAATTTGAGCTGCTAGATGGAAGCTCAGGAGCCTGGTGGTCCCCTACAGCTCCCCACACCACGTGGCTTACCCCAAGTTCCTGCTCACCCCCTGTAATCAGCAATGCTCTTAAGTCACCTTTGCAGATGCTCACACCTCAGCTTCTGCTCTTCAGATTTCCCCCAAGATGAGCACCAAAGCAAAGACTGAAGCAGTTATAGTACTGTGCATAAATTCTTCACACAGACAGTCACTGCCAGGCAGCACGAAGAAAAGAGCAGCAGTGAAAGCTGAGGTTTAAATAGAGGAAGAGACATCCTCAACGGAGCACGCTACAGGTGAGATTAATTTCATCTGGGTTAATCCCATCCTACAGCAGGTTCCAACAATAGATCACAGACACCTGGCAGAGGAGCTGAGGGGAAGCAGCACAGGTGTGGATATCTGCACTGTAGGCTTTGAAGTTTGGGCATGGCTTGGCTTCACTGTGCAGGTTAATTCAGAAGTTGTTATTTTAGAAAATGGGCCATGAGTGGATTCTGGTAAACTCTCCAGAGAATTCACATCAGTAGAAATATATTTTCAGCTTCCTTATGCAATTAATTTCTGTTCTTTATCAAGGCAAATGGTATTTGGAGAAGGTGAATACTATCATTCATGGTCTGTAGCCTGGATTCAGCTCATCAAAGTTTATGTAATTAACTGAGGCAGTAAAGTTCATCACTTATCTCTGTCTCTCTGAATGGAGGGAGAGAGGTGCTTCAAATGAGAATTTATGCCTCCTCAAGTCTGAATTTTCCCAAAGAAATTGTATTTTTGTGGTAAATTATTGCTTTTTTTCCCAAAGTACATTTTATTATGTAATAAAAAACATTTCAAAAGTTGAAAACCCACACGAAACAGAAAATCTAGTTTCATCACAGATCCGTTTTCTACCCACTGCCCCAGTTCATGATTTAACAGCGTGGACAGAGTTGCAAAATAATACGTCTCGGTGTAAGAGAGTCCAGGAACGTTGTGTGGTCGTACTGCTAGCATAACAATACAATCTTCCAAATTGTGTTCTCTGTATAAATCACAGAACAAATTGAGCAAATAAAAGAAAAATACAATAGTGGAGGATTCTGTTTCTCATTTCAGCGGTCTGGTTCCAGTTCACAGCTCTTCAGTCTGAAAACAAGGCTGATGCCACACTTGCAGCCTAGCACATAGATCCCCGGCATGTGGTTGCATTCTTGCTGTTTGTGTGCTTCTGATCCTTGTGGGATTTTATTTACAGATGACTTTATGTGCCTATAGTGCTCATCACAAACGGCATTAACTTCAAAAACTAAACTCATGAAATTAAGGTTGATCATGCCAAAGTTCTTAGCCTGTGTTTTCAACAAATCTGTTGAGGATGAACAGCACAAGATAAGCAGACTTTTCCTTCAAGATAAGCTTTACTTTCTTGCCGTGTGAGATTCTCTTGTAGCCAGCGAGATGAACGTTTATTAAAATTTCAATAAACAGTAATTCACAGAAGATAAAAATGTTCCGCCTCGGAGCTAGCATGCCCTCCAAAAGTTATTTTGGGAAGGATGTTGCTGTAAGTACTGGGTCCTGTTGTTGATGTACTGCTTTGTCCCTGCTCTCTTTTACACTCAGAGCATGAGACTACAGCAGAATGTGTAAAGCAGTATTAATGGACTGATACAGAAGAGCTCGTGGTGGGAAATTCAGAGGTGATGTCAGCCTCTGGGACTTCTTTTTCACTCTGCTTGTGATTATCACTGTTACCTTGTGCTTATGTGATTTGGTCTTACAGTATATTTACACCACAGATCTTCAGGGCAGGAACTAAATTTTGGCTGGTATTTGGAGCCTTTAATAACATGGTTTACTGATAGGAGCTTTACCGATAGCTTTTTTTTTTTTTTTTTTTTTTTTGCACAACTTACGATTTCTTTTATACCTAGGTGGAGTTTAACCTTCTTAATTGACCTCAGAAAAGAAAGCACATTTTATTTCGGGACGTCTTTGCAGTTATTTTAGTCCTCTCCTGGTTTCGTAGGGTGCTTACGCAGGAATGGAGACATCACTTTCCAGCTGCCGTCCCCCACGGCGGGCGGCACAAAGCGCTCTTGTCAGCTGCTGGTCAGGGCTCGATGTAAACAATCACAGATGAGTGCCTCGGCGCCTGTCTCCCTTGAATGCTGATCTTCAAGCAAAGATGCCGCTTGAAATCGAACACGTCTTTATAAACGGGGACAGAGAACAAACCT
The DNA here is from genome assembly GCA_011075105.1 of Heteronetta atricapilla. Taxonomy (NCBI): domain Eukaryota; kingdom Metazoa; phylum Chordata; class Aves; order Anseriformes; family Anatidae; genus Heteronetta; species Heteronetta atricapilla. Next base: position 5,703,098 of record CM021754.1, on the reverse strand, counting down.
TATCGGCAGCTTGGTCGCCGTTCAGGTCACTTGCGAGGTCCGAGTGGCAAACAGATCCTAAAAGCATTGCCACATAAAAAATGTTCAAGCCACTGATGATGGAGAAAGAATTGAGGGAGGCAGAGGATAATTACCTGGCTTGGACCTCTGCCAGGAGAATCGTATCAACACTCTACTTGTCATGTATAACATTATAGGGTCTTTAATGGGATTAATTCATTGCAGTTGGTTATTCAGATAAGGACGTACGGCTTGTACAGGCTCGCACCTGTTGCCCATCCATGTGACGGTGGCTCAGCGTGGGGCAGCAGGAACGTGCCCTCCATGTCACTACCAGGATACTTCCACCAGCCCAAGAAGGATCCTCTTGTCCTGCGTGAGCTTCTCCTGGCGGCTCGACCTGCAGGAGCGGGCAGGGCCACAGCTCCAAGCACGCCGCTGCCCACGGACGGCAGTGCTCTGAGCCTGTGCTGCTGGAGAAAGCCAGTTCACTCTGTGCACTGATTAACATATTATTCCCACCAGCGTTCTGAAGGAAGGAGGTTGCTGTGTGGGCTGCCTGTCTCTCTCTCTGTCTCACTGCACATCTAGGATGCTGCCAGTAGCATTCACTGCCTCGGCGGCCGGCTAGTATGAATTCTTCACAGTAAACTTGTGACATTCAGATCCGTATAAAGCAGAGCCCTTCAAGTGGTCTAGCTGTGGCATTCGTTTCCTGCATTAAGTCCGTTACAGAAAGGGAAATAAAGCGGGATGCGGTGTGAATAGCAATGGTGGCTGCGGGAACTGGCTGTACAGCGGCGCTGAGTGGCTCCGAGCCCCCAGCCCCACGCAGGAACGTGCTGCCTGGGGGAACAGCAGCTCGTCCCTGCCCAGCCACCACCTTCAGGCCACGTCTCGACTTGTACGAGCACTGTATGATTATTGCAGATGAGGCATGGCAGAAGACGACCTGTATTTCATAGCTGCGTTTTCCAATCGCGTTGTTTGTTTGCCCCAGGGTATTTATGGAGCGTGTCTTGCTTTGCATCTTTGCAGCATCTAATGCAGGTGGCTCCCAGGCACGACGAGCAGCAATAACAATTGTCATGGTCTTCATCACCATCATAAAATTAGAGATTTCACATTTGTTTTCTGTACTTACCGGTAGAAAAAAGGCACTAGAGCTCAGGAAGCTCAAGTTTCTGGACTCTGGAAGCTGCATGATCTTGTGGCTGAGCAGAAGAGCCCTGCTGAGCTCTGGTGTTTGCTCATCTGCTGCTGCTGCGACCCTCTGCAGTACCTCACAGTGCTCCTGCCTGTGAAATGTTCCCATTCTAATTATCCAAAGTGTTTAATAAGGAACAGGAATATTGCTAGTAATTTAGCATATCATTAATGATGTATGGCATTAACGCATGTATCACTGAAATCAACCTTTAGTTCAGATGATACATCTTCTGGCTTTGGAAACATAATGGTTTCCACGTTTTATTACTTCAGCTTCTTGCAGCTTTGAAAGATTTTCCATAAGACTCTAAACTCCATTAGGATATGCCCTAAGCTATCTGACACTGCTTATGAAAACTTCCCATGCAAGAACTGAAATGACTGCCCATACTTCCTACTTGCTAAAGAGACATTTTTAGGAGTCATACTTTGCCTTGTCTATAATGCTATTTCTATGGATTTTTTAAAATTTTTTGTATATATTTTCTTTTATTTGGCATTTTTGTGCATCCCTGAACAGGTGCTTTCTCCTGGGAAATAGCTTGAAGCTTTTTGGCATAGGCATCTCTGTACACATTAGCTTATGTCATTCTCGGGGGAGGACTAACCAGAGCATGACATCGGGCTCTTCTGCTTGAGATCCCGCGCACAATGCCAGGTGGGGCTGCCTGCCAGCAGCTCCCCGAGCCTCGCATGCCGTGCGGGCAAGAAAGCGTCTCAGCCTCGAGTCGTCTGCGGGCTCTGAAGGTCTGAGCCCGGAGCTTATAAGATACCGAGCTTGTTTTAAATGCAGCAGCTGAGAAATGGCGAAAGGCAAAATTGTAAATGTGGTGTAAATTTTGCTTATGTTCTTCAGTAAGATTTGCTTTGAGGCTGAACGAGTACTGCTGGAAAGCTCAGAGCCTCTCCTGTGGCTGTGATTTTCCAATTCGGTTCTCAACTGGTGAGAAAAACTGCCTGGTGTTTGTACCTTTGCTTTCAGAAGCATCTCACCGATATCTCTCTGCCACTAGCTATAACATCTTCAAGCTAGAAATGAGATTCATCCTCTGTCGGTGTCCCTGCACATGAAACAGCATAGCCAGGAGTGCTCTGGCACGGGGGTCGGGGACTCGGGCTTCCTCTGCATACAGGATGGGAAACCGAGACTCTCATGAAAGGCAATGAGAAAACTGCTTCAGCAACAGTTGGGGAACTGAAGAAAAGGTGCTCAGAGATGCTGCATGGGGTAAGGGACCCTCCTGACTGCAGCATTAGCTAGCGGTGCCCGCAGTCACTGTGAAAGGAGGTCACCGCCGAGCCTGCTGAAACATCGCCAGGAGCTGCTGCTTTGTGGCCAGCCGTGTTCTCACCCTCAGCAGTTTTTCCATGGCTGAAGCACGCTGATGGCCACAGTAAGAGCACAAATTACTTTTGGAATCCAAAGCTCTGCCCACGTCTTTGCTCTGCTTTTCTTCCCCATTCTTGTTTAGTCTCCCACTGACCCCATCTGTGAGAGGCAGGGTTCCTGTGACGGCAACAGACACCTTGTAATGACCTGGAGACGCTCGGTCAGGTGCACTCAGCAGGTGCTTACAAGTCCACCGGCAGGTGAATACAGCCAGGCACACCGCTTGGAAGCCCCTCCATCACCCGTCTGTGCTTTATTTTGTCCCCAGTGAGCCTCTGAGAGCCCAGCATTGGAAACTGCAGTAGGGGAGGAAGAGCTGCAGGCTGGGTGGGGGCTTGGCAGGGCAGTGCCTTGCTCCCCTCCCAGCCTGTGCCCAGGACACGCTGCTGGTAGCCGGGTTCGTTATGTTGGTCACACATTGTGCCTCTCTCTGCCGGCTTGGCAAGGTGGTGACATTGTCTTTTTGGCGTTGCCAAACATGCCAGTGCTGCTCTGTTCTTTGGGAGCATTTCTGAGGGCTGATTGTTCCCTGCTTTTGGCTCCCTGGAGAGCCACAGCTCCATCTTCTGCCTGCTGCTCCTTTTTGGTCCCCCACCTTCTAGGCTCGCAACCTTTCTGCACAAACCTGAGGGCATTTCTTGCCATTTCCCCGGGAATTAATGGAGCCATTATGGCACATTTCTGCCTGGTCTGACACGCTCAATTTCACCTTAACGCCAGCATAGGCTCATCCGTCAGTGCGGGGATTCCGAGATGTGTGACAGCCTTGCACAGGGGGATGGCCTAAGCAAAGGTCTGATGTGCTGGGCAGAGGTGAAGGCCAGAAAGAAAAGAAGAGAAAAGAAAAAGAGGATTGGTCAAAGGAAGATCACTAACTTAAGGAGATTTATTGAAAAAAAAAAAAAAAAAAAAAAAAAGTGAGGCGTGTTTGGTTAAAGAGTACGTTAATGCATCAGGAAAAATGTTTGGATGGCAGCTGTTCTGTTCTGGGTGATTCTCTGGTTTGAGAACAGATCAACCATTTTGGTGAAGGAAACTTCTCTGGCAGTGAAGAGCTCTGTCTCTTTGCCGTGTTTGGCTGCTGTGGAGTTTTGCCAAACCAGAGACCCGAGGGCTGAGAGGACACTGCAGGCTGTCGGTCAGCCGGTGACCCGCTGGATATCGATTGCTGGCGCTGATGAGTTTGTGACAGGGATAAGCAAATGCCCTGGGGAATTCTGTGCCTGGCAGGCAGCCCACATCCATACCCAGAGCAGGGGCTGGAGCTGAACATGAAGACTACGTGTCAGCTGCACTGACCCCACCTCAGTCTCCCAGGAAATAGTGCTCACAACAGAGGTCTTTTGGGAGACCTGAACGTCCTTTGGCAGCCTTTACACACACAGCAGCGCACACATGAAGCTTTCTCTCTTTCCAAACCCTAACCCTAATTAGAGTCATAGAATTTCAGGTTGGAAATGAGGAGATATTTATTCTCAGAAAGAGTGGTCAGGCGTTGGGAGGGGATGCCCAGGGAGGTGGTGGAGTCACCATCCCTGGGGGTGTCCAAGGAAAGGTTGGACATGGCGCTTAGGGATGTGGTTAGTGGGTGATAGTGGTAGTAGGGGATGGTTGGACCAGGTGTTCTTGGAGGTTCTGTCCTACCTTAATGAGTCTATGATTAATGAATGGTGTGGGCTAAGGTTCTGGGAGCATCTTTCCTCAAAAAAGCAGATGGCACGGGCTGTTCATCAGCATCTCTCTAGGTCTCAGTGCTGCTCAGAGGTCTGGTTCTGCATGCTGACTGTCGGCTCTTCTACTTTAGGCTCCTGCTGGAGATACAGAAGACACTTTTTTTTTCTCCTTTGCCATTCCTTAGAACATCTGCTAGCAAGTCCAGATGTCAGTAGCAACTTTCTTCAGGTGCCAGGCAGTTTAAACTGAAAGCAGGATCCTTGGCTGTGGTCTAGCAAGTGCATTGTTTTGGGAGGGCAGGGCTGGCTCTGTTACTTTAGGAGCTCTCAGACAAACACAAACAAAAAGCAAAACAAAGTCACTGTTTTAAAGCAATTTGGCTTTCTTTGCCTATGTGAAGTACCAAGGGCTAGAAGACAAGTTTACTAAACAGATTAAATTCATCGCTCCTTCAAACAGATTTCCCCAAGTGCAAGAAGCCCACCCCAGGCCTGTAACGTAGGATAAATCTCATTTTTCCTCTGGATATAGAAATGTAACTGGATTTCTTGATAGCAGCGATCTTCCTACAAAGTTTTCATGTAGTTTCAGTGCTGGGCATATTTGATATAAAATATAAGCTAACCAAACGAAGCCACACTGATAAAACATGGACTTCCTCTTCTGCTGCTACTCAATTAAGAAAGGGGACCGTGACCAGGAGAGAAAACATTGGGCTCCGAGCAGGTCCAGACTTTATAAAAGACAAAAGCTGAAGGCTGTGCTTGGGTGTGAGTGAGTGGTGGCTGTGTCCCGGTCACCTTCTAACAACATCCCACTAAATTCAGCCACTCCGTGCCCCGTGCTTCCATGCGAATCAAGTTCCTGAGTCCCAGCCTGGACTGGGACAGAAACTAGAAAATGCCTCCTCTCGTGAGGCAACCACCCCGCTGCCACCTGGGCCGAGGTTTGCTCAGAAGGAAGGCTTTGACATTTTTTTTTTTTACTGTTCATATTTCAGTTGTGGTTTCTTTTGATGAGTTCATTTGCCTTTGTGTGGGTTGTCTGATTGCAAGGCATTCCTTCACAGAGATAACATAAATATTTACATGGTACCCTACATCAGAAGCCTCTTTTAAAAATAGAGCGATTTCACCATTTACAGTCTGCAAGTAACACTTGCAATTAACCACAACGGGTTGCTGGCATTAGCATCCAAGAGACAGATCAAAATTTACAGGGTCTGATGTCATGGTGACCGGAGGGCTTTTTTTAATGAGCGTCTCAAGAAAATTTGTAGCCTCTATATTGCTAAAGAGCAGCTCTGCACCAAATTTCAGATTGACCACAGTTTTTGACCAGACAGTGACACAGTGCACGAGTGTGCTCTGTGAAATGTCGTTCTTGTATTAGCTTTGCTTGGGTTACGAAGGACATTTTACGGCTGGCTGCAGGTAAGGCAGAAAGCTGCCAGCAGCATCGCGCCTTGCCGCAGTTTTGGTGCTGGGTGGTGGTTGCAACGTGTGCAATGCTAGCGATGGTTTAGTAAGCACTGCCTGAAAGCACCTTCTGGGAAACTATTAGCCATGCTAAGGGCATCTCCTGCCCCTTCCTGAGGTCTTCAGGGAAAAGTCTTGATCAGATGCTTCCCTGCAGGAAGCTCATTGAGTAGAGCAGAAGGATCAGACCAAGCTGAGACATCCCAAGCATGGAGACAAGTCAGTGTGCAGATGAAGCCGAGACCCAAGATTCCCCTCCAGGAAACAGACCTATTTTATGTGCCTTTTTTTTCTGACAAACGGATGATGCCGCATCACATTGCCCTTTGGGTCACCAAGCTCCCAATTCCCATGGGCAGAGCCGCCAAACGGACGGAGCCACGGTGCCTGGAAGCAGCCCTGCTCCTACCCGCAGTGCCTGCCCAGGGAAGGTGGTGGGAGGGCAGCTGGAGCTGGGGACCCTCCTCACACCCCTTCTCCTGCAGCCTTGCAGCAGCCTTGTGGGGGTCCCGCCGCTTCTCCCCTTCACGTGGGAGCAGCAGAGCTTCTGTCACCAGCCGAACTTTATTGCCCTCCTCCGCTACCTCCACGGCGGAGTGTAGCTGTCCTCAGGCCTGCTGCTCCTGCAATATAATTCCCCCTTTTTGGCCGAAGCCAGCTGTTTCTGGTAGTCTATTCTCCTGAGCCTTTTGGCACCGCAAGCTGCTGTGTCAAAATAAAACACGATCCCCTGCACTCCCCGGCGTTGGAGGTAAAGGATGCCGGTGTGCACAGGGCACTATATTTTCCGCAGCAAGTTATGCTTGGAGCCCAGCGAGAGGTGCGGGGAGGCTGTCAACTCGTTTTTCACCAGAGTTCAAACACGGGCTAACAAACAAGTGCCTGGGCCTTCCCAGCCGGCGTCCTGCTGAATCACAGTGACATGCAGCCGCGTCCTCACACCGCGAAGAGGTTTTTGCTCTCCTCCTTCCCTTCAGGACTCTGCACATTTCAGCCCCTTTTCACTTTGAGTCTTCTTCAGGCACTGCGCTGAGTTTCCTGCCTGCCAGTTCGGGTTTAAAGCTGCCTGCCTGCTTGGTTCCCCCGAGGGCAAGGCAGCGCTGGTGGGACCCGGAGTCAGAAAGTCTCGAAGCGCCCCAGGAGGTTCTCGGTGCCGGAGGCGAGCAGAATTCCTGACTTGGAAAGGGCTCGGGGATCTGAACGTTTTCTCCTTGTTATCCACCCACCTGCCCGGCCGAGGATCCGATGTCGTGTGGGTGTGCTGTGCAGGAGGAATGCGTGACCACGAAAACAAACACGGTCTGGCGATTAAAGCGCGTCGAGGAGATCCGCGGGGAGCGGGGGGAAGAGGGGTCTGAGAAGGGAAGTGGGAGCTGGCTCCTGTTCCTGGCCACTGACCGGCTGTGTGACCTGGAGCGAATCCCATCTCCTCTCTGTGCCTGCTTTTCCCTTTTGATATGTCAAGTGGGATGATGTCCCTTACCTAGTTCCCAGGCGGGGGAGAAAGGCAGCCTCATTACTATTTCCCATATCACCCTCGGCAGCCTCAGCAAGGGTCGGGCCCCTTTTGCTGGGACATCCCCGCGATGAGGGCCCTGTCCTGAGCGCCAGGAGGCAGGGGACGGAGCGGTGCCACGCTGCAAAGGGGACCGAGACTCAGAGGAACTGCCTCTGAGCAGAAACACAGAAACTCCTAGAACATCACGGCACATGGAAGGTGTTGACGTGAGGCCTTGAAAAACGAGTCTGAGAGCACCAGCGGTGTGTTGACACAACCACACAAGGCTATGACCGATTGTTTCTCCCTCCTGCCAGCTCCAGGGTGCTCTCGTGGCATGCTGGGGACACTGGGTCCCTGCGGAGCAGCTCCCGGGGCTGCTCTGGGGAAGGGGCTTCCCCTCCGACGGGGCCAAGAAGAGCCAGGTGCCCTCCGAAATGATGCAGCCGCTGCAATGAGTATGGGCTAAGCACATTTTAAAATGAAACACGGAGGAAACGAAAAGCATTTGCTGTTTTGGAGCAAGGAAAATGGCAGAGCTCGAGCAAGAAGCTACAGCGTACAGACACGGAGATACGGCTCCAAAGGGACACTGCTGTTGGCACACACCGGCAAGGGGAGGAGAGGTGTTGAAAAGTCTCACCTCTGCTCTCACCCTGGCTTGCAGAGCCCTTGCTGTCAGCCTGGGGGTTTAACTTTCTGTGCAGTCTCAGACGATGAGCTCCTCGCTGTAGGTATTGCAATGAGGAGCCCACATGCCAAAATCTGCTGGCGCATCGAAAACCTGCCTGAGTCAGAGCTGAAACGCCAGCTCAAGCTCCGCAACAGCTGCAGGAGCAATAGGGGAGGCAGGAAGGGGTCGGGGAGTTTCAGAGCGGTGAGAACAGTGCTGCTGGCAAACTGGGAGGTTGGAAATGACTACGGCTTTAAAGAATTGGAGGAATGCAACTCTGTTTACAAGCAAATAAATAGAAATAACTTGCAGAGCTGTGTAGCACATAGAGGAATATACGTCCCACTTGTGCCCTGTCAGAGAATAGCTTCTTGGATGCTGTCTCTAAAGCTGTAGATGCTGGAACGGACACGAGGGACCTGGAAGATGCTTACTACTGCCAGCCTTCATGAGAAATAGCTGTGAAAAAGGGCAAAAGATCAGGCAGAGGGCTGGGAGCGCTCAGCCTTGCGTTGATGACCCAATTAACCCTCCACACCCTAAACATTTCAAATATTTGATGTGTGACTCCGCACAACTTTCCTGCTTGGGGTTTTTAATATCTGCACAGAGATGCTGATGAGATAAAGCTTTGTTTTCTTTTGTCGGGAGAACGGTTATAAAGGGAAAATAGCGTGGCTGCCTTTCGCAAGTTGAGATGGGTACCAGCGTTTCCAGCCCGTGACAGCATTGGGTAGTTCTCTGTGCACCCAGCTATCAGCAGCACCCCTGCTGTGATGCTCACTGCTTTCATTCTCCATCGTGCAGGATGGGGCAAGAGTCAGGTTAGCCCAGCTGGGTGGAAATTTTCCTGTCTCTAAGCGATTCTGCTTCTGCCTTTACCAGAAAGTGGCTTTGGAGTTAAAAACACAGGCGAGAGCACTTTCAACCAAGGTAAGTGATGGAGTGGATAGAGCTCCTCCTGGCCACAGTTGATCCTTTCCCAATCTGTATCTGGGAATTATGGTTGTGATAAATACAGGGCACTGCAACTTTAATGAAAGGGGCGCTTATTGAGTGAAGTGCCAGTGTCTCCAGGTGGCTTGCACAATTAGAAATTCCCTTTAGTCAATCCTCTGGCATGGATTTATGAAGCAAATGCAGTTGCCCAAGTGATTCAAAGCCCTGTATCTCTTTTAAAATATGCTGCACGCATGCCATCGGGCAGCCAGGAAGCTGCTCCTTACCATGCTTTAATTTATCTCCACGATACAAGTGAAGTCAGAAGGGACACCGCAACGATACTTCAGCGTTGCTTCTTGAGTTATTTCGTGGTGTGCCCTAGTGCAGAGCTCACAGATTCACGAGCGGGGATCACAGGAGGCGATTCCCTGCCGCAGCGAGACTCGGCGGCTGCAGAAACGCCTCCCTGGCACATGTTTGTAATCGAAACCAGTTAAAACCTCGTCGAGCAGGGGCTGGGGGTAGGAAGTTTCTTCCCAGAAATAAACACGAGGGTGGGAGTAATTTCCATGTTTTTTCATTCTAAGCTAAAAATAAGCATCTTTCCCATTGAGAAGGGATGCTTTATTTTATCAGATAGTCTCATCTTATTATGTTAATTTCGTATTTGGGCTATGATATACGAGAGTGAGACCCTCGTATAGTTTTTCACCGGGGAGGATACGTTCTGATACCGTCTCTGTGTAGCACTCACATTCCTGTTTTACCACACGGACAAATAAATAGCTGGAAATTACCCAGCGCTACCTGGCTGCACAGGCACATGAACGCAGAGCAATTTTTCTGCATGTCCTGACTCAAAACCCTGAGTCCTGGTTTGTCTTTCATGTTTTCCAGTATTTAGGGTGGAGAATTCGTCTTCTGTGATGCCCCAGTAGCAGGCACAATGGACATTAAGCTCAGCTGGGATCTCCGTGGGCTCATGTAGCAATACTCCTGAATGCTGAATTTATTACGAATAATCAGGCCCTTCCTCACAGGCAGGGATGAGCCAGGAGATTTCATCTTGGAGTCTTTAACTGGAAATTCTTGTTCTGGATCCAAATCCTTGCTGTAAACCCAGTCATTCATCTCCTGGCTGGCAGTGACAGCCATGCCCCGTTCTGTTTGGGTTAAGGGGCTCAGATATTAGTGCAAATCAGAACTAAGTCCCTCAGTCATGGGCCTTGTGAGTACTTGTAAATCAGAAGCATCACAGAGAAAGGAGCTGCTTAGGTCAGCAAAGCTCAGAGAATGAATCCCCCCTTGGAAAGAACAAAACAAAATCAACAACAAAAAATGACCACTACCAACAACAAAGACCTAGCTATGAAGTTGGCATTTTATAACATTTTCTTCCTCTTAGAGGCTTCTTGTGACTTGTGGCAATACACTGGCCTGCATGAATTCATCATGTGGGGCAAGGAAGATTGGAAAGCATTCAAATCATGCACACCTCAGCTGTTATGCAAGTAATAAATAATAATAATGATTTGCAGTTACTTCCTAACATAATTTAGTTTTTAAAGAAGAGCTGAAAGTAACCTTCCTTTTTCCTAAAGCGGCTGTGACACAGGCCCCAATGGGGCCGATGAGGATTTAATTGTGGCACTAAGTAATTTATCTGATGTAGAACATCAGGAACAGAAGTGGAGCAGGTTAGCAGCGGGACTATTGCGTTGTTGCAAGACCTTTGCTGACATTCAGCTGTTGGGAGGATAACTGTAAAATAGGAAGGTGACTTCTTGGCTTTTAGGTCAAACCTTCACCGTTCTGAGCTCTGGATTTTGTGGGGAGTTTTAACCTTAAGGTACCCATAGCATTAAAAGCACAAAGCTTTTGGATTGTCCTGGTGACACTGGTTGAGCTCGGTTTGCAGGGAGTTAATGAATCAGAAGCGATGGCAGCACTTCAGATCTCCATATTGCTGGATTCTCCGTGATCCCCAGGGAATGAACCATAAACGGCTTCACTGCAGAGCTGTGACACCTTCAGCATCAGTCAGGCAGTGATGGCCACAATAATTCCCCTAAATTCTATCCTATAAAACAACGTCCCTGCTGGACAGGGCAGAAAAACGCCTGGTAGGGTTTCCCTGGGATGGATTGTTTCTGGTTTCAGCTTTGCAGAATGCAAACCATGGTCTAACCTTGCTGGTGCAGCTCTGCCAGCTTCAGATGGTGAAATCCTATGGGTTCAGTGCATGGAGAGTGGGCAACACGTTCAGGGGCCGAGCTGACACCACAAATCACCAGAACAAGCACACCAGAGCAGGAGCAATGCCAAGTACAAGGACAGGAGGCCAGCAGCTTGTTAAACACCTCATAGACTGCAGCTGGATACAAACGTTAAGGAATTAAATAGAGACACGGGTAAGTGCAAAGGCTCTCTCTCACGCAGGCTGTTCCCAGCAGGAAGCCCCCAGCCCGTGTCCAGGCCCCCCCTGCATCCACGTGTGCTCGCAGAGCGGACCCAGGTGGGGCTGCACCGGAGCAGTGTTAAGGGAATTAAATGAAGCCTGCCACGTAGCAGAGCTGCTGGTTATGTTTTCTAAGGTTTGTTTTGTATTTTACTATTGAGCAGAAGTAGCAGAATTGCCCTTCGAAACAACAAAATCAAGGAGACACAACTAATACTGAAGTTGTACTCACAGTCACTACTTGGTCCCTCTCGCAAATTAAGCTCAGGTTTTGGCTTATATACCAAGCTGGAAATAGCAAGGCAATATGTACGGCCAGTATTTCATGTGCCATTCCTTTTAGATGATTAGATGGAGGCAAATGACAGCGCCTCTGATTTAAGGCCATTGACTTTTTCTTATTTCTCGAGATGGGTGCAGCAGAGACCCATCAATTAAGTTCTTATAAGAACTGCCTTTACAGTGCTTATTTGAGTGCAATTCTCTATTAAAATGCAATGTATCAGTGAGATAGAAAGAAACACCAATGACTGCTCCCCAAATGTTTACCTTTTTATAGCAAGGAAAGGTAAACATGCAGCCAAATCCTCTTTTCTCCCCCTCCCTCTTTGGAGAGGTGGGTAGAAACTGTAAATATTGGTACAAACGCATCCTAGATGTTTTCCAGGTACCCACCAAACAAACAAATCACTGACTGCTCAGAATTTGTAGCCTCCCCCAGGACCTAACCCACTTTACCTGCTGAACGTTACGTTGACTCGGTTTTGTGAAGGAGGTGCTTGACACAAGGGCTCTGTCAGAGATTAATAGTCACCGAGCAGCTCTAGTTAGGGAAATGCTTCTCGCTGCTGCAGGTGATATCTATCTTAAAGAAATAAAGCCAGAGCTATCATCCAGATGACAAGCCGGCAGAGAAATCCATGGTGTGTATGTTCGAGCAAAGCAACCTTAAGAGAATAGAGAGAGTGATTTAATAAGCCAGAGAAATTGGCAGATCCCTCATCCCATTCTCGGGGAGACAATGAGAATGAGGCAAAGTCACCGGGACTTAAAACTTCTCTGTCAAATTAAGCACGTGCGTTATTGCTTTGCTGCTTGGTGGCCCACGTCCCAGGGATATACAGAAGAAAAAAAAAAAAAGGATTTATGTCCCTGCGTTACAGGAGATGAGATACCACGATTCCCTCTTGCAACAAACAGGGTGGGCTGCGCAGGTGGCACCAACGCCACCCCTAAGGGCAGGAGAGACCCAAAAAGCAGAGCCACGACCACCCGCGGTCTGCTGGAACAGCAGCCAGGGAGCGGCAGAAGGAAGCAACCAAAGGAGGAGGTGGGTTTGTGCTCCTCGCTCCCCTGCCAGGAGAGCTTGTGTGGGCGACAAACAGACGGCAGGAGTGCAGGTCTGGGTGTGCTCGTCCCAGACAGAAGGAAGCTCCTGATGGCATAAGCCTCGTCCTGCCTCCTCCGTGTTTTCACCTCCTTCGTGTTTTTTGTTTCCTTTTGCTTGGTGGCTGGGGAGTAAGGACTCCTGGATGATGCAAAAACACCTGAGAATGGGGAAGATGCAAACCCTGGCTGGGTTTTGGGTTTCTCTTTTCTATTACTTGCTGGAGACGGGACTTTTCCCTACATTTTGAAAGGGGGTCTGTGGTGAGGGTATTGTCTCCCTCTGGTCCAGGCGCTGGAGGACGGGTGGACAAAGGGCTGAGTCAGGACGACTAGCTTTCAGGTGCTTTCCTTGCACTGTGGGCACATTTTTCAGACTTACTGTGCCCTCTTTTTGCTGTCCTGTACCCCTAACTCCGCACTACAGCTCCAGAAAAGCCTAAAAACAGGGTAAACTTTTCCTCTCCCCCCTTTCTTTTTAGATCAAACAAGCAGCTCCTGAATGCCATCCCTGCTGCTGACAGCTCAGACCCAGTCCCTGCTACAGCATTGTGTGCGTTTGGCATTTGACAGATGAATTTGTCTCTGCATTTTTCAGTCCTAAGGACAAGTTGTACAAACTGGAGAGCAGAAAATTCGTTCTGCCTTCGCAGCCTCACAAAAGCTTCCAGTTGCTATCACACGTTGCGTGCCCCAGACGCGGCAAGGATCCCGTCAGGGCTTGGCATCAGGTTGGTGTATTTGTGCCCGCACAATAGGAAGGTGGAAGAAAACAAGATAAACTGGCCAAAAATTAAGGGAGGAAACGGGCACAAAGAGTTAATTCTACGGCCACTCCCTTCGTGTAAATATTCAGTCCTTTCTTTGGGGGGGATCCCAAATCGTGACTGTTTACCAGCTTGCTACAAACAGAGGCTTTCATTGATAGACGATTACAGCTCGGTTTCTGGACTGGCTGAGGCTGATCTACACCAGCTGAAGAAACAAGCCAGCTGTTACCACTGCCTCTGCACGGCAAGATGAAGGCTCTGCTCTGCCTTTCCACAAAGTCTCCTCACCCTGTCCCCATCCTTATCAGCTGCTCGTCCTCTTCGGTCTTCCCAGGACTCGCCTTTTACTGCTTTGTGGCCCAGTTTGCAGAACTATTTTTGTTAGCAAACCGTCTTCCACTCCCACGTTGCAATGGATTAAGAGCTTATAATTGCTGTTGCTTTAAACTCCTCGCTACATCGCTGGTCAAAGCAGGTTTAATTAAAACAGCAGCAGCCGCCTGTCTACTGAAGGGCTCCCAGAGCTGGCAGCAAGCAGCGGGAGTTTACAGGAGCGCATCCCTGGTACCTGCAGGGCCCTAGGGCCTTTCAGGGCAGCCTGGATGTGCATAAACAAGCCACTGCTCCCTACAGGCAGCCTTCTTGCAGGATCCAGAGTGATTTTTCTGCACGCTTCACTCCCACCGAGAGCTCCTTGCGAGCAGAAGCCAGCAGCTCACCAGCATCGCGCCCAGCGCAGGCTGCATCAGCTGCCTGGCTGTGCTCGGCTCCCGCAGCCGAGGGGTTTGCCTACAAACACTCCTTCACATGGAGGGTGGGGGTGCAGAATCACCGCCCAAGTATTCAGCCGAGGGATTTTCAAGTCTCCTTTTTCTCACTTGTGCACCGAGTGCCTCCTTCTCACGGCTGCTTCCTTGCCTCCGCTGCCAGCGCGGGGAGGGACTGTGCGAACTTCCCCAGCAGCCTCGCTAGCAGCATTCAACAAATTCCTCCGTGGAGAGTCCTTAATAGCAGTCGCCCACAGCTCCTCTTTGTGCTTGTTCGCTCCTCTCCTGGCTGCTGCCAACGCGGAGCCTGCTGACCCACTTCCTCTGCGAGCCTCCCTCCTTGGGTTAATTCACAGGGAAGCGTTCCCAGTGCCTCAAGAAGCGGCAAAGCGAGCTCTCTGCAGCGCTTCGCAGAGGAGGGAGCACATCCATGTGAGCGCACAGCAGGAGCCAAGGCTGACTGTTGATGCAACATATCTAAGTGCAATGTAAACACCGAGGCAGCAGATGATTCGGTGCCGGGAGAGCTCGGCTCTAACCAAAATGCGGTTCATTAGCTGCAAGGGTTGCTGTAGCAAGTTCAAATGCAGCAAGAGGCAGGGGGTTGTGGAGGGAAGGGACAGCCCAGTTCAATTTTTGCAGCAAGCCCTGGCAGGGGGGTGCGTGGTGGGTATCCTTCAGCTCGTTCCCTGCCCGCTCCTTTCCCTGCAGGGTCATTTCAGCAAGTCCCCGTGGGGAGGAAGGGTCAGCAGCAGCCAGGATTTGTAACTAATTCTGGCCAGCATCTACATAGTCGTTGCTATTGAACGTCTGTCTCCAAAGTAACCCTCCAGTTCTACATGGCTCAAAATCAAGGTTTCTTGGCTGGTGAGGCAGCACCTCGGCCTGACAGTCCCAGGAATTTTTGTCCCTGGGTTTTTGGAAGAGCCCTGTGAAGAAATTCAGGATGAAGCCGTAGAAGGAAATGCTCTTTTTGTGTAATGCAGAGATAAGCTGCAGAACCCCTCACAGCAGCTCCAGAGCATGGCACTATTTGGCAAAGGAGCAGAATAAGGACTGTCAGAAATAACCCCGCATATCAGGAGGGGCATTTGGTGTCCTATTTGAAAACGTCATCTAACCCCACACAGCAGCTCTGCACAGACCGCGTGCGTAGCATCTGCTATCGCACACCCTTCTACACTGGGTATTCTTGTGCTTCTCTCTGGAGCATGCAGAGGATGTGGGTTGGGCCGCTTCAGTGGCTCTTTTGTTTGAAACTCCCCCACCTTCCCCCTCAAACAAAAATCTACTACTTCTTCAAATAATGTTATGTTTTCTTAGGAAAAAAAAAAAAAAAAACTGCACTGGTGGCATGGCCCACAAGAGCGGTGATGAACACTCTGCACAGCCCTGCTGAAAGCTGATGTTTAGGGATCAATTAACCTGTCACACCAGCAGCACCATAATTTTCAATGCAGTCATGCCTGATTTATCCCACTGTGAGCAAAGAATCCCGTTTCCTAGAGGTGGGAAGCTGACACAACCCCTGTGCTATGAAAGAAGAGCAGAGAACCAGACCGCAGGACCACAAGGGCCAGCTGCATTCGTCACTCGTGTAAGCACATTACCATGATTTCAATCACAGAAATAAGATGTGGGGTGATGCCATTCTTCATTCTCACATTTCCACGCTGTGCAGGGGCTGTGCTGTTTGTGTCTCCCTACAGTTTTCCTCAGGAGAGGCTGGGATATTCCCAACGAGACCGAGGAAGCAGTTGTAGCACTATTCCCCGAGCTTTAAGAACCATCATTTGACAGAGAGCAGTTCTGGATAGAGCAAGGTGAGGGTGTGTTGGAAAGCTCCTGCAGTGTGATGAGAGGTCATCCCAAACTTCACATGAGTTTCTGTTGAAGTTGATTTTCTTCCACAGTGACAGCACACGAGTTTCAAAGTTGTCAAAACTCAGCCACCGAGACTGCCATGAGACATTTGAGAAGAGCGAAGATCCCATTGTTCCCAACAAACTTAAGATTTTGAAAGCAGATTTCCATAATTGGACAGCCTTCATTAGTGGATGTTGCACATGAAGCTATTTTTTCCCCTTAGCCCTGTTTGTTTTTTCTCCCTCCCGATCTCATTTGCTGATGCAGATCTCAAATCAACACGCATCAGAAGCTCTCTTGAAAGAAAAGCATATTTTTGGTGTCTAAATATGTCCTGGTAAACAATGAGCCATCTCTTAAGCAGAGCAGGGCAGAACATCATTGGTAAAACTGCTTATAGGAAGAAACACTCAAGGGCAAAAGAAAAAGAGTCTTGAAGCCAAAGACAAATGCAATGACAAATCCCCACACAGGCTGGCTCCCACCTTACATAAATAGTTTCCAGCTCCTGCATTCACAGATGGAAGAGATGCAGCAATCATCATATGAAAGCAGCCAGGTATGCTCAGTTTAATGGGCTCTATGTTTTTTTCTGCAGTAATTTGTTCTTTATTGGGTTTAAACAAATTGAGTTGACCTTCACATGTGCTACCTAAGGATGCACCCGTTAGAATTGTAAGTCAACAAGGGAAAGCTGCTCTGGTCCGAGCTCCTGGATTGGCATTTCTTCACTCGTGCTTATACCTGGAGATGTATGCTCCCTGCAGCCATAGGAGCAGTACGAATTCAGGAAATAAAGATGAGTAGACAACATTTACTACAGCGATGCTTCTGGCTTCCTGCTGGTCAGAGCCTTCCTCATTCAGCAAAATAGAGGCCAAACACTTGGTGAATTGCTGGCTAAAATGCTGTTAGCATCTCTCTGGAGTTTGGGAAGAAACCCTGTTTTAAGCTGAAAGTACTGCTTAGGTTATGAACAGTCTGACTTTGAAGCAGTCTACAGGAGCTGGTTTGGAAGGATGGGGATCTAAATATTCTTTAAATAACCTATTCGTTCTAATTAGATACCACAGCCACTTATTTTCTCATCTGGAAAATGAACATTCCAGATGCAAAGGGGAGGTTTTCTTTCTTCTTTTTTTTTTTAAAAAAAAAAAAAAAAAAAAACTTTTTTGCTATTTAGTGAAATGTTTAAATGCCTTGTCACCACAGAAGAAACACACAAAAAAGTGACACTCGATGAAAGATTAAGGAAAATGGGGAAGATTAACAAAGCTTGATAGGCAGGCAATTAAAATAGAAGTGAAGGATCGTTAGTATTCATTACCAGAACACACAGGCAGGGAGGGCTGCAGCTGTAGGAAATCCCCAGTATACAACTGCAGAGAAGCCTTCCCCCAAATGTTTTGCTCTCTTCACTGCCGAGGTTCCCACTGGCAGTTAAGTGGATTAGGTGCTTTTGTTGCCTCTTTGCCCTCCAAGCCTTATGGGGACTAAAGGCGGCTTTGAAAGCCTTGAAATGCAGCACCAGGTTCAGGGCAGGTGAAGTGGCCGGTGCCACAGGGCCATCTCCTGCTCAAAGCCAAGGGCAGGCAGGACCCTGCTGCCCTGGGGATGTCGGGCAGGACGGGTGCATCACCCAGAGAAGCAAGGACCCAGCAGGCAGCCCTGGGAAGGAAAATAAGAGGAGCTGAACACGTGGCTCAGGTGCCTAGAAAACCTTTCACTGCATCGTGAAAGCAGAGCAGCATTGTTTGCATGTGACATCCCAGAAGGTCCCTCAAGACAGAAGAAAGCCCCAAAAGTTTCAACGGCTTCTTGCCAAGGGAGAAAACCAAATCAGATTCCTCCCCTCCAAGGCCACTGAAATTCTTGAATTAATCCTTTATGCTGTTTTGACAGTAACCAAATCGCATACCTGTCAGGTTTTGAAAGCCTCTGGACAAGCAAAGAAAGAATTTGTTTTCACTGGAACAGCCGTGGACATAAAGAGGAGTTTCCACCTAGCTCCATCTTTGTCCCCAGGACACAGACATCAGCCTTCCTGGCACCCATTTCCCTTAAGCAAGCTTGTTCATCAAAACCCAAGCTGATAATCACATGCAGCACAGAGTGCTAAACACAGATACGAAAGCGGGATAGAAAATGAGCCAGAGAGCTGTGGGAAGCCTGCTAGAGAACCGCTTGGAGCCACCACCGAGCCCAGGGAACAGCACTGGCTGTGCCTGGCCGGGTCCTCTGCAGGCAGGGCTCAGCTCTGCTCCCCGAGCACCAGCGGGGCCGTGGCATTGCACCTGCTGCGGATTACACCTGATCTGCCTCGGCAGCTGTGCGGAGAGAAGCCTCTTTGCTAATCCTTCTGCTAGCTGGGAAACAAAGATATTTCCTTCTGGGTCTCACTCGAGAGCAGCGAGCTGCAGCACGCCGCGGGCAGCGGGGTGTAGGAGGCAGCTCGGGCGCTGCAGAGAGCCCAGCTCCTCCAAGCTGTTCCCTCTGTACCACGGACTCATTAAGCTCCTGGTTCTGATAATACATTGTCTGATGGCTGCTGTGTGTCTACAGGGACACTTCCTTCTCTAAGGGGGAAAAAACATGGCACAGACTCTCACTTGCAGCCCTGTTGACGAGGTGGTCAGCCCCCAGCCTAGCCCCCACCATCCCTGAGCTTTTCCTTGCCTTGAACTCTGGTGTTCTCTTCAGCCCTGGCATTGATTTCCTTCTGAGTAACTTCAGGCTCATCAATTTCATGTTTCACAATCTGATCTGATAGATTAGGACGATTATTTAAAATGAGAGCCCAAATTAGCCATGTTACTGACAGGCAGAAAGGCGGCAAAGACTACCCCTGGCTTTTCATCCTCCTGTTGCAAATGCCACCTTTGTACCAGCACGCTTCTTACACGGCATTTGAATGGAAACACAGCCAGAGCTTGTTGGACCAACTCCTGGAGCTGATAGTTAGGAAGCTAAGATCAAAACATATGTGCACGGGGGGGCCGCACGCACACGGTGTGGGTACATCAACAGACAGACGGGCCTTGTGCGCGCACGCGGTGTGGCTCTGGGCACAGCCCCGCTCAGCAGCTACAGCTTGCGTTCCCTTCCTGTTCTCCCACCGATCTGAACCAGCTTTCCCAGTTGGTAATGGGTCCAAGCTGAGAACGGGAGCTGAACGCAGCCGGCGATGAAGCACCAGTAGCTCAGGCTGCCTTTGCAGGGCTCCACGTGGCAAGGGCGGCATTTTCCACTCAGCCCAGGCCAGAAGGATCCCTGCTTGCTCCTATGTGGTGGAAGGATTTTACTTTGTACCCACATCATCTAAAGGAGGACAGACAACAAGAACCCCCCAGGGGGTGAAAGCAGCCCTATATTCCCTGTAGCGCTCTGGTCAGTTCCCTGACGCAGGAGCAATAAAAACCACAAAACATTTGCCAGGCCAGCAGCAGAGCAGGTGCCAGCAAGCCAGCTATTTTGTTTCCTACCCTGGAGGGTCGAGAGGGCTGGGGAATGTCC
Source organism: Heteronetta atricapilla (assembly GCA_011075105.1). Lineage (NCBI taxonomy): Eukaryota > Metazoa > Chordata > Aves > Anseriformes > Anatidae > Heteronetta > Heteronetta atricapilla. Next base: position 5,683,474 of record CM021754.1, on the reverse strand, counting down.
CTTCACACCCTGCAGCCTGTTACCCACCCTGCCAGGAGCTCAGCACCTCCCCTGCACTGATCCTGCTGCACCTTTAAGCTCAGCAGCTGCTCCATCAGGACTGGGGGGCTCTGGCCTGGCTGCTATGGAAAGGGGCAAACTCGGACGGTAGGAAAGGCCATTATCAGCATGTAGCTGCAAGGAAAGATTTATTGCTCAAGCCATCTTCTTTCCTGTGCTTTGGGATCTTTTACTCAGCTGCTTTTCCTTGAAACTCTAATCAGCTTGACAGCCTGCTGGTTGGTGGCTGAGCAGGGCCATGTGCTGGTACCCGAGTTACATCCTCTCTTTAGAAATGGTTGGGCTTGATTTTAAGGTTCAATAGCATTTGTTCTTTTCCCCGAGTGAACAGAAAGACAGCTATTCCAGCAGATGCAGTTCACATTAGCTCTGCCATCACCTTTGGTCTTCCTTTCATCCTGAAGCGTTCACGTAATGGATGAACAAGCAAATAGAAGTCTGACCTGCCTCGCCTGTCCCGCAGACATCACCGCCATTCCCAGGCTGGCTTTGGACACTTGGCTCAGCACCCATCTCCACACCAGGCCTTTCAGTAGCATCCTGCTTTTTTTAAAGCAGGATCCTGCCCTGGATTTCACCACGCAGCCTCTCCCCAGTGCTCAACCCTCACAGGAAAACCAGGGTTGGAGGGTGCACGTGCGCAGCAGGCCAGCTCCAGCCTGCACAGCAGCTGCTGTTGACCCAGACAAAGCCCCACCACCTTCGTGTCTGCTGGTGGGCACACGATGAGAGCCCTCCTGTCTAGAAACAGAAGCCTGGATGGCCAACAGATGTTCTGTCCTTGCCTGATCCTTCACTCCCCATTGTGCAGATCCAGCCCAAGCAGGCAGAGCGGTCGCTCCCTGCAGGACAGCGGTGGGTTTTGTCTGGGTGGAAGGGCACCTCCATCATGAGAAAGGAAGGGGAAAAGCTTGCTTTGCAGAGGGAGGTACACGCTGTACTTGGCTGGATACTTTATTGGGAATGAGCTGAGCTGGTAAATGTCTGCTTTCTATTCTTTATTGTGTTCCAGCTTGCTGGAGACCTCCAGACATGCTCCACTTACAGAGCCTGCCTGCAGAATGGGCTAAATTAGAGGGCTGCTTCAGGGAGATTTTAAGGTATTTTTGGCCACAGTGAACTACTGTAGCTCATATACAGAAGTTGAGCTTTAAATATGGAAAAAGACAACAGCCCAGCTCCAAATGAGGCTGATGAACAAATCACGAAGGTTTCATAGCCCATTGAATCTTCAAGGAAGCATGAACACATGGCAGCCGCGTCTATCTGTGAACCACATACTCTATAGGTTCACGGAAAAATACTTTTTTTCTTCTTATTTTCCATTTTTGTTAGTGATTTGAAAGGAGAAATAAGGCTCCGTCTCTCCATTTCTTTAGGGATACTTGTTATGTGTGCCCGGTACCCTGGGGAGCCTGTCTCTGACTTGCAGCTAACAGACTTACAATACTAATGAGAAATAGATCATACAAATGATATAACCAAAGTGAATCAGTCTGAAACAGGAGGCAGGACTTCACAAACACTTCTGGATACTTCCTAATTGATAACAGCAAAGAAGAGCCCTCCTAGGAATAAAGGAAGATGCTCATAGCTGAAACAAAAGACTAGGAATCAAAACCACAGCACAGTATTTCTGGCACATGAGTTCTGCAAACTTGCAGACCTCTGAGTACAGTAGCACCATTACATACAAGAACAAAACATGCTCCAAAAGGATGTTAGGAACTTTCACAGGTACTGATAAGTTAAAAGGATGAACATTTCTAGAAAAGAGACTGGCTGAAGTGCTGATAAAAAAATAAATCAAAAAACAAAACCTGGACGCAAAGAACCTCTATTATTTTTGCTCATCATTGATGCAACTTTTCCATAGTTTTGTTTTGCCTCTCTTTTCTCCCAGGAGCACTGCATGAAGCAGACAAGAACATGAAAAAGATTCACCTGATCTATGTAAGTATATAATATATATATATATATATATATATATATATATATATATATATATATAAAGTCAGAGAGGGAGGTATTTCTAAGGAAGGCTATGCCAAAGGGAAAGGCATAAGCACAGCTTTTCTAGTTTAGCAGAGCCATTTAGGGATTTTTTTTGGCTTGTAGCATTTCAGAAAGCCATGTCAAGGTGTAAGTAGAAGCCAGCTGCAGCTTGCCAGCAGCTGAGGAGCCTTGCAGTGGCCTTGCCATTAGTTGCTTTAACTGCAGATACAGGTGGCTTCAGGTGAGCCCTGCTGCTAATTAATGCCCCTGCTCGTGTAAATGAAGCAGCACTTTGAAGCTGGAAGGAAACAAATTGGTCCTTAGGGAAGAGAGGGATGTGTGGCAATTGCATCATCTAAAAAGCATCGCACAGGCTGCCAGGCCACTTCACTTCCCACAGCAGGGGCTTTTGTGAAAGGAAACTGAGGATGAAAGGACCCCCTGGGGACCAGGGCCATGATACACCTGAGAGCTGCAGCGTTAAAGCTGCTGGGGCCTTTCTGCAAGTGTTTTATGATCCCAAACCTCTGCTCTTCCTAATCAGGTCAGGGCAAAATGGTATTAAATACACCACAGCCCAAGTGAAGATTGCAGGTGAGGGAGGACTGGGTTTGCGTCACTGAAAACATTTAAAAATTGAAAAGCTGCCAAAAAGGTTCCTTACCCACTGGAAGGGCAGCATTAGAGCCAGTACCCTGCTGCCTGCGGTGTCTGCTCTCAGTCAGCTGCGGCCGAGATCAGTTCCCCAGGTTAGAGTCCTTTAATCATGTAGCAGCCTACCTTTGCTTTGTTTTCCCCTGGTTATCAGAGGGCTGGTGTCTGGCTAGGGCAGGGCTTTAGGAAAGCACTCTTCTTTCAATTCATCTGTCACAGCTATTCCACATGAGTCAGGGCAAGTTGTTTTGTGTGTCTGTGCCTAGTTTCTGATCAGTAAAAAGGGGATAACTACCTCCCCTTTGTCTCGGGGGGAAAGGGGCACGGCCGTGACTGACCTGATACATGTGACGAGGCTAAAACCAGCCGAGGAGCTGGGCAGCAGCTCTTCAAAAGGCTCCGGGGTCCCCTGCGAAGTGCCTGGTCCTGCCTCTGCACGGGATCTGCACGCCTGGACGCGAGCATCGCAGCCCCTAGGACAGAAAGCGGATGATCAACATTCCTCACAGCCACTACTGTGCTGCTAATTACTTTTAGTAAATGCGTGCTGTGGAAATCGCAGTTAATTTATGCCCATATTAAGCCACATAGTTTCTGTTATTTCCCTCAGCCACTTGGTGTACAAACAAGAAGTTTATCAATAGCAAGTAAGCGAGATCAGCTTGCTTGCGGCGTCACTCCCTAAGCTGTGCACGGTGTCTCTTCAGGTAAGTCCTAAGAAAAGGTTACGGCGTCTGGAGTCGGGTCACGGCTGGTTTTATTTCGGTGAGGAGCAGTAACCGCCTCACCCCGTGCTAGCAAACATCCTCTCTGCATGCACAGAAGCCCCGCATGCGGTCTCTCCACTGATTTTTTAATGGGCTCTCTTATGATAAGGCCATATGCTTTCCCTGACGAGAAACAAATATTAGGATTATTCTTTTTTTTTTTTTTCATCCCAAAGTCTTATTGCTAAAAAGATCAAGTTTCTTCACTTGACTGTAAAAGTTACTTCATTTCATGGAGGAAAACTGGAAGTGTTGCATTTTTTTTTGTGGCATTAGGGAAATGCAAGGTTTTCCAAAACACCCTTGCTACTCTTTGTGAAGAGCTGTACCCACATTCCTGCACAGTTTCCCAGATTTGTGGAGCAGAGCACACAACCCATCATTCAGCCGCAGCGTTCTCCTTCATACCGTGTAAGTAATGGACGAAGTTACGGAGGTGTGTGAGCATTTATAACCACAGTACTGTGGAGGTGGCAGAGCACTGCAGCTGGGCTGCCAAACAAATCAGCCAGATGACATTCGGAGGTGCTTAAAGGAAAAACATGGACTCTTTCCTGAAAATTCCCTACTCACAATTTAGTTTGAATTAGGGATGAACACACACAAAAAATACAGACGCTTCCCAATTACCTCTGCTTATTTTTTCCTGCCCAAGGTCCCCAGCCCACTCCTCACCCCCAACAAATAACCGGTAAATCTGAAACCCCAACAAAACATTTGATGCGTGCTCAACCTTAGCTATCAGAATAACTCCTCGGTCTCTGTGCACAGAAGCACAGCACAGCCGACGCTCCTCCTCAGCTCCCAACACCCCACCTTTTTTTTCATGGTTTTATGAAATAAATAAATAAATAAATATAGGAACACAGCTCTCTGTCTCCTGTCCTGAAGCAAGAGGCCAGGCTGCTTTGGCAGATGGGTGCTGTTCTTGTTTACCCACCAGTCGTGGTCCCGCAGATGCTGAGTAAGATGTGGCTCCTCACGCCTGCTCCTTTCTTGCCTGGCAGCAGGTTTGTCCGTGACCCCTTCCTGCAGTCCTTCCCTGGGCAGGGCACCTGAATCTCACTGGGGAACCACAGGGGCACCCTTGTTTTTGTTGCAGTGAGGTGCAGGCATCCTCCTTTCTGGTTAGTTGCCTGTGCCATCGTTACAAGAGCTCCGTTCCTCTGCTTGATGAGGAGCGATGCATTTCACTTACACACAGTCAAAGCAAAAACAAGCCCCACCTGCCATCTCCGATGCAAGTGCTCTTATGATTTGGAAATATTTGGAGTCTGGAGATGAGCTGCATAGATCTCAAGTGGATCTTGTTCAGATGCTTCCCACCTCCTGCCTGGATTTCCCTCGCACTCAGCTCCACTCCCAGCCCTCTTACTCACAACACAGGTGCTTTATATCTTGTACTGCACTCACATTCACTTTCCCTAATGAATAGGGTGAAAAAAAACACTCACTGCTTTTTCCAGCCTTACCTTGAAATACAGTTTTTGGCTTAGTCCCCGTGCCAGGGACTATCCGCATGTATTTAGTAGGCCTGCCACTTACAAACGCTCATCCTCAGTGAATCATGTACCGTGCTCTCTGAGGGCTGCTCCCATGAAATGAATGGGTTTATACTGATTCTTGCAAACCACCACATTTATTTTCTGCCAGATGATCCTAGCAGTTTAACAGCACCGGGTGACAATTTTTACTATTCCCCGAGAGTCCAGGAGCTGAGCTCTGAACTAATTGCAGCGTTTCGGTGCTAAGCACTGGTGCTCTCTCCCTTGCCCTCCATGGGATGACTTAGTAGGATTTTGGGGTCCCCCCTTCCTTTACTGCTCTGGATGAGGTAGAGCTTCGTGTCTCTGTCGTGGATCAACATGGTTCAACAATTTTTCAGGGTAACTGTTGGTGTAAATAACCCAGATAATCTTGGCTTCCTGCACTATTTGGGGGAAAAAAAATTCTCCATGATTGTTTTTTTTTGCAATACAGAGCCCCAAGCTGGTTAATTCCCATCCTTGACAAAAGTGAATTACACTCTGCATGGCAGCTGAAAGCCAGTTAAAGCCACCATTGGAAATAACTGGACACCTTCCGGGCTGCTGTCCTCCCCAGTGTGATGTGAACAACTACACCAGGCACAGAATCGCCGCCCGGTGACAGAAGAGTTTTCAGCTCTCACTGCTCCCAAATCCCCCACCCCTAATCCAAGACATTAGAAAAGCTACAGAGATGTTCCCTTCCCAGCTTTTCCAGAATGTCTCTTGCTTTCTAAATCCTTTTATTAATCTGAAGATATGACTAGCCTCAGATAATGACATGCATTATTAAACATTTATTAAATGTACTGAATTAATTATCTGCATTTATTGAACCATGGTAGTAGAAAATATAGACGTTCTCCTCTTTAGCAGCTCCAGAATGCTTAAGAAGATTCTCTAGGCAAAAATTTAGGTTCCTGGGACATGCAAAGCTGTAGATAAATGAGCCAGGTCACAGAAGTGTCCTTCTGCCACCACCTCCAAGCGCCACCACTTTTAGCCTCCTTCAGGAACGTTGCTGTTTTCCTTGGTTTGTTGCTTCCTGCTAACACCTGCGTGGCTGTCGTTCTGGATTGCCACCAGGACACGCAAACCAAACCCGCCCTGCTCTGCATGGAGAGGGAGCCTACAGCCAGCAGAGGCAGAAGGATGGCTTACGTCCCGTCATTGCTGGTGCTTCTTGGCACTGTTTGCCTTCACCGCCAGAAGCATGTTAATTCCGTTCATATTCTCTGGACCTAGTGCAGATCTCTCTGACAAGGTAACCTACGCGTTTGTCCCTTTGATAAATGGTGTGCCAGGCCAATTACCATTTTGAGAGTATCTTCTTGATATCTTTTTTTCATGGCCCACAGCAACCAATATATATCTTTTTAATATCTAGGGTGAACTCCTCTCGGGGTTGACCATCCCCAATCATAACGTTTTCTGGTTCATCAGTTTCACTTTCTGCTCCTTCTGGAAATGACACCCAAGTATTTACACCTGTGTCTCAGTGCCTGTGCTGCCGAGTTCCTGCCTGATATTGGTCACTTCATCACGAGTGACAGCTCCGGGGATGGAGGGAGGCCGTCGATCAGTGCTGGACAAAGGCTGCAGGACGCTTTGCGCCCTGCATCTCCCAGGTCATGGCTTGCATCTTGGGATAGCCGTGTAGATTTTCAGTTTTAGCTTCTTTGGAGATTATCTAGGTCTCGAACAACTTTGATAGGTCTGGAACAACTTTCATTGGTTTCTGTATAACTCTTAAGCAGTGGATGATGTGTTCCACACACACTGGAGAGCTGTACTGCAGATACCAGTGGGCTCTCCATTAGTCTAAAAGAAGAAAGTGCATGGGCATCTTCACCTCCAGGGTAGTAACTGTTTTTTCTACTATTTTCAAAATTGGCTAGAAACTTGTAAAATGCCCTCTTCCATTTATCTTTCCCCTTTGTGGATGTTAAAATGGGAAGGAGAATTTTTAACAGCATGTGTGACTTGTACTTAAATAGCACCCTGCTCGGTGCTTCTGGTTTCCTGATCAGAAGTGAGAAGTTAATGCACTTACTACAGTAAACACAAGGGCCGAGGTAGAATTTAGGTTATCTGAATGTGGCCTCGAGAATACACCAAATGTGGGATTGTGGTGGTGCTCTGTACATCTCAGTGTTTTTAAACCACCGAGCATCTGTCACGACCACCTGTTCTTCCCTTTCCTGAGCTCAGCTTTATAGAAGGGCTTTGGAAGGAATGCATTTTGAATCACTTGGCCATTTGCTCCTACTGGTGTGACTTGCTAGCTCCACGAAACCCAGGAACTGCTCACATACAACAAAACTCCTCTTTATCCTGAAAGGGATCATCTGTGCCAGCTCATCCACATATTGCCAGAAACATCGGCTGATTCACGAGCAATTACTGCAAAACAAAGCAATGAACCAATTCTTGACTGCATGTTTGAAACTGGGACACTTCCCACGAATGCCACAACTCTTTGCAAGGGCTATCTATCTGCAGATGGAAGCACTGTGTTATTTCACTCATGCCCTCTGGATGCTATCTGTTTTACAAGGTGCCGTTCCAAAAAGGCCTCCAGCATCCCCTGTCCTAAGCACCAGGGAGATCTCCAAAGGGCTGGATGCCGGCTGCTCACACAGGACACCACAAAGTGGGGGCCTAGGTCCTGCCAGCGCTTGGCTTCTGGACTGATGCTGAAGTCAGCTACCTGAAGCCCAGGCTAGCTCAGCCTGCGTGATTCATTTTTCATTTATGATGTGAGAAAACTGGTTAAAAACAGAAACCTGGCAGCATCTGAGCAAAAGAAATATCCCTTAAACAGAAAAGATGAGAACTGGAATCTAAGTGGAGCGTGGGTTATAAAGACTGTATCTCTCTCCTGCAATTGCACATACTGTTTATTCCAAAGTCTTCCCTGCAATTGAACTAGATGGAAGGAGAACAAGTTCTTACAGAGCATTTGTGTGGCAGAAACCGTCTCTTCTGGTGCAATACTTGCTCCGCCATCTGTGAAATTAAGAACATTAGAGTTATTCTCACTGGAGCTCCCTGACGCTTCCTAAGCTTGGAGGAATGCTGAGGTGGGAAATGTTCCTTCCCAGAGCCCGTTGATTGAATCCATGTGGAAATCTCTACCTGACAATTAGGCTCATATGCCTGAACTGCAGCACGGTTCTCCATCAGCTGCTGCTCTGGAAATTTAACCCTTGCAAGAAGGGTTTGCTCATCTCATAGAGGCCTCCTGCTTCCAAATATTCTGGGTAAAACAGCACCTGCATATCAGTTGTTAATGGGAAGACGTGACCCAGGAGCAGGCCAGAGGTAAAGGTCACGTTCACTATGGGTTATACATGCTGTGTTATGCCACCAGAGCCACACGTAAGAGGTGAACGTGGGTGCTCTTACTGGTGCTAGGTAAGAACTGGATGGGTGCACCTGAGCTGCAAGAGGCCACCTTGATGGCCCCTGAATACAGGCTGGGCCCCTCCAAGTATCCAAGTGATACAAAAATGAGGAAATGTCTCTTTGAGGCAACGAGAGGATTTGCCACTAAAATGATTTAGAGAGATGAATCTACAGAACTAGGAAATCTGACAATGTTCTGTGACTGAGAGAAGAGGCTTTGCTTCTGCAAAGAAACACCCCAAAAGATTGGGCAGGAGATAAATGTCAGCAGTCACGGAGAGATCACAGCCTCTTCTCTTCATGCAGAAGGGAAAGAAAGCCTCCATGTCACACACAGCTATAATTCACAGCTCCCGAGGCCAAAGCAGCTTCCTTTGCTCACAGACAGAAAGCTCCTCACAACAGCTAGGCAGGTGTTTTTTGCTCGCTGTCGTTTGCCAGCCTTGGGCTATGGCTTCAACCCCGGTATACAAAGTCTAAATCTGTTCAGAAGGTGGGAACGATACCCAGAGCCACAGCTTCCAAGAAAATGCAAAGACAGTTTGGAACAGACCTGGTAAGGGGCTTGGTTGGGATCCTCCGCTTTGGATACCACCCCCTCCATGCATCAGGGCAGGTTCTTGGTGTAGGGCGCTTGCAGAGGTGAAGATCTACAGTTTCCAAGGCGCAAACGAGGGTGTCCCTGATTGTCACAGTGCTGCCTAAGAGCTGCTCGTCTGGCGGGACAGCCTCACACTGAGCAGGAATACCGAATCCCCTTTCGGTTAGAGGAGCACTTGGTGAGGAGTAATGAGCCATTGTGAGCCTCTGTGTGTGCCAACGTTTTCTCTGCAGTGCACATATTTTGAGAAATGCGTTGCCAACTCTAAATCCAGGAGCTACCGTTCATGTTTTTTTCACCGATCTCTCTCCTTGAATCAGGTTTTGAATAATGGGAATTTGTGATTCACCCCTACTCGTAAATGAACATCTCTGCTCTTCATTTTGAGAGAGCCCTGTCTACCCTTCAGCCTGCCGCAAAAAGGTTTTTAGTGTCCCAAAAATAAAGGCTGTGGATTTGTAGAAGCCAGTAAGACAGGAACCAGTAGCTGGCTGAAAATTCAGGATTATACCTTGGGAAGAAAGAAATGTATCTGTCCTCAACAAGAAAACTACTTTTCCAGCCCCAGTTCTCCCTAACCTTTGCCTTGCCTCGGTCCCAGCCCGGAATGTACAGCCATCAGCCACCAATGACTGAAAATTCAAGGACTAGTCTTGGGAAGAGCTGGTCCCAGTCCTCATTTCCTTATCTCTTAATTCACAGCTGATTTCATTCTTCAGCGAGTACTCTGACAATCCCTATCTCAGTTTCCACCTTTTATTTTTAACCTAAATACTTCTGCCTCAGAATAGTTGTTTTTATCATAGCCCTGGCTCAGTTGCTTTTCTCCCTCTTGAGGTTTCATAATGTTGTGTTTATCTAATGATAATCTCGGTTCTGACCAAACATGAGTATCTACACTAGCTTATTCTTTCATGTTTGCTGGAGTGTTTTGCACCCATTGTTTTGCAGCCATTGCTACTGCAAGGAGAAAAAGAAAGAAAGAAAAGAAGAAAAAAAAAGTGCTTTCAGCTAGTTACATTTTGGTTCAGTTTCTGATAGCACGCCTGCTGTGTAATGGAGACATGCAGAGGTGAATCACATCACAGTTATTTTGGCTGCGGTCCTGAAAAGTGATCCGTGTGGCGAGACACTCACTGACACCCGGGGAGTTATCACCGGGGCAGGCGGTCTGGGGCTCGGCATTCCCAGGAGAAATGTGGGGTCCCTCCCTGTCCTCACACCAACAAACCTTCCCATGCAGCGCCAGGGGAAACAGAATCCCCTTCTCTCTGGCTTCAAGCCTTGCTCATGGGGAAGGTGACATGCAAGCCTCTTCGAGAAGCAAGTAGGAGGGAGCTATGTTTTGAAAATGGGGGGCTCTGATCCTGGCCCCCTCCTCTCCCTGATTTTTCTCAATCCCTTTTTTTGACCTTGGGAAACAGCCATTTCCAAGGCAAGCCTAGCCTCTTTGCCAAGCGTGCTGTTAAATACTGGCGGAAATGTTCAAAGTGAACAACATATTTATCCTTTTGAAGCAAATGATAGGTTTGTTTCAAACCAAGCCCTACTCTGCTGTGATTTATTCTCGCAGTCTATATTCCTTTCTTTTTTAAAAAAGTTACTGAATTCAGGTGATGTGTTTTGGACATGATTGATTTTGACCTGGATGTGCCTGAGCTAAATGAATCAACGTTGCCAATTTCCCCTGCCCGTGACTGAGGAACAGCCCAGCTGATAAGGGCGTTCTTCTTTCAGTTGGATGTTAGAGCAGTGGCCCTGGTTTCCAGCAGAGGAGCCAGTTGCTTTGTATCAACGGCACGCTGATCAGTGGCAAAAGCAGAGAACAAAGATAGGGGTCTTGCATTTCCTTTGGATTCAGCTTTCACCTGTTCTAAGGCAGTTTATTCCAGGTCAAAAGAGAAACTCAGGTGGACCAATACCAGCAACTTTCACCCCTGCTGGAGCTGCTCCGTCTTCGCACAGCAGCTGCTCAGCCCACGAAGAAGTGCCGCACATTGCCCTTGGGAAACCTCTGCTCCCAGGTTTGGCTTGTGCTCAGGAAAGCTCCATATGGAGGAACATGGCTGAGATAACGGTCCTTTGGCAGAAGCGATGTGAGAGGGGAAATAACATTGTCCTCGTGGTGCTTAACCCTTCAGCCTAGCACGGGGACACTGATGCTTGCTGTAGCCGGTGTCCTCTGTGCTGGAAGGAGCCTGGAGGTGGCTTCGTGGTGGTTGCTGTCCCTGCCAGACAGGTTTGCAGAGGCAGCACACGTCTCTAGACGCAATGAACAGCAGGTCGGGTGTGTGTGAGGGTGGTCTGGCATCAGTCGGTGAGTAAGAGGAGTGGCCCCGGGACATTTGGTATCTCTAAGGTTTGGGAAGTCAGCGGTGAGTTGTGCAAGGTTTCGTCCAGACTTGCCTTCTGCCAGCTCCTGGCTGCCAGTCCCAGAGGCTGCTCACCAGGAGGGCAGGTGCAGCTCGCCTGATACCTAAATGACAGCCTGAGATCAAGCATGGCTCCGTCCCTGTTGTCTCCTCTGTACGTCCTCAGTGCCAGGTTCATTAAACTGAGAATCCTCTTCTCCAGCTACTGACCACGGGGACTGGTGTTTACACGGGACCAGTGTCCTGCCTGCCGTGCTCACACGGGGTTTCAGGCAGTCCCTGGGGCTAGATATACAGAAAACCGATGAAGGCCCAAATAGGAGCTGGCCCCAGGAATCACCATCTCCTATATTCCACATTTCAGCAGAAAATTCCTCTTCCTTGTTTCAAGGCCGGTAAGCAAGGGCACGGATATGGACAGAGTAATTCTGTTCACTACTGCTTCTTCTGGGTTTAGTATTAAGGAAGACCAACCAACTGAACAACCGAAAAAACAGAGGGCAAAAAGAGAGCCAGTGACGGTCACTGCCCAAAGACCTTGGAGCCAAGGCATGTGACCAGAGCAAGCCAGCAGCCACAAGGCCAAGAAAAGGATCTGCACAGTTCCCAGACAAGAAGGAACGTTAATTATAACTTGCCACGTGCCCATCCCTTGTCAGCTTGGTAGCTGTTGTTATGGTGAATAAGTAATTACATGAGTGCCTAGAGGCACTGTTCAGGATCCCATAATACCAGAGAAAATCGCTTTCCCACATAGTGCACACAGAGACTGTGTTGCAAGGTTGCTTTGAATCACAGAAAACCCTTTAAAAATAGCTGGGGAAATTCTGTGGAACTTTTAAAGGCTTTGCTCTTCATCTCCTGTTCTCTAAAGTCAAACACTGTCAGAGTGGACCTCCTGATCTCAGCGCTAGCTCGCTGTTATCCTTTCATCTTTTCTCTGTCTGTGACAAATGAATCTGTATTTACAAGGGGCAGTGAGAAAAAAAAAAAAAAAAAAAAAAAAGGAATTCGGGAACGATCCAGGAGGTGAGGAAACTGTGAGGCATACCTGGAAGGCTCGTGCTTCTTGTCCTGCCACCAGCAACCACTGAGAAAAGCCTTCCTTCCTTCTTCCCCTCCTCCCATCAAGTATGTACATACATTGATTAAGATGCCATATGAATGCACATTGATTAAGATCCCACCCGAGGCCTCTCTCCCAGTTTTAATGGCCCAGCCACCTCAGCCTCTCCTCCCACAAAAGACGTTCCAGTCCCTTTGCTGGACTCTCCCCAGTAAGCCCGTATCTGCTTTGTGCTGGGGAGCCCAGAGCTGGCACAGCACTCCAGATACGGTCTCACCATAGGCAACCACAGCAATGAAAAAAGGCATTTTGTGCTGTGCTGTTTCTCAATCCGCGTGTTTCATATTTCTGGGAACGCTTCCTCTTCCAGACCCTGCTGCAGCCCGGCCAGATGTATTTATATGCAGCTGGACAGAGATGTCAAAGTGTAAATGTAGGTCAGGAGCGTAAATGCTGCTTTAACATCCTTTCATTTCTCTGCTGCCCTCCAGTGCCACAGGACTGACCCCGCCCTGGGGTTTATTTTGCCAAGCCAAAATAAAGGCAGGGCTCTGCGCATGCCTCAAACATGCCTCATTTTTACCTTTCCTGTCTGCATCCCTACAAGTCCTCTCCGTGAGCCGGAGCTGAGCCCCTGGGGGACTCGATATTGCTTTAGCAGCCATAAATAACCTGCTTGGAGGAGAACAAAGGCATGGAGGATCCCGGTGAAGCTGGGCTGTGGGGTGGCTGCAGCTGGTGAGCGGCTACGAGCACGGCCCCAAGGCCTGGCAGGGGACGCCTGGCTCGGGGAAGGGCTGCCCAGTGTTGATGCCACACCAGGGACACGCAGATGCACGTTCACTTAAACACGACAGAAGCTACCGACTCAGCTGGCTCTGCCGATGGCTGGCGCAAGCTCATTTTTGTATCAGTTTATTAGCTCTGATAGCTGATCTTATCTAATTGAATTATCGCCTAATGATGACTGGGCTTTGTGGATGTGTAAGGAAAGGAGTGAGTAGAAACCCAGCAGCACGGGGCTTTTCTCTTCCCAGAAGAAAAGAAAAGCTCGTTCTGTTGCTGTTAACTTCGGCAAGGCGTTGTTAGGGATTCTGAGGGCCCGGGTTGAAGGTTAATGGCATGGAGATAGGATTAATGGCAACTCAGGCTGGGACTCAAGAAACAATATTACAGCTTGGGGACTGATAATTGAGCTGTTTTCTCAAGTGGATGGGGGAAAAAAAAAAAAAAAGAAAGAAAGAAAAAAAAAAAAGGCTGATTGAGAAATGGCCACAGTAATAATAACGGGCACAAAGAAACACAAAGCCCCAGGGTGGGCAGCAGGGAGGTGCCCGGCCGGAGGCACGCCGCGCTGTGCTCGGCGAGGAGCAGCCCCATGGAGCAGCGTTCTGGCAGGTGATGCTCCCAGGCTGCCTGCAGCCCTGAAATGGAGGGATGTCAAACCCAGATGGAAAAGAAGAGCAATATCTGAGGCAGAAACCAAGCCCGAAAGCCTCTGCTGTGTTGTTTAATTTCTCCAGAGCACTGTGGTTCATTCTCTAGCATGTTCTCTGCTGCAGAAAGCAGGTCCTGAAGGGTTTGGTGCCTCTTTCCTGATTTGCTTCATCTCAGGAGCAGAGAGGTGCTCCACCATCCATCCTCACGTTCTTGCTTTCTTCTTTATCTTGTCTGATGTTTAAGAATGTTTATATTTAGCACAGCGCTGGAAAGAAAGATGTTTTTCAAAAGCCTGCTTCATGCATGTCTTCTGTATTTTTTTTTCCTTTCTCATTTTACTGAACTAAAATTCACTGACAGCTTTTGGACAGAGGATAGCAACATTCAATAAAAACCTGCGAAAGGCAGTAAAGTCACTACAGTTTAGGAATAAGCTGAAACCACTTGGAATTGCTACGAAGCTGGGCTCTTCATACAAAGGGCAGCAAAGCCAGGGCAGTCGTGTTGGGACGGGACTGAGCTGCCCATACATGAATGGTTACAGTGCAGAAGTCTCCACGTGCGCCAGTTCTCTGTGATCTCTGCTGTCACTTTTCATTGTCACATGATTTACCAGTTCAGGATGCAGGAGGAACGCAGCGCGCCTGCAGGCCTCGTAGCCAACTGGCCCTTGGACTGGGAGCACTGGGAGCGGGTGGGACCACAGGGAGACACCCGTCTGGCTCTGCTGCCCTTTCTGTAGGTGTGAAGTAGTTTGTGTGGCTTCGATTGGCTTCTGCTTAGAGTCCCCCCAAATAGATGGCTTCCCGTGCCAACTGCCTCATGCCAGCAGTGCTAGGAGGGAGGATGACAGGTTGTCTTGTCTCAGGCTGTCATTGGAATGAACAAGGGGGCCACTGCAGGGATTCCTTCACCTGATGAAAACACTGGGAGCTACAGGAGCTCCTCAAAACGAGCTGTGGTGAGGGTGTGGAAAAGCTGTGTGAGAACAGAGGCTGCAGTTCTGGCTGGGAAAACAACACCAGGTCCACTCCAGGACCCTTTCTGCCTTCTCCTATTCACACTACGGCATTTTTCCTGCACAGAGGCAGGCAGGTGAATGGAGCATCTGTTTTCCCTCAGCACAGCCCTCTGCACTCAGTGTTCAGAATGCAGAGCCCCCCCCATGGCCTCCCCACACCCCGGGGCAGGGATGCTGGATGCTGATGCTGTATCTGCCTGGGGCCAGGGCTCCATTTGCTGCCTGAGTCCCTGCAGCCCGGCCCAGCATTGCTATAGAAACAAGGAGAAGGGAGGAGATGCTCAGGAATCTCAGCAGCTGACCAAAAATAGCTCCTACCTTCCCGGCGTGCTGGAGCCGTGCACAGCCTGACCTTTCTGCTGGAGCCTCCTGTGTTTTGTGGAGGAGACACAATTAGCTTTCGTGTGGCCCCATCACGACTCGCCTCTGCAGCCAGCCGCTGTGCTGCCAGCTGGATCCCGGCGCTGGCTGCTCGGGGGGAGAAAAAGGGACGGATCCCAAGAGCGAGCGGCTCTCTGCAGCCCTCCCCAGCACTGGGATGGGAGCAATGCAATGTCCTCCCAGTGGGTCTGGGTATTTCTGTGTGTCTTCACACGTTGGGCCTGTAATGCCGCTCACCTGCTGGCCCTCCTCAGGGCTCTGGGGGAAGTCTGTGGCTCCTGGGCCTCGGCCGGATTCAGGCCTCCCAGGTCGGAGCTCACTGGGAATCGCAGCCCTCATGTCACTGGTGAAAAAATACCTCGGTATTCATTTCTGAGGCAGGCGTCTGACAACTGTGGGATCTGAGGGAGCCGTGTGCTGGTTTCTATTCCTAGGACAGCTTGAGTCATGGGACCTGAGAGACAGAGCCGCATCCTGCATCCCACCGGGGCTTTCCTCCCGTCTAAATCAGCATGACAGGCTGAGGCTCTCTAAGAAAAGAAAGGCAGGTCTCTGTCATTGCCTCTCAGCCGTTCTCCAGCTGCTGCCTTCCATGACGGAGGGACCGGCTCCCTGGCAGTCAGCCCTTCTCCTCCCATCCTCCCACCACGGGGCAAAGCCCCCCAAAAAACATCGTTCCTCTGCCCCCAGGCTGCTCCCAAACCTCCCGCAGTGGCTCCTCCACCTTTTTTGTGCCTCCTGAAGTCGAGAGCTGCGAGATTGCCTATAGACACCCACTGGATTTAAGGCTGATATCCCATAAAGCTCTTTTTTCTTTCTTTTCCTCAGGCTTTCAGAATCAGACAGATTTCTTTATCCGTCAGCACCCATGCCTGCCTCCAGAGGGATTTCTTTAGGCACTGTCAGCTCTCTTTGCCCTTGGCAGGCGGGCAGCGTGCCTAAAGAAACCTCTCTGCTCCAAGGAGGCAGGTTGGCTGCTTCGTTGAAGGGAGATGACCTTTGTTTTGACATATTTTTGCCTCTTTTAAAATATTCATTTTTTGTTGTTGTCATTTTGCTCCAATGACAGACAAATCTCTCTTCGGGCTTTGGGCTTGTTTTCATTTTCACTGTAAGAGCCAGGAAAATTATGCAAGTTTTTTTTCTAAAAAGATGCTAATTTATAAACAGCAGAGGCAAAAACCACTTTCCTTCTCTCACCCAGCTACGACTGCAATAATCTATGAGTGGGCAGTGCCCAGGGAGCCACAGCAAATGGCCACGGCCATCAGAGCACTCAGCAGCAGTGCTGTGCCGGGCTTTTTTCCGTGGGAACAGAGCTCTGACATTGGTTATCTCCTTAAAATCCTCGCTGCCAAGCCCTGCCCTGCGTATTGTGAATGCCACCTTCTTCCTAAGCCAAATACTCTCTGGACATGTTAGAACAAGTTGATGAGAGCTAATGAGGCTGGGCTGATTTATTGAAACCAGCTTGCTTGGTTTTTCTCTCCGTAGCACGGCTCCAAGCGAGGGGTAAAGGCACTGACATCACCGGCGTGGGTCTGATGTAACGCCAGGGAAAGGAGGGGCAAGCACACGCTGTTCAATCAGCTGCTCTGGCTGCAGATCTGCTTGGCATCTCCTATTTGTGTCACTTGTCTCAAAATAGGAACTGCCAGCACTTTGCTAAATGCAGTGGAAATTCCTTTTCTTCCACTGCTGGGGCTCAAAAATCTCCTGGAGCCTCCTCCTCTGCTACGCTGCTTCTGTAGCATCCCCCAGACGTGCCTGGGGAAGGTGGACCAGGCAGCCCTGCTCCTCTCTGCAGCACCAGTGTGCTACAGGGACCATTTATTTCTCTTTTTCTCCCCACAGTGGAGGCTTCCCAGGTTGCTGCCCAGAGCCCCAGACCTCCTCGTGCTGCTGCTGCTTCGCTCGTGGTCTGCAAGCACTTGTGGAGGGCCAGGGGCTGGATTTGCAGTCCCTGGCTCAGGCTCCCAGCCAGAACCTTAAGGAAGTAAAAGCGGGGTCTGCAGCTACAGCTATTTGAAGTGCCTCCAAGCTGGCTGCCAGGCGGGTTGTGTAACTCCTATGGCATCTGCAGCAGCCGTCCTCCTGGGAATCCTGTGCCTCGAAGTCCCTGACAGAGCCACTCTGACACACGCTCTGCGTAGGTGTTTTCTTTCACCACTTAATCAGCAAATGGTCGATCTCTTGTTCATGTCCCAGACAAAGCGGGATACGGTCGGACCTAGGCAGGGTCCCTGCGGTGACTCGGCCCGGCAGGAGCAGAAATGCATTAGAAATCTGCTGCTGCTTGCTGCTGCGGCCACCTTTACACTGTGTATGCTTGGTATGTCAAACAACAGGAATCCAACTCTGTTTGGGATTTCAGGGGCTTTAGTAAGACATTAAATCAGCTCATAAAGTGGAAAAAAAGGACAGAGAAGGAGAGTCTTCCTGTAATGAAGACTCCAGTGGAATACTTCATCCTGAAACCTGCTCAGTGCCAGTCCGCAGCAGCACACAAAATTTCAATAGGAAAACAAATGGTTTTTACTAGCTTCATCATTAAATAGCGGCACTTGAAGCTGGCTTTACAAATTAGTTGATTAAAGAGCCTCACAAAGCACTTACTCTGGGAACTCCCTGCGGTGGCAGGCTGCTGTCCCCCGTACCCCATCCCTGAGAGGGATGGAGCAGTCCCACAGCCCTGGGAAAGCTCTGCTTGTCTGCCTTCTTCCTCTTCCTCACGTATTTTCTTCCTCCAAAAGCTGCCGTTACCTCTCACTCCGACAGCATTGTCCCTGAGACCGAACTGCACCGTCAGTAAAATTGTTTTAATAAACGATACATTGTGTGCAACCTCATTCTTCTGCGTTCCACATAATGGAGGCTGGAACTTAATAAAACCCAAGTTTTCAATGCCTCATGCATTCTTTCTTTATAGGAATTAGGCATTTAAAGGGGGTTTTATTTGCTGATTACAAATAGCGCATTCATGCATCGAAGGAAGTTATGCCTTGATTCTCAGCGGGCAGAAATCAACATGGGCTCCCGACTCCAGAGAGTTGTGCTGATTTCCCCCGCTGAAGAGATGACCCTTTCTTCCCAGGCAGCTCTGCCTTTCCCTGAACAGCTTCCAAATGATGACTCTACCCACAGATAAAGAGGTTGATACGTGTCATGTCTAACTCCACAGAAAAGGAGGATTTGTGACTCACAAAGGTACTTACTTACACTTCCTTGGTTTGATGCCTGGCTCGGAAAGGCTCCTCCTGGCTGAACCGGTGCCTCTGTAAGAAAAATGCAAACACACCAAGCTCCTGCTGGGGCCTGGGAGTGAGAAGGAGGTGTCCTGCTGTCCAGGTACGGTCTGGGTAAGCTGAACAGAAACACCCAGCGCCCCTCGAGATCACTGTACCTGTCTGAGAAAGCCTTGCAGGCTTCTCTCCTCCCTTTTCCCAATGACACCGTGCTTACAGCCAGCTCTAACCCCAGCCAAGCCCTATTTACAGGGAGGGAGCTAGGGCACATCCATTTAAGAAGCTGGAAAATCTCACCTACCTCAAGGGTTGTGGAAGTACCTCAGGAGCGTGAGCAAAGTTCACCAGGACATCCAGGACGCTCACTGCCCCTCGGCCTGGTGGCTGCAGCACAGCTGGGGGCAGAACTGCCAGGGAAAACGCCTGTGCAGCCCTTCAAACACAGATTTCCAGGAGCTACAGGTGGGAAGCACAAAGGCGAGAGATGATGTGAGGCAGGCTTCCTTTACTTATTTCATAAAGAAGTAAAATCCTCCCCCACTCCGCTAATATTAGCTCTGGTGTGGAGGCTATTACCTGCACTCTCGTTTTAAACTTTTAATTATTTTTTTTCCTAGTGTAGCACCTACCATTATGTGGTTGTTCACGCTTCGTTGGGATCGTTACTATTTGTGCTTCCGTTTGTTGTTTTGTACTTCATTTCCCCCCCTTCTTGATTTTTAAATGCCCTTTGGTGAGTTCAGCTAGTGTTCAACTTCATTTATTCCTACAAGTGAGAACCCTGTGTTTAACGCCACGCAGGATTCCTTCCACTTCACGGTCCGGTAATGAGCTTTCTCCAAATTACTCTGCCTTGAGAGTATCTTGGTAAGGAAATGCGCACCATCTGAATTCACCAAGTATTTTTAAAGTTTGATGGATTTAAATCTTGGCCTCTGCAGATTTAATCTTCACTTAAGCTCCTATTTTTATTCAGTCCTATAACCACACATACTTGAGGGTGATTTATAATTTCCCAGTAAATATGGAGCAAAACATGCTCCCTTCACACCTTTCAGATCTCGGCTGTGATCGGGGTGCCTGCGAGGGAGCAGCCTGTGCTGCAGCTCTCACCAGCGGCGCTGCCCTGTGCCGAGCTCAGCCACGCCAGGAACCGGAGCTGCCAAGTGCGATTTCTGGCTGGGGCAACCAGGCAACTTTCAAACATATGTGAAATTTAATTCAAAAATTAGCATTATTGGTCCCAGCATAAACAGGCGGAGAGAGAACAGGCTTTGCATTTTCTGCTTTATGGGCTTGGAGGTAGCGGGAAAATCTTCCAGCATATGATTGTTTACCAGAGCCGCAGTCCCAACATCCAACATACTCCAGATTTTTTAAAGCGTTTGTAATAACAATGGTCCAGATCTGTATCTTAGAGAAGCCAAAGAGCGTCTTTCGCTTGGATTCTACTGAGCCATATCCTTAGCAGGCATAAAATGGCCCAGCTCCAAAAAAATTAGCAGAGCTGCAAACATTGACACCAACTAAGGATCTGGCCATATGTGGATTTGGATGAACACTTTGATTTTATATTTTCCAGGCATAGTGCAAAACATTGGCTAATTGGCAACATTTGTATTTAAAAGGCAGTTAAAATAGTAACTGTATTTATACCTCCCTGTATAGAAAAATAGATGCAGAGTGGGAGGAGAGAGCTCAATGGATGCAATCTTCTGGAATGGAGAAGCTGAAATTCAGTTTTAGGGCAGCAACAGGCTCCCTTCGCAGCCTGCTGTCATTTATTTCCAGCCCATCGCTTTGCAGACCTTAGATTCTTCTCAGTACTGCTTTTGAATTTAGAACAAGTAACGCAGCGATACTAACAGAAAGGCCAAGTGGCTTTTCAGACTAGTATTTTTTTATTAACCTGCAGGTCCCCGGCTTTCAGCTAGTTGGTAAGTTGGGACAATTATAAAACTGTTTTGCTGCTCCCTTTTGCACAGAGAATCCAGATGAAGATGAAGTGGAAGCCGTGCAGGGTCAGGAAGGGTGAAATTTCCCCAAGGTGCACACACACACACACAGAAAAAATTCAGAGTAGCAGGAGAAAAGCAAACGCATCTTGGTCCTGCCTCCAAGGGGAACTGGAGCATTAGGGAAACCCTACCCCAGGCAGCTGAGCTGGTGATTTCTTGCCTGTTTCCTTTCTTTTTTTCCCCTCGATTTATCACTGATGTAGCACAGGAATGAAGTGTCTGGCCCCGAGGTGAAGCCATAGCAGGAGGCTCGCCCGGCCTCCCTGCGAGGGGTGCTGCAGAAGCAGGCAGATGACAGGCGAGGTGGCAAATATTGACTTTAGGTTTGTTTGTGTGAGCCTGATAGGAATCCCCACACAGACCCAGCTATTTATCAATTGAAAAAGTATCCCATTATGAGTCCCTGCTCCAGAACCAATATTTGATTTTAATATTATGTGTACAGGCGCTTGTAAAATAAACAGACCTGTTTGCACTGGTATCTAGGCTCCTGCAGACAGCGAGTCAGATACATTGTTCTGCTCTCCTCTCCCCTTCCAGAGCAAGATCATGCAAAACTTTTGGGAAGAGAACAGAAATTGAACCAAAAAGCACAGATCTGGATTTCAAGGCTGGGAAAGACGTGAAGCTGTTGCCATTGCCTGTGCCAGAGATGACAGTAGATTCAATCAGTCAAACCTTTCCTCAGCTGCCACCTCCACGTGAAGAGCACTTGTGGCAATAAGATTTCCACTTTGGAGAACACAGCACCAAGAACTAAGCACATCAAAGGCAAAAATGATGTTTTAAAGGCGACGATTTCTGTGAACCTTTTCACATCAGCTTCACCACCACTGCACAGAGCGGGTTTGGCACCAGTTGCCTGCTTCCCACTGAAAAAGCCCTCCAGTGCAGTGCTTGGAACAGGGCAGCTCTGTGACTCTGCAAGCATTTGCCTCCACAGATGACCATCCTCCAGGATAATTTGGCTCTTCGGGTCTTCTTCTGAGTTCTTTCACAGCTTCATGAATCTGAAATTACCCCTTTGAGCAGATGGATTTGCTCCTGGGTAGATCAGGAGCCCAAGGAGAGCCTAGGCTGTAATTTGGATTTCTCCCACAGACTGAACTTGCAGTTTATCAGTTGCATCTGCGGGCTACAAGGCTCACTGCAGTCCGGACAGATGGTTTGAAAGATATAAAGGGTATGAGAGGAATAATCCAGCCATATCCTGCTGGACTTAGCATCTCCTCTGTGCCATTCTTATTTCATGCCCTGGGTCCCTCAGGGGAACTCATCAAACCCTCTTTGTTTTGACCAGACAAATGTTTCTTTCCAGCAGTTTGAACTGCAGTATTAAGAAGCCTGTTTAATTAAGGTTTCTGCCACTTAAATCAAGCAGAACACCATGCAGAGCACTGAGTAATAGGACCCAGATCTCCACAGCAGCTTTTTTTTTTTCCACCATAAAGAAAAATAAATGGCATTCATGCAACTCACCAATCTGCTGCGTGCTTTCCAGCAGTGGTCTTTGATGCAAATTGCAAGAGCCTGAGCTCTTGCCTCTTCTGTGCCAGGGACAGCAACAGGGAAGGGGGGGAGACATTGCCTCCTGCACGCTGGGATGAGGCATTTGGAAGCCCTTGTGTACATGCCTGAAGGGCTGGAGCACTGTGTGACAAGGTAAAGTCCTCCCTGCTCCCTAAAATTCCCATTCACCCTGCCAAGCTGAACGTGCTGTCTGCATTCCTGTCCCTGCTTCGATGCTCCTGCTGCAGGGATGGATGCTCTGCTGTCTGCTACACCAGGTGGCCCTGAGGACGTGACCAAGGCCGCTCTGCTGGTGCTGCAATGGGGCTGTGTTTTGCAGCAGATTTCTTATTTAATTTCTTCTCTTTGGCTTGAGAGGAATTATCTGTTCTTGGCTTTCATCTTTCTGGAAAGCAGCAGGTGTTTTCAGTGTCTCTAATTCTTGAGGATAAATATATTTGTTGCTTCACCTGTAGCTACTCCTTAATAGCACTCCTGTTTACATTACGGCTGGGATATGCTCATTTCTGTCTGTCTTTATTTCCAGGTTTCATTCCACTCCCTTATGCAAAGCAGAGCCAGTAAATCTCATTTCATCAGGGTGTATTCATAATGAATTCATATCTAAGCCTCTTCACAGACTTCTGGCTTTAATTTATTGCATTTACACCTCCAAATAAGCAGCATCTTTTCGTCTTGCACAAGAATAATGTTTTCAGAAGATGTTAGAGCTAGATAGGATAACTGTAGGAGTTCCTAGGAGAGCTATTTGGTGAGCCAAAGCTGGGCGGCGGATTCCCAGCTGTAACCTATTCTACACCTTGCATGTGAAGCCATTCTCTTTCTTCTGCATGCCTATATTTCTTTAGAGCCATGGCACTGTAACTGAAATACTGTTTCTTCCCATGCTCTGGTAAGCAAGTCCTTTTTTTTGTGAAGCATTTCCCAGGTCACCGGTATTCAGCTCACAGGCTCCAGCTGGTCCTGACTTTTCATTTTTTCCCCACTGATTTATTTGCAAACTTCAGTATCTCTTTAGCCCGTCTCTGAACAATGTAAGTGGGTCGAGAGGAGAACTAAACTCTCCAAACACCGGCGTCCTAATTAATGTTCAAAATTAAAGTGCTAATTGTGAAATGGCGTGTGATTCAGCTGCCTCCATTCAAAAGCCCTTTATCAGTGCGCTCGAGGCAGGCTTTTCCTTTGTTTTGAGGCTGCAAAGGGGGATTGCAGGGACCTTATAAAAACCTGGTAACTGCTCAGTTCACCGGGGATGCTTTGACAGAGCCATGCTGGGGGCAGCAGCATGTGCTGTGATGCCGCCGACCCCACTGGGTCAAACTCTCCAAGGAGCGATGCTGCTTGGCTTTGAAACCCAAACGCCAGGCAGGGAGCTGCTCGCTGCTTGACTGCAGGCCTCAGGAACGGTGGGAGAAATGCAGTTGCATTCAAGTGTTAGAAACACAGAGACCGGGGAATTTATGGGTCTCACGTCTTTTGCTACAGCGGATCCATTAAGCGGACTGCCACTGGTCCTTTCTTCTTGCACCAGCTAGGCTTGAAGATTGTTTTTCCCAGTGACTCATCAAGTGCTTTGTATCATTTAATGCTTTCAGAGATAAATAATCCATGACATCACCTAACAAAGAAAGCAAATGTAAAAAAAAAAAAAAAATCAATTGTTCTTGGCACCTATTGTGAGCAGGAAACCTTTGGTGGTGGATATTGAGTTACATTCACTGTTTTAGATGTTTTTTTGGCTGATACTCGGTGCCAGAGGATTCCAGAGCATGAAATAATTTCTTGACGTGGTGCGTTAGTCAGGAATATCAGAGACTTCTGCATCAGCAGGACAATATACGGCACTTCGCTGTGAGTCATCAAGCCTGTTCCCAGCTTTGTGCTGTGACTTGTGTGACCTTGCGGAAATCACTCCTCCTTTCTCTGCCAGCCCGGCCCTCACGCAGCTATTTCACCCTTCTGGCTGTTTGTGGCAGGGCCTTCTCTTGCTCGCCGCCCATAAATCATCTAGCTCCGTAGGGCTAACCCTTGTTTGGCTCTAGACCTCTTTTATGGGCTTCCAGGGAATAGAGACAATAACATCAAGGTACTGAACATCAGCACAGACACAATAGCAACGAGATCTGCCTGAGAACAGAGATACCTCCTCAGTGCAGCCCTGCTTTGTGAGGTGTTAAATTAGATTAGGCTTTGGAGAATAATGAAGAAAATCCAAAGTATCAGGGGTCCTTTCCAGCACCTTACAGTGCCCTCCCCATGTGCTGCTGTCTCTGCACAAAGCAGCTGGTCTTCGGATCATCCCGGTTCAAAACACCCCCTCCTCTATCACAATTTCCAGCAACTCAGAGAGAGACCACACTGTCCATAAATCAGAAATATCCCCAAAATACGTCCTTAAAGAATAGCCTCTCCCCCCCAGCCCGTCACTTGCTCTCTTGGACAAAGCAGGAGCTGCTTCCTGGGAGTTCTGGCACAAGCTCGCCTTGCCCTGGCACTGCAGGACTTTGCTTACATTCATTAGTGCTCTATTGCATTTGCATAAGCAATGTCTCAACAAGCACGGCCCTTTATCACTGTGATTCATGGAAATGACACAGTGGATGGTTGTGCTAACTTCGCCTTGAAATTAGGATGATTTATTCATTAGGAGGGTTTGTTATGAAGTCATTGCCATTGCTGTTGTCTCCGCATACAATTAGAAACAAGGGTGCTACGAGAGAGGTACAGGGTAGGATGAAAGTCTCCTGGGGGGCCTCCATTGTCTGTACTCTTCAAAGTGTGCAAGTAGAGGGCAGGAGAAGAGCGATGCCCGGCTCGGATACACTGACAAAACTTCAGGGCACAGAGCAGATCATTATGAATTCTTGTGCTATCCGCTCTAATCGCATTAGTCGTGATGGATTCTGCTGGTGTCCGTGCTGTAATTTCCATCGCTGGTCGGCACTAGTCCACTTAACGTCCACTTTCTGTGGAGTGTTTCCAAGCAATTAGTATTCTCTCCTTTTATCTGAGGGGTCATGGGTTACGGTGTGCTACTGAGGAGGACGGGATGGAAGGAGAGGGAGGGGGGCGAGCACCTCCATCCGCAGGGAAAAAGGATACACCACAGCTCGGCTCACTACAGACAGCAACGTGTGCTGGCTTCCCACCTGCTGAGCCCTGCAGGGAGACCTCTAGGATCACACCTTCCCTTTCTCAGATGAAATCCTAGCTCCATCTTCTAGTTTCTCTTCAAGACTGATGTGGGAGATCTCTCAGCAATGCAGTGCAAGGGGCTTATTCGCACATCTGTACCCCAAATATCCCCTTGCTCCTCTGAATCCACATTGTGCCTTCAGTAACACCCCTGGATGATGTTTGCAAGCTGATCACTTACTCACTCCTTTTTGCCTGAAAGGTGTTTCAATAGCAGCATGACGTCAATATGAGATACGTGAAGAGATGGCTGTACCACGCAGCACAGCTTTCAGCCTTATGGAAGTGACACCCCAACACTGACCTGCTTCACCTCGACTTTTCCCGACTGCAAGCTCCATTTCCATTTCTCCCATGAAACATTCTGGGTCTGATACTGAAGTGGCACTTGGTAACAGAAAAGCACCGAGCAGTTCTCGAGAACAAAGGCTCGTGTGAGCCCCTGCTTCTTCAGTAGCATTCCCCGGGGGTACTTTTACACCCACGACCACCTCGGCAGCCCCCAGTGCAGCACTGGCAGCCTGCAGCAGCCTGTAACACCGACCCCAGGCAGATCGCTGGGCAGGCTTCTTGGCTATACCATGGAGCAGATCCGTAAAAAGCTCTCTGGCAATCCAACAGATAAAAGTAAAACATTTCCTTCCGAGCAGAGCTTTACAGGACGCTTACAAATATTTTGTGCTCGACTCAGTGTGCTAATTGGCAGGGCTTCAGCTGCTGGCCCGGCTCTGAAAGCAGCTCCAGGGCTGAGCAGCTCTCCCCCCGCTTGCAAAAACCCCAAGTGCAAACCATTTCCATGCTCTCTCCTCTCTCTTTGGCAGGACAGTTTGCTTCTTTTTGCCTCACGTGAATCCTTCTGGCGCTGCTGGGGGAGGCACCCTGCCTCCTCGAGCCTCAAAGCTTTCTCACAGACGGGGCCAGGGAGCTCAGCCTGCCCGAAAGCAGCTCCGGGAAGCTCAGCTCGGCTCCCGCTGGGCTGCGGCTGCTCCAGCAAGTCTTGGCCTCATGTTCCAGGCTCGCAGTGAAGACAGACTGCATGTACCACGTACATCACAGGAGATCCCTCACGTGGCGGAGTTTCCTTGGGAACCCATCTCCCACCTGTGGGGAAACCCTCACAGCTCTCCCTGCATTAATTGATATTTTCTCCCTGACCTCTCTGGCAAAGCGCAGCCTGTTTGCTGAGCAGCTCACGGAGCTCATTCTCACACCCGTTCTCTCAGCCTCGTCCAGCCACATCTCCTTGCAAAGAGCTCCTCGCCCACCAAACCATTCTGCAATTCCCTTCACAAACTGCAGTGCAATCACATTTCTCCCCCCCCGGGTGAACTCTGCTCCTGCTTAATGCCACTACGTGTTGTAACAGAAATAAGCACTGCTTCTAGGGATCTGTCAGGCGGTGTTGCTAGCAGGTACAGCAAATATTTTAGACATAAAGCAGCAACACAAGGAACAAGGTTACCTAAAATTGCCATTAAAACATATGGAAGCAAACGCAGTCAAAATTGCTTTGCAATCCACAGAGCATCATACTAATCAATGTCACTCGAATGCGACTGAACTGTAGGAGGCCCTGTCATATTTGGTTTGTGTAGAGGATTATATTGGAAATTGATCGTGTTTCTTCAAGCAAATAGGCTTTGTTTATTTTAATTACATAGATTTTTATTTATTTTTTTGGTATATCCTTCTCCTAATTTGATAGATGAAAGTACAGATATGAAAGACTGGCTTTTCTCAAAAGTCATGCAAAATTCCTCCAGTAATCCCCATTAGTGGGAAAAAAACAGGACTTGTAAGAGAGAGCTCAAGCATTCTGACTGCAGAATTCAAGTGTTATTTAAGTTATTTAAGTATTTCAATACCTAGAAATGGAGAGAACCCATAGGTGTGTTTCTCACAGACAACTCTAGGAGCTAAAGACCTAACCATCCTTAAAAGCATTTTATCACCTGGGCAATCGGGCACCACACAACAGAATTATTTTTTTGGCAGAGGATGAGGCAGGGAGGCAGCTTGATGCTGAGAACTTAAGAAGCACCCTACAATAGCCAGGAGACTCCACTGTCCACGGTGGTTCCCCTCCAAAACTCACTGATGGCCTGGAGAGAAATACCAGGCTCTGAGCCCAAAATTCAGTGAAGTTACCATGTGCCTGCATGGGCTGGTTTCTGTGAATGATGCAGACACCGGAAATGGGTGGGCTTTTTTCCCCCCTCTTGTTCTCCTTTCTTTCCTAAGACCCCAAAAAAATGAATTCGTGCCCCTCCAGGCACTTTGTAACATGTATGTAAGCACCCAATGCAGTGAGCTGAAGGTAGAGGAAGATGGGCTCCTTTTCCTGGGATGTTCTGCTAAGGCATCCCATGAAGAACTGCATCTTAAGATGATTTTATCCAGACTGGACTTCCCGTGATCTCTTTACTCTGCTCTAATGCAGAAGGAGGCCTAGGATCTGAGCTGGGACAAGGAAAGCAGATCACACCCTAGGGGTGGAAAGCCCTAATGTGATATTTGCCACAGTGCCTCTGGCAGGAGGTTTGTTTCTCCCCCTTTTCTTCCTTTCTACACCCTACACAGACAGCACAGCAAGGTCAGTGCCTTGAGGCCACACAGGGATGTGGCCACCAGGGCTGTAGCCAGCAGTAGTTCCAGGACACGCTCCTCTCGTCAGCGCGTGCTGGTGAGTTGAGAAAGTGACACCAGGGGAAGTACCTCATTGTGTCTTCTTGGCAGCCCTCTAATCTATAGGTGCTGTCAGAAGAAATGAAATAAACCTGCTTACTACAGATTGGCCTGTCTCTCTTTACTGCATCTCCGGGTGATGGATGAGTGCTACTCGTGATCTTTGAGAAGCAGCTGTAACTTTCAGAGGTCTAACTAAAGCCAGGAGCTGTAATTGCTGCGTTGCTTCATTGACAGGGCAACCAAGAAGCAATAATCATTACCCCCTGCAAAGGTTAACTCCTATGTATCTCTGCAGAAGGATGAGAGAGAGTTAGGATCAGAGCTGTCCCTGGGTGTCATTTCAGCAGATAAGCCCTGCAGCAAGCCTGATGCCTTCAGATTTCGGCAGAGCAGACAGGCGCCCTGCTCCTGGGTGCCTCACCCCATGGGTGATGCCTCTCCAAGGACACAGAGCCTGCTGCTGCCCCTCCAGCTGGATTCCCTGGCATCTCGATGCCTCCTGCTGCTGGAGCAGTCCTCATCCTGCAGGTCAGAGCAGCTGCAAAGCAGGAAGAGATAGATCATGGAGGTGCACCTGGAGGCCTGGCAGAAGGTTCCAACGGGAGGAAAAAGAGATGGAAGCTGGTGAAAAAAGAAAAGCAGGAAGAACCAGATCCACCTTTGTCCTCCCCTTTGCCTGTTCCTGCTAGGTACCACCAATGCGTATTGTACATCAGAGCAAAGCAGGGATTAGGCACAGCTGCACAGGCAGGACGCACAGCAGAGCTATTTCAGGGGCAGGAGTTATTGCTGAACTTGCCCAGCCCTCACTTGCTGCCTGGAAAGATGCTGTTCTCCCTTGTACATTGTTCTGTGTAAATGCTGCTGATTCTGTAGCATGTCAGAGTGACTCGGAGCTACAAGAAACCCTGGTGCAAACACAAAACCTTCTGCGAAGCTGGTTGTGTCTGACAGATGGGGGCTCTAAGGGGGTGTCTGTGTAAGTGGGGGCTGTGTATAGGGGAGAGGGAAACAGCTTTTGAAAAAATGGTGACATTAAGGGTAAAAACAGTTCAGCAGCAGCTATTGATCCTGAGGAACGCTTGTTACAAAGAGCCACCAAACTGCAGGGATCCAAACTGCCCTGCACGCATGGAGCTGGAGGGTCAGGTCTGGGATTAGAAGCAGGATGCATCACTCCTTTCTTAGCAAGGCCTGGGAGAGAAATCATAAGCTTGGTTAAAGGAACAAATTAGCAAAGTGGCACTGAGGATGAAGGAAGGTGGGGTATTCAGACCCCTGGGCAAGATGAGCTCTTCTTTTTATCGTGCTCTGAGTTTAAAGGTTCTTAATGGGACTGTAACACAAAGGATTCAAGTCTGGGTGTATGCAAATAACACTGCCTTCCTGATGGAAAAATATATTGCTTCAAAAGTAATAATCATAATGCTAAAATCCTCCTTGTTATGTGACCAAGAATGACTTCTTCACAGGTTCCTTAACAGCACTCTTCAGGAAATAATGTATTCAGATGCCCAAACTAGAACAGGCAAGGGCTGAGACCAGACAACTAATGAAAAAAGTATTTATTTTGTTTCAAAAAATCATTTGGATAAGGTCTCTGAATGGATGTGTATTGTTTCCATAGCAACACATAGCAAAACAGAGAGAAAGCAAAGCAAAAGTAATTGAAATTCTAGCTTTGGCATCAAAGAAAATATCAAGATAAAAGCTATACCAAGAAATAGGGACAAAGACAGAGAAAATGGGGCAGAAAAATGGAAGAATAAGAAAACACTGACCTTTCCTTTTCTCTACTGAACTTGTAGCCTTTTGGTTGGGAGAAGCGCCAGGACGAGGTGGAAATCAGACCTCAGACATTCTCCATATTTCCTACCACAACAAATAAATCAGGGCCTTTTGTTCTGGAGGCGTAAACCTTCCCTGGATGTCATCAAGAAGGGGCTGAAGGGAGCAGGAATATTTCCTAGCTTTCAGCTCAGTCTCTCAAGTGCCTCAACACCGCAGTTGCTGTTTCCAAGTTGCCTGACATATCTCTGAGCACATCCTGAAGCCCAGGGACACACAGAATTTATGTTCCCACATGGGTGAATGCACAAGGTACAGAAGCCAGCTAGCTCCAAATAACCCCTCTCACCTGCGCCCTGCATCTTGTGCCATCATTTACTGCAGTGCAAGGCAGGACTCATGACACCTTTGGCATTTCTATTGTTATTTTTATTAATGACTTGCACTCCATCAATGTCTGTCGGTCCTGACTGACATAAAAGCAATAAAGTTAGCCTAAGCTCTAGACTGATCTCATAACTTGACAGCAACACAACCTCATGACTGATCTAGCATAAGTGATGTTCAGATGCCAGAGCTGTGACCCAAACGCCTTCATTAGGAGCACAGCTGCTTGAGTTCCCCTCTCCTGTCAATGGAGAGAAAGACAAAAAACACCTCCAGAGAAAGTCTCTCTGCATTGATTTGCAAGTCTAGAGCAAACTCAGCTCGATGCCTAAGTTAAGGAAAAAACCCTCTTTCACAGGAATCCAAGAATTATAGCAGGCAGAGTCGCTAGAGCTTCTTTTAAACACATCTCTTGGTTAGGGTGCACAAACTGAAGCTTTTTTCTTTCTGTTTAGGGCACGTGTGTTCGATTGCCTCAATTTTCTTTTGAAGTGATTTAATTGCTTGTTTCTTTTCAAAACTCAATAAAGCATTTGGAAAAACAAAACTTACACACCTAATCTTCATTTAAACAGACACCCTGCCTTGCTTCCACTGCACAGAAGGAATTACTCTATTCAAAAACATTTGTGCATTCAGCTCAGCTAAAACCAAACCAAGCTGCCAGTACAAAACGTGCACTATTGAATTTGGTTGCACCATCCTGAAGCTGCACGATGAGTCACGGAGTGATCCTGAGCTCCTGCAATTACATCTTAACATTACTGAACCAAAAACCAGAGAACAGAGGCTAGACCATGTTTACCTCTAAGACCACCGGCATTGAGGTGCAGGGTTTGATATCAGCATGAGCAATAGCCTTGGTAATAATTTCTATGCCATCTTTCAGGTCTGCTTCTGGGGAACTTGGTTTCTTCTAGGCAATTTTGTGCTGCCACTGGCTGCCTTCAATCACAGCAGGCTGAGGGTGTCGTTTTCTGAGCAGGAAAAGGGCCACAAGCCAGACAAGTTCTTCTCCACGGCTTCAAAAGTCTTGGGAGAATGAGGCCAGGCCATCACTTGCAGACAGAAGCTACTTGGCCAAGTCCATCTAGGCTACAAAGAGACACTGATCCCTGGTTTTGCCTCGGGAGCTGAGGAAACCTAATGTTTCTCTGAGAAAAGACAGGCAGGTGTCAGGAGAGGTGACCATAGTGCTAGAGCAATCAGCGATGTGATGGCTGCCCAGTGAGGCTGGAAGATGGAGTACTGGGTAAGCTGGGGTGCTTCATCCTTTTTGTGTGGAGCTGCAAGTGCCTCCCAGATATTCTCAGCAAAAAAAGTTTTTCCTCAAGCCTTTTGTGCATGAAAGGGGCAAGGAAAGATGCCTGCAATCCCTTGAGCATTTCTAGAGCAGAAAGCCTCAGTGTTTTATACAGCACATGCAAAAGAAAAAGAAATCAATAAAGCAGAAACCCTAGTCCAGTGACACAGAACTAAACATAAATCTTCTGGCCTTGGACTTTCAGCTCCGGGAAACTGAAGACTTCTCAACTGCCCCGGACACCGCAGAACTGGTTCTGTTTCACCCCTGTGTTAAAGGAGCATTAAGCTCTTTGGCTTCAAATTTCTGATCCAGACCCTCACTCGCATAGATCAGGGTAGCTCCACTGATTGTTGACTACACAGCTGATTTACACCCTTAAGCACGAGGTCCTTTTTTTTTTTTTTTCTTTTTTTTGCTGTGATCAGAAGCTGCTTTGCCTGCTGCTTCCCTGCCGACAGCCAGTGACACCCAAGTGATCCTGATGCAGCTGGCGAGGTGCCTGCCAGCTCCGCCAGCCCTTCCCGCAACACCTTGCCCTCCTGTGCAGACCCTCAAGGGTAACTTGCATCAGTAAGAGTACTACATAGACTATAATTTAAAATCTATTAACTCCGAACATCAGTACACCACATAAACTTAACTGCCCCTTACAATGCTGCAGTTAGTTCCTGTCCCTAGTTATTCCTATAAATCACCCCAGATAGGCTCGGGCCCGATCAATGGGAAAAAATTATACCATAACATTAGATTTCATCATACACGACTTGAACTATTACTTTTCTGTCTTGTGGTATGAAGAATCATGAAAATTAATAGTCTCTCTGTGCCCAAACGAAGTGTTTATGGGGCAGAGCATTACCTCTCCTGTATTTCTTGCTTAAAACCACCCATTAATTTCGTTGCACTTACACCCGGTCAATCGTTTTTTAAGAATTGCTATTGTACCAAAAACACTGAAACCTAATGGGATTTTTTTGTTTTGTTTTACAGTTTCCTTCTCCAGAAAACCTTCACATCAAAGTGTTATGCCCCATGAGCTGGTCAGGGCTTGGCTCTGGCCATTGCTCAGGAAAGAAGGTTTTCTTCCTGGCAGCACGGACCGAGCACCTCTGGGCTGCTCTCAGGGGCACCCAGATCGAAGTCTCAACAGATTTCTGTTGAGATGCAGGAAATCTGCCACCACCCATTGTCTCCAAGGGTGTCTTTCTAGGATGCTTGTTAATCCTGGCCTGGAGAAACCTTGCAAATTGAAAGGCATAGCACCTCTAGGGCTATCACACTTCCTCAAAACACTAAAAAGCAAGGAAAATTAGTAGTGGCCTAAAGATGACAGGCTTCTCCCCTGTGCATGTCTTCAATTGCCGTTCTTTGGGTCTGCAGCCTGCCCAAACTTTCCAAAGGCAATAAACCAGAAAGATCTAGCCAGATGATCTAGCTGCTCCATGCTGCAGAGCTGTCACTTTAGCATGACAATGTGGCCTGTCCAGAGAATACGGGGTGCTGGGCTCATAAATGTGACTGAGCTCAAGTGGATCTTACCAAACATCTAACTCCCTCAGCTGTGGTGATAAAACAAGTTAGGGACTCAAGCTGTGATTTTATATTGCAAATATTTGCGTGTCGTAAAATGCCTTTGACGAAGTGTGCCAAGTAACCGGGTACTGGAAGCCTTGTAAAAGCAGCCAGATGTCGTGTGTTTTGTTCTGGGGTCTCCCTGCTCTAGCGCTGCTTGGCGTACTTAAAGTTAACCAACCTGTGCAAAGCGTTTTGTACAGCTGCAACAAGCAGGCACTATTTTACCTCCGGGGATTTTTTTAATACGTTGTTTAAAAGCCAAATCCGCGTGGCCAGGCTGTGGGGAGAGAAGAGGAGGAAGGGCTGTGGGCAGAAGGCAGCAAGCTGCCTGCACGTGGACACAGCCCCGCCGTGCACCCCAGGACCACCTCCTGCTGAGCTCCTGCACCTCCCTGAGCACCAGCAAAGCCAAGGGGTGGATGCAGCCCCTTGATCCTCACTGCGGGGTTCACAGCTGCCCCTGCTAGGGATGAAAGGGACCTCTCCTACCACCTGCTGCTCCCACAGTAATGAACCAGGAGGCAGGGATGTCTGGGTGAGAGCACTGTGGCACTTCTGTGAGGCAGATTGCTCCCGGTAGGACAGGAGCTGGTGTGATTCCCTCGGTGTCTCATTAGACACAAGTGTCATCTTCTGTTAATCTGCGGCCTTGAAAGTTATTGATGCATGTGAGCCGAGGAAGATGAATGCTTGGCTGGTTAAAACTACGCTCCTAGATCTGGGTCCAGCCAGATCTAACCTCTTACCATGGGCTTAGGTGCAAGTCAGAGACCCCTGAGAAAGCAAACCCCTTGACCTTGGTGTTCTCGTAAACAAGACCATGCACTTACCTGTTTTAGGTAGCAAAATCTCTATCTTCATCTCCCTGGTTCCCAGCTGCCAAACGTTTCCTTCTCGGAAGTTCCAAAGATGATTTTTTTTCATGTAAATGGCATAGTCTGTGCTGAGAGGTAGAGAGGAAAAGGTCCTTATTAGTAGAGGGTAGACAGCAAGTTATGAGCAGAAGAAACCGTTCTAATGAAGTTTCCTCCAGCCTGGGGGGTAACAGGCAAGGCACACAGATTTTTCCATTTCCTTAAAATGGCAGAATTTGGAAGTTTCACATTTTAATGCATTCCATAAAAGGAAAGACTTTCTTTTTAAATACAGCATGAAAGTCTAGACTCAATTTTTTTCAAACGATTTTGGTATTGAAAAAAGTGAATTTCATTTTTAAACACCCTCCCACCCTCCCCCCCCTCCAGCTGCTGTGAAAACATCACAACAGGATGTTTTGACATTAAGGCACTTTACCTCAATTATGTATATGTGAAATATAAACGTTGTCAGAATTGACACATATTCCTAAAACACATCAATTTCACAGACAGAAGCTTTTGTTACCGTACACAGTAAGAAATATATATATATATATATATATACACACACACCCCAGCTCCTGTCTGAGAGAGCATCCAAGGCCACAGCAGCAGGTGCTGCGCCACCCAAACGGCTGCAGGAGGGAGCCCCCAGCCTGCACACGTCAGCCCTGCCTGAAGCACCTCTACCAGCTGTCTTCAGCAACAGACCTCCAACACGGTCATCTTTGCCAGGGAGGTTGTGACAACCAGCTCGAGAGAGGCCAGGGAAGGCAAATTCCTGGACATCTCCGAACAGCACGTGCGCCTGCTGGTGAGCTGGAGCAGCCCCGCGCCATTAAGCAGCCCCTGCTGCTGTTCAAACCCAATCAATCTGCAGCTAATGACAATCCCAAAGCACAACACTGAAAAATCAATTGAGGGATACGTGACAAAATGGAAAATGCTGTAGTGCACCCTGCGTATTGCCTCTGGGAGAGGACTGCCCCAGCTCTGGGATCCGGGTCCCAGGGAGCAGCGAGAAGCGTGTCTCTGCTCCTGTTTCCATCCTGCAGGATCTCACTTGGATGTCCAAATCCTAACCGAGCACAGGTACACAAGCACCACCAGGACAAGGGGCACAGCTAGGACAGCACCATGCATAGTGTCCCACCCAAGACACTATGCTGCTACTCTGCACGAGCAGCTGCTCCGCTAGCGCCCTTCTCTCACTGCATGCTTGCTCTGTCCAGTGGTGCTACTAGCAAATCCTCAGATAAGGAGCAATGCAGAGCCTGCCTTGCTGCAGCTAAATGCCTGCTTTTTATTTCTCTTCTCTCAGATAGTCGCCCAGAGGAGCTCAATCCCTGCATCCTACACGTGTGGGCTGTATGTATGGGTGCACAAGGAGCATTACCTGTTTCGCATCACGCAAGATGATCCTTTCAGCTGTTCATAAAACATTTGATTTCCAAACAGAAGAAAATGGAAAAGTAACGATAATTCTATAAATATCCATGACAGCATTTCCTGAGATGGCTTGCAGAACAGGAATCGCATGTGAGGAATATTAGTGTGAGCTCAGCACCTTTGAATGTAGCTGCTTAATTTGTGGACTGGGGCAGGCTCAATCTGGAACATGAGTAGCGTGAGCTCATGTCTGCTTGCTCAACAGCGTGTGAATGTCCTTGGTATATTTAGAAACTCAGCGTAGTTTGAGAACTTTGACCTGAAATAGCTCCTCATCCGACACTGACTCCCAATACGTTTTTATTGTGGCTTCTCGTTATTACTGCAAAAACGCAACAGAGGAGCCAAGCTCGTGTTGGTGCCCAAAGCTGGACCAAGACACAGGCTGTGCCCTGCAGCCCTCCTGCACAGATCTCCCTGTGTGTCTTCTGGGGAGCTCGGTGCTGTAAATCCTGTGCTGTAAAGGGGCAGAGCTGACACTGGGACTTGGGGCTAAACCCTGATGTGACTTTCTACTTCATCTCCTTGCTTTCCCCCACCCACTCTTTCCTACTCCTTATGTCACATTTGTTTTACATTTGCTTGTTACACAAATTTCAGGTTTTGCAAATGCAATAACAATTTTCCCTCTAGAATACTGAGTTTCTCTTGGCAAATGTCTCTGATCCTAGATTCAAAAATGTATTTTCTTGACCTCTGAATGGGGAAAAGGGAGCAGCTGTAACGCAGATGAAATGTGTCCTACATCATCTGGGCTTCTCTTCCAAATCCTGAAAGCAAGAAACAAATTCTCTTCTCTTTAGCTTATCTTTTTTATATATATTTTTTTCATAGAAGATGAAATCTAGTATAATAATGAGGGACTCCAGGAATCAGGTCTCTCCCAGGCAGAAACCTACGGCAGGGGTCTTTCAGCCACCTTCTTGCAGTGAGTTTTGGCCGTAACCTGTCTGCCTTGGGGGCTAGAAGGGAGGATGCAACACCATCAATTATCCCATTTCAACAGGAGCTGAAAGCAACAGACATGACTGTATAATGCAGAGAGAAGAACAGGATTATTGCCACATGGGTAATTCACTCTCATCTAAGCATTACTGCAGCTACAGCCCCTTTCAGGATGATGCCCTGACCAGTGGGCACAGCTCCTGGGCTGCAGCCCATGAAGTCCTGCTCAAACACCACGTTGGGACTGCATTGGACATCTCACATTCAAGCAATGCTAACCCTCACGTGCGGAGACACAAAGGCCCTGCCCGAGTGGGAAAGGCAGCAACCATGTACAACCAAGCAGGGCCACCATCCAAATGGTTATAACCTCACTTAAAACACGAGGATAGAAGCCAGTGAACTGAAACACCTCCATACAAGATCTGTTAGCCTAAACTGCCAGCTACTTTCTAAAATGACGGGCTAGTTTAAAGTTACTGCTTCTAAACCATAGCTTTCAAGCAGTATTAACTCGTTTTCCTTGTGCCCTTAGACATAAAAGGGTTGAAGAGAAACTCCTGAGAACAGTTCGTGATAGGCAACTGACTCCCAAGGACAGACAGGAGCTCTCAGGTTAGAGCAGGAGCATTATCTCCTCCTCGAGTGTAAATCCCCAAGAAATCGTGGGCTCAACAGACTGAACGACAAGGGCAAGGTGGGATTCAAGCATCAGGATGAACAAAGGGAGTAACTTGCTGCATCCTGGGCTGGAATCACTAGGAAGCCTTTTTGTGGCTTATAAAACTCAGCCCTTGAGCAGAATTACAGTGACAGGAGCCTGATGACTCACTCTTTAAAATACTAAGCTGTGTAAATTCACTAAACATCCTGGGGTTTCATGACCCATAATAGTACTGTCATTCTTTGACAGTCTAACATACAGCAAGGATATTATACCCTAAGTTTGCTTCATTATTCTGTATAATATAAAGAAGAACAAAAGACTTCAGTAGACAATATAAATATTTGGGATTGCTCTAGAGTGCTGCACATATTTTTAGCATCTCGCTCATTTATTTATTTATTTTTCCTGCAACTGAATAGACTCAGATTCCTGCCCCTGCTCAGGTTGCCAGCTGGAGAGAAGCACCATTGCTGCACAGGTCAGAGACAGTGCCTGCTGAACAGCCACCCTCTGCCTCTTCTCCACCTGGTTCAAGTGGCTTGTGTGGGCACAGAATCACAGGATTGTGATTATCCCTCTGGGGCTCATCTGGTCCAAACCCTGCTCAGGCAAAGGCAGCTACAGCAGGTTGGCCAGAAACCTGCCCAGGTAGTTTCTAAATAACTCCAAGGTAGGATAATGCATAACTATTATCTTTCATTTTTTTACTGTTCAGTCAGAATTCACCACATTTCTCTTCATAACCCTTGCCTCTCATCCTGAAACCAAGAAGAACCTGAGCCCATCTTTGCACCTTGCATGAGATTTCATTTCCTCTCTGCCCTCCCTCAGACTCCTTGAGAACTCACCCACTGCGCCCTGATGCTGGGGCATCCCGTGCTGGCCAGTCCTGGCACTGGTCTGTGCACACAAATAGGAGTCACAACAATAATCACCCACCAGTCCACTGCTGTGGACTTTTGTGTGACTGCATGGCAGCTGAAAACCTGAACGTGCTGCACGTTCCTTAATGCCTGTACTTGTTCACCTCACAGCAAAGCTAAATCCACGCAAGTGTACATGACCTTTCTGATATTAACCCAGCCCAAGCACTGACTGCTGTATTTACTGTGACACTGGTATTCAACGTGTGGATGAAAAAAATGCAATCATCATTTACCCTTAACCCCTTTGATGCAATAGCCATGAAGCTGTTGAGACATACGAGTACACGCATACGGACACAGGTGGATGGAAGCCAGAGTTCCCCATTCCAAGGCAATTCTGAAATGTTAAAATACTCGTTCCATCTGGAAATGAAAACTTGCTATTTGAGGAATTTCCTGTTGAACTTCAGCTTTTCACTCACAGAAATCGATGTGACATCTTGGCTTTGCTTTGTTCTTTTGCTTTTACTTTAAAAAAAATAATAAATTGCACTGATGAGGCACAGGTTTGGTTTCAGAGCTACTAAAAAACCTTCTTGGACACTGAGAAACTCAGAGCACTGACATTATTTGGGGCTTGAATTCCTGGAGTTTCCAGGCTCCTATCCCTGCCTAAACTGTGGATTACTCACAGGAAACAAGATGATCTTTCTTTCCAGCCCTGCTTCATTTTTATCATTTAATCAAAGTGAAACAATCCCTAAAAATAGTTCGATAGGGGAAGTTCTGAAGGAACAAGCCTTGGTAAGAAGTGTCCTGATGGGCTGAATGCACCTCCTAGCAAAGCCGCTCAGGAGAATGAGCCATAGCTTCAAGGAGGGGGATCCTTGGTCAGAGTCAGCCGAATTCCCCAGGGACGACCCAGACAAGGAGTTAACAGCCAAGGTGAGATGAGAGCCCCAAAACCCCTGCTCAATTCGCTAATGGGCTTGCTGCATCTCCCTTTTGCACGGAGAAAACAAGCGGCCACGCTGCTTTCTGTCAGGCACACAGCATTTGCCATGGAGACAGTAGGAAACTGAAAGCTTGTTAGACATTTCTCGGAATAGCTTAAAGTAATGGTTCATTTACATATGGCTCCAAATGTTAACAGAAGTTGGACATTTTGGGCTATTTTTCCTCCCGTGCCTTTTTTGTTGTTCCCGACCCTTTACCACTCCCTCATGACTGCCTTTTAACTGTACATCTCCCATCCCTCAAAGCTGTTTTAAAACAGTTTTTCTTTTTAAAGTTCAGCATAAATGGTTTAAAAATAAAACCCTGCTGTATGTGCAGCTAAATCATAATCCCACTCCTTCAGATGCCTGAAGGATGCCTTTCCCTCCGCATAGATACTGCTGCCGAAAGGTCTGGAAAGCTGCGATTTCTGCTCCAGCAGTCGCTGTACTTGCCATGGAGATCAGAAAAACATCCATGTAAAGGGCTAATTATCTTGCTACTGTTTGAGGAAACCTGCTCCTCAGTTGGAAACACATCTGCCTCAAAATAAAAGACAGTTTTGTGGGAAAGTCACTGGGAGGGGACTCAGGGACCTGGGTTCAGTTGCTGGCCACAAGATTCCTGCATGACTTGGGAGCAGTCACTTCATTTCTCCATTGCTCTTTTTAATTAGTAAATTTAGGCTATGAATCCCACTTCTCTCAGCCCTTTCTTCGTCCCCTCTGCCTTTGATAGAAGACCATTTCTAAGGACAGATATTTTAGGTTGGCTAATTTTAGAAAATGGATGGGCACCACATCCAGAGGGCAAGGAAGGAAACCCAGGGAAAATTGGCTGCTGCAACCAAGGGTGGGGTAAGGCCTTGGGACTGGAAAATTAAGAATTAAAAGAGGGAAACTTGAAGAGAGACAAGCAGGAGCCCAGGGCAGTGCAGAGGGAGCAGCACCAAGGTCTCTCAGCTCCATCAGATCTCGGTGTGATCGCAGCCCTGACCCAGCTGCTGTCCCAGCTGCATCCCTTCTTTCAGCACTTTCCCATGGGAGTTTGCTGACTCTCCTTCAACTCCTGGGAACAATTAACCTTTATGCAAATATAATTAGCTACTATTAGAAACAAGAAGTATTATAACAGAGGTGAGGCAGGGGCAGCGAAGGCAGAAGGCCGTTCTCCCCTGGGGATTTGCTCCCTGTTGGGGGAAGGATCTGTTATCGAGGGATTGGCGGTGGTGGTAGGAAACAGCAAAGAAACCCTCAGAGCAAAGCAGAAAAGGAGATTTTTAAAGCTTTTGCTTGGCATCTTTGTGACTTACGATGTGCCTGTGTAAGAGCCAGGCTAGTCCTTCAGCTTTCAAAGGCAGGAGTGTGTTTGCTCGTTTGCTCGCTGCACTGCTCGTTAATGAGTTAAGGTGGCAGAGGGAAGGAAGAAGCAGGTTGCCTGCAGCCGGCCCGCTCACCTTGATTTTAATTAGCTTTGGCAAGACAACAAACAGAGCCATGGAGTGCTGAGCAATCCACAGCAGCAGTGCTGAAGAGCACAGATCCTTGGGATCAGGGGAATAAGCAGGGCTCAGCTCATGAGCCTTCAAGTGCGTCTTTCAGAAGAGACTCCTTTCTTCCAACGGGTATCACTGGGAATAGGCTGTTCAATACCCTTCTGTGTCATTTGGGGAAGAACTATATTGTACACTGCATCTCAGCATCTCTGGCTGAGCACTCTTCTCCTTATCTCTTCTGCCATGGCCTTAATCAAGTATTTCCAGCACTTGCAGTTAGCATTTACATCACAGTACATTATACAAATCATACTGCCTGCTCTCACTTATAAATACTCAATAAGGAATTAATACAGGTGCTGTAGACATGGTTGTGCCATCCCCTTGTCTCTGTGGGTGCATTACCATGAGTTTTTCCATACAAGTAGCAGGAGCCCTCTTGCCCAGGACGGACAGGGATGGGTACATTGAGCACAACTGTGACATTCTAGAACAATGTTTTGTTCTGCTTCTCACTGAGAAGAAAGCATCTCTTAATGCTTTCTTCTCTCATCTGTAGTACACCCATCTACCAGGCTCTTGGCTTCAAGTAGACTGCTAAAGGATGTGGCAGGCAAACCAACCTGAAAGCACCAAGAAATCCTCCCCAAATGCCATGACTTCCTCAGATCACATTTTGCTCAGAAAAAGAGTCCTCCAGACCACTTCCATTCCACGCTATGATGTATTGAACCACTTACTAGAAGATTTAAAAAAATCTTAAAATATCTTCAAACCACCTATTTACATTCTTTTACAAATGATTTTTTAATTCAAGCTTGATTTCAGGGTATTAAGCCCAGATTTTCAAAGGAGCTGCAGAGAAGCAAACACAGAATATTAATGAAATCCGAGTCTCTCAAACACCAAGGTGCCTTTAGAAACCAGTCCTGAGCTAGTAAAACCCTCTAAAGTTTCTTGTTTTGATCTAACATCATAAAAGTAAGACTTGCTTTTCTGATTCATGTGCAACAGAGCTGTATCCCACATTTTCAACAGAAGAGAGTAAGAAAACACTGAGCCTAAGTACGACCACTTGAATCTGATCTAAATTTAGTAAGAAGTGAATTGTTTTGGTGTTACCGTGAAGTGATTCAGAGTGAACTTGCACGGAGGTTTGCAAGAAAACTTGTTTTGCGTGCCTTACTGTTCTGAGCTGGGAAATAAAATTTAGAATACAGGCAGAAGCTGGAAAATGAAGGACTTCAGCATAAAGGCTCATCTAATGTGATCTAAGCCTCGAGAACCCCAAAGGAATGGAGAAGTATTACCCCTCACAAATCATCTGATATGTGGTGCTTAACCCATGCCCTGCTGCCTCCCCTGGGAGAGCTCCTCAGAGCCACGCCATAGCTGTGTAATTCGAGGATTTGTGAACTGGGACGGGCTCTATCCAGAGAATACGTCCAGCTGCAGGAGCTACAGCAGCTTTTGGAAGTTTTCTGATATCTAACCGGAGAGCTCGAGACAAATACAGCGAAGCATCCCCATTGTTCCAGATGTAAAGGCAGGCAGAGACAAATTCTGAGCTGTTTCTATACATGGTCCCATCAGCAGCCTGACATTCCCCTGGCAAGAGGAAGAGAGAGCACAACAGCTTGGCTACTTCTGGTCCCAGCTGCAACCAGAGACGTGTGCTGC
Organism: Heteronetta atricapilla; assembly: GCA_011075105.1. Classification (NCBI taxonomy): domain Eukaryota; kingdom Metazoa; phylum Chordata; class Aves; order Anseriformes; family Anatidae; genus Heteronetta; species Heteronetta atricapilla. Next base: position 5,641,496 of record CM021754.1, on the reverse strand, counting down.
CGCAAACGTGCTCAGGCCCTGCAGAAAGCAGCAGAGCCACTGACAATCCCTAGGGGAACAGGGCTGTTCTCATGTCCAGGGAAGATTTTCCTTCCCTCAAAAGGGCAACCACGAGCAGTACAGTGATCCCACAAGGCTTTCAGGACATCAGACACACACAATTTCTCTCTTCGAGAAGGGGGAAAAAAAAAGGCACAAATCCTCTTGGATCAGCATCCTAATTTTCACAAATTATAGTCAGCTGGTTTCCAGTGCCTTCATCAAATGGGAGAACGCTTGGCAGCCTACAGACCTGCTGCTGGGGTTTGTCTGGCAAAATGCTTTTGAGCTTCATAGCGAAATTGGTTCCTTTCTGCTTCCCCTGCCCTCCTGTCGATCGCTAGCTGCAGCAGCGCTCCCTCGGCCCCCAGCTAGAAGCAGCGTTCACAGACGTGTGGGCAAGCTCTGCTCTAGGAGCCACGGCTTGGTCAGAGGAGCTCGTTTTCTGTGTGCTCTCATGCCCTCACTCATGCCTCTCAAAGACTAGTATTCCTCTCGGGCTCAGACACATCATCGATCCCTTTTCCGTTCATCACTGTAAACTTTAATGCTTGAAGATAAGAGCCTTGCAGATTCATCTACAGAATTCTTCTTTATTTTATCTGTGGCTTTGCTGCGTGAAAAATTAAGAGCAAAACTCTTTGAAGTGGGATGGTGCAAGCACCTACTGCACTGCTGGCAGCTGCAAAATTACCAATATAGCTGCTCCAAAATGCTTGCAGAATTAGCTTCCTTCCATTCTGGCATAAAGTTTTCTTGGTTTTTAAAGAACTGAGGTACATTTTTCCCTTATTTTGTGAATACAAATTGCAGGTTTACATCAGCTCTAGACAACAGGAGATGCATGGCCCTGCTAATGTTCTTAAATGTCTTTGGCTGGCTGATAACAGAGTTGCCCCCTGTTTATTACCTCCTCATTATGTGTGTTTGTACAGCACCTTGCACAATGAAGCCTTAATCCCCAGCTCATGCCCCCAGGTACCGGTGCAATAATAAAAACAACAGGAAATGAATTTGCTGAGCTTATTTCAGAAAATAAGTGTTACTCAGTAAATACAAAGCTATAGACTCCAATCTGTTCTGAGATGATTTTCTGTAGAGTGCTGCGTGCTGATCGCGTGATTTGAAAGCATTATCCAATCGTGAGCTTAGATTTTGCAATATGTATGAGCTAATTAACAATGATATAAAAGAAGTGTACTATTCTCTAATAAATATTCATGGAGTTAGGTGAATGCTCATTTGTCTTTGACTCAGAAGACCCTCGCAACAAGTGGTGCCCGAACAGAGACCCGATATACTCCTTCAAGAGAGGCAAGCAGCATTGAGAAGATTGCCTGTTGTTCTTACCTAAGGTAAGAATGCAAGGCTGATGTGGGGTCTGGGGTGTGATTCTGCCGGCTTATGCCCTGTAAATAAGGCTGACATGGAAACATGCTTCTCAGTATTCTCTCTAAGAGAGGGGAGACAGCAACAGAAAAACAGGTGACCAAGCTTATAGCCTGGGGAAGAGAACGAGGATATTTTAAAACACTGCCATTGCTGTTCCAAAAGGATGAAGGGCGGGCGCTTGGTGATTTGATGTGGGACTTGACTATAACAGGGAAAGAGAAAGAAGTAAAAGATCACTGATTGTTATTGCTTTCTAACATTAATGTTTTAAGAGACATGCAGGCTGAATCAAAAGTAGCAGCCACCGCCGTGCAGGCGTTAATGCTGGAACCATCCCCTACTTTACGGGATGCGTGGGTGAACAAACAGACCCCTTTACCCATTAAGGGAATGCAGGCACAGCCTTGCCAAACTGTAGCCCAGCTTCTAAATGCGGAAGGGCCATCAGGGGGTTCGACCTCGATGCCTGTTATTTTGCCTCCTCTACCATCAGTGCCTGCTCTCCCACTAACACCGTCCCCACCGTCAGGTGCCTTGGATGTAGCTCAGCCTCCACCGCAAGCACTGGCTGATGCTGCCTCTGGGTCTGTGCCTTTGCATGATGTGGTGCTGCAGGGAGGGGAAGGATGTAGACCAGACCACCCAGATCCTACAGGGTCTAGAAAAAAAAGACGACCGCTGAGGCAGATGAGCAAGCTACAATCAATTGCCAAGAGTTGGCAGATCATTTAAAAGATTTGATGGGGAAATTGGACCAACGTGCCCAAAGCATTGTAGATAAACTATTACAGGACACAAATGGGACTGATGAAGATAGCCCGCTCAGGGAAACCCCTGCTATAGAAGTATTGTGAAACATGGCAGAGAAGACACGTCCTGATAAGACTAAGATGCTGTTGAATCCTAGTCCTTCACCGTCAAGGCGACCTGGTAGACGGTCTGGTACTATACGTGATGCCATTTTAGAAGGAGATTGAGTGCTTTCTGCTCTCATGGCATGTCCTGTTGTGCAAACTGCGGCTGGCAACCAATATCAGCAGCATGAATGGAAAATATTGCAACAAGCTAAGAACACTGTAAAAGAACATGAATTAAAATCAGAGGCTGGACATGCGATGCTACACTGGTTGCTGACTGCTGACCAAAATATTCCGATCGATTGCACCAATATAGCTCAATTATTTTTGACCCCATCACAGTATTTGATTTGGGACAATGAGTGGCAATCACAAGCCTATCTGGAGGCTGCTAGACCCCGAGATAATAATGACCCCTTAAATGGAGTCCAACCTGACTTAATCTTAGGGAGAGGACCTTATGCAAGTGTTGAAATGTAGCTGCGATATCCATGGGCCCTTATAAACTTAGTTACTCAAACAGCTTTACGGGCTTTTGATGATGTGCCAGATTCTACCCCTGCTCCCTCTTTTACGAATGTTAAAGAAGGATTGACTGAAACGTACTCTCACTTTATTGATCGACTATCTCAAGCTATCATGACACATCCAAGTCCAGATGAGGGAAGTAAGGAAAGGATGTTTAAATTCTTAGCATTCAAGAATGCAACTGTGAAAACTAAACCATTATATGGATGATATTCTCTTTTCTCAATTTTCCTTGAAATTGCACTTAATGTTCTCTGCAGCTGTTTTTTATTAAACACGGGAAGGTAAACCAAACCCCTTTTATGTATGCAAATGCCAAAAACCAGTTTTTAAACAAATTACTAGAGAAGCCTTTTTGGCAATGCACACAGTAACCAGTGGGCTATGCATCTGGTGCGTAGATTATTGGTTTGGTTAGAACAGAGCATGAGTAATGTTTTAATTTCCATATCATCATCCACAGAAAGAAATATATTTAAAGTTGTGCTTGACAATGCAGGTCTGCTCATGTAACTGGCTGAGTTTTAACCCTCTCTGGAGAATTCATTCTTTTACTGCTTTGAACTGCTAAGTAACAAGGCACCGCAAAGTAAATAAATTCAATTATGCTCCTCAATAAAATAAAAATAGCTTGTACCTCTGATAACTTTTTTCACGCATCTCGTGCTGCTTAAATCAGATCTCAAAACCCCTTACAAATCAAAAGCAAGACCTGGATTACACGCACCGATGGGGCTCTGTTATCCAGATAACTCTGCCGTTTAGTCAGGTGGAAACAACTCTGTGCCTGTGAAAACTCTGCAGAGACTTCAACCCATTTGATACCATCTCAGCTTATTCAAATAAACTCAAGGTAAATTAGCATCAAACGCAATTTCAAACAACATCAACTGCTGTCAGACAGATACTCTACAAACCTTGCTGCCCATTGGAAAACTTTATTGCTCCACACTTCCCCAGCAGTGCCCTGCTAGCAGCAGCAACCCCAGGGCTGTGGTGGGGCGGTTTATGTAGCCTTTCCTGTGCTGCTACAGGTAGCTTCAGCTGGTGTGGCTTCGGCTGATTAAACTGAGGTCACCTGAGCTCAACTGCTGATTTCTTCTGAATTGGGTTAGGGGGCTGGAAGATACTGCTTTGCCTGCAGACATGAGGTGTTTAGCCTCTGACACGGCCGGTGCTGGGCACATGCAGAGGCCAGTGCTCGTGGGGTCTCTCTGGAGGGGTCTGACTGTTGCCTTGTTTTGCAAAACAACATAAGCCAAGTTTAAGCCAATGTCAGTGCTGTCCACAAGTTGAGCTCACTTAGTATTTTCTGTTTGATTAAAACAGTGTGGCTGCCCCATGCTGGCAAATTCCCGCATCTCACAGCGTCCTGGGAGGTGGATTCAGGGGATGAAACTCTCTTTGGGACAGGGAGACAGTACACAGATGTATGGGAGAGCTTAAACGGGTGCCCAGGTTTGTGGTAGCTCCTTGCTATCCATAATCCATAATTGTGACCCTTTCTTAGCAGATGTAAACAGGGAGAGGGTGCCTTGTCTGGGACACCTCCAGCAGTCAGGGGCAAAAGCAGAGCCAGGAGCCCCCCAGCCTCCCTCATCCCACCACACATCCCTCCTGGCCACGTTTCTGCTGACTTAGCTGAAACAATCGTTGCTGACCAATGCATCACCTTTGGCTCTGTGACAATTTTATCCAAAAGAAACAAAAAACTACCTATTGATCCCCAAAGTGGCAAAATTCTGCAGGCCTTAACAACAAGCATGGGATGATAAAAAGATTATGGCAAAGTCCTTAAGGGATTGTGCTGAAGATTATTTCTCTTAACCAATTAGGCATATGAATTAATTTCCTGAGTGGATAATGTTTTATTAGAAAACAGCTTTTGCAGAGACTCTGGAGTTTGCATTGCTTATGATTTTTTGGTCAAATTTGTTGTGGATGCTGCCATCACACCAGGGAGAAGATTTGCTTCGTCAGGCTCTTTTTCTGGAGTAGCTCTTTAGTGATTTTGCTAGAAATAGACAAAATCTAGGTTATATGAGAAGGAGGATTCACTGCTAAAATTTAACACCTGACTCCTAACACAGGAACGACTCGGTTGTTGCATTTCAGTTCTTAGGTGCTTTGCGAAGATACTGCAAAGATATGCAGAGCACCAGGAGCAATGCTAATGCTCCTGCTTCTTGCACCCTCTCTGAAGCTCGACCAAGGTTTGTGGAGCACGTTCACACTGGACACGACCTTCAGCTCCCTGTCCTCAAAAAAACCTGGCCACAGGAACCACAGGGTGATGGTGAGCTCACCCTGGAGGATGAAGGTGCAGGTATTTGAAGGTATTTGTGTGCTTGACACAAATACTGTGTGGACTTGCACTTAGAGCAATAAAATCAGGAGAATCCTGCCCCACACTCACAGTCTCCATTCTTTGTCTCTGTCTTAACACACCTTTCAACGGCAGTGGAGAAAAAAAGGTGAAAACATGCTGTGTGCAGGTAATGCAGGGACCAATGTCAAGTGCACCCAGAATTTATAGGGCTGCCCTCCCTACAGATTTCTGTGATTCTGGCTCCTCTCTGGAAATACGCAGCTGAACAGCCCACTGCTGAACTCAGCACGCCCTTCCTCCCACAGAGGAATCAATACAGTCAGGAGAATAAAAAGGACAAAACCAAAAATGTGATGTGAGCGTGTATTATGATCCGGAGGAACTGGAGTCCCTGTTAGCCTGTCTGTCAGCACCTTCATCCAGAAGCCATCCTGAAAGAAAGAAATGCCTTATCTGGGGAATCTAGGCCAATCCTCCTGGCTTCTCGTCAAGATTCTCTTTCAAGTACACTCCTTGGCTCCCTGTGCTGCTGGCTGCAAGCCAGAGATTTCTAGACCTAATCCACAGCTCGAAGCCTCATTTCCTCTGTTGCTAAACATAGAAATTGTCCACGGTTCCTCAAGGGACGGTAACGGGAGCTTCAAGTGCTCTGTCTCTGTCTTTTCGTAAGAGTAAACTTCCCTGTGTCCTTCAGATCCATGGGATCCTATGTTCCAAGCCCATTTTTGATCCTAGCCTTGGGAGAAACTCACTTTTTAAATGCCTGAGCTTCCACCTAGGTCAAATCAGCAGGACGAGCAATCTGCAGACAGCGGGAGGTATATGGAGGCAAGCGGACGTTCCTGTGAGCCATGTAAGAAGTATCAGGAGCCAACAGCAGCAGCATACTAAAGAGCTGCCATGCCTTATTCCTTAGACTATAAACGTCTGTCTTAGCAGGCTGCACGCTATCTCCTGTAAACGCTGGGAGAAGTGCGACTGTTAATCAGCCTAATTTGTTTGTTTGATTTTCTTCTTTTCCTCTACCTTACACCTCAAGGATACAATTAACCTTTGCTCATAGTCACAGGTAGGCCCTTTCCAAGAGGATCTGAACTATTACACCATTCCCTGAAAAGCTATTAGCTACTAAACTCTGTATGAAGAGCCTCGGGCAGGGCTCATGAAAGAATAGGAAGGATACCTCCCTGTTTAGAGGAGGCTGGGTCCCCAAGACCATATACAGGAGTAGTGTGGGACAACTACAATTTAGTTTATGGGATGGTATTTATCCAAAATGACCTTTTAGAGTCATTTCTATGAATGACTCGTCTCCTGCAGTGACTTTCTGGGAAGCTCTATCCCCAGTGGGGACGCGCTCCTCGCCAGGCTGATCGGTTACAGATGAGCAAGCACTCCGTCAAACAGCTTGAGCCGAACTGTGAACTCCAATTGGAAAGTGACCAATAAAAAGAACAGAGAAAAATGTTCTTCTGAGTTTAGCGTAACCGCTGTTTTTCTGTAAATTGCGCTAAATGAGGAACTGATAATGAGACTCCACAGCCTTAATGAAATTAGAAGTGATCTATACATGTGTCTCCAAGCATAACAGCCGCGGTCTTCTCCAAAGCAGGGTGAGAAGGTGACTTTGCATATTTGCAGACCACAAGTTTATTTTTATGAGATAGTTAGTAGGGGTCAGCAGCACACATGCAGACTATAATAACAACAGGAGTGATAGGAAGAGTCACTTTTGTTTTGAAGAAGAATGTCTGGACGAACGTGCCCGTATTTCTACTGTTGTTTCCTGCATGCTAATCTCTGTACGCAAGCAGGGACAGATGTATGTTGCTCATCAGCTCAATAAAACTTTTCCATTCTGCTAACTTTCCATAAGCCCATTACATAGGCAGAGGCATTATTTCTGCAATTGATTTGTATCTGCAACAGTATAAAAGACGTGCTCTTAGTGAAAAGAGATGAGAGGACAAATCCAGCATTTGATGTACTGGCTAGAGTAGTTCTCCAGCTTTGTTGTCTTGGCTTTGAGACACAACCAGGAGTGTTTATGTGAGTGGGCTTGAGAGCAAAATCTTCCAAGTTCAGCAGCGCTTAGAGAGCAGCCTGACCCACCTGCTGCAGCAGTGGGGTTCCCGAGATGTAGAGGAGTTGGGTTTTACCCCAAAGGTCACCAACTTCTCCCTCCAAAATTTATTCCTGGATTCAATCTGTTACTGTAAAACCCCTGTGAGGCCTGTAGTTACAAAGAAGTCGATCTTACCTAGCTGGAGTCTGATAATAATTTATTAATATATTAATAGTTTTTGAAGGAAATGTTTTATAGAAACAGCAAAATGCTCAAAGGCTTTCAGTAACACCAGCCACTGGGGCCATAAATGTTGTGAACAGAGTCCATCCGATCGTATTAAGGGTTCCCAGTCACCTAGCAAGATAGAGATGGTAAGTGAATAAGAGGAAATGAACTGTGATGTGCCCTCATAAATACATGGCTATAGGATGCTCTTTTTTTTTTTTTTTAATGCAAACATGTTTGCTGGCAGACACACTGGGACAGATGCCTGCTTCAACCTTTGCTCTTTGGACACAGGGAACCCTCTGTTTCTGCATTCACCAGTTATTTTTCAGTAGTGCTCTGCGCTGCCTGAACTGCAAGAACATTAAGCCTTGGCAATGTTGCTCAGTTTGCTGAATTGGCCTGGTTTCCTGAAAAACTGAACCAGATCATAGGAGCAGAAGTGATACCCGTAATAAAAAGCCACCCCCGTTCTGTAGCAAGATCTAGGAACCAAATTCCCCAGCCAAAGCTTTCTTTACGGTGCTGCTTTTAATTTTGATCCCTGACACGGCTGAAGCCTGCAAACGAGGAACAAGAGGGACCTGGAGCTGGTGCAAATACAGGCTGGGTGCTGGGTGGCCACTTCTCCTGGCAGCTCCTCGCCTTGGCTGCGAGCAGCGGAGCTGGAGCAGCCGTGGTGCATATGCACGCTACTTTTAAACGCTCCACAAAAAATATGGCCCTTGTTTATTGTTGTAGTTATAATGGCTTGTCATTTGGATGGGCCTGTTTAAAATTTATACCCACTTAATATCATTTTTATTATGCAGTTAATCACAAGGAAGAATAAAAAGGGAGAGGGCCTGAATGCCTCTACTTCATTTGCTTAATAGAGCACTTCAAGTGGGAGGAGCAAAAGAGAGTTTGCTAATAATTTATTTTAGTAGTATGGGCTATATTTAAGGATTTCCAGTGGTGCCACCAAATAATGCTGCTCTGAAAGGCTTTAAAGTTTCCATTACTAAACATGAAAGGAAACAGGACCCTTCAAGATAAAATTAATCCCTCTGGGAAGGAAATATAGCTCATCTCAAGTGTTGAAGGACTTTTCTTCGTAGGAAAGTGGCCCTCTTGCTCATCCAGGTCATCCTTGGGACCAGTGGCTTCTTCTCCAAGAGTTCTGCTCCTGCTCTTTGACACCAGTTTCACACCCTGGGTAATGCTTTTGTTTTTACATTCATTGCCCTTCCATTTGTTGCCACTTAACCCAGGTCAACATCAACTGGCTGTAACATAAACCGAGAAGAGTTAATGTTTGCAGCACAGCCCTATTACTGCCCTAGAGCCTCAGCATCGCTGGTGCTCACTCATTCAGCCTCATACAAGCTGACACGAAGAGCAAGGGCTCCCACACATTTTTTCTCCTGGCTTGTAAGTTCGACTGTAACCCACCAAACTTCAGGTTATTCCTTAGTACAACAACTGGATGACAACTTTGGCAACAAGTTGAAGACATCTTTGAGAGATTTTTAGTGCTGATGGATGATAACAAAGAGAGATAAAGTGGTGCAAAATCGGATGTTTCTTCTGAGCTTTAGGGTAAAGCAAGAGGGGGAAAAACCCTTTGATGTCTGGGATCTTTGTCCCTTCTAAGCAGCTTTACTTTCATCTTTGTATTTTATCTCTCTTCTTTAATGAGATTGTCCAAAGTCTTTGAAACTTACACAGTGCTTTTGCTGCTCTCCCTGGGATTTGGGAAGGTTTTACAGGAACAGATTAAAAATATCTTTCGATGAAATACCGTTTGTCTAGCGAGACCCCTGACCCCTGGCACATGGTCTGTGCCTGAAAGGAAAGGGGACTGTGGGATTTGTCAGCTAGACCTGCCCCATGTGCACAGCCTGGCACCCTGCCTGCTTCCCCCAGAGCCAGCAGGTACAGACGTGCCCATCCCCTTGGCTCCTGGGCCCAGTGCTCAGGGATTTTGTGCACAGAAATGAGAATGGGAATTACAGGTGCAGAATCTGTGATACTTCTTTTACTAAACATCATTTCTGCATCAGCCACTATCCAGTCTTAACTTGGAAATGGAAAGACCAGGATATACCTGCAGGGAACAACTGCATTTTTGGTGGTTTTGTTCACAGGGGGCACCATCTTGAAACCTATGGACAGGACAAAAATCTGTGCGCCTGGCCTGCTGGCATCTGCCAGGGGAAGCACTGTTTCTTGCCAGGCACAAACACCAATTTGCATCATATAAAGATGCACTTGCAATTTACTCCTAACTCTTGTGGAAAAAAAAAAAAAAAAAAAAAAAAAAAAAAAAAAGTTTTCTTGCTAGAAAGTCACCAGACTTCAAAATTTCTCCATTGCCTGGTCATGTGCAAATTTTCCCTCCTTGCTCTTCCATTTTTCCTTACCCAGTGCTATGTCCTGTAGTAAAACAAACTGTTTCCTAGGCACCCTTAGCCAAGTGTGAGAGTTCATCCAGAATCCACCCAGAAAAAAAGTGGTATCAAACATAATCCAGCAAAAACTTAGAATACCTGGCTACTTTGATTTAATGCTGATTTGAAGCTGAATAGCACTGGTGAAATGTTCACCTATTTCCAAGAAATTCCTCCTGAATTCTCGCTTTTATTACCCACCATCTGAATCACAGTTGGAAAGAGTGTGGGAGGTGCTGCTAGGAAGCCTCTTGGCATTGCAGCCAGCTTCTGCAGTGTGGGAAGAATGCATTTGTTAGCAAACTTCTTCCTGTAGATGTCCAACAGCCCTCCTCTGCCTCAGCTCACCCTCTCAGCTCAGGCCAAGGGTCTTTTGGGGCCGCGCTGATCATACCGTGGGATGAGCAGGCTGAGTTATATCATGGGCTTCGCTTGGCCACTGATCCATCTGCCACTATGACAGCACTAGAAGAAGTCACTCAGACATTAAGGGGTGGTTTGGGCACTGTGAGGAACTTGGGTGAGGATGGGGGGACAGATTCCCAAGGGTGACTCAGGCTGGGAGGAAAATTATTCATGAACGTGTGAAAGATTTTGTTTCGCTCAATCTGCCTACTTGCTGTTGTCATTTAGAAAAATTCAGAGGTACAAGCAGAAACACTCTTCCTGGAGACACGTAAATGCATCATGCTCAAAATGAAGGGTGCAGTAGAGGTGCCATGTATTCACCTTGCTTTTACTCATAGATAATGTCTGCCTGTAATTCTGTTTCATGCTATGAAGCTTGTAGCTCTGATTATTCCCTGTAGACCAGCTCTGTATAACCACTTGGAGTTTCAGTCTAAAAAACACTAAAACAAACGGAGGCCGTTATGCTTCATTCCTCAGCTTTTCCTCTGGAAAGCTGAAATGGCAGCTTTTTTCCCACCTTGTTACTGTGCAGACCCCTGCCACCACCCAAAGCTCTCCCAGTGCTTCTCCTGACACCTTTACTGCATCTGTATTCAATATTTTATGGCATATGATTCTGATCTGACATGATATCCCTGTAATTATATATAGCTGTTGGCTGTCCTTTTAAAAAATGGCTGTGATCTTCATTTAATTTCTTTCCCCTTGTCTTCTAAATAAAGTAAAATCATGAGACCATAACATCTGTTTTTGGCTGCTTCCCTCCAACAAGACAATGCTGAAATTCAAGCATTAAAGGCAGGAGGAATTATTTTGACCTCATCTCCTTAGGGGGAATCGAAGAAAACCATACTGACCGGGAACGTCATCCCTCACCTCATGCCGCTGTTCGCTGCACCTTTCCTAGCTGGGCAGGTGGTTTCTTCAAAAGTTTTCTCAGGGATTAGCATCAGCTATGGACATAAAATCAGTGAGGGAATAGGCTGTGACAGAAACAGAGTCATGTCCTGTTATGCTGTCTTTACCAAGACTGCAAATATTTGGCAGGAGCGCCAGGGTATTTTTCATTGTATTCAGAGCATCCAGCAGCATGGAAATAAACTCCAAGAATGAGAAAGCATCAGCTTGACTTTCCTGGGTAGGGGGAAATAAGTCACGACTCGGCTTTACTCTTACACCTGTGACAAACATGGCAATATTTTTTATAATCTTCTTTATTTCAGTGAGGAGCTCTGCACAAGTGTCAATAAAAATAAATATATATATATAAATCATGGAACTAATGTCTTTGAGCAGATGTGCATGGTAGGGGAGAAGGAAGAATCTGGGACAGAAAGTAAAGTGGCAACAAACACTTAATGCACTTGGCTTTCTCATAGCATTTCTGGATTCCTAGCACATGGCTTTGCCCATCTCATTTTAATTTGGTTCTGTGCCTAAATTTTTAATGCTGCTATGGCCTTCCAAGCACTACACTGAATTCCACTCACAACAGCCCCATGCACAAGTGACATTCAGAGGTCAGATAGATGTACCCCACGATCTTAATTTCATTGAAGCAGTAAATGGTGATTTTGAAAATAACATTTCTGCGCCCCATTTAGGACCATCAATGCAGGAAAATCACTTCTAGAGTGTTCTTTTGTATCTTCAGATCTAACTACAGGTCTGTAGATGCATGGTTTGTAACTCTAGACTTTGAGTCTCCATTTAAAAACACAGTCACATCCTCCATCCCACAGACTGTTCTAGTTACAAGATTAATGGTCCTCCCTTTGAGAACTTCTAGGATTTGTTTTCTTACTTTTTAATGATGCTGCTAGCGTGGGACTGGTCAAGTGTCTTCACTCCTGGCTGCCCCAGAACTTCCACCTGGGAGGAAAATGTTATTGGTATCTACAGCTGGGAGCGGGGGCAAGGAAACCCACTGGAGTATTATTGCCTGTGCACCCAGAATGCCCTAAGGAACAATATTAACACCAAAACTGTCAGGAAGAAGACCCACTGTGAATTTCCAGTGTTTCCATTTAATATATATATATATATATTGCAGAGGACTGGACTTAATGGTATAAAAGGCCCCTTCTGGCTCCCTGTTCCTGTGCCAAGGAAGCACATGACATGGAGGAAGAATCTATAAATTAGATTCCCTGAATTTTCCACAACGTGCTGCTGGTCCCTATTTATTGTACCAGTACAAGTACTGGATATCTCTTCAGAATGCAAACCAGTTTGGAAGGAAAATACTGTAATAGTTTGCACTTCAGTCATTCTCATCCTCTGCTTTTTGTATCAGACACCTTTTTAATGAGAATTCTGTGATAATGAAATTTTGCTTGGGGAAAATTGATTTTGCTATTAAAAAGTTACTCTAAAGTAACTAGGATTTGAAACAGTAATAGGTGTGAAAGACCAAAGCAGAAAATAAAACGTATTTGAACATAATCATATTATGGTTTTCTATTAGAACTTAAATTATGTGTTGAATACAGCAGCTTTGAAAGAAGTGCTTCCCAATCCTCACCCTGAAAAGGACCGGTGTCTCGGAGCATGGTATTTAATGAACTACCTTAACGGCGAGGAATTTCTATACTCATAAGCTGACACCTAAAATCTAGGACACAACATCTTCCCAGTATTAATTTAAAATGAATGCTAATAAAACTCTAGAGGACACAAATCACGTCTGGGAAGAGCCACGTGTGCCTGAGGGCAAACAGGGCTCGTGTGTGATGAAACTCACACGGTCCAAAGGGGAGGTGGAAGGCCAGGCTGTGCACAGCACCCAGGGTGTACGGGCTCACAGGGAGGGAAGTGGGAATTAGGCAGACTCACACAGGGCCATGCAGGAGACAGAAATTGATTTGTTTTGGTTTGTTTTCAAAATTTCCCCTCCCTTGCTTTGGAGGTCGTTTCTTGGTCAGCTCATGGGAGCAACCACTGCATTGTCTCTGATGTAGCTGGAGGAGTGTAAACGCCATGAGACCAACATTGCCTGTTCTTTTTTTTTTTTTCTTTTTAAAAAAGAAAGATTCATGGACTGACTATTTGCTTGCCTCACCCCATTAACTCCCTAACTGCCCAGCAAACCAGGAAGAGAATAACATCACTTACTCTTGCTGATGTTAACAGGAAAAATGTATTGTTGGCAAATAATAAATACTTCACATTTATGAGTTTGTTTTTGCACATAGATTAATGGGTCGTGGGTGGAAATTATGCATTTATAATGCACCTTTCACCAAGGACATCAAAATGTTTTAAGGCAATGGATCTTTAGTGACCCCTTTGTGGTGTGCTAAGAAGGCAAGGGAAGTCCCTTCCTTGCTAAATGCTTTATTTGAATATGTATGTGTGTTGTTGTTGGTTTTTTTTCCTGCTGTTCAGACTCCATTCCACAAGCTGAAGAAATATGAGAAGAAGAAATCCTTGCTATTTGGTGGAAGGGTGAGTCCTTAGCTCTTCTGCTCCCACCCTGAAATGGAAGGTGCAGCTCAGCCAGCATCTTAAACCAGAACAGCAGTAGGCTTCTGAGGCATGTGCCCCGATTGTCACAGAGTGCATAACCTGGGCTCCTTTTAGAGGAAACTGAACAGGAAAATGGGCTCAGGGCAGTCTCATAATGTGTTAACCTTTCCCAGGCTGGCAATAATCAGCTAAGGGTGGGTCCCAGGATCCTTACACACCAGGTGTCTGAAATCAGGCAGTTTCCTGCTGCCTCCCTCCGAAGGACAGTCAGCTGAATCCTCCCCATGTACACCCTAAATACAGCCACCACGAAAAGAAAACCCTCTCTAACTATGGTCACAATAAATACGGTCACATATTTCAGCTCCCCCAAATCAGCCTGGTCATTTTGATTTAGTCTTTCTGAGGTTTATTTGTCTATCCCACACACAAGCACATACGTTGGTTCTGGAAATCGATGCTTTAAACTGGAAAGATGTCATTTATCTAGACAGCATTGTGGTGTATTCCTTGTAAAGATTCCAATAGATTTGTAAGCTCCAGAGTTTATTGGTATAGATGGCCACATAACTGAAGTATTATCTTAGCAGAAACTGCTTCAGGTACATAGATGGATTTCTGCGCAATGAAATTGTATGATCAATCATAGGATTCAGCTGCAGAAAGCAAAGCCCTGTTGATGTATCTCTGCCATTAGAAAGACATTTTAAACAGTTGCTTTCTATCTTAACTGTCATGAGTCTGGAAATCCTGATGCAAGCACTTTCCTAGTCCAGCCAGATGAGGGCTGATGAGGACTTACTCTGATGAGGACACCATTTTCTGAGGTGGAGTAGGCCTCCCTGTGCAAATGTGCACAACACCAAAAAAAAGTATACTTTCCGCTAAAAAGAGTTATTCAGGCAGCTGTCGCTTGTGGGTAAGAGAGTTAGGCCCGGAAATTGGTCCAAAGGAAATAAAGTGCTAACGTTTGAGTTCATTCATCATGTTTCAGCTACTCTGCTAGATGCTGGTGCTCGGCACTCAGTTCCAGCTTTGGGAACAGTAAGATGACGGGGGTCATAATAACCCACTCCGACTCGTGGGATGACAGCACGTCCTTATCTGCTTGCGCAGGGTGGGCTTAGACCCACTACTCCTAACCTTGTTATCTTTCCATCTCTTGTAAATGTCAATCTAAACAGTCCTGGTAAGGCAGAATCTCACAAGAAACCATGCTTTGAATCAGAGAAATATTAAAGGTGTCAGGACTCAGTATCTGAATTGTTCCCCACTTCCTCAGGCCAGAATTTCTCCACAAAACCTGTGAAACAAGGGGGAGATGGTGGATTTTGGTAGTGCAGCACCTACCTGATAACTTAATAATAAAAAATATGGAAAAAAAAAAAGATTCATTTTGATGGCATGCATAATAGAATGGGGGTAATCTGAAAGAGAATACCCTGTGCTCTCATGCTAATATCCCAGGAGATTAAAAAAATAAATAAAATAAAAAACTACTCGTCCTTTTAAGTGGCTGGCACCTGATTTTTATAGGGCCAGAGCCCATAAAAGTTCTCACAGGGCCGAGGCAGACATACTTAAATCAGTCAAACAGAACGTGTCCTCATCCCTTTCCCTGACCCTAGCAGAGTACCTTTATGGTCTAATATATTTTTGACTAGGCTGACTTTTATAAAAGTGCTCTGGCGTAAGTGGTTATAAATGTGTATCATCTGCTCTTTATAATACATTAGCTCATTAAAATAATTGTCTTAATTTGATTGTTAAAGTGATTAATAGGGCAAGTGTTAAAGGAAATTAATACTCCAAATTGAAGCATAACTGCAGCCGAAAAATAACTCCACTGAATCGATGTGGTAACAATGTAGAGGCTTGTGGTTAATGAACCTTGGGAAGTTATACATATAAAGGTGGAAGACAGGATGAAGACTGTTCCTCTGTGAAATGTGCCTGGGATGGCTCTGTGACCTGACCTCAGAGCCGTCTGTCCAGCCCAAACCCCTGCCCAAACATGAGACTAGGGGCTCTGAGGAAATTGGCCAGTGTGATTTAAGGATAAAGAGATGTGGATGAAATTTAGCAAGATTTTACACTGTCCCCTGCAGCATTTGTATTTTAAATCTAGGGAAGGATGGGTCCTATGAACAGGCTATTATGTGGGTCAAAAGTGTGCTGGCTCACCAGGCTTAGAGGATAATGTAGCATGACTAATGTCTGGGAATCCATATTGAGGCCCCTTTCCACCACTGACCTGGATGATGGCACAGAACATATATCCGCAGCAAAGATCAGGATGATGCAAGACCAGGGAGGATGACACAAAAACAGGGATGTGGCTGTCGTGACTAATGGCAGAACATCAGTCCGAAGGGACTGTCCTACAGCATCACTCCTCAACCAACCGCAGGCTGCAGCAGGTTGTTTATAAAACTTTTCCTGATTACAGAAGATTTTCATGCTTCATCTATCACCCGTCTTTTACACAGGATCTTCCATTGCTTTCAAATGTCATATCCAATGCAAGAGCCCATATTGCAATTAAGAAATACACAATCTCCCAGGCATCTGCTAATAGACTGCATTTAATTCTTGCCTCTCATTTCTGGCTTTTAGACCACCTTTGGAAGGAAAAGAAATAAAGTAAAATAGAGAGTCAACTTGAAAAGCAATTCTTTCCTAGCAAAGCAGCCTCTTCTTTTAATTCAAGATCTAACGTATTCTCCCAGTAAATTCTGTTCCTTTTCACAGGCTAAGAATAGCAGTGACTTTACACTCAGCGTGCTATTTGATCCATGTAAAATGATGAAATATTAAATGTACGCTCTTTAAAAATTCCCCCCAGATAACCGGTTGCCAATCAGTTTCTTCAGCAAAACCATGACGGCGATAGAGACGAGTTCCTCGCAGAAACTCTTCTTTCACATATGTTGGAATTTGGAAGGATGCCACAGCCTCTTGCATTGAGTAACTGAGTTATACAGTGTGTATTGTAATATCAAGCCATATATAGTAACACCGAAGAATGTCAAACAGCCATTTATTACTGAGATAATAGAAATCAGGGCTGTTTTCTCCCTGTGTGTGATACTCATTTACTGCTCTCTCCTCCACTGTCATTACACTCACACCTCCCTTTCCAGCTAAGCAATCATTCATATTAAGGCTTATTATGCACTATCTCTATTTGGAAATAGTTTATATTCAAGCTTAGAAATTAAGGGATCTATTCAGCCACTGATGTAACAGGCCTTGGAAAAGTCTCTTTAAAAGACGAAAGCAAAGCTGCAGCATGGAAGGAACTGGTAGCAAAGGAAGAGGCTGGATTTCCAGGCTTAAAATGAAGAGAGGAGAATCACCGTTCCCTCAGAGAGCCTGCACAGGCTGGTGCAATGCCCACCTCCCAGGGAACTGAGCTCAGCCGTGCAGAACAGGGAGCCCAGCAGCTCCCAGGGCAGCTTTAGAAAGCAGCCGGCAGCAAAGGGATGGTGCTGGCCCAGAGAGGGGTCAGCACACAGCAGGATCCTGGGCTTTGCAGAGACGGGGATGTGAGAGCAAAGGAAAGACCTGATGGGCTAGACAGAACCCTTGTCTGTTGCACTTTGTTAACTGCTTTGTCCGGAAGGCCAGAGAAGTAGTTTTCTGTGCCGCCGACTGACAGCTGGGGGAATTTCTCCTGGCAAAGCTCAGTCCCCGTGCCCTGACCTGCAGCAGGGAGCAGTGGCATCGCTAGCCCTGATGGCCAGAGTACGAAACCACCCGAGTCTGCCGGCTCCGAGAGATTCACAGGTGAAAATAACGAGTTCTTTGATTCTGGGTGAAATCGGCCATTTTCTTTTTGCCTTTTTCAAACCCTTAAAATAAAGGGCTTTCCCCCTTGGCGATGCTGTGAATTCCTACTGAAAAGTCACTTCACATTTTTCGCAGCAGAACCGACTTTTACATGGCAGTAGTGGTTTTGCACTCATGTGAACTCCAGCATTGGTGTCTGTGGGGAGAAAAGCCATTGCTGGAATCAAAATCATTTCACATTTTCTGTCTTCAAAGACATTTTTTTTCTCCCTTACCTGTTCTGCTGCTCTGATAGCGCTTCCCACATTTCATCGTTTGTGCAATCTAGAAATTGTTGTTCTGTTCATTCCAGCACTGGTAGATCAGAGGGGGAGAAGAGGAAGGCTTAATACCTGTTCTTGCTTAATTTTCAGGAGCTATGGAAATGAACAGACAAATGCTTGTGATTGAAGGACCATTGAATATTACCATAAGCAGTAAATTCTTAGGAAAGTGGGTATGAATACTGATCACACTGCAGCTGCAAGAGGTAAAGTTTCTGGAATAGAAATGAAAGGCTGGAGTTTTATGCAGTTTGCTTTCAATTCCATTTACAGTTATTTCTTGTTTTTATATCCTGTTTTATTGAAATCCATTTTTTACTTTAATGTTTTTGACTTGAGGATAGGTTTTTGCCTTGAGAGCATGAATGAAATGCCACACTGTAAAGTGCCAGTTAAAATTATCAATGCAAATACTGCAGTGATGGTTTTATGAGTCCCTTGGCATTTTTTCCCCTAAGTGTTTCTGGGTTAAGAGTATTTATTTTGCTTAGTTCAAACAGAAACTCATGCCTCATAATTTGATTAGTGTGTCAAAAGGTAGTTACTGTTTTTGCACCTGTCTCGGTGCTGTTCTGCTGTTTACTTGCTCCTTGGATTTTCTTTCATTACATATTCTCAAGGAATTTTGTGATGGATTAATCAGTCTTAGAGATTAAAATGTTTTGCTTGACCCCGGATAAGATGAATGTAGGCAAATGCAGCACATATTTATTCAAGGCACACAGACCATGATGCTTACTGGGTTTACCTGCCGTGAAAGTAAGTTTTACCTTAAGCTGAGGAAGATTAAATGTCTTTTCCATTCTCTGTCTGCTGAACCTGCCAGCAGTGGGCACATAGAGCAACATAGAGGTGGGTGAAGAATGGGGAAAATAATAATAATAATAATTTAAAAAAAACCCTAAGGATGTTAGACTGGGTCCTCCAAAGCCACTGAGCAGACCTCCCAATGTAATGGTGAGATGCAGCACTGGAAACCTCCAGCATTGTTTGCCACAAACCTTCCTGGAGCTTGACGGGGACTACGTGCTTCAGGCATCGCAGAGGAGCCTGCAGAGGATTCAGAAGGATTTCCCTGCTTTTGATTCAAGGAAGGGGCCTTGTACAGGGGACTGGAAAGAGTGGCAGAAAGGGCCCTAGAATAGGGTTAAGATCTGTGATAAATAAGCTGAGAGGTACATAACAACTGGAAGAGATCATGAGAGATTTCTTGAAAAGAGCTGAAAAATCTTAAGATCAATAGACCATATACTTAAGAATGCATCTTTGCATGTTTCAGATATAATTCCCTGTGACTTATGATATGGCTTCAGAGCTTCATTACTATTCTACTCCAAATAGATTTAATAGAGTGCAGAAAGTACACTTTTCTTGTAAACCATCTTGCTATCTAAGGATTAAGAGGGCAGAACAAAAGGGGCACGGAAATAAACATTGGATTAATTTAATATTTTGAGAAATTGCTCTGTACGGGTAAGTCTTAACAGTGTGTACCAGGGTTTTGCAGCCCTTGGCAAATGGAGCAGAAAATGTTACACAGCTCATAGCCTACAAACACTCGTGAACCCTAAAGCAGTTGAGGATTTTATAACTCAGCTTGGACAAGCCCATCTGAACAAGTATATTGGATTCTAGAGGGGGAAAAAAATAAAAATTAGAGTAAGAGAAAAGCAGCAAACCATGGGCAAGAATGAAGGATGGCAAAAAGATAGAGAATGAGTCTTTTTGCTATTTATTCATGTAAGGTCCCAGCTAGACATCCAGATCCCCTTGCTGTAAGCTTCATGTACACACAGGCAGAGGATGAGTGGAGGATTACAGCGTTCACAGGACCTCTCCCCACGTACTCAGACCAGTACCTGGCTGGAACTTGTACTGGGAGAAAGAACGCAGTGCGGGGCAGGGGTGGCAGGAAAGGGGACCAGAAAATAGCACTGAACTCCTCACGCTCTAAATACTTCCATACAGGCCCTATAGAAAAATTCAGTACACTGAAGGAAGGTATTGCTTGTTTAACAGCACGTGTAAGTAAAACAGAGCTGTTCTTGGCCAAAATTCAAAGTGTAGGCAAGAAGCACAGTCTGTTTCTTCTTCTTCTTTCTTTTTTTTTTTTCTTCTTGCCTTTCAGTCCAGATATTACTGTAATTATATGCTCTGGGCAGGCAGAACTGGCTCCAGCAAACCCCCAGGAGCGGTCACTAAATGTGTGTTAGTTCCTGTGGAATATTCAGATGAAAACTGACGTTTTTAATTGCCGTCTCTTTTTCTTTTTGCAAACGTTTTTGGCCTTTTCACTGAAAACATCCTACGATCAAATCAAAACAAAGCCGATTTTGACTAACAAAAATAAACATAAGTTTATATGTGGCAGGGACAAAGGTCATCTCCCTCTTGGATGGATCTAACTGCCTGTCAGCGCTTGCTGGCTGACCTCCAGCGCTCCAGCCGTTCTTGCTCCCTGGTTTTCATTCATGCTTCTGGTAGTTTGTTTCTCTTGATGTATTTCCAGGCACTCTGGTTCACTGGGGTTTCCCGAGGATGACTGCACGCTCCTCCCGCAGCGTGCTGGAAGATGCTTGACAGCATCTCAGCCACCCTTAGGTAGGCAGCCCCAACCTTTACTCCAGGTACTGGGTCCCAGCAGTGAGCTGGCCAGCCCGTGGTGCTCCGATGAAATCTGCTTCTTATCAGCACTGCATAAATCAAGAGCAAAACCTTGGGAAGGAAGATGCTGGCTAATTACCTCGCTGGGTGCTGCAGCATCTCCATTAGCTAAAGCGAGGACAAGTGCTCCTCCTTGTGACTGAGACAGATGTTTCCAGCGATGAGGAGCTGCAAGGCTGGCAGGTCACCGTGCATGGCTGACAGGCACCTCATTGTCCCCAGAGCCAGGCTGAGATGGATGACCTGCTGCAATTAATCCAGACCCTTTCAGGACTACCTTGGGTGCTGCCAGCCCACCCACGAGGCACACTGCTTGTCTCTGTTACTGCACGCAAGGGTTTGGGGTTTTTGCCTTGAACATCCTGCTGTGTTAGTGAGAGCATTGTAGGCAACTCCGCAAAGCACTTCACAGAGCAGCTATATTAAACTGATTGTAACCTGTATTCTTTTTTCCTCCTTAAAGGATTGCTTCTGGGGCAAAAGAGAAGGGCAGTAAAATATTATCTCCTGAACACGCTCAGCTCGCCCAGCTTGTAGCAGCTTTCTAAATGCTTGCCTGTGGTAAGGAATGATTGTAAAAGATGGGAGACTGGTGGCTGGATGTGTTTTTGTGAAAGTTTTATACAGCAAGAACTTCATTTTTCAAAAGCTATTTCATTACATTCAGAGTGGTTGAAGACCAGAAAGGAGACAACAACAGAAACGTGATAAATGACAGCAGCTAGACACTCACTGGACAGGAGAAATGGGTTTGCTACAATCTGTAGCAGCCTGACCTCGTGGCTCCTCTGACGTTGATCTTGCAATGAGAGCATCTGTCTGTGTGCCCTGTTGGAGGTATGTTCCCTGCTCTACCAATTTAATTCTGTTTTTCTTCAGTATCTGTGCTTTACATAGAGCCACTTCCATCATATTCCTCAAATGCAGTCAGGCCATGCAGAGAAAAAGATGTAAAGAAACAGCATTGCCCTGATAGTCCTAATTCACCAAAAAAAAAAAAAAAAAAAAAAAAGAAAGAAAAATAATTAAGTGGTTTAAGAGTAGCAGCTGTGATGTGCGAACATCAAAGGCAGCAAAACCTCCTTTCTTCGTCTCTAACTAGCTGCTCTGAGATGCGGCAGGCGCTGGCTGGGGGCTACAGCAGGGTGACAGTAACTGAGCCAGGGAGCTCGGGTGAGTGAGCGAGCTCTCCGTTAATTAGGCAGCTCCCCAGGGACCGTGGATTCCTAGGTGCTGGAAATGCACAGATTTCCTTTGCACAGACCCTGAAGAAGCGTTTCTTCCCTCCAAACAGAAAGAGAGAAGGGAGAAAAATGCTGACCTCGAAACAATACCGAGTGTTATAAGACTCCCTGGCATGGATGATAAAGAGTGGAGGCAATGCAAGGACAGGCTTCTAGTTTGGCTTCGGAGGATGGCATAAACACGGTGGATGAGACAGTCTCCCTAAGTGCCCCCTCTCTGAGAAGCAGTAAATTACAACTTTGACTAACAGACAATTACCCTTGATTATAAGCAAGGGTGTCTAGTGAGCCCTGACAAGCTCAGGGCTGAAAACCTACCCTCCTTAGTTCCGCTCCCTGCTCCAGCAGGGCAATGCAGCTTCCAACTGAAACAAAGGCTGCAAGTGTTTTAATCTAGATTACACCGCTGAGCCTCGGTGCAGCCCCGAGGGAGTCCCCGAAAGGTCTCGCTCTATCCTACCCATCTGCAAAACTGAGATAAATGTGGGGTGTCCTGAGCCTTCATTAATACTTGCAGGAGTACTTTGATGTGCCCGGTGCACCGTGCTGCAGAGCGCCTGGCACCAAAGCTCTTCGTGGCCCCAGATGCCAGCAGCAGCCCCCTGGGTGCCCAGCCCCTTGGTGGGGACACCCCGGTGGCTGCTGCTGGGGCTCAGTCTCTGCCTTTGACATTCGTTCTGCACCTTTGCTACGCAACCGGAGCTCATTCTGCAGAAAGGTGCCTAATCGTTTTTGATGCCTCCGGCTTTTGTTGCTCTTGGACACTCAGCTGGGAAATGGGATTTAAATTTCCAAAAGCGAGTGCTGCAGCCTCGGCACCAAGGAGCCCCTGGTGATGGGAACAAGCCTGAGAGCAAAGAAAACAGATAAATCCACAGAGCCAGCTGCTGGGGCTGCAGTCATTTGCACCTGGCTGCCGTGCCCCTGAGCAGTATCTCTTGCACAGAGCTGAAAGGCTGCCAGATGGGTAAAGGGCCAAAGCACCGAGGAGTCCGGAGACGCTGGCATGTAGCAGACCATAACAATAAAATCCCGGTTCCCAGGTGTGTGATGAAAAACAGAGAGGGAATAAAAGTGATTAGCAGGACTGCAAATTCTAATGGTAGCTTAGGCTGTGATGTTAAACAGACTCTGGGCTTCCTGCGTGAAGTAGGTGCAGACACAACTTACAAACCCATCTGAAATCCCTGTGGGAGCAGAGCTTGGCTGCGTGTTGGGATGGCTCCTGGATCACCTGCGGTGCAAGGCTTTGCCCCGGCTCTTCGAAAACCGAGTGGCAGCAATCTCTCTATTTTCATTTTTCTAACAAGGAAATAAAGCTTGGAGGTTTAGCAGTATCTCCGTGTTGTTTTAACTAGAAAAGCCTACATTAAGTTAGTTGTAGTGGGTGTTTATGGACTGGGCTCCTGTATGATCAACAGGAGTGAGTCTCGCTTGGAGTGAGCTGGTTTGTTGCATATAGGAAAATGGTAAATTGCGGAGGGAGAAAGCATAATTCACACGGGAGTATTCAGTCAGTAGCCAGAGTAGCCCTATTAATCAGCAAATGATGTATTTACTTTATTGCCCTAGTGGAAAGGGAACACAAGCTGAGGCTTAGAGCGAGAACAACTTGTCTCTAGTTTTTCTAAAGCCCGAGTAATTGTGTACTCCACAGAAATTGTGCTGCTTTCCTTTGTAGGAAATTTCTCAGGCATCTCTCAAAAAGAGCCATGGCAAGTCTCTTCCACTCACCAGAACAATTTGCCTTCCTAAGTGAGGGCAAATAGGGAAGGAGAGCTCATCAGTCACAACGCTGCGCCGGGGCTGTTAATTCCATTTATGCCTTTATCTCAGGCACCCTGTGCTGCTGTGGAGGGGCGTTGCTGTCCCTGGGCTTCAGGTGCCACCACTGTCCCTAAGGCGCTGTCACCGCCTGGCTCAGGGAAAGCAGCCCGAGCTCGGGGTGCCAGTCCCACCCTGCTGGAGCCGTTTTGATGAAAGTGCAGCTCTGGAGATATTCTTGAGTGTTTTTAAATGCAGTGCAAAAGGAAGAGAGCTGAAGTTAAACAAAGCAATTATTTCCAAACTTGAGCTTTCACAATAGCGACAAATTGTAATCACACCCTTTGAAACCTGCAATTACAAGCAGTTCCCACTAACCCTTTGCCCTCCTCTGTTGTTATAGATGGAAAATGAGCCACGAGGCATTAGCCATTACTTCTCTTTTGTTTCCTGATACTCAGCAGAACTTCCCCAAACTTGCCAGGAGCATTATTTTTCTACTCCCCAGAGTGTGTGGAGACCCTTGAAAAGCCTAGGTAAAATGCTCCTGGCTGAGGTGTCTCAGCACTCCCCTGGTTAAAAGAGTTACTCCAGGAAAAGAAAACAAGGAGTAGATGGCACTGCCTTTTTCACAAAGCCGATTCTGGAAACTCATGCCTGTCCCGGTGTTCATGCATTATTTCAAAAATTCATGTAAAATGGGGTGGGTTTGGGAAACTGCCAAGGCTAAATCATGGCATAGAAATAGTCCTCATCTGGGTTTAACACGGTGCAAATACAACAGGAAGGGGAAAAAGTGGTTTAACCACAGCCTGTAAGTGCTGGAGTGGAAGATCTCAGATATGAGAAACCTTTTTGCTTTAATAGATGGAGGCACAAGGATTTTCAAGGGTAAGAGTAATTAAGCAGTAGTAACTTAACAAGGGATGTGGTCCGTTCCCCACCTCCTGGAGTATGCCCGTCAGGGCTAGATGCCTTTCCAAGACAAAACAGCCATTTCCTTCATAAAGCAGGTGATATTTGGGCCGAGCACCCGTGGCTTGTGCCCACCTCTAGTGGAAGAAGTAGGCCAAAGTCCCCTGCTGCTCCCTGCAAGGATCCCTCTGAGCAGTGGTTCTCCAGCAGTGCTAGCAGGACAGGATCTGCTCACATTATTGCTTTTGTGTTTGGACTCGTTATGCACAGACTGCTTTGGGAAGGGCTGGACAAAGAGCTGTAGTTCCTTTGCTTGTACAATAACCATGTGTTTCTCCTTAAGATTTTTGTCTGCCCAAAACCCGATGATAGAACCCATATGGGCTCCTGATCTACAGCTGGCTCCTGGAGAGCTGCTGATTGCTTTTGGCTAGGGGACACAGCATTTGCATGCAGACCACCTGAATGCTTTATGTGCTGAGGACGGGGACAGGTCATTCTGCAGGGCAGGACCAAAAAACGTCACCTTTGGGAACCAACTTCAGCATCATATCCAGTAACTGCTCTTGAACTCGGGGTCTGCACAAATCCCTGTCAATCGACTTGCTCAAAGATAGAGCAAAGGGCTTGTTTCACTCTGCTTTTCCTTAGCAGCCTTCACTGGGCAATGGTGCCATGGGACACCAGCTACCCAAAATCCTGAAGCCAAAGCCTCTGCCCAGCTCCATGGTACCTGGCGGCACCCCTTGGAGCTCAGCACTGTTCAGAAGCCAGTTACTGCAGCACGGGGATTTCTCAGTGGCTGCCAACAAAGATGTAAATACAGAGAATGGAAATCTTATAGCGTGTGGTGAGCCCCGGCTAGCCTTGAAACTCCTGCTCCTGAATAAATAGTGCTGATGCATTCAGCTCAGGTTTCCCTTCCACAGCTTTCACCAGAGAATAAAGAGATGCCAAACAGAGAAGGAAGCAGTGGGTCAGGATTCCTCGCATACCCAGCTCAATTCACCTCTTCCCCTCCCCTGCTCCTATGCCGGGCTTCAATGACAGATGCTTTCAGAGAAGCAGCTCCTCTGTCAGTTATCCCAGCAGCTCTTATGATGCACAGAACACACTGCTTAGCCAGCCAGAAACGCACTGGACACAAGCTGCCCATTTAAGCCGTGTCTGTGATGGGAATAGGTGAGCAGCGATGGCAGTAGAGAGGAGGGAGCCCTCCTCAGAACCTCGTGTCAGACCACAGGCAACTGCGGGCAGGCTCCGTGGTTTTGCCACGGGTGGTAGAAGGCAGAAAAAGAAAGGAGAGAAGCAAGTGGCTGGTGCTGATGGACAGACCGCAGCGAGCAGTGCCCTGCAGCAAGGGCACACACGTGGGAGTGCACGGGAACATCTGGGCCACAGCCTGTGGGCGTCTGAACTCAAGGAAGGTGTCATTAAAAAAAATGTATTTCTCGATATGCAGAAGAAAGGACAAAAAGCATTATGCAAATACATCTCCCAGAGCCTGACTGGCTGTAGTTTACAGCGAAAACATTGCTCATCTTTGCTACCTGTAGTTTAGAGGGGCTCGGGGACACTGGCAGGGAATCAGCACGCTCAGGAAATGTCTACACAGGCCTGGGGAGGTCCCTGGCTCCCAGGCAGATGGGGAACGTCCCACTTCTGTCTATCCTGCTTCCCCAGAGCATTTAGTGAAACACAAGCTATTCAAGGGGGATTCATCCCACCTTGTGCAAAGCTACAGCCCTTTCCAGGTTTTGGAGAGGAAATACTGGCCAGGGCATCGAGCTCGTCCTCTGACATTTCTAACAGCTCCCTATCAATTTTACTTTTAGCTGAAACAATCAGGTGTTCATAAACCCAGGCAGCCCTAAAGATGTGGATGTCTTAAAATGACAGAGATGAGGAAGGGGATAATCCAGCACTGCAACTGCAAGAGCATCCTCTGGTAGAAATAGTATCAAACAACTGCAGTAGGTTCATTAATCTTGTGATTATTTCGGCAGCAGATATATCAGCCAGCGTTACAGCTTCCAGCTGTTGTGGTCGGTGTGCAGCTCACAGCAATTGAGGGGAACTGGAGGATCTTTAAACAGGCCTCGGCCTAAATCCCCACACGTACTTAAAACAATTCTCCAAATTGGTTTTGCTTCCCAGCGCTTGTGGCCTGCCATAAATCTCATGGTTACCTTGGCCCACATCACAGAACCAGGCTTGGAAAGACGCGAAGCCTTCAGGAATCGTGGAGAGCTCTGTAAAATCGGGGAATGAATGCTGCGAGGGTCTGATTTCGTGGAGGCTGGCAGTTTGGCACCAGGAAGCTGTGGGCTGACAAGAGCCCCTCTGCAAGCACCGGTGGTGCCACAGGTGTGTGTCCGTGCTTGTGTCTCCGCGGGGCGTGCACACACGTGCAAGCCGTGCAAGCGTTCCTTGTGTATGCAGTCCCAGGAAGCCGTTGCGTGGGGCACATCTCCCAAATTCCCAGGTTGGCATTGATAAAAGTTTATTAACACTGAAGATTTTCTGTGCTCAACTGATGGCAATACCACATTTTTTTTTGCAGGGAGTGTGCTGAAAGCCCCTGCCGTCCATGTCGCAGCAGAACGCAGTGCCTGTGGCCCAGCTGCACCAGCTCCGCCGGCTTCGTTTAAACCAACAGATTTATTTATGAGCCCAGAAATGGAAACTCCTACCTATCTTAAGAGCAAAACCTCACTCTGAGGAGAGCAGAAATGTCATCTCTTTCCAAGTGCCATCCAGAGAGATAATAATACAGATAATAATCCAATCCTGTTTTAAATTACCCATCATACCTAATGCTCCTGCTAGGGTTTTTTTCTGAAGCTAGCATTTGACTTGACATTTGGATTTGGCTATAACTGCCTCTTGCTGCAGGTACGAGCAGTGTGTCATCGCCTCGCTGCAATCCGCCTTGTGCTGGCTCTAAAGCCCCGGGAGCCGTCCCACGGCGCTGGGCAGAGGATGGGGCTGCAGAGCTCCTGGTGCCAGGAGCCAGCTCCGCCAGCAAGGACCGAGCACCCCGCAGCACGGGGGCTCTGCTGGCAGGCAGCTGTAAGCTGCTTTGCATCCTCTTGGGCTGCAGCAAACTCTCTGTACATAAATTATACCCTCACAGCTACAGTCTGAACAGCTCCGTTCTCAGCCACGTCCTGCAGTTTTGCTGCTGTCCCTGCACTGGGTTTCCTCTGGCTGAGAGCTGCCTGCGTTACTCCCAGGGAAAAAAGTTTGGAAGCAGAATGACACAGGCTGTAAACATGGCTCAGCCGACTCCTAATTTCCATTGTGTTAATTGACCCGCATAACCTGCAGCTATCAGGCCTGCTGAAACACACCTGAGCGTATGTGACAGATGTCACGGCCTGGGACAAACCTGTGGATGGAGCTGTGAGCAGCGAGCCTGTGCCAGCTGCAGCCCAGCCCCGGTTCGCTTCTGAAAGCCCCCATATCTGCGGCAAGGAGAGCGCTGCTGAGAGTCCCAGAGGAAAGAGGGGAAGGAAAACGATCTCTCTCCCTTGCTTCGAGAAGTGATGCTCCATCAGTAATTACATCATGTAGCTTTCAAGCATAACTCGGTTAGAACCTTATCTTCTCTGTAACGACTACGGTAACAGACTGCGTTGGGCGGGCGGAGATTTGATTACGGGGTGATCTCAGTCCATTTACGAGTAACAACATGGATTTGGGGTGCAGACAAGAGGCTTCAAACCACCTGTGCTGGGCAGTAAGAATTAGATTTGCCAAAGCATGATCACGTCTGTGCCTTTTTGACTGAGCTGCCAGTAAATCACGCTGTACAGCCCCCGGCCTCCCTTCTCCCCCATGATCTTTGCAGGCTGATGTGCCCTGGAAATTTAGTTTCCTAGTCATCGTACTAGCAGTTTGCTGCCTTATTAAAAAATAAACGTCTGCATGTTTTGCACCAGTTGGATTAGCTGAAAACAACTGCCAAAAGGAGTCAACCACCCTCCGCCATAGTCTTGCTATTGCTCCAAACCAACAGCTACAGATTTTAGGAAATACTCTTCCTGAAATAAAACAGCCTAGCAAGCTAGTCTTGTCAATAGGCGATAAAAATGAAAGTCTTCCTACATTTACTCTCCAGCAATTAACTAACAAACCATTGCTCCAAGCAAACAGTTTCTATGGGATTACTGTTTAATAAAAGGGTAGCAGTGGGAAAATGATCCACAGGAAGAAACATAAATTACAGAAGATGCTGTAACACGGTTTCTGCGTGCAGCTACCTTTAAAATAAATGTAATTACAGGAAATGGAGGAAGCTGAACTTTATTTCATTTTTCAAGTGAAGATAAAAGAGAATGGTCCAGATCCATGTCTGCATGATGGGTCAGAGCAATTGGTAGACATTACTGGTAGAAATCCCGCCGAAGAAAACCAAGAAGAGGCCTGATTTGCCTCTTAAATGCCCCAAAGAAGACTGGTGGTGGCAGGTGCAGGCAGCTGCTGCCACCCCTACCATCTTTGCTGCTGCCGTAAGGGAGCTCGTTGTCACCTGGAAGAAACATCACGCACCCTACACGTCTTAAATTGCCCCATAATCCAAAGGCCAACTCATTTTCAGCTTCTGTTAAAGATAACAGCTTTAGCATTTCCCTGACTGTTTTGTGGCACCCCGTGTAATACTAGACAAGGCAATTTGTTAATCTGCCAACACTGGCATTAAATATCCCCTTTTGTATGCTGACAACCCATTAACAAGAAGTCAGACCTATAGACTGTTTTCCTACTGAAACTATGAAATTTGGTGTAGACTTCATTTACCCATGTAATGGAAACTTAATAGCATATGAAAAGCATAAAATAGAATTTGTGGTAAATGTCTTCTTTGAGTCCTAAAGATGTAATTGTAACCGTTCAAAGCCCAGTTTGGCTCTGAAACAGCTGCGCAGAGAGGAGTGCTCAACTTCAAAGCAGCAGAGGGTCTGCTTTCAGTCTCAGGGAGCAGGGACCCTGCGTAAAAGCACAATTTCCCCCTGTGCACCCCCAGGTTTGCTCTGTCCCCAGACCTCTCTTGCTGATAACAGTGCCCTGGCCCCACGTGGATGCGGGAGAAATGCTTAGCTGTGTCATTGGGACACCTTTGATGTTTTCATTAGTGCAAACTGGTAATTATGAAATGGTGAGAAGTGGTAAATAATGCAATAGGGAGCGGCTGTGAGCTGAGACAAGCGATTTCCAGGCTGCCACACTTTCTGCTTTCCTTGTAATTCCTGTAAATTTCCTGTCTGGTTTGAGATAAGAAGGGATTTTTACTGCATCATCTCTTGTACTTAAATATGATATTGTTCTTGCTTTGTAAACTGCACAAAAAACAGGTTGAGGCATTGGACTGGAATAAAGACAGTTCAGTTTCCATCTGAGATGAGATATAAGCCTGGATAAATTGTTGGGAGTACTGGCCATCAGTTTGTAACCCCCCAGGGCATCATGAATCCATCCTCTGCCTGTAGCTGGAGGAAGAAGCTGGCACTGCAGTGTAACATCAGACCTCTTGGACCAGGAGGTCTCTGAATCAAGCGAGAGACACCTGCAGCTCTCCCAGGCTGGCTGGCAGGCCCTGTCTGTCCTTCTTGCACTGACGGCTGCTGAAAACCTTTTTGTGTTGTTTTACAGCTACAGTAAACTAAACATTATTACTCTTCCAAAGTCACTGTCCGCAGTGCTCACAGCCTTCTGCAGAGGAAGGAGAGATTCTGCTGCTTGTAGAGACCTATCCAGCCAAAATCCAACTCTGCTTTGAGGTTTAACCAAAGCATCTTGTTTGGAAGATAGCAGTCACATAGAAATAATTAGGTAGCAAAGGTTCTTGTTTCAGACCCTGTTCTAAGAACATCCTTGAGAGAACAATGTCTCTGGACCTTATTGTTCCTGTAGATTCTCTGAGGCCCATAAAACAAGCTAGCACTAGATTTATGAAAATCAGCAATCCTGTTTTGTGACGTGGTCAACATTAATGAATCAACATCCACGTGTACCTGACACACAGTGGGACTCCGACAGAGCTGGAAAATTACAAAAACTGGAGTATCACTTCACTTTGAAAGTTCAGAGGCACTTTTTTTCTACATTTTCATAGATTTTCCTGTGTTTGCACTGTAAAACACTGGAGTCCAGTATTTCAGGTAAAGTCTCTGTTGGTCAGAAGCGTTTTTCACCCTGACGTTCCTCGGGTTCACTCTCCAGGTGTGGGCTGGTTTCTGTGCAGCACTCGCATCCCAGAAGCCAGACCCTTTGCCTCTGCCACAATCTGTGCACGGGAACGGAGCAGAGGAAAGCTGGCTCGCACAGAGACTCCCAGCCAGGGAGGTCAGGAATTGTTGTGTCATGGACTGTGGCCAGCAAGGCTGTGGTTAAGGTGCTGAGAACACGAGCTCTGCGCTAGCTCTGCTACCCAAAGGAGCTTTCCATAGAATTGCCCAGCCTTTCTTTCTGCTTTAATCGTCTCACCACAGACCGCTGGCCAGAGATATTTCTCTCCCTTTGTTTGCTGCTGCCCAAGTACTTTTGCAGAAGTCAGCGAGCCGTCACTCGAGCTTCTGGGCTACAGACAAGGTCAAAACGCTCCACTGCTTCCCACCTGCCACTCTTTGCATCGAGAGATTTGGGTTTTGGGTTGCTGCATGAGGAGCAGCCAAGGGAAGGGGACAGAAGCATGACCACCAAACTGTTTTTCCAGCTGGGGTTTTACATCCTCGGTTCCCCAGTCCAGCCGTTCAGGTGTAACTTTTATCAGCCAGTTAGCCCTTTGCAGAGGATGGTGATGTGCCTCCTGCTGTCCCACGCTTTTGTTTTCCTCTTTCCCCTCTTTACTAAGCCTCCTCCTGTGCTCCAGCCCCTGCCCAGGTTGTGTTTTACCGAACAAAGCAGCCTTTTTGAACAATCTTTTAGCCCTTTTGGTCAATTGCTTTGAAGTTGTTTGTAACTGCGTTCAGCTTGCAGCTTGAAAAGGAAGAAAGAAGAAAAAAAAAAAAACAAAAGAGAGATGGCTTGGCTCCTACCTGACTTAATGCTGCAAGCAGCTTCCCTGTCAATACTGTTTTCTCTTGAATGGTAGCTATCGGCCGCGTTAAAGCGGACAGAAGACAAACTGGTTTAATAAAGGAAACTTCTTGGAGAACCTTTTTCATTCTTGTTGCCTCTGGACCAGAGTCAAGACTCCCTACCGGCATCGATGGATTTGGTTCCTTTTTCCTTCTCTCCTTGGCTCGCTCTTCCCTCCCTCCTGCCTTGCTGTAGTTGTCTTGATGCATTGGCTAGACTGGGGAGCTTTTACTCAGCATTGCAGTGGGGATTTAAAGCCTCGACTCGGAGTGGGACACTGGGGTAATAATCAGTGTCTAAGCACCACAGATTAGGCCAGGGTAAATCTTCTCCACAATTTAAGCAGAAAACTACATGAGAGAGTAGGAAAAGGGGGAGATCGTTTGTTCTGTTTTGGAACTGATGGTCAGAAAGGTTTTCCTGGGCTCTCGGAGGGCTGACACTGCCGGGGGGCTGCTGCACCACTCGGAGGGACAAACCCAGGGGGGGAAGCAAAGGTTTCACTTGCCCAGCTGTCTGGAAAGGCAACTCTTACATAAAATGTCTATGCATGTCAATTTTGGGAAGAAACACATGCTTTTTGGATATTTGGAAAGGCTGGAAACGTCTCTTGTCTACTCTATTTTTTTCCTTCCCTACGTTCCCTTTGAAATCAACACCGCAAATGCAGAAGAAAACCAACGCAGACAGAATTCAGGGGTAGTCTAGTTTGTGCTGCTCTCCTGATCTGATACTGAAATGGACTGGCAAAATCGTGGCCATTTGCAGGCAACACATGGTTTTGTTTCTTTAAATATCCCTTCAAGAGCATAAGCTGCGCTCCGTCCTCAACCACCAAAAAGCCTGCAAATGCGACTGCCTCGGGAGAAAGCTGCTACTGGGCACACACAGAAAAGAATCTTCCGTTTATTTTTGTTTCTGTTCCATATGTTATTTATTATCAGTTGCTTCCAGGTATATTTGCAGCCTCCCCAGGGGCCATTGCTGGAGTGACATTAAATGAATTTACTCAGATGTGGCTGTTTGTGATGCGCTCTAATTTTAGACTTTGTCTCCCTGGATTCTGTATGTGGATGCAAAGAAGTGACAAGCACTCCCCTCTCTTTTCTCTATAATCTACATGTAGAGGGTGGGAGCAGCTCGGGTTTTTGACAGGAATGGGAGAAAGATGGAGGGGGTAAAAAAATAAATGCTTCCTAGGGTCACAGTTGCCAGCCCCAGCAGCTCCAGGAGCTGTGACAGGCAGAGGGGCTCCGGGCTGGGCTTTCAGCCAGCCCCTGATTTCAGGTGCTGCAGCAACCAGCCCGTGGAGCTCCCCCATCCACTTACAGGAACCCGAGCCACCATCAGCCCCTTCCCATGGGAGAGAATAACACTCAACAGGGAGTGAAAAAATGCTGATAACAGGGGAGGGTGAAAACATGCTGGTGAGGAGAGAAAAACGGAGCGGCAGCAAGAATTGCTGCTGGGGAAAGTGAGGAAAGACCAAGGAAGGAGCCCAGCAAAAACAGAGGGCTGGCTGGGAATTTCTCATTTAGGGAAAACATCCATCCCTGATGACAGGCAGCCTGGGTGAGTCTTAGTCGCTGGTTTTCAGACAAGACCAGCTACTCCCTGTCACTGCCTTGCCACGCAGCGGTGCCCAGAGTAACACTGACTCTGTTTGTTTGCCACTACACAGCTCATTTTCCCTTTCCTTCCAGGAGGCTGCCCAGGGCTTGGGAAGGAGCTAATATCATTAGGAATAATCGCACTGAGTGCAAATTCATATTAGCTTTATTGCAGAACAACCAGGCTGGACCCTACATGAATTACATCTGGGAAGCAGAGCCCTTTCCCCAGGTCTGTCTGTTCCACTTAATGTCTGTTTCCAACAATGTTATTCCATTACAGAAAACTAGAGTTAGGAGCCCTTTTGTTTACTGTGTTATACAAATTCAATTTGTCACAGAGCTGGGTGTATAAATTAGAAGTGAAGGATGTTAGAGAAATTAAATGATAAGGCCTTTGCCAGCTCCCTTTGCCGCTAAGATTCAGCTGATAAATCAGAGCCCCCAAGCAATATTAGGTAAACTAAAATAAAGCTATAATGTAAATAGGTAGATAAAGAAGTCAGTAATACACAGTGTGCAGCTAGGCATGAACATCTTGGATCCCCTTCTTCCTCCCTGCCCTTTGCTGCAGCAAGCTGGGAGCAATATATGAAGAAATCAGGATTTTCTCCTTTGCCGTATGCAGGCTCCAGCAGGTGCAGCAGGAGGCAGAAACCTCACCCAGCAGATCCTGCTCAGCCTCGTCTGCCCTCCACAGACCTGCTACACAAGCCCCACAGAACGTGCTGGACATCTACTTCCTTTTTTTTTCTGCCAGATGCTTAGTGCCTTTATTATGAAGCACTCATGCTGTATGCCGTCCCTAATAGGCACAGATAAAAAAGGCATTTCTCCAGCTGCTACGCTGTTAATGTACTCCTAAATCTTGACATTTGCAGATTTTTTTCCTCAAGATTTTGTTACACTTTACCTGTGACATCCTTTATAACACAGTATTGTAACTAGGAGATAAAAACAGATTTGAACCTACTCTGTATTACTCGAGCTACTCCGTGCAATTTGAGAACATCAGGAAATTGAAACTCCTTTGGAGTAATGGTGGTAGCACTGCAGAGAAGAGTGGTTGATTTTCTGCTGAAGTTCAGACTTTTTATGCATTGCAGGGGATGCTAATATTTCTCTGCTCCAAAAGCAGAGAGGAGCTGCTTGGAAATAAAGCATCACAAGAAGGGTGATGGAAAGAAAACACACCTGATGTGGCTGTGGTGGCCAGGCAAGTCGCACTGAATGAGACCTTCAAGCTCAGCCTGAGTTTAGGGGAGAAGGAGCAAAAGGAAACTTTCTGCATTGTTTCCAGGGCCAGAGAAACAACTCTGGTGCTTTCTTGCTCAGAAGAGGATTACAATAGGGAAAAGGTTTTCCTCTTCCCTTTGTATTAGCTAGGGATGTCACAGGACACAAACTCCAGACATAGTGCAGCAAATAAAGTTCACATAACCATTATTCAAAGCTATGGGCATCAGCAGGACTTGGAGGCAGTTCTATAGGGCCTCAGCCTGGCACACTGACTGCAGGACACCCGGCCACATCCTCCTCCCTCGGGAAGCTTGGCTGAGCTCTGAAGGGCCGCAGCATCTCTGGACGGGGTGGCTGATTCCCAGCACGGAGCCAGGGGAACACGAGGAAATACACTTCCATCTGTAACACAAGAAGCTGTGTAGAAAGAATTCCTTAGAGCAAGAGGGGGCGGGGAAGGACTTGCAAGCAGGACTCGGGTCCTGAAGCTCTATCGTGTACACTAATGATTACCAGGCACTTCGTAATGCAAAGCAGAGGCTGCCTCATGGAGCTGCACGTTCTGCCTTGGTATGCTGCAGCTCTGTTCCAGGGTAAAGCTGGAGCTAAAAATTCCAGTGGCAGGACTGTAATCTTTTTCCATAAGAAGATTTAGTGTCTTCCTTCCCAAGCATTTGGACTTGAGGTGAATAGAAGCAGAAAAGAGCAATCCTCTGATTCATTTTTGGTGACATATGAATAGAAATTGCAGAAGCATTTACATCTCTCCAGCCATTATATCCTGCATGGGCTCAAACTTCCGTGTCTAAGTAAAATGTATGAAGCTGGAGGTACCTAGCCCTCAAAGGATCGTTCCTTCTAAGAGCAAAATTCCTTGCTTCACGTGAGTTGGCTTTCTTCAGGAAAGCGTGGAAATTTTCTTCTTAAATTCTATTCCCAGCTATTTTCATTACAAGAAGGACTAAAACTTAATGCCCAAGTTACCGAAGACAAGAGGAGAAAGAAGAATAAACTAGGAGGGAATTGTTCCAAAAGACAAACCAAATTATTCAGCTGCTGTGACATGGCCAGAGGGGAAAGTGCAATTTTCCTGGCCTGACTGACTGAAAACTCCACGTGTGTCATTCTGCAGAGAAAAATATCAGATAATTTACATTAACTGTCAATTATGAAAATTTCACCTTTCTAGAAGGAAAGTAGCCCTGCAAATACCTCACACTTGCTTATGTTGACTTATTAAAGTTTCACATTCTCTAGGAATGTCTGACACCTGAGCCTGGCCCCAAAGCAGAGCCCTCACCTGTGAGCGTGATGAGAAGAGATTAAGATAAATGATTTTTCTTCTCCCCTCTCCCTCCCACCTTCCCATTTCTATGTCTCCACGGGCTCAGCCGCTACGACAGAGATCCAGGCAGACAGATGCTAAGTGGGGAAGGGAGGAATCAAAAGCCAGCAGTGAGGAAGGAAGGAGCAAACACCACTCAAAGGGCCAGATTTAGCACCATTGTTCCTGAAGGAGCCACGAGCAGGCTGAGAAGTCCCCCTGTACTGCACAGCACACCTCTCTTCTGGTGCTGAGCTACCTGGGGTAGCACTGATTCAGGACCTGGTGCACTCCCACAGCCACGTGCAATGCTCGTTGCATGTGCTAAACTCTACAAACTCAACACAAACCTCTGTTAAGAGCTTGCTTTTAGGTCCAGCCCCGGGAAAAGACTTGGAGCAAGCTCCATGGAGTAACCCTAGGTATCAGCACCCCTCCAAACCAGAAACATTCCAGAGACAAGTGGTCATTGGACCCCTGCTGAGAACCTTCACTTTTTGTTCCTCTTTCTTTCTATGATTCTATCATGACATCTCATAGGTCATGTTTTCTGAGGGATAAGAATATTCTTTATCTGTACAGAGAGGATTGAAGAGACAGGGAAGTGAGTCAGCAGATGTACCTTCCTGTGGTGTCCTGCAGATAAACGCAAAAATCCCACCAAGCTCTGAAAGTGACAAGGATTAAGAAAGAGCTTTGCACATACCCAGCATCGTAGGGCAAGAAGAAGATTGGAGACAACACTAGGGTCACACACAGGGAAACATTAAGATGCATATGCTTAAGACAGCTTGCTGGAAAAGCTAGCAGAAAGCAGACACAAGGCAGAACAAAGAAGGGGACTGGGGAGCTGCATCAGAGCACTGATTGCTGCGGATAGAAGGGCTGAGATCAAAATAACTGGGCAAGAGGAAGAGGCTGAAGCTGTGAGGGTGGAAAAGGAGCATTCCTTTAGCGTCTCCAGAGCACAGCCTGGTCCTGTAACTTAGAAGTCAGTCAGGTTGCTTAACATGAAAGTGGTCCGAAATTTGAAACTATGCAGAAAGATCACACCAGGACTTGATTTTTTTCCCCTAAAGGACTGAATAGTAGGACAAGGATGGGTTTGTTCGGGTCCTGAAATCTAGTGGTTCATGACCAGCATTTCCACTTCTTCCAGGAGGGAGCAAAGGGAGCAGAACACATCCCTTGGGGACCAAACAGTATACAAAGATTAGCATAACTTTTCTAGTTGACGGCTTATATCAATTTCTCTGACAATTTCCTATTTCACTATTTATTTTTTAAAAGCACTACACCATTTCCAAAAGCAGAAAAGAATAAAAGATCCACGACTATGAAGAGTTATTTGTCTACAGCTCCTTTATCTCCTTCCTTGTTTTAAAGCAGTCTCTTGAAATCTCTCCAAGTCAGCCCCACATTTAAGCACCTTTGCTGAGCTGAAGCCCTCATCACCTCGGGTTCCTCAGGCTATCAGACGATAAGCGATGTAAATTTTTACCTTGCTTGGATGATGCTGGAATAAGCTAATTACATTAACAGTCGCAAAGTGCCATCTACCTCTCTCCAAACTATGGATGTGCTTCAGCAGGGAAACTCCTGCAGATGAGCAGCTCTCATCCAGAGGAATAAAGCACTTCTCCACTTACAAGGCTGGATGTGCCAGCTGCACGAGCATGAGGATCTGTGAAGGGACTGGCTGCTACGGGGCTGGCACAGGCAGGGCTCCAGTACTGGGATGCAGTATTTATCAGGCAGGTCTACAGGCTTAATTAATCAGCCTAATTGTTGTTAAAGTGATTATCTTTTAGCCCTCTCGCTGCACCTAAAGTTAAAAGTTTCTGTTGGCACTGTGCTTGGAGATTAATATCCTGACACTGGTTTTCCAAGAGCCCGGGGTGTCGGAGGAGTTCCCTGCCCTGCTCTCACTTGCAGTCATCAAGTTTGTAACTCCTTTGAATATATTTGGATGTTCCAGCCAAAGTCCTCAGGAGCAATAACAGTATTTTGCCACGTGTTTATATTTCATGCACTGAAGGCCCTGGCAGTTTTCCCCATTGCAGTTGATTCAAACCCATGCTTTTTAGAGAACAGAGTAGCTCTGTTTTTCTTCTGCATGAAAGTAAAGGAAAACTTGTTTTAAGAAGTTAGAGATGACCAGCATTCCTGCCATGCTTTTTATCCACAGGGTGCCGGGGGATGCGATGGCTGCAGGTCTGCAGATGCCCCAAGCAGCAAACCTGTAAGACCTGGCTGCTGCTGGTGTTTGGCAGCGGTGCCTGCAGGGCCCGGAGCCACCAGCCCTGTCCCTGGCTGTGCCTCTGCTCCTCGGGGACCTGCAGTTATATCTGTGGTCATGTGTGCCTGTGGTTTTTAAAACAAATGTGCAGATTATATTTATTATTCAGCAGTGGCCAGATGGCCAGGAAGCAGAGTGTGCCGCTTCCAGAGGGCCCTGCACCGAGCGGTATTTCATAAAGAATTAGAAGTCCCTGCGGCGACATGAAGTGTGTCGCATTTAATTCTGGGCGTAGCTGCTGACCTGGCTTGAACTCCATTAGGGAGCATAAAACAAATTAAGTACAGCGCCGAACTCGGAGGCCAAGGTCCGCTGAATCACGGAGCGTCTCAGACAGCAGACAGACAAGCCTGGAGCCTGGCGTTATTTGTTTCAGGGAGTACTGGGGGAGAAAGTGATAGTGCCGGGAGTGGAGACAGGCAGGGATTTAAGAACTGGAGTTAAGTGAAATGAGAAGATGATGGTGGAGCTCCCTTGGTCACCAGCTCTACCATCTGCCTCCTCTGCTTGCCTCCATGCCCTGAGCCACGCACCCCTGCCCTGCACAGCCAAACAACAATAACAACAACAACAAAAAAAAAACAGATAGAAAAAAGCCTCCCCTTGCTCCTCCTTAAAAGCTGCCTCTGGCATGACATCTGCAAAATGCTGACAGCTTTTCCTCCTTCAGCTCTTGGTTTTTGATATCACAGCTTTGCCAATGCCAAATATACTTCGAGAAGCCTCTCCCGTACCAACACACCTAACCCAACAAACGAAGCCTGCAAGGCAGTTTTTACAGTGGTATCTCTGAATATACCTGTAGTACCTATAGCTTGTTAGTCGCTTTATAGGGGGCAGGAACTGCACTTCTTTTCCTTTTGTGTTTCGGAATCTGCTCATACCACGCGCTCCCAGGTCAGACCTGCTGGTGGGAGGTCCTGCTACATAATAGATAAGTAAATTAGCAAATAAAATGCTTTGCACAACTTTAGTGCTTTCCATTCTTTCTATACACAGGA
Source organism: Heteronetta atricapilla (assembly GCA_011075105.1). Taxonomy (NCBI): domain Eukaryota; kingdom Metazoa; phylum Chordata; class Aves; order Anseriformes; family Anatidae; genus Heteronetta; species Heteronetta atricapilla. The sequence continues at coordinate 5,602,489 of CM021754.1, read as the reverse complement.
AATTTTAAGAACTGTAACTTCTGGCTATTCAACTTTGTATATAATACAAAATGTTTTAGTCTAGGTAGAAAACCCTATAAAAAAATCTAGGAAAAAACGTCTTCAATGTCTCCAAGATTTTTATTTTTTAATAAAAATAAAATACATTTCCCCAAGCTAAAATGGAATAAAGTGCAGTGATATTCAGGATAGAACAGAGTTATTTTCATCTAGAAATTGACATCAAACGACCTTAACAGTGCAGTTCCAGACACCTAATTAAAAGTAAAATTAAAAACAAGGAACATGCAGATCTAATTACATTTTTAAATGGAAAGACATCGAGAGGAAGGGAGAGAATAAATGATTTACAATTTTTTCTGGTGATGACTCTGCAGTTAAAGCAGAGACATCCCCTGAGGATTCCTGAATCACTTAATGTTCTGCTTTTCTCTTAGGCTGCTTCCTATTATGTTTTCTCCATAGAGGGGTGTGTGTGTAACAGCGAAAAGGAGAGTAGATCCTGGACAAAACATCAAGAAAGAAAATTAAATGATCCGTGCAACTCCCAGATGACTTCCTATAAGAAAAAAACCACATTATCTTCGGAAAACCGGGACAGACATTGCCTCCACGTCCTCATACAGCCCCATTTGAATGGCTATAAAGCTGAAAAGCGCTTATCTCCTCTCTTTAGGAAGGGGACACGGCCATTCTAGAACAGTTAAATGTTGGAGTGCGGGGGTTTGATAAGGTGAACATAGGAACCAGGGTATCCTGACAGTTACTAGAACAGCTGATAAGGGAGTAATACCTAACAGAGATTTGGTTAAAACAAGAAATATTCGTATCAAGGGCAGAACTTGGCTGACCTGGATGAAATGCAGCATCTGCTCCCGCTGACGCTCCCTGAACCACGGGCACGAAGGGAAGACTCTGAAGGCAGAGCAGCCCCACAGGGGCATGAAAGCAGGCAGAGGGGAAATCTTACTCCAAGTGCTTTGAGTTTCAGAGATGGATACAGCCCAGATGAGGCCAGTCCCATGGCACTGGCTCAGCTAGAGTTAGATTTCTGCCTCCTCACACCATCTGGGGGCAGAGTCCTGAGCACGGAAAGTTTTCTTCTTAGAAAGGCTGCTTCAGGATCTGCTCGGCACTATCACGCTGCCTCCTCTGCTCCTGCTTGTCACCTTGAGGGTGAGAGGTCTTTTGAGGGACTACCTTTGCTGGACACTTTGCAGGAAAAATGGGAGCAGAGGGATTATGGCCAACTGGAAAAAGAACAAGGCTGCTTCTGCTCATCTTTGTACACATGATATATTCTGAAGGATGATGCACAATCTCAGTCTATTTTGCCAGCATCAAAAGGTGTGCATGAGAAGCTGAGGGGAATGAGAATGACTCTGAATTTCCTACTGTAAACCCCACCTTTGAATTCCTAACCTCATAGCCACTCCAGGACATCCTCTTTCCAGTTGCTGCTGTAGCCATAACATATTCATGTCCAAAGCAGAACCATAGTAGGAGAGCCCATGATCTCCAACTGCCTGCAGGAAGGAAACAGGAGGGATCCCATTCCCAGTGAATTTTTTAGAGAAGAGTTCTCCCTCGGTGCTTCCTGAGTTACCCTATGCCATAAACAGCCTTGTTTCATTTGGCTCAGTTATTTATGACTTAATTCTGGGTTGCCAAGGAATGTCTGACTGGTGAATATTGCCAGCAGAAGGATATTTTTATCCTGAGAGCACATGCAAGCCGCTTCCCTGCTTGGCACCATATTTCTCTGGGGCAGGAAGGATGTGTAGCATTGCATTTATTTTACACTCGCTGGTAGAAGGGGGAACCTGATGGTTCCTATGGATGGATGCAGCCCCTCGCCACCCCAGTCCCTGCAACTGGATGCTTGCTGGAGGTTTCTGCCCACCAGCCGACACACAGCCAAAAGCAGCACAGATGTGAAGGCAAGGGGGCATGCAGGAAGGCATTAGGAAATGAAAATCCGGTTTCTCCTCCTCCAAGCAAGGACTGAGCAGAAATCAAACTGCCCTTGGCAGCCTCATTCATTATATAGAAGTATCTACAATCCTGCTCTGTCTGGGTGAAGGCTTCCCGTTGCTGTGTGCGTGCACATGTGCGTAACAGGTGAAAGACAGCTGCATTGTGAAAGGGCTGCACGAAGCGCCGAGCAGAGCCTGAGCTGCCTGCTGGCCCCGCACCACGGGGCTGGACCCGGCCATTCGTCAGCAGCAGCAGGTTGGCAGACAGCAGATAAATCTCCTGGCGCACGTGTCCGCAAATAATGAACGCTGCCTTCATGCACTGCCTCTGCTGCGTAATCATCTATTAGCGCTAATTGCCACAGCCCAGAGCCGAAGTGGCCTTTCACATTGAATAATACGATAAATAATATAAAAGACCTGCTAAAAGGGCAGCTGCGGGAGAAAGCTCCTCCCTGGCTTACCCCCGCGGAGCTGGGCGCAAGGGGGTTTGGAGGGATGGACGAGAGGGCCCCCACAGTGCACAGAGGTCCCTGCTGATACCTCAACGCTCACCTCATTGCAGTGCCAGAGGTGCCTGAACCTGCAGCTCAGGGTTTTCCAGGTATTGAAGTATCTCCTGGGCTCTACAGGCACATACAGACCAGCAGTGTCTCCCCCAGGGAACGTAACAGGGGTGAAGGATGGGAGTTCTCCGTGAACAGCTCGTCAGCACACCTCACCACAGGGCACGCTGCATTAAATGGTTATCGTTCTGACGTGCTTTATGAGGCTCTGATGAGGGGGGAGGAACCTCATCCAGGACGTTTATCACTTGGAGCCTAACTGTGGTAATGCCACTGAAACACTTCCAGATGCTAAGTGTGCTGAGGGGGCAGGGTTGGTGACTTGGGCTGTATTTTAGGGGTCACATCTGATCAGAACTTGTTTGAAGCAATCTCATTCTCTCCAAAGCAGGTTGTCTGTGCCTCTTCTGAGAGGAGGAGCAACCAAAATGACCTCAAATTGCAGCTCCTCCAGCTATCCTGTCCACAAACCCTGCAGACCCCACAAATGACTGTGGTGGTGGTGTCTATAACATAAGGGGACAGCTTAGATCCTACTCAGCAATAAAGAATAAACAGAAGGAACACAAGCTTATCTGCAGGTGGCCAGAAGCATCCCTGTTGTTAGAAGAAAGGTGTTTCTGTAGGCGCAGCTCACAGCACTGGTCTGAGCCACAGCTGAGACATGACATCCCAAGAACATCAAGGTCAGATCAAAATTAAACCGCAAAAGATCAAGATAATGGAACTTCAATTAAGCCCAGATCCATAACCGGGAAGAGTTCCGCACTCTGAACAAAAATCCAATAAAAAATAGAAGTGATCGCTTTAAAACTGGAGACTTCATTTACTCGGGTGACAAAGAGGTTGTAAAACAAGGCAGCATTATGTTCTAACATTGTAGGTTACAAAATCAGAAACCTCACCTCATTGTGGGGGGGTGAGTGGGTGCAGGGAGTGCACAGGTGTGCTGCAATGGTATTTCAGTCCTGGGGTTTATGTCCTTCACCGGGATGAGAAATCTCAAGGCAGAATCAGCTTCAGGAGTCCCTGCGTGACAGGCACGGCTGTATAACGGATGGTGGTGCCAGCAGGGATGGGTGTGATGCATAGCACAGGCCAGGGAACATCACCTTCCTGGTAATTTTAGACTGTGGCAGAAGAAAGATTTGAACCCACATCATTCTTTGGGGAGCAAAATTAATAGAGCTGTGTCTAGTGCTCTCGCCCACCAAGCCTCGCTCAGGGCTGTGCTCTTTATTTTGTGTTAAAAAAGGTAACACTGCAGGAAAAAGAAAGCCATAGATTGGTGCCGCACCACTTTCAAGCAGACAGTTTTTAATCAAATTTGCATTCTGCGCCATCGGAATAGAGGCCCAGTTTTGTAAAGATCTCAATTTCAAAGCTCTCATCAATGTACGGATTGATTTTGTTGCTGAAGAGCCAATCACTCTTTATAGGGCCCTCAATTGGACCCGAACTCCTGTTCTCATCCAGCCCCAAGTGGGGCTCATTTTCCCTCCATTCAAACACGCTCCTGCACAAACACCGCACGTGCTCCTCATCACCGCCTTTCAGCAGCGGGGTTTGTTTGCAGAGCTCTCCTCTGGAGTGGTTTCTGAGGACAGCCTCCAGGAGCCTGACCTTTGTCTCCCTCCCGCAGTGTTCAACCCAGCACTGCCCCAGGAGGGACACAGAGCGGGGGGCCCTGCCAGGTCCGTCTCTTATTTATTCTTGTTCATTTTTCCTACGTTCAGTTATTATTTTTTGGCTAGATGGATAGAGAAAGGATTATTACGCACAGGATTGCTGCACTCACCTCCAGTTAAAAGCTCCAGAGCCAGAAATCTAGAAAGCCTAGAAGGGAATAGCTTTTGCAATCGAGACATTGTGAAGCTGGCACAAAGCACTGACTTCGTCCTTGGACTCATTCCTGATACGGAAACAAGTGCTGATTCTAATTTAAGATGTTCACAAAAGCCAATAGGAGCAGGAAAAGGAAAAACCCCATCTAAATTTGTCTCAGGTGTCGGAATTCATCTTTATCCCTGTGATGGAGGCATCCTTCAAGACCCTGCCATTGGAGACATCTGCTGTTGTAAGGGATACTGTAGTCCTGCCAGCCCTCATGATTAAACCATGAAGGACTCAATTTATGCTTTTAATTTGACTTTTTCATGATCCTGAAACTTTGTATGCAAATTGCTGCATTTCTGCTTACCCTTCACCACCTTGTTAAAACCACTTGTCAGTGGTAGGGCTTTGCTGCACACCAGGACTCAGGGCAGTCCTTCCCTGCAAGTATTCACAGCCCTCCCTGGCTCGCTCTCAAGGCGGAGTTCAGATGCTTTCTTGCTTTGTCATTTTCCCTGAGCTAGAAGAGCCACTGCAATCATTTTGTTCTGATCTCCTGCCCTACAGTAGCTCAGGTCAGATTTTACCCACTGATTTTCCTGATGGAGCTCAGCAACATGTGGTTAAAAAAAAAGCTGGGAAGTTTCTCCTCAGCAGGGACCCTTCCTAACCCAGCAGCATGCTGCCAGAAACTTTTTGCTCTGAGTGCCAGAGTTTATGCAAGGTGCCCTTGATACCGGCTTCCGAGAGCAGCAACAGCAAGGCCAGACCCAGGGCACCCTCCTCTCGGGGTGCATTTACCAGCAGGGCTTTGCCAGCTCAGCCTGGTTGACACAGCACTGACACCGCTGCTCTCTTGGCACAGGGAGAAGGCAAGCAAGGAGGCAGCACTTTGAAAAACATTCAAATACCACCGGTATCTGCAGATCCCCCATGTCATGTAATGCTTAAGTGTTCACCTGCCGGCTGTGCTGCCACAAAACCCCCGTGCAGACCATAGCAGGACCTGCAGGTTGAGCCAGGAAAGGTCCCAACTCAGTGAGAGCTGTAAGGCTGCTGGAACAATTAACAGTCACCTAATAGATATGACAAAAATTCCCTGTCAAGCACTTGGTGGGGAAGGCAATGCTATTTACCAGGCTGATTTTATTTTCCTTTTTGTCCGAGCACACATTCTCAGAGAAGTCTGAAAACCACAAGCTGACCCACAGCAATAAGGTACGGATGAGAACTGGAGGGCTCTTGTCCCAGGGGTCACCCAGCCCTCTGCTAAATGGCTCTGAAAGGGCTTTTCATTGAGGCTCTGGGAAAGGCCAGCGCTTCACTGCCCTGCACTAATTCCTCTCCACATTGTTTGTTTAACCCCCCCAGAGCCTCTGCTGAGCTCCGCCTTGGCACTGTCCCTGCAGGCCAGCTCCCAGTCACACTGGCATCCCGGGACCAGCAGCACCGCAGCCAGCAGGGTCTGACCCCACAACAAGGACACGGGAGCAGATGAAAGCTGATGGCCAGGAGCAGGCTGGGGACAGCCCAAGAAAGGGGATGAGGACCCAGTAATTGGCAATCAAGGGGAGATGCTGGCCAGGGAGGGTGCTTTAGGCAGCTGTGACCAAATCCAGTAGGGCAAGTTATGTGCGTGTAATATCATATTGCAATAAAGCCCTGCCACTGCAGAGCAAAAACTGCTGTTTGACATCAAAGTGTGAGGACAGGTGGCTGCAGCGGTCACCATTTATTTCTGCGGAGAAACAAGACACGTTGAGAAGAAGTTAAACCACATAAATAGTTACTGATGATTGCCTTTGATTCGGGAAGCAACTGAAGTTGTGATAGAGGGGGAAGAAAGCCCTGAATACCTGGGTGCAGCAGAGCCCCTGCCAGGCAGCGAGAGCTGCTGTTATGGCTACGATTTCTTGGGCTGTCAGGGAAATGTTTTGATTGCTTTTGGTGTGCACGTCTGATCAAACAAGCCAGCCAGTGTGAGTGAAGGAGTCGGAGGGTGGAATAAGTAAAACACCTGAGAAAGATGTAGTGAAAAGTGCCTAAAGGCAAGAGAGATGAGCAAAGACTGAAAATAAGATGAGGACTTGCACTATCAGGATACATCTACAGGGTCAGTAATTGTTTTATCAAGAAAATATATATGCAGTGCTACCAAAAATACAAAAGAGAACTGAGCCTGATTAGTCTGAATAGATGAATGGTAGCAGAACAATTTACAGAGCCTGGCTGTGTTCTTAGACTCATTTCCAACAGATAGATAATTGCAGGATCTTACTGTAGGGTGTGTATGTATAGTTATCCCAGCTCCCAGATCATTTATAACAGTGAGAAACAGAGCTTGCCTTTCCCTTTCCCCACCCCCATTTCCTAATAACAGGGGTCCAGACAGATTACAAGTCTTTCATCTACCTTGTGTGAGAAGAGAAGAGCTAAGGGCTAACGAAGGGACTCACTGAGGTGCGTTTTGCATCTCTCTACTCATATACGGAATGTAATAGGTCACAAAGAACACACAGAAAATAGGCACAGAATTTGTATGCATTCAAAAAAAACACAGCTCCTGGCCATTCCCTTTCATTTTGTGATTCAGCAGCAAGCACAGAGTGGTGATAAAGCTGCAGTTCTTCAGAGATGAACAGCATCACACAGATGGCACTTACTGCCCCAGTATTCTGGCACAAAACGTGCTGACAGGGAGACGAGTCTGTTGTGCTCCTCAGGTCTTTTAGACCAGACACAGGAGATTGTTCTTTCCATTCATAACCATTCACAGCTTATGTGGAGTTTATGGAGCAAAAATAATTGCAGTTGGATGCCTGTCACTTCATTGGTTTTATGCAGTTTCATCAGATCCACTTTGCTGCCCTGTTTCATTTCTGCTTCTTCTGGGCATCCTAGGAGCGCTGCTCCCTGTGCCTCACCATGGCCAGGGTCCTCAGCTGGGTGCAGGCTGCACTGCTTGTGAAGTCTGAGGTTTCCTGTCCCAGTATCTTTACAGGAAGATCTGCCTCTGGATGACCCAAGCCACAGCTTTCAGCTGTCTTTGGGCAGGGCTTTCCACTGCTTTTATTGGTGTCTCCCCCTGTTTCATCTTATTTCAGTGAAATGGCCTGTCATGTGTTGGCACAATTGTTTTAAACAGGCGCTCAGGAAACACTGGAAACAACCAAGTGGCAAATACGAGGGTGACTCAAATAATGTCATAGAAAGAGCAAGAAAAAGTAACAAACAAGCTGCTTCTGTGCTATGGGATTGTCCCTTCTTGTTCATCACAATTCTCTAAATACGAGCACGGTGACCACGAGCAGGGGAAACTATCAGAGCACTAGCAAGCTTCCTACTCAGTATCAATGGAAACAACAAGGTTTAAAATCCAGGTTAGCTCTCACATTACAGTGCTTCACTAACTGCACCTCTGCTGTCAGACTCTCAGTTTTATGGGCCTTGGTTTAGAGATGTTTATCATATTTATATATATATAAACCTTTACCTCAAAATTTAAAGACAAGGGTATTTTTCACAGCAGTCAGACTCCCATTTCTTCTATTTTCACAGGAGTTGCAAGGAAGGAGAACTTCTAAATCACCAGGAAGCTCTGACAATGCAGACCCTACTGTGCAAGATTGCTTTTAAAAAGCACTTAGTTTTTATGGTCTAATTTAGGGCGACATTGAATGTTCCCAAGAATACTTTCCAGTTCCTCCAAGTGTTCTGCCCTGTTAAAATGTCTAGAAGTCCTTTCCTACATTAATTCCAAGCCAAATGTACTGTGTGCATCTTGGAACTGTACCAAATGGCCAAACTTTCAGTCATCATTCCTGGGATAAATTACCCCTCCGTCAGGCTGGGTATTAAATGAATTCTGTAGGGACACGGGCACCAGGACTACTTTTATTTCATATACATTAATGCTCTTACTGTTTGACCTTTAGCAGCTACAGGAAGAGTTGTTGTGGTGGGGAGTGATGGGGAACTAAGTGCTTTTAAGATCCCAAACTCAGCCAACAAGGCACAGCGGTGTTAGTGGCAGGCAGCAATTTCAGCAGCACGTTTACACGTAAGACACTGATACAGACAGATTTTGGAGCTACCCTGTTCTGAGATAAGCTTGGTTGTCAGGGCTGGAGGGGTCCTGGAAGCAGAACCACTCCTTGGTGCCTGGGCTCCTCTGAAAGGACCCAATATTACTGCAAGCTGCAGTGGCATCAGTGCACCATCTGGAAATTCAGCTCTTGGTGAAGCAAGGCCAGGCCTGCCCTGGGCTGTATCCATAGGGGGACATCCCCTGAAGCTCTCAGTGGCCCTACAGTAGGCCTGCAGAGCACAGGCTTGATCGAGTGAATAGACTTCACTGTAGGAGGGCTGTGGAGCAGGTTTCCTCTCCTCGCCTTCTGTCCCCCGTAACACATGCACGCTGACAGTCTCAGCTTGGGTTGGTACCACGCTCTTGTTTGCAGGAGAAAGATTCCTCGCCCACCAGCCTGGCAGCGCTCCCTGCTCACCACCCAGGAGGTTCTGCAGCAACTGGCAGCCCCAAGGAGCGGGCTGGGAGCGGGCTTCCCTGTAGCAACCCTTCCCGCGCTGCCTTGCGGTAGTTCAAGTCCATTAAACCCTCCTTGTTCTTTCCTAAAGAATTCCCCTGCCTCTGATTTGTTTCCCCAGCAATCTGCTTAGCAGTGGAGACTGATGTGGTGGGGGGATCTGGGAGCTGACAGCCACATTTACTCCCTGGTCAAGGCACCACCTCCTCAGCACCTTTCACCATCACATTTTAGCCCTCGCTGGACGAGCTGACCCTACAGGCCAGCAGCACAAAGATCCCAAATCTGCTTGGGGTAAGAAGCCTCCTCATCACATTCCTGAATTTGTTTTTAGCAATTCATTTATTTTCTGTATGTTTCTCCCTAAATTATCATGTCCTAGGTAAGAAATGCAGTCCTCCCCCCTTCTTCATAGGGCACACAAATGCAGAGCTGCTACTTAGCAGAAAAATAAAAATTTCCCCCACCAAATAAAAAGTCTCCAGGCTGTCATCACTTTTGAGTAAGGATTCATGGAGATCTTCAAGCAAGGCTTATGTTTAAGGTGCAAGGATACTTCTGACACTGCTATTTTATTTATTTTTTGATAGTAAGGAAACAGGAATTTATATTTGGGAAATAAAAAAGCTCCAAAGGTGCTTGAAAGCAGATCATTTTACAGCACTCATTCGTGGCTTGCTCCAGCTGTCCTAGAGGGAGCTTGAATACAATCACCAAAGACCTGGATTCATTGCAAGTGGTGCAGGGAAGGGAAACGAGGAGCTCGTCTTGTTACTCTTTCACTAATTGCAAAACTGGAAGAGAGCTACACATCTGATTCATAAAGTGCTTTGAAATCTGTGACATATATCAGAGATGGGGCCTGTGACAACATCATCCTTCACTACAGTTTGTAAAAAGAAGAAAAGCTGCATCTGGGGGACAGTTAAATTGAGAGGCTTTGTGCAGTAGGAAAACACATTGACTGAGAAAGCAAACTCCAACTCTTTCGTGAAAAAATCCCACGAGTTCTCTACAACATAAAAAGCAAGGGAAAGCAGAGCCAATAAATAAATCTACTTGACATCTCAGCGACAGGCATGGTTACACATCAGTCCTCAACCAGCAAGGCAAGGCAGGTGTCCTGGGGAGGCCCAGGGACAGCAGCCCAGCCTGCCCTTGCCAGCAGCAGCTTGCACAAAAGGCTGCAAACACATCCTCAGCTAACCAGAGCAAGCATTTATAGAGCAAAAAGGCAGTAAATCTAAGATCATATCAATCACAGAATATTGAATCCTCACCAACAGAAAGCATGTCCTAAGGCCAGCTAGGTTCCACAACTGATAGCAAGAGGTGCCTCACGCTAAGCCATGCTTCCCTGTCCCTCCTACCAGGAGGAATAGTTAAAAGCAGTAATGCACATTCCCGCTGACAGTCATCTCAAGCTCCTAGAAGTAAACAGTTCTCTCGTGAGGTCAACCCACTGCCACATCTGAGCATCCCTGGTGATTTGCAGTCTCTTTAAGAAAAAATCTCAAACATAAAACAGATTTTCTCCTTACCTGATGCTTCTTGCTTCCCAGCGTCAAGCCACTGCCACATCTGAGCATCCCTGGTGATTTACAGCCCCTTAAATATAAACAAGACTTTAGATTTGGGACAGATTTTCCCCTCACCTACAACTTGTGGTGCCCACCCACAGGTCACTTGGGCAGATCCAAGAACACAAAGTCCCCTTTTAGTTCTTCTGAGCGAGACGTACTTATGACAAGAGTTTTCCCCTTGGAGCATACTTATTTGAATCTTCTCCCCTGCTGATGAGGGATTTAAACAACCTTCCACAACCCCTTCTATGAGGCACCTCAGCCCCCAACACCACATGGGGTGCCTAAATGCAGGTGGCCCAGGTCACATCCTAATAGCAAGCACCCTCTTTCCTCTTACATTGCTATACTAAGCAGGAGCTCACCGGCTGTTTAGGTGAAGGAAGCTCTTTTCCACCACGAGGAATAAGGAGAACCCAGCCACAATCATCCTCCAGCAAAAGGAGGAACAAGAGAAAAAGTTGCAGATGGAAAAAAGTCAGCAAATACTGCAGAAGCTTGTATGTGCCTAAGGGCCTCAGACCCTCATCTGTGGTCATTATAAAGGGTTGGCTACAGAAGGGCATGCTGGAAGAAACTTTAATTTAGGGAACAAGTGATAATGAGGCAAATTAACAGAATCTGGGAGGGGGTGTGGTAGGGTGATTGGGAGTACTGCTGACATTGAACTTGGCTTGCTTGTGCTGGGGCCCTGATGGCAAGGAAGGAAAGCAATAGCAGGCTTTAATTGTATCTGTAATCAGGAGGGGCCTGTGCTACTGGGATCAGCCTTGGCATACTGGGCAAACTGGGTTGCCAGGTGCCTCTTTTCCTGCGCTAGTGAGACAGCAAGCTTGATGAGATGGCTCTGTGGGCTCTGTTTGCCGTGCACAAGTTCTGTCATCTCCTGGAGCCGCCTCACCAACTTATGGGGAAGCGAGAAGCGGCAGCAGGCGGCTTTCTGCCAGCCCTGTTCCCTGACTCAGCCTGCTGGCAGGTGGCCACCTCCAGCTCCAGCCTTTGGTACAGAATGTGTGCAGGGAATGAGGCACAAGTACCCAGGCTGGGATGAACGAAGCATGAGTGGAGGTGTGGGTGTGAGCGTTTCAAGAATGACAACCAAGGACGCTGCTTCCATTCAGTCAAAAAGCCCTGGAGGCCTGTCCCTTGCTATGGCAGCAGCACAGGTGACTGCCAGCAGCAAACCCTGCACTCTGACAGCAAAAAGAAAGCAATCACATCACTAACGCTGCTGCTTTTAATGTTAGCCCAGTGTGAGAGAGACAAAGGGCATAAAACCCACACAAGCATGAGACTGTTGTTATCAGACAAGAGGAACCCAAGAGACACAGTGTGGACCCAGCAGCCTGCATCCCATGCTCTGTGCTGCACATGGGTGATCCTGCCTGGGCCTCTTGGACGCACAGATTTTGCTTTAAAAGTATGGAGGTGTGAAAGCAAATGGGTTAACGTGCTCAGAAAGACTTCTTTATAAAAAATTAAATCGCCCCTTTCATAAGATCTCACAATGAGCTTTGCTACACAATTTTCCAACATACGGAAGCCCACTGTAGGCACGTTACCCCGCTTCACTCTGCTTTGGGAGCAGAGGCAGAGGACTGCAGCGAAGCAGAGCTGTGAACCAAAGGCAATCCATCATGCAGGCAGGGGCACCTTCAGGAATTTTGGGCATGGTGGCAAGCCACTGCCCTCGTTGGAGGCACTGCCTGCTCTTCTGGGTGCCAGAGAGTTTGGAGCAGCATCCAGCAGCAGCTGCTTCTGCTGTGGGAGCTGCTTTTAGTTATTTTTAGGTGTCAGGCAAAGAGACACTCAGGGAAGTTCCTGGCATCTAAGAGGGCTCAGCTATGGAGGGAAAAAAAAGCAACCTCTAGTTAAGCAGGGCAGCCTGCTGTTATCAGAGTACCTTGGTTAAACAGTCCCCGAGGGGATAAAGGGAGGAATTCAATATGAACGGAAAGGTGCCAATACCAGGGGAAGGTACCACGGTGGAAAGAAATGCACTAACTAGAAAACCACCCAGTGACTTGAGGGGAAGCAAGAGTCTGTAGCCAAGTCACTTTTGGGGAAATGAGTGGAAATACTTATCAGCTGGGAGCAGCACTGAGCCCAGAAGGAGAAGTTGATAGAAAAGTGGTTCTCCTTCTCAGGAGAGAGGTGTAATTTGTTCCCATTATTCACACTCCCGTAGCACTACTGACATTATTTCCTGGTGCTCGCTTCCTGCAAGCACCACTGCTCTCCTCCACAAAACCCAAGCTCCTGGTGGCTGCTCAGAGCTGCCCAGCTAGTTCCTGCTAGGAAGGTTCCTCTCTCCTAACCCAAAGCTGCAACACGATGAGCTGGGCTGGGAGCAGAGGCTGCACCCCACAGGGAGGCTAGCGGGTGCTTGCGTGGCCTGATCCCCACTGGGTTTCTGGTGCTAATGCGACCTGCACAAACTTACAGACTGCCCTGGGAGCTTCCTTACCTTGTAACGAGGAAAAAGCATTGCCAGAGATAAATAGTCTCTTTCCTGTTCCACAGAGAAATAATCAATACCAGTAGCAAAGACTGGGTGAAACCCTACAGCAGCACACCGTCACTGCCAGGTGCTCAACGGTGAAGGGAAAGGGGAACTGAGGGGGAACCTGAAGTCATTTTTCTTTGAAGAGACTTTTATAAACTGTAGTTAGAAATAATGGTTTGAAAATGCATGAAGAGTCCCTAGCTACCACCCCGGTGAACCTGTAGTGATGTTTCGCCTCTAAAGCATTTAGAAATGTACGGAGAGTGTTATTCAAATGAATAAATAATAGCTCTCAGACTGTTTTGCCTGAAGACCTGCATATACTTTGCATAAGCCCTTGCATTCACAGCCTGGTGTTCCAAACCCATCCTCGGTGAGCAAGGAGGGAAGAGCAGGAGAGAAAGGACTCATTATCAGAGCTCCGAGCCAGAAGTCCAGATGGGAGCTGAAGCTAAGGAACGTGGGGGATTTGGCTTACGGTTCAGTCTGCATGAAGGGTGCATCTGTTTTTGTCTTGAAGGTATACCTTGACTTCACCTGCCAACAGTATGCATCACAAACTAAACGAGAGCTTCCCCTTATTAAAGCGCAATGTATCCTAGTTTTCAGTCCAAATAAGGCTTCACACAGGGAAGCAGACATCTGCTGAGCATTTGCACATGTGTTAAAAAGGGAAGACAGCACTTTTCTGCCCTCCAAAAGGGAATTCAGTACCGTTGGAGGGTAAAGAACACAGTGGAATGGGAGGGAAGCAGCATTAGTGTGCAGATAAGCAGGGATACACACGGTTGCCATTAATACTCGTGCAGCTGGGAAAGAAGCTGCACCTTTCTGGCAATTACAGCAATAAGTCAGCTTAAGAAGGGAGGCTACAAGAACTCTGTTCTTTCCTGCACTGAAAAAACCCTGCTTCAGCTCAACCTTGTGCAGAGCTCTTCAAGACAAAAAATCCCTTTGTGTTGTGCAGAAGATCAGGATCAGGGGGCATGGCCACCAAGTCCCTCCAGCATTTAAGCTGTTTCTCTCCCCAGGTTTGCAGAATGTTTTGTTTGTTTCTTTATCTAGCTGAAGGTGAAGGAAATGGTTACTCACCGGCAGTTACGCAGAGGCTGGAACTTTCTCCTCCTGTTTTCTCCTGCACTTACAGCAACAGCACGTGGCAGTGCCAGATGCCACACGTTTTTGGGGGTGCTGCATTCACATATTTTAACAAAGTACAAAGATGTAACAATCCTTGGTACATTATTCATCAAAAGGGCTAGACTAGCACAATCAGAGCTCTTCCAGACAACACTGAGAGAATTCTTTTCTCTTATTATCTGCAATACAATATATAATATTATACGCAATCTATGATACAGTGTCTCCATCATGCATTTCTCTGTAGACGTGGAGACTGACTTCTGGAAGGACAGACTCTCACCTCTTTCTTTCCCAGACCTTGCCACATCCAAACATTCAGTAGCTGTTTCCTGTCCTTGCAGCCTCAGTGCAGGAGCAGATCTTTCAAGCACGCAAGAGCTGAGCACATAATGCAGGGCTACATATGCAGTAAGACTCAACATCTGATTACATTTATGCAAATGCCTATATTTATTAGCATAACAGGAAGATTGTTCTACTGCCTGCAAAGAAATGAGCCCCTTTATTCAAATAGATGTGTCAGTTCTGAGCAGTTAATAAGATCTATTCGTAATACATAGGTATGCACGATAAAATCAGGATATTTAGCACTTTAGCTGGCAGAGGAAGTGCTAGGAATATTGGTAGCATGTAACTTAGAGCAATCATTAAGTGAGATATTTAAGTACTCTTCAGGGTAATTCTTGACAGTGGAAGGGAACCCAAACACACTCCAAATCGCATTCTAGTTTCAGCTGCCAACTCTTCGCTGTAGGAGCCAGCAGGATGGTGACGTCCCTGCATGGTGCTGTGCTCCAGTGCACCAGTTGAGATCCACGAAGTCGAGGGGGAAGGGACAGCTTGGCAGAAGAGAAAGCACTGTCATCATTTGCTCCCCCAGGAAGAGTTCTGAGGACATGCTAAGGATAAACATACCTGGCTTCTTACTTTGATTCCTTGAGGATTATAAACTTGGATACAAGTTTGGTTGGACACGTGAGCTTCTGTTTGCAGCGGCTTTCCCAAGTGAAGGTTTTTAGTGTCTTTTACTTGGTCCTTATCAACTTGAGAGGGGAATAGGCTGGGTTGCACTGAGACAACGAAATCTCACTCTGATTTACTTTCATGGGGTAGAGAGAGCTTGGCAGTCGTGTGTTGGCTTAGCACTGTTCTTGCCAGCTGGTCCAAGGAGAAACCAGGACTACCAAATGCAGCCCCTAATGTACAATACTTCACTGGCTCCCATTGTGCTTGGAAAAGGGTCTGGGATCCTATGGTGGACACTAGAATTGCTGTTTTCATTTTTCCCAATTAGCTGTGAAATTATGTTTGCAACCTGCTAAAATGCCCACTTAGACTTCTGGGTAGCAAACATTTGCCCATCTGCCAAGAGGTTTTCCAGCCGAGATTTATCTAAATAAAGAAATCAGACTGCTATTCACATTTGATTAACAAACACAGACTCTAATTAGCCCATGTGATTAAGATTCATTTGAGAAGTCACTTCAACACATACATAAAACCATCACTCCTTTACTCTGTGATGATGATGGCGAGGAAGAGCGGTCCCGTCTCACTCCAACCATGCAGAGGAAAAGCAGAAACGTTTGAGAAGGGCACCCTAAGAGCAAAGAGTCCCATGTTCAAAGCTGCTGCAACTTTACTGTAAGAGAGCCTGCTGAAAGCAGTGTGCTGTGGACCACTGCAGTTCTCCCACACGACTTGGGTGTCAGGGAATGTTGTTGCTTCAGTGTTGCTAAATAACACGTCGCCTGTTGTTCATATGGTTCAATGCCGCAATTACTACGATCAATTTGATTTGTAATGTGTCCTGTCTTATGAATCACTGAGTTATTAACCTTAACAATGTCAATGAGCTGCTAGTGTAATTGAGTCTCAGCAAATTAAGGTTTGGGGTAATTATTAAGAGCTGCTTTGTACACAGGAATATATTAATATGTTATTGATGCTGTGCGATTATACTTGCGCTGAGAGAAGACTTCAGAGTGACTGTAGCAAAAGATATAAAGCCAGCCTGAGCAGCCTCAAATGACAGTAGGTATGTTGGCATATTGATTATAATTCCCTTGCATTTCCCTTGTCATATTTATGTAGCACTGAGTAATTTAACATGGTGGTACAGAACTTCCAGTTATTGGCCTCTTTGCTTCCCAGATAACAGGCTGTGACAACTGAGGTTTCTCTGTGAGGACAACATTCAGTCCCAGCCCATCCTAAGGGTGTGAATACCAAGCTGGACTGAGGAAATAAAATGGAGAACATTAGACACAGCTTTCAACATATTTCAGTGCAAAGGCACAACCGCAAACTACTGTATTTTCTCTTTTAAGGTGGATCACTGGGGGAGTTATTGCTCCAAGCTGGTTAGCAGCTGTTTGTGTGAACGCTTGTGTGGCATTAACATTTTTACTTTAATTAAAATATATGCAAGTTCAAAACAAAACAAAAAATGAAATGGCTAAAAAAACCAAACATCCAAAATCCTAAGAAAGGAAAGAACTGAAACCCAAACAAATATAAAATATAAATGGCAATTTTTGTAATGGTTTCTTCAAAAACACAATACCTGGAAGGATTTTAGAACTATAGCTGTTACAACAGGGCAATCTGCTCTGTCAGTTGCACATGTAAAAATATAAGTACCGAGAAGTCTATCATTTCTTTTGTCTGCAGAGAATCACCTGCAATCATCTAAGCTCTTTTCAAAGGATTCAAACTGAGCCTAAGGAAAAGAAAAGAAAAATAAACTAGAAAAAAGGATGTTCTGGGTAAAAACACAGCGTTAGACTTTGTTGGATTAGTTGCTTCTTCTTAATATGAATCTGCATTTATGATGTTGTATTGCATTTCTCTTACCTACGAGATTACTATCCTTGCAGGCCTGACACTTAAAGTGCTGTCACACTTTTCTGGTGAGAGAGATTATTTCCCTGTACAAACACACCCTCCCTGCATGAGAACTGTGATAGTGAAACTGGCTGCAGGAAAGTGAGAGGCAATTTTTCAGCTGCCGAATGTGGTTCTACTATCTCCATTTAGAGCAGAAAATCTCCCATTACCTTGGCTGTGCATAGCATACAGAAAAGCTCGTTTCATTTCCCAGGCAGGGCTGGATTTGGGGAGATGTGATATCAGCTAGAAGTAAAATATTTATGCAAATATTTCTTCCCAGAGCAATCTGTATTTTTAAAGTTCTCTCCTCACCACAGATATAACGTCTGGCTGTCAGCACCGAGCCTGCTGCTGGTCGTCCTAGAGGAGTCATCCTCTGCTAATGGCAAAGATTGTTAGTGTCACTTCCCAGCACTAAAGGTTCCCCTGAATTTGTTTGGTCTGTTGCTGGTGATTATTCCTTTCTGCAGGCTGGGTCTGAAGGAACAAGAAAATTGGATGCATTGTCCTGGGGAGTCCAGCGGCACAAGCAAAGAGATAAGATACAAGGGGCAGGGAAAGTAAAACCAGGTATCTAGTTGACAGCTGTCTCCCACAGTGTAAACACTTTCCTGTTGCTCCTCTGTTGAGGGTCTCTGTGGCCAGTACAGATTTCTGTGCTGTTACTGATCGGTACTGCAGATGCCCACAGCAGCAGCCAGGTGGGAAGTTAATGCATTGCTACAGCAATGCTCCCTCAGCCTAATCGAGCTGCAGACTTCAAGGTGCTATTTGGCCCCTTAGGAAAAAACAGCCTTGTCTCCAAAGTGCTGGCTGTCTAATAGAGAGGAGATAGCATGTGGAGGCACTGGAGTCCAAGTCAGTAGAAGAGGGTGATGGTGGGTGACAGGGGCTGATGAACAGAGAGGCGATGCCCTCACGGTCACTCAAAGGCTGGGGCAGAGCCTGCAGCTGAAGCCAGCTTACCTCAGTGCTGTAAGCAGCCCTAAAATGACTTGTGATAGGGGCTTTGCAAGCACCGGCAAGAGGTTTCTCACCCAGTTGGGGTGAGAGATGGGGATGCTTTCTAATTAGGAAGAAAATGAATTGTTCTCCACTAGTCCCCCCTGTGATCTCATCCCTTCTGCACAGGCAGGATTGTCAAAGCACCGTCACAGAAAGGAGCGCATTGTTCCTTGCGTCTCTTGGCAAGGGGAGGTGAGGCACAGGTCAAGCATGAGGATGGGTTGGGGCAGCCCATGGGGCCCAGCAGACCCCCTGGGTGCTGAGCTTCTCTCAAAAAGCCAGCCCAGGGCCACCAGCTCCAGGGGAATCCCAGCTCCTCTGGTCATCGGCCCGGGACCTGCCCATGGACCGTCTCGGTCCTTCCTCACAGTGATTAAATATGCTGTCCCTAATAAGTGATGACATGGCAATTTTCTCCATCACGTCAGTTGTCAAGGAGGACAGCAGATTCCCCTCACAGCCCAGAACTTCACTGCCAGCCTCCCTGAGACACGCTGAGGAGAAATAAATCAATTACGGGGCCCAGAAACCGTGATCTGCTTCACAGCAGCTGCCCCAGACGGATGGGACAACACTTCTGGCTCAGTGCTGACGGCCTCCCCTGGAGCAGAAAGCCTCGGTGCTGTGGGGCTGAGCAATGCAGAGCTGTTTTTGCCCTGTAAAATGGATCCCGGCCCCCAGCTGCCGCTCGCCCTCCTGGGGCTGGCTGGGTGCTGGGCAAAGCGCAGCTTGGGGGCTGTCTGCTCACAAAGCAAGCACCTGGGTTCCTGCAGTTGTGGCGTGGACATACGGTGTATGTTCCTGTTTAATTGAAGAAGAAAAGGCAAAGCTGATAGAGAGCATAAGGGTCTTGTGGGATGTATAGTCAGCCCAGGCATCAAGTGATGCTCTGTGCTGAGCACATGGGCCAAGTGATCCCACTCAGAAATTTGCTCTTAGTTTTCTGAGGACTACTCATCAAAACAGCCTTTTTATTTCATTTTTTTTCTCCTTTGTATTCTTCACTTGCATCTGTTGTTTTCAGGGGCAGAAATGCTGGTACAAAAAAATCCCTGGTTTAGCAATCCCTCCTGAAATTAACCATCTAGAGCTTTTGCATCTCATTTCTGGGGATATCTTCGGGCCAGAAGCAGAGGGGATAGTGCTGATTTGTAAGAGTTAAGTGGCTCTTGTTGGAATTATGGGCTTTAATTTTCTCTGTTTCTCTTAGCATTCATTTACTGACACAACTAGCCACTTGCTACCTTTATTAGTGCAGTTGGTGGGCAACTTTCCAAATCAATTAATGTTATTGTTTCATTTCTTAGGGCTGTAAAATCACAAGACTTATAAGAAATACGTAAGTCTATGAAGTATGCCATAGAACTATAGCAGAGATGGAGAGTAATTAGATCAGCTAGAGCCACTGCAATCCCATCTGCTGAGCATGTTCCATTAAAATACCTTTCTCTTTGCTTCAAGAAATATTATTAGCTTAAATATCATAGGAAGGGGGGAGGAAAACACAACGGATTTTCATATTAATGCTTCTCAGATACATTTGAAGGGGAAATGGCAAATTGCTCTTCTCTCTTGGGGTGCTTTTTCCCGTTAGAGCCAGTATTCTAAGTAGGACTTGGCACTGAAAGAAGACCTGTCAACGAAGTGCCCTTGGCACTGGCTTGGCGTTCCTCCCCTTTGGAGAACAGCTAAAAATGTTGGAGGGCACCAGCCAAGCAAAGCCACAAGAGGGATGACCAGGTCCCTGCAGGTCTGATCTCCTGTGAACTGACAGAGGAACAAGCTGCGGGGACCTGAGTGGCCTCCTGGTTGTGGAGGGACCGAGGGGTTGGGGTGATGTCTGAGGCACCTGGAGAGAGCTGCTGACAGTAGGGGCCTGTGCAGACAGACCTGCAGAAGGCTTCCCCTGGCCTCAAGGTGCCCTAGGCTAAATGTTCTGTTGTATCACACCACAATTCAGACTGGATGGGATCTCTGGAGGTCTTTAGTCAACCCCTGTTCCAAGCAGGGCTAACTACAAGGTTAGACGAGTTTGCTAACCTGACACGATGGATAAAGAACAGGTGAAATAAGAAAGGCAGTGGCAGAACAGAACAGGTGGGTGTCCAAGTGTCCATGCTCTTGTCCAGATGCTGAATTACCCTTTGGCCTCTCTAGGTACAGCCCCAAAACTGGAGAAGTCTTTAACTTTGTTGTACAGCAGCAGGAACAGTAGGGAGTGTTCACGAGCTGTCACAGCTCCAGCGCACATGGCTTCCATTCATCTTTTATCCTCGAAGAATAAATAGCCTGAAGGGGCTATAATAATGGTTAAATTGTGTAATGTAAATGAAAAGTGAAATGAAAGAGCAGAAGCCACTGAGACAGTGGAAAGCATCTCTCAGCAAGCAGGACTGAAATCAGCCACCCCAGGGTCCTCCAGCTGAGTTTGCCCCTGGACTCGCTTTTAAAAGTCCTTTCGCATCAGTGCACCTTTTTTTTTTTTTTTTCTCATTGATAAACTGAGGGAATGAAAACTTCTTTCTCCAACCCTCAGTCTTGTCTATCTAGGCTTAAATTACAAGTCACAAGGCCCCGTTCTGCTCTTCTAAAGCTCTCTGTGATGGCTCCATTTTAAGCGAGTGTTTGCCACGGACCTCAGGACTGATGCCGCTGCATGCTGTTGTACAACACCTTGCTCCAACACCTTGCTCCAGAGGCGATTTCTTTTCATCTTGCATTGATGTCCTCTCTTCATAACTTGGATATCTGACTCCACAGCTTCCTCAGTCTTGGTGTTTTTTCCATGACCATAAAAAAGCAAACCACTTGGGGTGGCTGCTTTACTTGTTATCTTTAATAACCTAATTTTGACCACATAGGCAGATATCAATTCAAGGATTATCAGAGGGAACAACAGCTTAATAGTTTTTAATGTTTTTTACCTTCCTGTATCTTCAGTGACATTGCTTTTCTTTTTCTTTCTTTCCTGAATCAGCTTACCAGTGGATAATTGGATCAACCACCAAAAACCCCAGTTGCAGAGATATTGGAATTATTAAACCTTGAGTTTGGAGGATTATTACCAGTAGGTGATTTTAATTTGCTGCAGTGGTCAGCAAAGGTAAAAATGATGTCAATACATTTGTAATCCTGTGTCGCTGCCTCAGTTATTTAATATGTGTGGAAGAAATAAATTGTGGAGCAGCCTCTTACGATGTTAAAGGACAAGTATTAAAGAAAAAATTGACTGGTCATTTTAAGTATGAGATGCTCATATCTAAATGTTTAACATTTAAATTTTACAATAAACTGATGATTTAAGGAGTTACGTGCCGATTTGTGACAAGAACATTAGGTTCATCTGAGCTGAAGTGCTGGAGCTAAGCACTGCCTCAAAGACATCTTTGTGCTCCATTGCTAAGCAACCCCATCCACAGCTCTGTGGCTTGTTAATTTCAGAAGTAAGCTGCAGAAATGAAACTCCCAATTTTGGGAAGGGGCTGAAGGAAGCAGAAATGTTACTTTTGTCATCTGTTGTCTGCTTTTAAAGGGGGGCTGCAAAGTAGCAGCTGGTGAGATGGATCGGAAGTAATAGCCTTTTGCAGCCAACAGGCTTTCCTCCTTGACGTTCAATGCCTGGAGCTTTCGGGATTACCAGACTCCGAGAGGAAAAGGAAAGGCTGATTGACTCGCCAGGAGGGGAATCGAGCCTTCTGCCTCTGCCCCACACATGGGGTCTGACAGGGAAGTGAGCCTAAGGCTGACCGGGAGCCAGGAGCAGAGCTCACGGGGAGCTTATCACAGGACGAGAGGGTTTGGTTTGGGGAAAATTCAGTCCCCAAAGGCAGCAGTGAGGGGTGAGATAGCCCAGGGAAGGGGAGCCAGGATACACAAAGCAAGAGAAATGCACCAGTAACAGGATAGGGAATTTCCTTTAAGATATCCGGCCCCATCCTGTGTGTGTGGCCCGCGGCCCTGTTTTCAGGCTGATTCAGGTGGCACTGGTGACAGAGGCGAGGTGGGCCCACAGGATGGAAGAGCGACTGAAAAATGGGATGTACTTTGTTTGCAGCATAAGAAGCACGAGTAAGCATTACATTATCCAGGTCAGAAAGAGTCAGCTCCATTTGGTACGGTTGTACTTGTCTTTACAACAGGGCAGCTCAGCTTAATGCTTGTTTGTTTGTTTTCTTAAATGGATTCCCAGCTGACTTGGTCTGAACTGGAGGTATGAAATGAAACAGGTGCACCCACACTCCTCTGAGCACCAGTGAAGCAACACTGTTTTAAAATTTTGCCTTTAAATAAATCATGCTGACCTTCTTGTACACAAGAAAAATCAATCACTGAGATAATCTTTCTTCCCCTACACCTGGCACGATCCTTCTTCCAGAACACAGAGCAGCAGCCGAAGAGTTAAGGGAGGAGCAGGGACACGTAGGTAATTTGGGGTAACTCTTGGAGCTAGGTGAGCCCAAAGAGGAAAAACACCTCAGCGTATACACACATCCTGGGTGTGATACTGGAAAAAAAGCTGCAGCGATACCAGGGGAGAATTTAGTTCTCAGGTATCACATTTTATTCTAGAAGGAGAAGAAAAATAAATAAAAGGAAAAAAAAAAAATGATGTGAACATTTTCCTCCTAATATTGTCAGACAACTACAGTAGCCATGGCAACGAGAGGAGCAAACGTCTCAGGGACTGTATGTCTGGTAAACATATTCTCTGGACTCCCATTTATTATGTTATTAAATAGCATGTTTGCGCCGAGACCCAGCACAATATGTTATTACACTGTTATCACTAAGGGCCAAACCCACTGGTTGAGCACTCAGCAGAGCTACCAGGCCTCGATGCAGAAATTACAGCCCGTGGTCCAGGGCCTCCTTGTGGGAAAAACAAAGCCGGCGGCTCTGCCAACAGCCCAGCCTCCCGGGAGGTTTGGTGGCAGGGCTGGGCCTCCCGCAAGAAAAGCCCAGGCAGGCAGAAAAACCTTCATCAGCAAGGTTAGGGCTTGGTCCTGCCCAGACTTGGGAGCTGGGAGGAGGTTTTGGTCCCTGCTCCCTGCCTGCTGCCCAGATGCGCTGCAAGCTATTAGCAGAAAAAACAGGAGAGTTCACACTTCTGCCAAGGATTGGCTCCAGATGTTGTTACACAGCACTCTGTGTCTTTCCTCAGTGTAGATGTTGAAGAATATATTTTACCATTTTACTGCTCCCCACCTCTCCTCCCTGCTGGTTGTATTGCAAAAAATAAAAGCGGTAAAGCTGACCCCAGGTGTAGAGGGAATGCAGCTCCAGGCAGTTCAGGAGCAGGAGGCTGAATCCTATAACTCTTGTTCGGTGCTGCAGGTACACGTGTAGATGAAACAGAATCCCTTCCTGCACACCCCTCCGGCGTGTGCTTCTCTGTGGAATGAGATAGGAGCCCTCGGCTCAGGAGCACCATCCAGCTGGGCATTACGTCCCTCCATGTCCTCATCGCCCCCGTGACAACCCCTGCTCTGCCACCTCTCACAGACGTTGGCCTCATCTGCTTAACAACCAACAGTGATGTGAAGCCTTGGTCTTCCACTGTTTCTCACTACTCCAGTAGGTCTGCTAAATACTGTTATTATTGTGGTAGGTTACTTGAATGTAAACCCTTCTCAAGACCTGAAAAATCTAGTAATTTCCCTTCTGCTCTTACAAGCGTTGTTTTAGGAGCTTTTTCAGGCTGGAGGCTCCATTCCATGCTAATCCCATAAGCAGCCCTGTCAGGTTTCATGGCGGGAGTCAAGAGGGGAATGAAGAAGAAATTCAAGCAATGCACAGCCTGCCTGAAAATCCAACCTGAGCAGCCCCCAGACAGAGCCTTTGTCCAAGTTTATTTCCCTTCAGCCGCCGGGTGCAATCAGCAGATGTGGCCTCATTTCAAAGGCTGCTTTTCCTCGAAGAGCAAGGAAGTGCTTGTTGCTCTGCCTTTACTTTGCCTTTGTCTTTCTGCAACAAGTCTGTTTTATGGCTGGCTACCAAAGGAAACCTAAAAAGCTCTGCCTCCTGCTGCACTGCTCTCAAAACTATGCTGTCTTGAAAGATGAACCTTGAAGCTTAGCAAAAGTTGGCTGAATGCAGTTTCTTGAACGCAATAGTAAAAGGTTCACGCACAATTATTTTTAAAAAGGGAAGGAAAAGAAATGAGAATTTAGCATGCTCCTCTAATAATCAAATTAACTGTAACTTGGCCTCCTGCCCTTGTCTTGCTAATTTTGACAAGTAGCTTTTGGGAATTAATCTAAGCTGAGGACCAGGCAGGCAGCATGTAGACTTCTCATTTAAAAAAATTGACTTTCAAGGGAGCATGAATGCTTACAAAGCAGAGACACACTTCTTCTAATATTTGTCTTTACAAACGCACAGTTTTTATCCTGGGAAACCCACTGAGAACAAGCGAATCTGGGGCACAAATAGCGGTAGGATGCAGAAAGGGATAGGATAGCTGTGCAGAGCGCAGGGCTGTCAGCACAGCACAGGGCTTCAGGAGCAAGGTTCACTGAAAGGTTGAATTTGATGTTTCACTCCTCCATTTCCCAGTTAAAAAAATGCCTTGCTGAAGAAAATCCCCCAGAGGAAAGATCCTCCGAAGGGTCCTTGCTCCTCCCAGGGTAAAGTCAGGTCCTGCCTCTCTCAGACGGGCACGGGAAGGGGCTGGGGCAGGCAGCTAGGGCACAGAGGCTGTTCCTAACCAACCCCTCTCTCATTCCCCTCCCTCCCTCAAAGCAAAGGTTTTTTCCTCCCTCCTTGGGCTTCTCCTCCGTCTTCCTCATTCCCATCTGATTCTAAATCGGGACCACACCAAGATGCTGTACACGGTGAGCATTGACTGAGCGTTCAATAGCAAACGTGTTCTGATTTTCTCCCCTTGATTAATTTTGTTAGAGAGGTGATGAACTCCACCTCTGACCTTCCCTCCCCGCCTGTCAGTCGGCTTTCACTGATGCAGGCAGCTTTTAAGCGACTCTGGTAACTCAATCATGCCTGCAGAGCCTTTTTGTGGCTGGGAATAGAACGTCTTTTGTCCGCAATGGGGAAGTGAGATTAATGACTCTGAGTGGCCCGGTGATTTCAATATTCATGTTGTGGGTAAATGTGCTAACGCTGATGGAGTGACCTACAGCGTCATGTTGTAACATCACTGATTAACTCCACCTCTGGTTCTTGAAGTCTAAGCTGGGAGAGCTCAGTTGTGTAGGAAAGGTAAAACTGCTTTGCTCTTTCCTTTTTCCCCCAATTCTCATGCATGTCACTGCTGTTCTGCTACTTATAGCGCTGCTTTTGAATACTGCCGTGTTTTGCAGTCCAGATGTTGAAACATCACGCTGTGCACCTGTACAAGGCTTGGCCCACCTCTCCGGACCTCGAGCTTCACCTCCTCTTGAAGCCCAGTCCAAATGGCAAGTACCTCAGCCAAGCCTCAGCACGAGAGCTTGCAGTGCTCCAAGGATCCCTCTGGCTGTGGTAATTTCACTCCTGGGGCACCAAGAAACAAACAGAGCTCCTCTTCCATCTTTTCTGATCCACACCTTTCCTACTCCTCCACCTGCCAGGGTTTTTTTACCTCTCCTCTGGCTCCACCTTGACAAATCAAAATGCTTTCTGGAGCAAATTAACTCCTTGCTACCTGACCACCAGACTTATTTCTGTGTACAGCGGGAGCACCTGGAAGCTCTCAGTGGTCCTAAAAATTCCTCTGCTAAGCACTGTGCAAACAAGGACTAAAAAAAAAAAGAAGCAGGTTTTGCTCAAAGAGCTGGCAAAGCATTTAACTTTGTCCAGAGCTTGATACAAGAATGGAGACTTTAAGAAGGCTACCAGCCAGAGCTTGGGGTTTGCTTATAATTTGTAAAAGGCCTGGGATTTAAGGGACAGAAATAAACAGAAATGTTGAAAAATTTGCAGATTTTCTTTCTATTAATAGCATAGGGTGTTTAGATAGAGAAGCAGAAAGAATCCTAGACAGAGGTGCTGTGGGGAGCTGACAGTCGTATAATTTATTTGACAAAGAGAAGCTATTCATCCAACGAGACTGTTATTAAAGGTTCTGGACCCGTTTGGAAGAGCAGAGCTGGCTGTGCTGTCCCTGGCCTGGCTCTGCAACCCCTCGCTGCTGGGAGAAGCCCGCTTGTCCCAGAGATATTTTGGCTTCGTCCCTGCCATTTGCTGTGCAGAGCTGAACCTAAAACAAATCAGAGGCTGCCCTGGGGAAGGTGAGGGGTGGTAACAGGCATAATGTAACCCCCTATCAGGGAAATGAGAGCACTGTCGTCACTGAGGGTTGCCACTCCTGCAAGAAATCAATTCAGCTGAATCAATGAGGTTGAGACCAGAGAAAGGAAAAAGGAAAAGATAAAAAAATAAAGCAGCCACAGAGAGCTGTGCATTTGCACATGCACAAATCACACGAGGGCTTCATTAATGATACAAACTGCAAAGGGAGCACAATGTACCCGCCAAGGTAAGAGCATTTTAATCTGTGAAATGATGCATCAAAGCAAAACTGGAGAAAGTGAGTGAGGAGCAAAGGACAGGTGAGTGGAAAGTAGGCCAACCTAGCAACGCAGGGAAGACTCCAGCAATCAGCAGATGTCCTGGGGCAAAGTCAAAGCCCCCTTTACATGGCAATCATTTTGTTTAGAAGTACAAACTTCCAGCCGCCACATGCAGAAAACCACCCCAAATCTCCACTACTTTGTCAGAAGCTTTCCACCACCCCTCATCTCATCCATCCTGCATTAACATGGACAACCTCTTAGCAGAAGGGGGAAGAAAAACATTAAAACCAGAAGAAAATAACCTGGCGAGATGGTCAGGTAACAGATGAGAGTGACAGCTCATTACAGCAGGCACTGGGCACCAGTGGGCTGCAGCCTGAGCAGGCAGGGAAGCCCCAGCCTGGGGTCCAAGACTCCTGCACCTGCAGCAAAACACCAACAAAAACCCCTAGAGATGCCTGAAAGGTCAGAGAAAATAGGCTCCTGCGTTAAAATGTGGTTGTTGTTGCTGAAACAAAACTAATTCTAGGGAAAGACGGACTCTGATGAACATACTCCATTTCTCTGCAGTGGGGTTGACACAAAAATCTGAAGTTTAGATCAATATTTTGAAACATGCTGACAAACACCCTCTTGTTTTCATGCAAGCTGATCTTTTTGTTGCATTTGTTCTCCCTCTCCAAAACACACAGAGTAAATGTGCCTTTCTGGTCAGCTTTTCCCTGCGCCACTCCTGCTTCTCCATTGCACATCAGCTAAAACTTTCCAGGAAACAATTTTATTTATTTTATTTTATTATTTTTTTAATTACCCATGCAGAGCCACAGCCAATGCCGGAGCTATGACGGGTGACCAAGAGCTGTACCTAGGACTTGTAACACCTCTGCCACTGTCCCCTGGCTGGAGCAGTGCCTGCAGCGGTGCCAGAGTGGGCTGAGCATCCCTTCTCAGCAAGTGGTCCTGGTTACACTCTGATCAGCTAACGGGCAGGTACAAATGAGGCAGGTGGCTTTTAGGAGAGCCACAACAGAAAAAAAAATAAATGACAGCTCCTCATTCCCCCAGCTCTGACCAGGCCAGAGGCCGGAGCACCAGCACCTACAGAGAGCAGTGTAGGAGCCACGTCTCAGCGTCCACGGATGGAGATTTGTTGCTGGTGCTGCTCCTTCCAGTGCCGTGATGACAGGGAGCAGCAGGGCCACATCCTGCCCAGGTCACATCACTCAGCCAACGGGACAGTAGCCGCTGGCTGCTGCTAAAAGCATCTATAACTTAGTGCCTTTGGCTCTTGCTCAAGTAAAGGAAATACAATTAAAGCCAGGAGTGACAAGGCTTTTCCCCAAAAGCTAAAGCACTGCGTCTGTGGGACTGAGAGGCAAGCTGCTTCTGCACAGACCCAAGGGCCTGAGCTACAGATTTCCCCTCCTTCCCGCTGAGTAAAGCACAAGCTGTCCCCAAAAACCAGAATGAGTTGTGCCCCAGTGCTGCAGGAGCAGGCTGCCACGGGAGGACAGGCTGCTGCCCCTCCTCGGCGGTGGGTGCTCCCCACGGCCCCGCAGGCACAGCTCTTCCCTAAGGAACGGGATGCAAAACTAGGTGGTTCGAGGAGAAATCAGCCTGGGATGTGGAAGCAGGGCTGGCTATGAATGCAGGAGCTTATACGTGTGCTGTGGGAAGCCTCATCCTCAGTTGTGTGGTTTTTTTTTTTTTTTTTTCTGGGAAAGCTTCCAAGGTCAATATTTATATTCATAGCAAGAGGTTTTCTGAACACCACTTACCATTTGCAGCTAAAATCTGGCCACCTGAAAAGGCTGCAAGACAAATCATTGCCTGCTCGTCTCGGAGAGCTCCTTTTACAGGCTGCAAGTTGGGAGGCTGCCTGGGGTGTGCACCAGCACACCTGAGCACTGTGCAGGATTTCATACTGCTTTCCATGATGCTCCAGGGTGGGCTCTGTAGGCTATTCTGGGAGACGATGCTCCAAACATGGGTGCCAGGACTGTGCTCAGCCCAGCACCATTTCCTGACATATAGGGATGTGGACTGAGAGACCAGCTCTCCACGGATTATCCCAGTGTGAATTACGGGCAGACAATATGCTTTTCCCAACCAAGCCTGCACGAGTGTTGCTCGGGACCTTGCACAGCAGGTAACACACAGAGAACTATACATTATGCTTGGATTTGCTGGAGTCTTTGCCAGTTTATGAGGATAAAATTAATTAGCAAAGCTCATTAGTTTCAAAGAGAATTTCATTTGGGCTGAATATACATTCCTTGGGCTCCTTCAGCAAAATACAGAATGATGAATTTGAGACTAATCTTCCATCCCACAGTAATGGTGAACATTAGCGAAGTGGTGAGATTTAATCCAGGGACAGGTTTTGTTGCTGCAAACATCTGGATAGAAATCTCAGGCTGGCAAGTTTGGGGGCAGCATTAATTATATCTCTGATGATAATTTTAAAATATATAATACAGGGTTGTGTTTTTTTCTATTGTAGCACGTGTATTACTCATCAGACAGGATCTTGTGCAAAACCTGTGCATTGCAGAGTTCCCAGATATTAAAGCCTGGATGAATTGCTTCAGCGTTGCCCTACCGATGCAGCTTTTGAGGCATGAAGTTGAAGAGCTTTCCCTTGTCTTGACAGGTTTATGCTAGAGAAGATTTGAGATAGCAAATATTTACAGATGAGATATTAATCAGGCTTCTTATGAAATACAGAGGATAAGACACAGGCCCAAAATCATTCACCAGAGCAGCGGTAGCAAGGTGCACACAAGTTAGCTCATGTAGGACTGAGGCTGGCCGCCCATCCTAGGGTGAGCTGGCCAGGCACAGGGGATCAGTGAGAGCTGCTCCAAGCTGCCAGGCACCCAAAGGTGCCAAGTGCACCCAAAGCACATGCAAAACCCCTCGCATAATGAGCTCAGTTTGGGATATCTTTGCCTATCACCCTGGGTTTGATGCAGTGCCTATTCACTGGGTATTTATATACGTTTATGACGTATCCACACACGCACGCCGCTCTGCGTTGCGGTCCTCTCATTAGATACAGCTTGTGTACGGATGTCTCTCCGAATTTCCCACTGGAAACAAATGCCAGGGGTGGGCTGCAGCCCACCACCTGCAGGACACGTCCCTGCTGGGCACCCCACAGGCATGCAGGGCCCGGCAGACCCAGCACAGTGACTGTGGGGTGGGAGCAGAGAGCCCAGCAGCTTCGCCTCCCAGGGTTACTGCTTGCACTGCAGACGTGAGCGAGAGCAGAAGCCTGATGTTTACAGCACCAAAAAACCTCCGTGGGATCAGATTTATCTCCCTCCTCCTGCAGATGCAGCGGTTATTAATAGGAACAGCCAGGGTACTCTGGGGCAGCTGTTGGAGAGATTACGCCTCTGACTTGAGCTGATTTCTCCTACTTGCTTAAGCCCTCAGCTTCTCTCCTGACAAGTTCTTCCTGACACAAAGCCACCTCAGCCTCGCATCCCTGCAAGCCGAGTGCGTGGGGGTGTCGAGGACGCTCAGGAAGATGCCGTAACTACTCTGCAAAGACATTATCCCCCACATTGCTGAGCCTTCCCAATGCCTGTGCTCAGCAGATGCTGGGGACAAAAAGCCCTTCTCCTAGGGAAAGGACAGACACCGGTGGGAGCAGCCCCAAGCCCTGCAGCACAGCGGTGTTTTGCTGTGAAATCCCTGGCTCAGGAAGCAGCTGGGCAAGGATGAAGGACCGGTAGCTGTCCCTAAAGGCAGTGTCCTCTCTGTATGAACAAGTATTATTTGGTGATGAAGTAGCAAACCATTTTTGCCCGCTGCTTTGGATGGCTGAACACTTTGATGTGGCATTAGTCAAAACAAGGATGAATAAGTGAGAAAAACACTGTTCTTGGGGTGGGGGCACAACGATGACACTGGCTGTTTTTACGTGCTTGATGCATTTGTTAGTCTGCAAACGGAGCTGGATTTTTTCTGATGTTTCTTTCTTCCACTCCTCTACCACCTAAAGAAGTCTTACAAATCAGACACCAGCCCTTTCAATTTGTCACCATTCTGATTTAATCAGGACACCTCCGGAGAAACTACATCCCGATCAAAGCAAAGGGAAGGCGGCGTGTAGTGTCCTGATTTCTCTTCCTATATATATATTCATATAGAGAGAACTATGGAAAGCAAATTAAGTTTGTATCAGTAGGAAAGCAAAGAAAACAGTAAGAAAGACAGCCCAGTACTCGGTACCAAGAAGCTGCTGAACTCCTCACTGTGTACAGTCCCCTCTGTGCTCACCCAGTAGGTCCCAGTTTCACTCACCACAAAGGTTTAACATTTCCCCTGAACTACTGGGGGCTGGGAAGTCAACTGACTTGGCGTGGTTGTGGGACCTGGATCCTCAGGATTTTGATTCAATTTCTTTTCCAGGCAGAATTCGGGCATCAGGACCTGCCCCAATTCCCATAAAGGACTATGCCCTCCATGCTGCAACCAGAACCGAGCTGACTTCAAACTAGCTGGGCTGGGTTTTGCTTGTAACACCCCAGGATTCACAGGAGGAGGCTGGAAAACTGCCCAGAGACCTGGAGATATACCTGGACATCTGTGTTGAGCTCAGATTTGCATGGGATAGTTTTGCACTCACACTCTGAGTTATAGCACGGCAATATCTATCATACATAGCATACAAGCCTCACCTATCTCCTCCATCGAAATGACTTCCCCAGGCTCAGGGGTTACCCCTGAGAAGGACACGACACACGGCTGGTAAATGAACCCAAGTTCTGGCTTCTCCTGATAAGCTCTGTAACTTGTCAGCTGGAGTTCTGTGTGGTTGCTGATGATATGCAATCAAGCAGAAGTGTGTATAAATGCCTCCACCACGGATCCCTTATTAGGGAACGTTTCGTCTCCTGATGCTCCCAACAGCTTTACTTCACTGTAAGGCAAGTTCTGGAAAGGCTTTTAAAGGCAAGGTATAGCAAGAGATTATGCTGTACTGCAAATCACTCGTATCTAATTTTCCACACCCTTTTGCAACCCAAATCCTTCATGGTTTTTTTTTTCCTTTTAGTCCTTGTGTACATGCAAAAAGACAAAAGAGAGAGGCTTCTTTCCTTGAAGAAAGAGTGCAAATGAAGGAAGAACTAAAGCACAGTAAATTTAGTATAAAATGGCTTTACTAACCTCAAAGGAAAAGAAGCCTTTATGTCTCCTGTGTTTTGAAGTGCTTGCTGCTGTTCATTACCAGCACTTTTTATGCTACGACACATGGTCCTGGCCAAGAGCTGCCTCCCATCTGCTAGGTGATGCAAAAACACACTTAAAGACATGATCCCTGCCTTGGATGCTGCGCTCCAAACAAACAAGTCAGATACGGAGAACTGCGGAATTAGAAAGGTGGCCGTGGGTGGCCAGGAGCTGCTGCTGCTCACCCAGCCACCAGCATCCCTTGGCTACATTAAGGAAATCCAGGAAACCAGACCGGTTCCTCGGTGCCCAGCATGCAGGACGCAAGGGCAGCTGGTTTGCCTTCGATGTCTTTGTTGTTCAGATGTTCTCAGGTGTGAGGCTCCCATTCATTGCAAGGATTTGCAATGAGAGGGGAAAGGAAAAAAAAAGGCAAAAAAAAATCCCTAGGCAGCTCTCACAGCAGCTTTTCCACCGGACATCAGTGGAACTTAATTTTTTTTAGAACAGCATAAAAAAGCCCCCTCGTCATGGCAGAGCACAATTACTTTGGTTGTGAATGGAAAACAGTAATACGGGCTGCATAACAAGAAACTGCCTCTGAAGTCACATCCTACTGGAAATCCTACCCGTTTGCAGCCTTCTTATACTGCAGCATTCTGCTGTGCTAGCATAGAAATGGTTTTTAAAAGTTGTTTTGCTGAACACAACTCCCCAAGCAGCACAGCTCCTGGAAGAACCATTTAATTACTTGTAAATCAACAGACTGACCTACAGCAGCTGGGAGGAGGGGGGGACGGCAACCAGGAGGCTAGAAGGACTGAAGAACCTCAATGTGCTCCTCTGCTGAGTACTGCAAATGCTCAGAAAAGACCTTAAAAATGGGCTTACAGGTGCAGGGGAAGGCTTCTCCCTGGGAGAGGCATTGCTGTACTGCCTGCAGCTTCTGCAGAGGTACCCACATGATTTTCAGCTATAAAATCCTAATGCAGAGTGATTGTCCAAGGGCTCACACCCTTCTTGGCCCAAACCCACGTTGCTGTGGTCCCCATGCTGCTCCACAGCATCCAAGGCATGCTCTCCCATGGCAGCAGAGGTTACACATGGGTGATGGTTCCCAAAGCAAAGCTTCCCTCCCCAACCCCGTGTCTGGGATACTGAGGAGGATGAGTGCAAGGAGCTGTGCTGAGCAGGGGCTGAGCCACTCAAGGTTTCACAGCACAGGAAATCAGGATCATCCGCTGAGCCTGTGCAAGCTCTCTGCGCGCTCACCAAAAATACCTTTCTGATGGAAATTTGGCTGCCTATCTGGGGAGAGGAAATCGATCTCATCATCTGTTCTTCTTCTCGCCTCAGCTGGGAAAACCTGAAAGCCACCAGCAGTTCCCCTCTGGGACACGCAGAACAACTTGAGACAGATTCATTGAGAGGAGTCATCCAAGCAGCTTCCCCTCCAAGCACAGGAGCGACGTTTTGCTGACTTGCACTCGGGTTTGTTTCACAGCTGCATTAGCAGTCATCGCCTGGCTGGCACATGGGGACCAGCAAAACGCAGCTCACTTCGCATTCTGGGATCCAGATTTTAGAAGGCAAGGATTCAGCAGCAAGGATTTTGCAGCAAGATTTTCTACAGCAGGATGACCCAGTAGAAATAAATAATTTAACCCAATTAAATCACCGGACTTCACAGAGCGTAAACAAATGTCTACCAAATATTCCTCCTGGCTAAACGATGCCTAAAATTGTGACCAACACACTCAACTAGGGCTCATAAATTTCCAACCTCTCTTTTCTGGGTGTCACCCAGTGCCTTTGGCGTATTTATTGAGATCCAGAACATGCTTTTTCCAGTTTACGTGCATAACTGAGAAAATTCAGCAAACATTTGACAAATTCCTAACAACTAGGGCAAAAAGGAGCTGTGACGGCTTATCTGGACTCCTGTGCCCCAAGGCAGAATCAGCCTTGCCTGAACCGAAGTCTATTAACTCACATGATAATGATCCTACTGGTTCATCAAACAATTTGTTCATTGAACTATCCTACAGCTATAAACCTTTGCCTAATGTCTGTCTTGAAACCAAATGCTGCTGAATTTGAAATGTTAAAAAACAAACCAAAAAAAAAAAACCACAGTGGTTAGAAAAGTGAGGAGCTCTGGCACTCGGACTGAGCAGGGGAAGAAGAGCAATGGCCACTGGTGGGGGACAGCCGATGGACACATCTGCACGCCACCCCCACGAGGAGCAGATGTGCAAAAATAAATATTTATGTGATCGTTTCACACGAGTTCCATCGAGCTTTGTTTCTAACCTCAGAGTTTTCTTTCTCCAGCGCAAGGATTTCAGCAGCTCACATAAAATCTCAGAGCTGACGTTCCGGTAAACAACTCCCCAGCTTTCAGATCTCGTTGCTGCTTCATCCCCCAGCTCCCCGTTGCTGTCTGTGCTCGTGGATATGCTAACGAACAGGAGACCTAGAGCTGGCAAAGTGAGAACAGAAATCTATACCTCGCCGTCTCTGCAACTCCAATTCATGCAAGGATATAATTATAATTTCTGGCACCTCAGCGGAGCTGTGTTGATGTCCTTCTCAGGCACTGTAGCAGATTTTATCAAGTATTTAACAGCAGTGTCATGCACTGATTCATCATTAATCATTTCGCCATGTACCAGATAAAATATTTTTTAAATCCGAAACACAACCAACTCAGGCAGAGCTGCGATGCAGTGCCACCGTTCATTAAAGGCTCACAAATGGATGTAGGGAATCATTAATATGTTGTATTTAATTATATTGCGTGCTGGTCACTTAGTGGTTCCTGTAGCTCCAGAAAACAGACTGCTGATGGAAAGGAATACATTCGGAAATTGATGAGATTAGTCACAGTATGGATTTTGATAGCATCTGACCATCATCAAACAAGTTAAAAAAAGAAAAAGACAGGGAAGTGTTTAGACAAATTGTGCTACTCTGTATCTTGCCCTGTTTTGTGCAGGCATGGAAAAAAAAAATAAAGAATGGAACCCAGCAATGTCTCAATCTATGTCTACCCTAAGGTAATACTTTAGCACCCATGAAACACAGGCCTGCAGCTCACCTGTTCATAATAGTCACATTTGAGCAGTCTGAACTGTCTTTGTTTTGGGGTCTCATCCTTCACACACTGCCTTTTTTATCACAACGCCACGATGTGCTTCTGAAGAGGGTGGTTTACAAAGACCATGCAGAGATGCTAACGACCCAGCCCATGTTTTCAGACCAGATTCCTCCCCCTCTCACCCCACTCTTCCATTCAGTTCCTCCCACACCTTGTGCGCGTCCTGCAGCCAGACAGACTGTCAGGTCCCCAGGGGACAACAGCAAAGCCACTCGCCCCAAGCACAGAGGCAGCGATGACGCACAGGAGACAAAGTTGGCATTAAAGTCAGCACTTTGCAGTCGCAATGCTTCCTGTCATCTGCAGCTGCTGAACAGAGCGAGGCACCCTTCTTGAAAAACAGCAATCACGGGCTGCTATCACATCTGCCAAGCCCTCAGCTCCCTCGCCTTAGCTCCCCGTAAAGCTAGGCTGAGCAGATCTCAAGGGAGCTCCGACATCCTACTCACCTGCCTCGTTTCGGTGGCAATTGCCTTAATCAAGCCACAGCTCCAGGACCGGTTTATTTTAAGCACTGAAAACAAGCCGTCAGAACCCCGTGAGAAACAAAGGTTTGAAGCACCGAAGGCAGAACGTGTTCCATTGCTCCCGAAACGATCCCAGCCCACCGTGTCTTTCTGCACTTCCCACCGCAGCGTGCTCAGCACTTTGCAGAGTGAAGTGGCTCGCCAGCCAAGATTCAAGGGCCTCGATAGCAATTCACTCACATCAATAAAAACCTTGCCACCAACTTAACAGGCATCAGATCCGTGCCTCCTCGGGACTCCCCCTCCCAGCCCTCCCCACTGTAGTACCAATGCTCCTTGAAACTGCATTAAGCTGCACAAGTGGCTTCTCCACTCTTCTCCCTACGAGGAATAATTCAGTTCATTCTTTTCACTGACATCCAGATCCACTTTGTGTTGCATTTTTACTAATGTATTTATTTCTTTTGTTAGACATGCAGGGCTTTGCCTGAAACGACAAGGATGCAGCAACGGAGAGTGGAAAGCTGTGACCAGATCCCATTATGGACGTCCATGTCACGACCTTCTTGGGTTTAGAAACGCCATAGCAGGAGGTGGGACAACCCCAGCTATTTCAAACAATCCATTAGGTATCCCTTTCATATCTCAAGGTGCCTAGAGAATAACAAGCGAGCCCGTGGTGAGCTCTTAGGAGCCTGGGGAGGAGGCAGAGGCAGGTCTGGCACGCTCCCGACAGCTGCCCCGTGCCTTTTGACAGCGATTTGGGGACTTCACGAGTCCCCGCAGCAAAGGGCCTTACACGAGCAGCCCTGGGGTGGCTCCCTCCTTTCTCGTGCTGTCCGGATTCTCAGGACGAGATTTAAACCAACCGAAAAGGTTTTGCCTTGGGAATTTAAAATAAAAATATTCCAACCAAACAAAATTACTGACTTAATAAGTCAAATGTATATAACCAGGAGATATGTTTTCCCAGACTATGGTGCTTATGCAAAGCAGGGAAAGTTTTTCAAATGAACTTCTCAGGCTAAAAATATCTTCAAAGTTCCTGTTAATTTTACATACACCATTTAAATAACTAGCATGAGCTCCAGCTGTCTTGGGGACTGATCATGGGCAGCTTTTCTCGGCAGCGTTCCGTCAGCTGAGACGCTCTCACAACCCTCCTGTTTGTGTGTCATGAATTTGCCTTCCTGGCGTTCGTGACTGAATGTGGGAAGACGTTCGGAGGGGCTAAGAGGGGGACAGCATCGCTTCCACCAGGTTCATCTGGAGCATTTCCAAAAATGAAGACCTTTCACTTAGCTTTAGCAGGTTGTAGCGTGTGACTATACCAATAGCTGGACCGCCTCGCTTAAACCTGGCTTAGATAGGGAGGCCCGCTATCAGACACAGCTCGGGCAGAGAATCGGACGTGTAAATCTAGCATGATGAGACTAATTATGTGAGTAAGGAATCCCCAGACTGAACAAGCCTTCTCACTGCCTGGCTGCACCAGCAGCTGGCACTAAATTCACCTCTGCCTGTGCAAAGCTCCGGTTGAAGATACCCTCTGGAGACCGAGCACAAGCTGAGCAGCTGTTTGCAAAGCAGAGGATGACAACTAAAACCAGGGCTTCAGGAGGCTTGCACAAGGCATGAAAGCTCTTCGGACTATATGTGGACAAGGTCTGCTGTAGCCAAGCAAAATTCATCTGCTCTCCAGCAGGCTGGATCATACAATATGCAGCAAGCACGTGCACGGCTGATCTCTGACTCTAGGAGCTGGCTGAGCCCTGACGGCTCCTGCTGGTTGTTCTGGCCGGCTTTCAGGAGGTGTGGGCACGTTCACAGCAATGCATGGGTCACCCTTGCCTCATGTAACCCCACACATCCACTTGAGTGACATCTGACTAGCAAAGACAGGGAGGTCGTAACTTTTTGGGTAGACCAGCGGCTGTGGGCATGGTCATTTTCTATTTTAAAACAAATCCTAGCCTCAGCATAGAAAATGTCATTACAACTGCTTTAACGTGGCCACAACCACAGTCAAGTTTTGAAGGCTCATAATTCTTTCATACAGATATTGTTTAAATATTTAATGCTATTAACGATATTCTAATCCTTTTGTAATGTGCAAAGTTGCACTCAGATGCATTAATTTTAAGTTGCTGGCTGTTTTGTTAAATCTCATTATAGAAAGGCCATAGACAATGGCTTGTTGTCAACACGGCTGTTTGCTAATTGTCGCCACCATGTCTGCACCAACCCCTTAGAAGCTGCCTTCAGGTCAATGAGATAAAAGTTCATAAAAGAGGCTGGTGTTGCCTTTCTAACAGGGAGCTGCAATCCCATCCCCTCTGTTTCTTTATGCTATAGGATCTGTTAGATCCCAACTCTTTAGCCATGTCAGCCTCTGAGCACTGAGCTGACAACAAAACTTTGCAAGAACCTGGGCTGGGTCTTTGCCTGGAGACATCTCAGCCCCAGGCAGAGGGAGACCAGAGCACGCAGGGTTCTGCAGGCACCAGGGGGCTGCTCTCAGCAGCACACCAGCCTAAAATATGCGGGTATCAGTGCCAGGGAAAACGGGGAGTGTATGTTAGGTGAAATCCCTCAGCATTCTTCCTGCATCATGTTTACTTTTGCTTTAATCCCATTTTCTAAAAGCCCAACGTATTTGGTCTAGGCAGTTCTAGTGCCTTCACATTCAAGATGCCAGATGCTTCAGAATTCCCAAAACCTCGGAAAAATTAACAAGACAGTTTTGAGGCGCTCTTTACTAGTTTAGGATACCGGGTAAAACAACCTGGGCTGTCACCCAAGAGCAATTAACGTATGTGCACACACTTTTTCTATGTTCTTACTCTGAAACTGCTCCTTGAATCAAGCAGGAAGCCCCAGCACTCAGCAAAGCCCTCTCCTCTGCTATAAGCACGCTGAAATTTGGGACAGGATATTGTGCCTCTGGTCAAGACAAGCGATTTTAATTCTGACGTGTTGATTAGCTCCTTGTTGTGCTCTCAAGTTTTGGCAACTTCTATCAGCGAATGCTGAAATCTAACCCACGCAGTGAATGGGAACTAATAAGAGGCAGTGATATATGGAAAAAAATCCAAATTTATTCACTGAGGATATGATTTGGTTCCTACTACTGAATGAATGAGAAGTACAGCTACACTTGCACAGCTGGACAGCTACAGAGGTGGTTCTGTTAGAAACCTTGTACAAAAGACAACCATTTCTGAATTTTCCAAACTTTTATCCAAGCCTGACTGGCTTTTGGCTCCCTGGGCTTCTAGGCAAGGCAAACCATTTTGCTAACAAAGCTGACCTGTGACTAACATTTGCTCAAAACAGAAGTAAGAGCAGGGTGGCCAGCTGAATGCCAGGAGTGCCGCTGGAAAACATGTTTCTGCCACCTGATGCAGCTCTAAGACATAGGAAAATAAACCAGGCTTTCTGTGTGTGAAACGGCCCTGTTAGGTCACACAAGAGAGGTGGGAATAATGTCTGCTTAACCCCTGCAAAGGCAGCAGCTCACCATGTGCAACGTGTTTTCATTTGCTGTCAGATGTAATTACCCAGAAACAAAAGCGAGAGGGGACGGAGGTTTTGGGGTCCGACAGGTTATCTGCAGCCAGCTGCAGCGAGCAGACGGTTCCCATGGCTCAGCAGAGGCTGCGGCAGGACCACCCACACGTCACCTGCCTCCATCAACGAGACGAACAACTTACATTTTTACAGAACCTATATTTGACTGCAAATCTCGGGAAATCCCTAAGTCGTAGCACGTAAAGAACATTTCCACTCTTGACACTGCGCATCCTTCCCCAGCCTCCTGCTCCTTGCCACTGCAGGTTTGGGCGCAGCACTCGACAGAAGCTGTCAGGGCCTGAGGAACAGGCACACGGCACGGAGCAGACCCAGGAGGTGCTCATCCTACTTGCATCGCGTGCAAATCACAGCAAGGCTGTTTGTTTCTCTCTCACGTTAATAACCTTAATTTCCCCTACAGATTTCTCCTATAGATTTCCACATTAACTAAGTTCCTCATTATGACAAATGCATCCGCCCAGCTGTTCACCAGGACTTTCATCCTCTGAGGTTATTCTTGTTCCATGGACGTGTTCCAACTAAACAACCATCGATGGATCAATAACGCTGCTTCTCAGCTCCTCAAGCCTGGCTGGAAAGCTGTCTGCTGGGTGTGATTCGTGCACATCACCAACTGGGGAAGGGAACTGGAGGTGAAGGCAGCAGGAGCATGTGCAACGCCACAGAACAAACACAGCTCTGCTAGGTAAAGCCGATGTAAAAGAACAAAACGGTCATTTATTATTATTATTATTATTTTGAAGTGTGTTTGCTGTGACAACACACAAGCAATGATCAAATACCTGTTTGCAGGGACAGGCTTACTAATTCCCTTCTCTTTTTATTATATGCTTGATATGGCATTTTGCAGTGCTTTAATCTGTTTACCAGGCTGAATTCATATTAACAAAGGAATGTTTAACAGCAGGGTTAATGAAGATTTGCTACCAGGTAATTTAGTATTTGGTGTCACAGATGCAGTGTGTGAAGACTGTCAGTGGCAACAGAGAAAGGGGAGTTTTCAGCAGCTGAAACACCTTCCCTTTGTTGCTCTGCCTTTCCCAGAACTGATGGTTCTAAGTCCCCTTCCCATGCCCTACCAGGAGGGCTGCCTGGCCCTCTTCAAGGCCTGCTGGTGGCTCAGCAGGTGAAGGGAACGCCAGTTTCTGGGTAAGCAGGA
The DNA here is from genome assembly GCA_011075105.1 of Heteronetta atricapilla. Lineage (NCBI taxonomy): Eukaryota > Metazoa > Chordata > Aves > Anseriformes > Anatidae > Heteronetta > Heteronetta atricapilla. The sequence continues at coordinate 5,562,364 of CM021754.1, read as the reverse complement.
CATCGGCCGTGCATTTTGGAGGTGCATGGGCATGCAGACAAGTTTCTCACAATTACCAAGGCCAGGCAGTTATTTCCCCAGGAAATCGGTGCCTTCTCTTACAGGTTCTGAGGCAAGTTCTGTGCACGTTCACTGCTGTATGAGTGAAGAAGAAGCACTCTTTAATTCTAATTCATGTTAATAAATGCATGTATTTGCAATCAGGCTGATTATTAGAGGATCCCTTGAGAAATTTGGTGAAAGCTAGTAACAAAACGTCCAATTGCTGGGGTAATTCTGAAGGGTGGGAAGATGATGACATTTTTCTTTATTAGCAAGAGTCCATGTCAGTAAAGGACCTGCCACTTACAAAAACTGTGTACACACTGCAAGCAGCAGGGAAGAGAGAAAAACCATCCTTAGGCCAGCATTTGGCTTCTCAGTGGAGAAAGAAAATACAAGTCCAGCAGAAAAGTTCTGCAGTCCTGTAAAGTTCCTCTGCAGATTTCACACATCTCCGTTGGTGGGGATGTGCATAACGTGATGGTGAGCACTAAGAACTCCCTGGGGTAAACTATCAGATAGTTGCAATAAAAAGAGGGGCATAAATAGCCAAGCTGATACAGCATTCTCTGCAAAGTACAGACCCTTTTCTGCAATTGCTGAAGGTGCAAATGTGGCTGAGACAAAACAAGTACCTCTAAAAGAACACGTATTAGTCATGAAGCTAAACTCTCATGCTTGGATATACTCCTTCTTGGAAAATGCGTACAGGCAAAGCACTTGGGTCAAGTGGTCTTATCCAGACACATTTTACACCTGCTTCACTTTAGACTTCACTGCATTTGTGTACCTTCCTCCTGTGTCTCTGGGTCTCTGCTTGAAATTAGATGTCAGTTTAACTCTGTTTTCTCAGCTAGGTCTGTGTTTCTTTGTCATGGTCTCTCTATAGTGTGATGGCCACATCTTGATTTCTGCCTCGTAGTGGACTCCTTGTAGACCCGTGCTGTAATTTCAACATTCATCTCTCCTCCCTGCTAAGCCTATTTGTGGTAATCAGGGCTGCAAAAAAGTACAATCGTTTTTATGCGTGCATGTGAATGCTTTCTGCTAATTCAAAATCATTTGGAATAGCAAAAAAATATCTCAAGGACAAATATTTTTCTCTAACTCAGAACCTGGTAGGATTAGCAGCCAAATGTGTGCTAATGTGAGTCTGGAATTCTTGCCCTACGGCGATGGCATGGACAGGACCAAGCCTCAGCCTTTGATGACCACACAGGGAGCAGATCCTAGGACACTTTCTCAGTCCTAGGTGCAGCCTGACATTTTGCTAAGGGCTTTGAGACGCTTTCAGGGTGAAGGCAACTGAAGGGAACACTGATTTTTACTATGGATCTGTTTTTTTTTTTTTTCCTTTTCTTTTCTTTTTTAACACATTTGAATCGTGCAGGAGGAAAGCCCACCGAGACCCCAGGGAAGGCAGGATGCAGCTGACTGGAGCACACATCTGCTGTAAGAAGCACCGAACCGAACCACGAAATGCGGCTGCTCAGGGAAGCTCTCACCCAGAGAAGTCGCCCAATTCGCTGACAAACTCCTGAGCACTGAGTGCAAGCAAAGCAAAGCAAGCCCAGCTCTAATACCAGCCTGGCACAGGGCAGCCAGGACAAAGCCTTTCCCACAGCAGTGAGCAAACATTCCTCATCTCCAAACACAACAAAGTCTGGGCTACATTAGGGAGCTTTAAGTGTTTTTCTTTTAATAACTGCAAGATGCACACGGAGCTCCTAAACTTTCTGCAAGTTCAGGAAAAAAAGAAGATGCATCTAAAGCGCTTTCTGGTTATTAGATATTTTTTTTCCTGTGACTTTTAGCTTAAATATTAATATTTCTCTTTACACATAAAGTGCTTTACATTTCCTGCTCTACTGGAAGGCACAAAACCTTTGATAGAACGTGCTGGCTTCAGCACAACTATTGTCTAATCAATGTCAGACAGCATGTCTGCGAGACAGCTTGTTTCACCACTGAAAAAATAAACCCCTCCAGCTAGGGCCCTTCAGCTGAGCACCGAGAGCTGCAGGCATGGGTTTCTGTAGCACAGTAAGAGACAAGATCTTCAGCTGATAGAAGTTAATGGATCCGGCTTTGCAGCAAGCTGCTAAGATCTCTACTGGTTTGGCTCTCATTTGAAAGGGCGGAAAATTTTCCACTTCTGTTTGGTATCTGGAGTAAGGCCATATCTGGAAACCATTGGCTTAGCAGGGGACAGCTAAAAGCTATCTTTCCTCATGGAAGAAAAGAGCTTTTAACTCGTTCTTGTGGAAGAGGATTACTTTTTTTCTTTTTCTACTGGTTTTCCAGATTATGGCTCTCTGTATACAAGTAACATCCAGAAGCTGTAACTGAAAGAGGAGTTTCTGTCTCTAAATACTTCACAGAGGGCAGTTCCTGCACCGATAAAATTAAAAGTGAAGTTGTCAAAGTGTAGAGGGAAGTTAGGATTTGTTATCCTACTTAACATGTGGCTTGTTCTTTCTTCCTTTAGGGAGGTTCTGACAGCCAGAAATGAGAACTGAATCCTCATCATGAGAGGCGTACTATTAAGCCCTTCCTTCTCATCTTTAAACTTAGCCTTTCAGAGACAGGATTTCTCTTCCCACAGCCCACACATTTCATTAAGAGCAGAAGGATGTGCTAGGCTGACAACCAGCATCCCTGGCTCTCAGCATGCAAGGCAGAAAGGGGGAGAAGCCAGGCTCACTTCTGAAAGGAAAACGCTGCTTCTTCTGACCAGAGATCAGAACCCCGCAGAAAAAATCCTGTTCCAACTAGGTTTTTCACAACTACAGAAAGTGATTTGGTCAGCAAAGACAGATCAAAACCCTGTGAGCCAGTGAAACCCAAACCCGGACTTGTTACTTCTTTGTTCTCTCGTTTCTGGTAATTTACGTTTATACGCCCACTAAAACAGTAATGGGTATTTCACATTGATTTCTATTTATGTTCCAATAGATTCCCCCTCCAGGTAATTGGTCACTTTTGTTAATATTAACCTTTCAGGTCGAAGCCTAGAATATTGCAGAGTCAATGTATTTCAAATTATGAGTAGCTGTTGCCTTGGGCCGGTTACACAAGGTTATGGAGGGCTAGCTCAGGCATGGCACTGAAGCAACTTTTCTTTTTTTTCTCTTTTTTCTTTTTTTTTCTGCAGCTGGAGAATAATTTTATCTCGATTGCTGTGTTTGCATAGGTCTAAATCAAGAAGCATTTATGGCCTTTGTAAACAAGAAACAGAAAATTCAAACATGTTGCAGGATTCCTGAGAAACATTTTTTCCTATTTTATCACACTTTAATAAAGGGAAAGAAATGATTCATTCTAAATACAGAAGTGCTGATCCCATTCATTTCAGACAGAGATACAATATTTGAGTGGGAAAATGAGATTAATCTAACAGGAGGAGATGCTGAAAGACAAAGTTCATAACAAATAATTCAGAATAAGAAATAGTAATTAAACAATTTCAGAGTAACATGTGCTCTATGTATTTTTTGTGAAGGAAAATTAGTTGCTGATGAAGTCTGAAATATATTATTTAATCACAGTAACGTCCAACAGCTTCTTTCTGCAAACCACACACGAATGGAAGAAGAAGTTATACCCCTGGGAAGAGACCAAACCCTCTGAGCCAGCAGGGGATTTGCCAGCTGTAGTGAAAATGAGGAAGGAGGTTCTGAATTTGTTCTGCCAAAAAGCCTTCCCTCTGTGGCAGCAGCCAAGAACTGGTCAGGGGCCCAAGGGTCATGTGAAAAGAAATGCAAGTAAACGAGAAGAGGCTCCGCTTGAGATGACACCAAGAGAAGCTGAGGGTACAAGCAATGAGAAGAGGCTGGTGATTGTCTCTGGAACTGGTATTTGATGGCAAGAGAAAGAGACAGAGCCTTCGCCAAAACCCTCCTCCTCACCTTTCGCGTTTGGAAATCAATGCTCCCCTAACCTTCAGGTCAAATGCTGAAACTGAATCACAGTTTTTATGAGTAGCACACTACAGTTATAACTGCACAAAAATGCCCAGGTCACGTTTCAGGCTCTGTCAGCAGCTTCCTTTGCTTGTTTGTTTCTCTGAGGGCTCCGCACTGCTTATTTCTAAGGCAAGAAATCGGTTTGAAATGTTGTTCTCAAACTTATGTGTAATCACTCCCAGCTTCTAACACTTGTGCCCAAGACACACAACTCCCCAAGCTGAGTTTCTAACGTTTATAAACCACATTCAGTTCCATCAGGCTACTTCAGGCCTTTTAATTTCCTAGGCACAATGGGCTGATAAGCATTAATAATAATACCTAGCACAAAGGGAACAAGAAGAGATTGGTTATTACAATTCTGTGATAATAGCCCATTCCCCATCTTTAAAGAAGACAGAAAACGCAGAGAGAATTAATTTTTTCCCAACAAAAGATTAAAAAACTTTTGATAGATTAGATCAACCGGTAGGGAGAGGAGAGAGCACAGCCATTGTAAAAATATCTCCCTGACACTGTGGAGATGTCATAGAAACTCCTGGGAAGGAATGAACAAGCCCTGGCTTTGAACAATGCCAGACAACATCACTGCTCGTCATATAATGCCAAAAAGGGAAGCTCAGGTGGGTAAGTGGAGCAAAACAGAAAGATCTTGAATAAAAATCCTAGCCAGAATAAAAAAGCCTTTCTGAAAAATTGGGGTAGAGCCTGGGCACCCATGATGTGTCTGTGCTGATGCAAATTCATAGATTTTAAGGCCAGAAAGGATCATCGCAATCACTTGGTCTGACATCCTGCATAATGCAGGTTGCTCAAATCTGTCCTGCACTCCCAGCAAGACCCCCACTGCTCCCGGTGGAAGGCAACCCTGCTGTTCAGACCCTAGGTTTCCATGCAGCAAGTTCAAATAGCTGAAAATCCTCATAGCAAAGGATGAGAAACATGAATACGAGAAACATTTGCCTGAGTTCCAGCTGGAATTTGTCTGTCTTACATTATAGCCTGTTCACCCCATTTTTCCGCTGCGAACATGAAAGACCCCCCTGTTATCAGAAATCCCCTTCCACACACAGCTAAGGGGCACGCTTCCCACCCTCACCGCCCCCTGAAATTGGCTGACCTATTTCATCCACAGGACACAGCGCTGGGGCCTGGCCAGGTCTGCAACTGGGCTGCAAAGGATTTCTCCTTTAGGACGTCTCTCCTGGAGAAATACTCTGCTACCGGAGAAGCAGAAGCAAGAGCAAGCTGCATCGGTTGCTAATTCCAGGCTGGGACTGACTAAGCCAGCGAGCGCTGCAGCATGTGCTGATCCGAACATCACAAGGGCAAGGGGACCAGACTTGACAGAGACAGCAGAAGCTGGAAGCGGCGCAGGTACAGAGATGAGTTTGGAGGTTCAGAACCGACTCCAGCTTGGCAAAGGCCACAATGTGTTTCATGTCCCAGAGACTGAACAGATGCCTATCATCAAGGTCAGTGCCAAAGATGGAGAGAGGAACGACGTGACAGATGCAGGCCTGTGAGAACTGCAGAGGGTGGGCAGATAAGGCTCACAAAGCCAAGAGAATAACAACCTTTCACATTTGCTGAACTACCTGCGCTTTCACAGGGCCTCCTAATTGTCAGCCCACCGCGTTCGTATGAAGGGCAAGTTAAGAACAGCTCAAAAAAGAACCTCTCTCTGCAATAGCATCCAGACTGTCCTTGTGCCCTGCCCCTTCTGCCCTCAGATGTCTCATGGTGGCACTCAGAAATGAGCACAACCAGCACGATTACAGCAATTAAGACCAACCTGTCTAAAGGTGATTAAGAGTCTCTCCCCAAAACACCCTTTGCATCCTGCCCAGCCATTCCCTCGCAGCAGGCAGCGTGCTCTGAAGGGAGATGCTACCCCAAAGCCAACTTTCCGTTGCCTCCTGTATGGCATGGGATTTCTTAAATTTACATTTCCCTTTCTTTTTAAAAGCCTCCCTAGGAACTTGTTTTAGTCTCGAAGCCTCACCCACCATCACTGGGGCTGCCTGGCTGGTGACCAGCTCCAGCCCCGGGGTTGCCTCCACTGGGTTTTCTCGCAGTCGGAGCTCCAGGCCTCAACGTGCGAGGTGGGGAGCTGCTTCCCCGGGCTGCAGCTGCAGGGCCAGGCATCAGCACCCCCTGAAATGGCTGCTCCTTTTTTGTGCCACCATAATCCTGTTTACACTGCAGGAACGCATCGGGGGCCAGCCTCCTGTTCCTGGGAGAGAGCTTGCTTCTGGTTCCCCTCCCCTCCACCATGAGGTTGTACGGGGCGGGGGGGTTCAGTGGGAGCTGGAGCAGGACCTGGCTGCGATCTGCTCCCCACCTCCAGGAGGAACACCAGCACTGCAGACAGCCCACCAGAAAACAGCTAGCATATTGCAGGTACCTCCCCCCACGTATAAATAACGACAATTAAACCCCCTCAACGCTGCAGCGACAGGCACAATTAGGCATGGATTATTGCCACTGTTTTTTCACAAAACCTTGGAAGGGCAAAGAATCTCCTCCCAGCTCAACACCCTCTTGCCTCCAAATGAGCTGTCAGCATCCTAATCGCTGGCTCTGTCCTTGGCTTAGTTAGCGCTTCGGGGTCAGGATGAGAGGTACTCCCTTGCCAAGATGCTGGTGCAGCTGAGCACTGCGTGCAAAGGACACGCTGCTCTAAGGACTCGTGCTTGCAAGGAAGTTTAAGCAACATATTATAGGTCGTACAAATTATAGGTCGTACAGGACCCTGCATCCCTCCTTCACAGCAATGCAAATCCCACTGGCAAGGCAGTGGAAATGTTATTAGAGGTGTCTAGGTGGGATGTTTGGAATAACGCAGCTGGTTGGTGGTCCACGTATCTGCTACGAGGATTTCAGAAAGTGAGGGCTAAGCTGTCCTTCAGCCATGGGCTTCGTGCACCAGAACAGAAAAACAGCCTGCTTTATAGAGCAGTGCGATACAGAATCCTTCCTTTTACCCATCTTTTGTCCTTCTTACACACCTCTACTACCAGCTTTTTACATGGTCACTTATTTATTGTGACAGGAACCAGTCTGAGGAGAAACAACACCACTTTTGGTCTTTTTTTCTTTTTGTTTCTAGAGTATGCAATTACACAGTCACAGCACTGACGTGAGCCAGAACAGGGTCTTGAATCTCAGCCTCCCGTACGTCAGCTGCACGCACGATGCACACACCTCTGGACGTCCCAGGGCCTGCTGCAGCCTAGAGCCGTGTCCCTGGGTAAGTGCCAGCAGTCAGGGAGGGGTTGCAAACACCAAGAGTTCCCTGCAGCCTCGCTCACCGTTGCATCAGAGAGCAGCACTCTAGGAACAGCAGCCTGAGCCGCATGAATTACGTCTGATCGCCAAAATAAGTGGCGTTTTTGGTACCCGGGGCACCAGGGCTCAAGATGCTGCTCTAACACCATCAGCTGGGAGCCTGCAGAGTGCCCTGGGGGAGCCGTGAGTGCTGCATCCCTCTGCTTTCATCCTCCCTTCCTGACAGCAGCAGCACATTATCAGGGAGGGCTGGGGAGGCTGTCGGGCAGGAGGCAAGGAGTTAAACAGCCGGGAAAACCTCTCTGCAGTCGTGCTGCAGCTCAAACACGTTTACCCAGGACAACGAGGGAGCTGAGCACATTTACACAGTCGGGTTTGTTTAATGCTTTTTAGAGGAATCATAACCAGTTAAATACCCAGGGTATTAATGCTTTAAACATGATTGAATGTAAATATAACAGGAGATAAAATCCATTTGGTCTCTAGAACTATGAAGTTGGGGGTTATGGAGGCTCATTAGAACAGAGCAGCTCTAAACAGATGTTTGCTTTCACAGCACGTTTGGTAGAGATTAAAAAGTGTCATATAATGGGCCAGATCCTGAAGAGGTGCAGAGTGACCCAGATCTACTAAAGGCATTAGATCACATTCATTTACACCACCTAGATACTTCACCCAGTATCTCCATGACAATGAACTAAGAAAACGAACAGAGTTTATACATTTCTTAGTTTTCCCATAAAGTCCTTTTTTTCCCCTAAAACCGAGGTGCGGGAAGTTCTGATAACCCCTCTGGACAGTAAAAATGTATTTTTCAGGTGTCCTGTTCCAAGAGGCACAGACTATGTGCTAAAAGTGAAACAAAATTCCCATCGCTTGAAATCTTTCTTTGCTTCTCATTCTCAATTTCACTTAAAGAAAAAAAAAAAATGCTGGTGGGAAGAACCTGCCTGTCACTCCAATGACTCCAGTTCTGGCACAGACTGGATTCCTCCTCTCTTTATTCAAATTGCATTCAGACCTCTTCTCCTGGAGTCACATTAGAGCCTCAGCATTATCCTTCCTAGCCTCAGAAAACCATTTATTTTATGAGCTCAGAAGATTAAGGTAATTTTTTTTCCAGAGGCTGTCATTCCATCAGAGCTTGGGCTATGATACACCAATAGGTTTTGAACGTCTAATTCATTTTAAGTTCCTGGTTATCTTCACAGCTGACTCCCTATTACCACTTCTCCTCAGTAGATTTCTTCCTTGGTCTGGAATTTCTGCACAGTTTGGGGATGCCTGATGGTGAGTGTCCCACAAAAAAAAAATAGCCTGCCTCGTTAAAAGCACCCCTGGTTTCGTGGTGTTCCTAAAATGAAGCAAGTCCCTGGATGAGGGAGACCTGCATCCCGTTACCATAGGAACGAGAGGAGACCTCGGCCTGCCGGCAGCATCTCGGCCATGACAAGGGATGCTTCAGAGGATCTGAGCACCACAGCCCCATGAATAGGGGCAGAGCTCAGCACACATGCATGTTACAGCATTTGCCACACAGCTGTGCTACAGCATCCCCTCTTTCTTACTTCCTTCCCCTTCTGCAAATTCCTCTGGATGCAGCAAAATGTGTTTATAATTGCACATAGCTTGGTCACAATGAAGGCTCTTGGCCTTGTTTGAACCAGCTTAGGTCTAAGATTAAGGAAAAAAAAAATAATCTGGTTTCATTTGCAGATCCTACCTGCTTCTGAAATTCAGAATCTGACCGAAATCACTCTGCAGATCCCCAGCAAACTGTGACCTGTGAGACTGCATTTTCTAAAGGATCTTCATGAACTCATCTCATCGCCTGGCAGGCGGACGAGCAGTGGTTCATCTGCACAGCCGGCACTGGGGTGACCTGGGGCAGTGGCAGCCCCAGCGTGACCCAGGGGCTTCTCCTCACTGCATGGCTGTGAAGCGATCAGAGACCCTGCTTGTCACAGCCATCAGCGTACAAGGCCTCATTTAGTCCTGCAAATCCACCTACATGCTGGAGGGATGGTGGCATTTAGACTAATTAAACAGATTCTTACCACTGCATCGTCATGGGCATTAAGTATTTATGTGCAGGGACAGCAGGAAGAACAGCCATGCTTGCTCGGATGCTGCATAGAGGGAGCAGGTGACATCAGAGAGCTCAAAAATGCACTTGCAACTTCTGCTCCTTGCAACAACACCACAGCAACGCCATGAAATCCCCCTGATTAAGTCAGAGAAAGAGGAACCTTGCTGGGATGCGCCGGGGTGGAACAGAAGGACAGGGGGAGATTTTCTTCCTTGTCCCCGATTCACCCTGAAAAAAGCACTGAGTCAAGGTAAAAGAGTGCCGGTCCAGGAATAGCCGTGCCATCTGCTTGGAGCGGGGACAAACTGCCCGTACCTGCTGCTCACAAGCAGCACGGCACAGCACGAGACAGAGGGGGGGCTGACACCGCAAACCCCACCAGGCACCAGCCAGCAAATCTGCCCTGCTCGATTTTATACCCTTCCACGCTGGACCGGAGACGGGGCATCGTTTACAAAGCTGGGCACTCCACGATGGAGCTTGGAGCCAAATCCTCAGCTGAGGACATCTCTGGCCTTTGCACTGCGATGTTTGTCAGCACCAACATAGGCTCGCAATTCTTTGCAGTGTTCATCACCCAAGTCAAAATAAAAGCAAAAAGAGACCCTAATGAGCTGCTAAACTTGCCAAATAGAACAGACGCTCCAAAAAGGCACTGCACAGCCAGCACTATTTTAAAACACAATTTTTAGGTTAAGTCTTAAAGGAAAAGAGGCGGGCACTTTTGGGAGCTCCTGCGTGCCGTGGTTCCTTCCAAAGCTTTTCATTGCCTGTTCCTATCTGAGAAAACATCTATGTATATTGATACTAAGCGAGCGCTAACGCTGTATCAGAGCAACCACCTCTTGGGTCAGAGATTAAAGCAGGGAACGTTTAGAGGAGCAGATCCTGGCACTCGTGTTTCAAGGTGCCCACCTCACTAGGGACTGTTCCCTTGGATCCTCCTTCCTCCTCCTTGCACCACAGTGCCTGCCAAGCGCTCAGCTCTCCAAACTCCTTACAAGGGAAAGGAATATTTTTTCCCCTTGTGTCTTTGGGGGCTGTTTTTACACATCCACAGCAGATCTCACAGCAGGTCTCACAAACGCCCCAGCACGGAGGAGCAGCGGGTGCCAGGGGCAGGACCAGGGGCATCAGCACACGCCTGGCTCCACAGACAGAGGCACAGGCACTGCCCAAGCACGTTCACAGGGCACCGAGGGCATTTTGTGCAGGGCTGAGACCTAGCTGCTGCCCACGATCCTATCAGGCTAACTCCTCTGACTCATCTATTAAGCACCCCGAGTACTCCAAAGTGATAAACAACATCCACGGCTCTCCCCGCCCCATCTCCTGCACCACAACCGCATTAGAAAGAAGCTGCAAAACCCGAGCACAAAAGTAGGATTACTGAAATAACTCCCCATTTCCCTATAATTAACAGATAGCACTGGGACTTTATTTAATTGTTTCTGGATTAATATATTCATGGCTCTTTTTTCTTTTGATACCGTTCCAAAACTCAGCTAGAATTGGAAAGAGGCCTGGATTGGCACGCCTAGAGCAAAGCTGAATTTAACATGCTGGGGCAAAGGGAAGGATTAGATGTAATATGAAAAATGTTATTTAGCCCCCCCCCCCCCTTTTTTTTTTCCAGAAATGTCACACTAAGTGGTAGGCTGGCCCCCTGCCAAAGCTTGATGCATCAAGGGTCACAGTGGCTTCAGAATGGCAGTAATTTTTTTTTATGCTGAGCCTCCGTAATTTGATTGTTCGAGCTGGTAGATTTACATCACATCGGAGCAGGGGATGCTAAGCTGCTGACTATCAATTTAAAGGGCAGAGCATTTGTGTGTGCAGAGAAACACTCTGAAGCACAGGCTTGGAAGCACGGAAGGTTTGCTTTTCCTTCTGGATGAGCAAATGTTACGGATCGTGAGATACGGAGCAGAGGGACAGAGATATAGGTGAGATATGGCATTTTGGGAGGCCAGAAAATGACTGGATGTCTGAATGGATGCGACTGCAGGAGGCAGCCCAGTGCCTTCCAGTTCAAACCTCGCAGGGCAGAAGAGGCTTCGCACCACTCCCAATTACACACCACGCTCCCGCCTTGGTACAGGCAGTATTTTTGCCACTATTTTTTGGATGAGAAATGAGTCTTGCCTGCTCTCTCATAAATCATCTTGGAAATTTTAATCAGTGACAAAAAAGGGGCTGAGCAAACGGGGAGGAGTGTGGGTATGGAACAGGAACCAGCTCAGGAGCGGAACCTGGGCAGGTCTCCAGGTGCCAAAGTGACCAGACAGTGTGCTGACCTCCCTTCCTCCTCCCAGGTGCTGTCCTCATCCTCTGCCCTCGTTCCCTGCCTCCAGATGGCCACTGGTAATGACTTGTATTCTGCATCCACCATTACCTGATAGTACACTATCCTCATAATGATTTAATTTGCCTGATTGCTGCTTCTAGGAGGCAGACGGAAAGGCCCGTGATTCGTGTGATTCTGGTTCAACTGCTAATGATGCCGTCACATGTGCTAGTTAACATTTGGGTGTCCTTCATAAACACACCACACGAATTCCGAGTTTGGATCTCCAGCATCATTAGCAGGAACATTGCTCTCAGCAGCAGCTCACTGCGAGCTGCTTCCATGCTGGTTTTGTCATTCGGATGCAGGATTTTTCCTGTAGACTACTTGTTAGCATGTTGTGTTTGGATATATAAGTTGTTTTTTCCCCTCTTACCGTCTTTTAGTTACTCTGCAGAGTCTCGGAAGCAATTGGCACTTTCACACATGGACACACGAAGGGGATGTGTGATATCTGAATACAGATACTTAAAATCCCATTTAGAAGCACCAGGAGGGCTGGGAAAGAGCTTGGGAGGTCAGCTCATTCCTTGCTTCTCTTGTTAATCAAAAGGCCACAAAACCCTTAAAAAAATAATTTAAAAAAGAAAATGTAAGGCCCGGTTAATCTTCCTGGCTAAAGTCACAGCCCATCTTACACTGTTTTCCCCTGCCTGTATTAGCATGCATGGCTCATTAGCACTGCAACCACCTGGGTGATCCTTCCCAGGTATTTTATGACCTCTAGCAGATGCAGACCATGCTGGGATCCCCCTCTTGTACAGTTCTGTGCTTTAAGGAAAGATCAGCAATATCTGAACCATTCCTACAGGTGTTTCGTCTACACTTTTCTTAAAAGTTTTCTGGGGAGAATTTGCCATATCTCAAGTATTTACTGGCCTGAGTCAAAGAAGGCTGTTACTAAAGAATGTCCGAGTTAGGCAAAATATCATTTTGGAGTCACACCACGTCAGGTTGATCTAAAACATTTTCTTTTTCACTATTACATCTGATTTTCAGCTTGATTTGACTTTGGAAAAAAAAGTCTTGTTAAAATACACATTTCCATCTCCTTGTTTTTGGAATAACAGGCAAGCTACAACTGTGAAAACTAGCTGAACCAACTGCTAGAATACCTTACTTACCGAGAGCAGAACGTTTAACTTATGATTCTTAACTAAAGAGAAGGACAACATTCATTACTGTTTTAAGTACTGTGATTTCTGCTCACAGCCACAGAGCACATAGGCTGCAATTATACTGTGACCCCACTACTGTTAAGCCTTCCTTATTACTATACAACTAACATACTTGGAGATTAAGATTTAGATTTTCCAGGCCACTTACAGGCTTTAGAGAATCATTTCCAAAAATTAAAATGAATGGGAGCTGGGTGTCTGCCTCTGTTCAGCAATGCTAATTTATAGGTCCTTCAGCACAAGTTCCCCGTGGCAGGAGAGCTATGAGGTGCTTTGCTCACTGTGCTTTGGTGATAATCACACCCTGCAGAGACCAGGTGACAAAACTGGAGAGAAAATTGGAAAGATAGCCCTGCAGATTTCTGGAGGATGAGCAATCCTGCGTCTGACCATCCTGCTGCTCTGGGTTATTGAGGGCTTTCTAAAGGCTGAGGTACTCCATGCCAAGAACTGCTTTTCAACAACTTTAAGCTGAATTCCATTAAATTAAAAATACATAAAGCCTAAACCTTGTTTTCTTTCAATTTTAGTGTTCAGAGAAGTAGAAAGGATTGATATGTCAGTAATAGCAGACTGGTGAGCGAAGAATTTATGACCGTAGAAATGCTGAGGCACTGCAATATAAAGAAACACTTAAGTCTTTCTATTAAAGTTACTCGTATTAAAAAGTAATAGAAGTTTGGGGTTCTTCGAGGCTTTCCTTATTTCATCAGAGCGATACCAATGAGCAGCAATCTGTCAGAACCGGAGAGCTGAAACCATCGCCCTGCCCTCAGCGAGCAGCTCTGACACAGCACAGGAACACACGGCTGGCAGGGACGCGGCTGCTCAGGGGTGTCCCGCAGGAGCAGCAGCTTTGCGCAGCACCGTGCTGGCTTTGGGCACCCTTCTGTGACTTCTGTTTGACTCCTAATCAAAAAAAAAAAAAAGGCTGGGTTTAACCTCTCCGGAGCTGCAAGATGGGGTGAATGCAGTCCAAAAGTCTGGAAAATAAAACGCAGCAAACTGACCCACGAGGCTGCTTCCTATTAGGCAAATTCAACCTTTCGCCGCAACCAACGAACAGCAGCCAACCTGATAAATGTGCGAGGTCTAGCCACAAAAAGAAAGAGAAATGCACAGAGGGGAGAAGATAAAGCATGATGGGATGGAAATAAGCCTGGGAGAACATTTGGAGTGGACGGCACCGGAGCGTGCTGATGAGTTACCTGTACACAGCGTGTCCCGTGCTAAATGATGGTCTCTGGTTATGCTTAAATACCCATGTTTGGGCTTGTGCAAGCACTTCAGGAAGATTTCTTTGGATATGAAAGTGGGAATTACACAGCCTAGCCCTCACTCTATACAGAAGAATTATATTCATAAAATAAAACTGATCTGGTTTCTCAAACGAGCTCTTAGGAAGAACAGCTACTGCCTAAGATGCCGAGAAAAAAGTTCAGTGCTAACCCATCCTCAGAAATATAAATAAATGAACCTAACCACTCTTTCAGCTCTCATCTCTATGATTCAGTCCCCTGTTGCCCTGTTCCTCCTCCACTAATAACAGCTCCAGTATTAAAAATCTGCAAAAGAAGGAATATTGGATTGAGTTTCCCTAGCACTACAGTTAATGCTTTCCAAAGAGAGAGACCAAATTTTTATTTATTCTTCATATGCCTTGGCACATCAACATATGACATCTTGACCAAATATGGGGGAGGAAATGAGATCTAAATTTGGATATATCAGAGAAAATCTATGTTTCTTCTTATAGGGAGGAAGGAGATGAGCAGTATCGTAAATTGAGTTTCTTTCTCCAAATGGTTTATAAGCGGCCACGTCCCAGCCAAAGCAATCCAGCAGCTCTCAAAGAAAAAGAAAAAAACCCCTCTAGCAAGACTAAATGTTTTCCAGCTCTGATGCACTCTAATAAATATTTCCCCCCCCCATTTTGCTTGAGCTACATAACCAGTGGGTATTGCACACACAAGCAGTTCTGCAGGTACAGGGTTCTGCAGAGAGAGTTTTACTTCATCCAAGGTCAGAAAATTGTTCTAGGTGAGGAGTTTTCCTTAACGTTGAGGCATTACCATTTGTCCTGCTGATGCGCATAAAGTTGGACTTGTCAGATCTAATTGATTTGCAGTCCTCTTGGACAGAGGGTGAGCTGAACTTAAATACCGGGGGGAAAGGTTAGTTCAATACCCTTCTGCATTATCTTATCTTGTCTCTCGGTGCTCCGGGAGAAAAGGTACTTCCTCAATTCATTTACAGTGCAACACTTCGCCACTCCTAGTCTATTTTAGGCAGTTTTCACTTCATTTACTGTATTTGTGTCAGAAGGGACATGTTTGTCACAACAATATGGGATTGCCAAGCCCTTCGTGATGAACTGAGGAGCAGGAGTAGCCCAGTAACTCCTGGAAGAAGTTCCTGAATAGTCCTGACCTCACCATGAGGTATTCGGTACATTTCAACTTCTATTTTTAGCAGTTTCCATTCATTCAGCATTTCATCAAACTCTGGGCTCCATTAGCAATTGTCAGAGAAGTAAAACTGCCTAATGTGGGAGAAAAGGAACAAGAGAACTAGCAGAAGAAAGATCCGAGGTTTGGCACAGTGTACTTGCCACCCAACGCTGCAACTCCCCCAAGCTGACTCACTCTTACAAGGACTAGGATGATTCTGAACTCCCTCAAGATTTAGAACGGGATGGTATCTGAATGGGATATGGGATATGAATATGGGATGATAACTGCCAAAATGCTTTCAGTTGCAAACCTAGGGTATTTTGGTCTTACTTGTGTGTTCTAAGATTCTATTTTTTCAAGGGGAAAAAACAGATCACCAAAATCATGGGGATTTTTTTCCCCCTAACTTATTTAACAGTTCAGCGCAGCATCCCTGGTCCTTTTGAGCCTACTGGCCATCATGCTTTCATTCTGTCTTCACTCCTTTCAGTCATTCTCCCTGTTCTTTTCATTCCATTCCACTTTATACTTACATATGTCAGCTCACACTTTGCTTGTTTATATTCTCCAACCTCTTGGTTTTCAGGTGATGTTACAGACCCAGCGTCAGGTCTCCTTATCAAGCCATGACATGGGACTCCCTATGGAGATGGCAATCACAGGCCTTGGAAGGACCTCCTAAGGCCATCTACTCTACACCAACCCCTCCTGAGGGATGTCTGGGCAACCTGTGTTAAAACCTAATACAAACACATCAGGAAAGAGTCCGTGCAAGAGTCACACAGACTCTATGCCTCTAGACTGCTGAGCCCTGCAAGGAGAGCTTTTGGGGACTCAGTCCCCACACTATCCAGCCTTCTTTTTCAAATTTTTTTTCAAAAATAGCTTTGAAAACTGGGCTTCCCTGTCTGTGCAAGTAGGACAAGTCTCCAGAGAAGGTGATGCTCTCAGACAAGCCCCGCGAATTCCCATCGTTGCCATGAAAACTGCACATCCATTCTATTTTGTCAAATGTTAATTGCCTTCTTAAAGCATAGCTTTTACCACCCCCACAGCTTTACACACTAAAAGCTCTTTTATGTATAAATAAAATCTGCTTTGCTTTTGGGTGGGTTTTAATTGAGAAAAAAATGCACTTAGTATTGCATGCTCTGCTCCTCTTCCCCCACCCAGCTGAGAATAGGATGGAGTCTCCTCTGGAGATACAGAAAGCACCACACACGGACTGCCAAGGGGAACCCAGCAGCTGTAAGATGACAAGCTGCAGGATAGCAAAGGGAATATCACACGTATAAAGAGCTCTGGAAACGCATCTTATTCTCTGATATCGTACTCTTCTCCCATCGTGCAAACCTATCTCAGTCTCGCTTCCTCATGCAGACACTCTGCTTTTCCTCGTGCTGTCCCACTGCTGCAGCTCTAGCTGGCAGCGCTCCCTTCCATCGCATCGCTGCCCCTGGCACTGCTTATCAGCTCTCACCACCTGAAATGGAGCTCCCAACGTTTGGGTGGTGGGTTCTTCAAGCAGAGAGGTTAATAAACTTTACTTTACACATACCCTGGCTAAGAGTGTGAGAGTACAGCCTGAGAGCACATTACTTGACTCACAGATTTAAACCTTGGAATATTACTTTTTATTATTATTCTAGAATGAGGTAACAATGCATCAGTGATTTTTACAGTGAGTCTGCACTGCTATTTTTCAAAGCAACCTAACTTTTATCTGTCCTAATCAATCACATTTGGTACCGCACTTGTATCTGCCTATGCCACAGCCAAGGAGCGTGTTCCTTCCCTTTTTGGGCTGAACAAAGCCCAGGGTCTGGAGCTGTTTGATTGGGAGGTGAGGGCTCAGGAGCGGTGCAGGAGGAGTTTCCTTCTCTTTCCCTTGGCACAGTCAGTGGGGAAGGCTGTAACGACAGTCAGAGCAGCACCCTTTCCTTTTCAGATGGATTTTTTACCTTGTGTACACCAAAAGAGCCAACCTTTCTCTTTAAGGATCAGAAATAGCTGTCACAGCCTTTCCCAGTCCTTGCCTCCTCCAAGTCTTGCAGCCGCCCCTTTTCTTACAGGCCGGCTCGCTGCCCACCTCCATCTGGCTCCCTGGCAGGGCACAAAGGTGCCAGCTCTGCTGGTCTGGCAGTTGCTGCTCATTAGCACTTCCCAGAGGCTAACGGGGTAGTTTTCTTGGGGGAAATCATCCACGCAACAGCAGTATGAACTGAAGCAAGTGACATTGAAAATGAGAGATATTAGAGAGGAAAATACACAAGTTTGTTCATCAGATCTTGATTTGCAAATCGGACCGGATTTGCATAGGGTAGCTGACTTGAACCTTGTAAAAACTGTCCCAGACTGTGTTCTCCCTGCATCAGCCTCGTTACCAGCTCCCCTTGTCCTGAACTCTGTGTTTTCTGCTCAGGTGTGGGTCGTGGTGCCCATCACAAGCTCAGTAACAAGTAAGAAAGATGTTGAAAACAGGCAGAGGGACGAACACTCCTTGCTCCAAGCATCTACTATCATGTCCTATCTCCTAATTACTAGCAGACAATCACATGTCCAAAAGTGGTGATTTTGGTTTCTATCCCTGCCAGTCCATTTCAGAGCAGCAAGTTACCTACAGCAGCAGAAAGGGGCTCACAGCCTTTTGCTGCCAACTCCACTGAGTTCCCCTCTCTTCTGAGCTCACACACAAGGATGGGTGCCTGCGGTGGTCTAGGACCACTGGCGAGATCACATCTCACAGATTTAGGGGTTTTGCAACATGCTTAAACATCTACTTGAGCCTGGCGCGAGTCACCCAACTGGTGTTGCCAATGGCTCAGCACCAGCCCCTCTCCCTCTTGCTGCAAATGTTTACATTGCACTGAGAGATTCAGCTGGATTTGGAGCCTGGGCAGTCAGAACATTAATCAGGCTGCAGGAATCGACAGGCAAAAGCACCGTCCAGAGAAGCAGGATGCCAAAAACCAGAATTAGTTCCAGGGATCGGGGGAGAAAAAAAGCACATTTAACATTTCACTCCAGCGGCTGCAGCAGCTAATCTCTCTGCCGCTGAGGAATGTTTATGTCCCCGAGTTACAGAAATGTTTGCTCTGGAAGCAGTGCCAAAATGTTTTGAAACAGGGAAATGAAAGGACAACAAATAAGTCCATTTGATAACAAAGCAAGACAGAGCTTGAGGAGATACTACAGGCTTTAAGGGCGCATGAGCAGATGGCTGCCAAAGCTGCAGCCAGCGCCTGGTGAGAGCACCACTCACGGAGCAGGAGCTCCAAAAAACAATGCCACAGAGGACTGGTGACTGCACAACTTGGCAAGTCCCGGCCTCTGTCCTCCACAGCCTCTGTGCAGTTTTAGGGACCCAAAGAAATGGAAAATGCACTTATTCGTCTCTTTCGGATGCGCTGGCTCTATTATGTTAATTGCTTCCCTCTCTACACTTTATTTTAAGGTGAGCATTAATTGATTTCTAACTGTAATCACAATTAAGGCGCGTTATCCTGATTAATGAAGGGCTTGATTAACAGATAAGAAGGTGCTACTGTTTTCATTTTTGGAAGAAGAGATGAAATATGTTTTTACTCCATGGCTGAAGTGCTAATTTCACTAGAGAAAGGGGTGCTAATGCAAGGCAATTAATCATCTATTTTGGTAATTTACAGTAATAAATTATTACTCATGGCACAGAACGTGCATCTGTAGATTAAACTCAGAGCTGCAGGATATGGCTACCTCTAGCTACTACATGGTTTAGCTCTTAGCATGCTTGATGCAGCACTTCGAAATCCCAGGCAAGGAGCGCTCCCGGCCACGCAGCAGGCAGAGGGGACAAGACGCAGCCACCCCTGTCCCCTTCCCAATGCCATTGTCTCACAGCTATCCTAAAAATCCAGGTCATAGGGTCAGCTGTAGAGCTGGGGTTATACACTTTTTTTTTTCCAGAGCCTAAACAACACAATGCACCATGACTTGGAGATTCGTTGTGATTTCTATTTAGAGCGCTGCCCTTCATGGAAACCAAGGCAGGGCCTTGGGAAGAGGGACCACAGTCATCTCTAACCCAGAATTTTCTAAGGATAACATTTTAAAATTGATCTTGGGAGGATTCTTATTTTTCTCTGTAAACATGGCCTCAAAAAGGGAAGGCAAAACAAAAAGAGCTGAAAGCCTTAATTACAGAGCAGCTGACTTCCAGAGGGCTAAAATTCCAAGAGCTCTGCCCACCAAGAAAAGGAGGAGCGCCTGCTGCCAGCCCACACCTGGAGGCTTTGTCCCCTGCACAAGGGCTGAGAGAAAACAGCCAAGGACCAACCCAGAGCCTGATGTCTGCTGACACCAACATGGCTCATTTGGCAAAGAATCTGCTCCAGAGCCTGGAAAAACATAAAGCTTTGTCTTTTCGGCTAAATATTACGTCTCAGCCTAGCATGCCCAGCCCATAGCTCCTCACATCACGCTGCCCCTGCAGTGCTGCTACCTGCGAGCCTGCTCGTGGCCCCGTGCCCAACAAAACCACAGTTCACGCTCCGTCCCCCAGGGCCGGACAAACCTTTCCTCCCGTCAGCAGCCACGTTCCCAGGCAAAGGCTGGAAGAGCCTATTTGACATGCTGCCAGCTGCAGAGCAATGATGAGGATAAATTATCTGCTCCCTGCTGCTATCATTTCATGGACAGCTTCATTAGCTCAGCTCGCAAGTGCAGCCTTGATGGGGGAGCTTAATATTGACAAGTGATTTTTAGGTTTTCCACTGCAGCAGCACTTCGCAGCCTGATCTACGGTTCAGGCCTGCGTGGTATCTATCACTGGGAACCTCCTTTTCTTTTTTAAGGAGCTCTGCTTCTGCCAAGCAAGGGAGGTTTAGGGGGATCAGAACTATTTGCAAATTCAGCCGTTTCATAAATAAAAGAAATAACAGCTAGAAAGGAATGTCATCATGGGCCAGATCACTGCCAGCACATCTGTCTCATACATGATGAAAACAGTTTGTTTTCCATTATTTTGCTTAGGGATCAAAACCCCACCAGAAATACCAGGTAGGGCAAATCACCCTAGCTCACGAAGCAAGTGGAACCACATCGGTTTACACCCCAGCACGACGCAGAGTTAACGTTCAGACTGTTTATCTATTCCCGTTTGTACAGGAGGGTGCAGTCACACGGCCGAGCCAGGCAGCCAAAGAAGAGATGTCTTCCTTGCAGGATTTTCACGAGGCCCAAGTCACGACGCTGTGAGCCAGAACAGCCACTGCAGCAGGGCTGATAAGGATGCGCACAATTGCCTTGTAGAATCAGAGACTTATTACTGACGCTCCGCTCGGTTATGTTTACTTGGAGAAGAATGGCAGCTCCGCACAAGGTACCAGAAGAGCAGATAAACTTGTTCTGGCTCTGTTCTCCGCCACCAGAAAGAGCTGATCCATTCTTCCCAGGTGTTTACATCGTGCCCACTGTGCCACGTGCATGTTTGCTTTGTGGCAATGGGCAGCGGATATGCTTGAAAGGAAACAACGGGCAAGAATAAACAACAAAAAAATCTAATTTTACAATGGGCACATCTGCTGAATAGCAGCATTGAAGCCAGACATCCTAATCACAGTTTTATGGATTGGTATTAGAGCAAAATAAAACCTCAGTTCTGCCTGAGCATAGAAAATAGGGCAGGGACAGAGCAGCCACATTTCAGCCATAATGTCTGCTACTATTCGCAGGCCCAGTTTTTGGGTTGGGGTTGTGGTGTTTGTTTTTCTATTTTGTCTTTTTTTGAGCTAACACCTCTCTTCTCAACCCAAAGTCTCAAGTTACATTCAGCATTCCCAATCATCCGTTCTTTTCCTCCATCAAATCGGTGAGTTATGGAGCTCAGTGGCAGTGAAAGACACCACAGTGCCTCAGCAAGGCTGCGCTGTCAGTGCCCCTTAGTGAGCTGAACAGATTCAGGTTCATCTTCCTTGCGTCAGCACCAAGGTACACAACCAGTTTCTGCCACAGCCACACCACTGCAAAACAAGTCAAACTCCAAGAGGAATATCATACAAATAGGGGAAAAAGAATAATTGCTGAAAACATCCCCAAATGCTGTTTTTAAGTTGCAGCTGTTTTAGTGTATGTGCATGCTGCTGCTCTAGGCTTTATGGACACAAGTCAGCAATTTTGAGGCCAGAAGGGACTATTAGATCATTTCAACTGACCTCCCATCTAACACAGGGCAAATAATTCCTTGGTACTTCTTTACAGAGCCTGACAAATTGCATTGGACCAGAGCAGATCTTCCCACAAGGCATTCAGTCCTGAAGTGATAATTTGGAGAGATCGCTTTCATCTGGCAGTTTTGTTTAAATTATGTACTGCCCTTGTTGACTGTAATAATACCAAAATAAATAATACTTTATATCCTCAAATTTTCTTCTTTTTGAAGGACTCAAGGTCCTTTGTAGAGGTGGATATACAAAGCAGCAGCCCCCTTCTTACCCGGGCAGGAGACAGAAGCTCTTCCTGTTGAAGGCAACCGTAAGAGGCTGAAGTGGAAAATCTGCTGCTGTTTGATGGGCACTGCTGTCTGACGGGCACTGCTGTCTGACATCCTTTACGTGTATGAAACTATTATCAATTAGTCTTGAAAATAGCACCCTGCAACACATAGTATTATGAATTCACTGACAATGCCACAGCATGAGCTTGTTAAACCCAACTGAATCCTGATTATGCAACTGGAAAGGGAAATAGAGATTGCTCCAAAGATAAAAGCTTCCAAGGGGATGCAAAAAAAATTAGAGCAGAATTGTTTTCTTTCATCATCTTGCTTTAAATTAGTTTGCTTTCTCTGTAGCCAAGTGTAGCAGCTTTACACTTCCAGCCTCTTTTCAAAGGTAACTTAGATGGGTGGAGAACAATACTGAAGAGGTTTTTATTCTAATTGCTCTTTTAGGAAAATGTCACTGACTGAAACTGTTTTTTCATTGCCAGCTCTGTTGGCATATTTGTGCCTGCCAGGCAGCACGAAAGCAGGCCAGATCACAGCATGCCATCAGGATGGGGGTCACTTCGCACCCACCAGGCAGGATCCCCACTCACCTCCTCCTCATCCCCTTCCCAGCGCCAGGCAAAGCAGAGCACACAAGCAAGGGCTGTCCTGCTCCAAGTGCCATCACAGCCAGCAGGGTTCCACTGCTCATCCCAGTCCTCTGGAACTAGGGAAAAACACTTGTTTTGAGGTAGTGGCATCCTTTATCCTCTAACTCTTGGGTCACCTTCTGCTACACACGCCTAACAGTTACTGTAAACCTAGTTCCAGACTGCCTAAGGTGGAAACAAATCTTGCAAATTACCTCTGTATTGCAAAGTTAGCCTTTGCAGAATGGACAGGTATATTCAAAGAGCTGGATCTCTTCTTCCTCAAGCCAGCAGAAAGCTTTCATTTCCTCAGCTAGTTTTCTGAGCTCAGAATCACAGAAGTTCAAAAGGACCTCTTGGAGGTCATCTGCTCCAAGCCCTGCTCAAGTAGGGCAGGTTGCCCAGGCCCATTAGCTGCTTTCTCTACAACCACCACTAGCAAAACAAAACCCACACAACCAGCCAACCAACCAAACCTCATGGCTTACACGCTTCCTGCTTTTACAGCTTGGAAGAGCAGCTCTGGAGTCAAGATCTGCTATTAAGATGCTTCAGATCTCCCAGTCCTGACAACATCTGCAATAATCCTGCTTCCCGGAGGTTATGAGGGATCACCAGAGATCAGTCTCAGCCAGTCATCTGGTATCTGATCTTCTGCACTTCTTTCTGTGCCTAACATTGTAAAATATGTAAAAATATGTAAAAAAATATGCAAGTACACATATGGATACACACAATATACATGATATCTAGCACACTGGGAGGCTTGTCTTAGAGTTTCTATACAGCTGTGGTAGCACAGGCAAGATCGTAATAATTAAAATTTTATCTTCTGTTCTCTTTAAGCACACAGCATACAACACGCATGGCAGACAGTCTGTCTTCTCATTTTAACTGGGCAAACAGAAAAAATCTTCAGGCTGCCCCCAAAAGACAGAGGAAATGGATTTGAAGTCATTAATCCTTAAAAGCATCTACCATCTGTGCTAGGAGCACTGCCCTGCCTGGAAGACTGAGCAGGACAAGGCTCAGCTGATCACAGCCCAGCATCCTCACAGAGGTGCCCGTGCCAGCAGGTGCAAATCTGGTGTCACAAAGCGTCCCCTTCCAACACCACAGCCAAGTCTTCCGATGGAGGAGGAAGCACAGAGCCAACATTTCAGCCCAGGACATTCCCACCCTTGCCAAAGATAAGTATGAGCCTATTGAGGAGGCCTGAAGCCGCTACACCCCAGTTTAAATGCCTCATTTAAACGTCTGCAATTAGGTAGGTTGAGTTCAGGCACAAGCGCCTGAAACACAGATTCATTAATCCTCCAACTCGTGCTGGTTCCTTTCCAAAAGGCATTCTAACAAGGGCTGTATCACACACTGCTCACTGATTCTCCAACCACACCCCCTAATGAAAGGAATTTAGAAATGCTCTCTTCCTATTTGCTTATAAACACTTTATTAATTTGCCTGATGATACGTTTACAACATTAGCATGCTGTTAATTTTCAACAACGTATTCTTGAACCATCCATCCATTCTGAGAGACTGAGCTCTTAAAAGATCTGCCTTCATTTCATTATAGTTTATTATTGTATTTCATTCACTATGTACAGTGCAAATTAGAAAACCTGCAAAGCTTTCTCATCACAGAAATAATTACTGCCTGGTGGCCTAGAAAGTAAAAAAGTAATCTGTGCTAATTGAAACAGTAAAATATGCACTTCTCAGAATCAGCTTGTTCAATACCTTGAATAAAACACACAGCCCCCTGAATTCGGCTCCTGCGCTCTGGATTATAAATTCTCCACCTTTTCTATCTTTCATAGCACTTAAAAACTGGAAGTGCTGGTATTAATTATTTTAAGATTTTTTTTAGCAGTCACTTCCTCTAATAAAATTCTACTCCCCTAGGGAATTGTACACCATTTAATTCAACTTTTCCTGTATCTCTTTTGTGAGAGCGGACATGAAAGGAAGCTGTCATTCCAGCCTGTACTCTAGCCTTCAATTCCCTTGCATCTTTTGAAGGTCACATCAACAGGAAACATTTTTTTCCCCAAAATACACTCATACTGAGCTCTAGAGAAGTGGTCCAGCTGCAGCTCCCTGCAATTCTCACACAGGCACTGGGAAGACCCATGCTGCCTGCTTCTCCTCTGTGGGTTCACACAAGTCTGGGAAGTTTGTATTGAACTAATAACCCTGTATGATTTTTAATCCTCGAAAAACTTTACTTCCAGAGCTCGGAGTCACCACAGCTCAGTGTCTTGGTGACACACAGAGAAGGCATCACGCAAAACGCCCAAGTACCACAGGCTGGGACGTACACAGGCATTGAGGGAATTGGGCATCCTGTGACTACTGATCTTTAACATGAGGTGAATTCATGTTTTTTGAAATCCCGAAATTATGAGAAGTATACACCTGCATCACAGCCTAAGTTGAAGCACTACGCAGCCTACCCCTAGGTCACACTGACAGAAGCTAATTGATGCTCTGCATCTGTTTCATCTTCATAGTGCAAGAGAACAAACTATTAGTTCTTACCCAGCGTTCAGAGCTTCCCTCCTCAGCAGAGAAGGAGGATACAGGCAAAAGGTAGGGGAATATTTTACACCACCACCAGTGCTGCAAGGAGTAAAACGTGCCTGCCAAGGTCTAGGGGTGAGCTGACACCCATTCCTGCTCACAGGAAAGCAGCAAGTTCAGAAAATGCTGCAGCCGGCACTACAGGGGTCCATGCTTCAACCACCCTTGATACTTTGGGGTTCACCCGGTGCAGTGAGCCCAGCACCGCAGTGCCACTTCAACACATTTTCCATGAAGATCTGGGGACTACTTTCCTTTTCTTCCCCTGCCAAAAAGAATCAAGCTACTTGAAATGCTTACCTCTCACTTCCTGATGTGACAGAGAGCTGAGCTACGACCTGAGACATACATAACCACTTGAACTGAAGGCAAATAAACGGTGCTTGCAGAAAGAGCTTATTAGCATGGTGCACTGTTTCCTGACAGTCACAAGAGGCAATAAATTTTAAGTACTTCAAGAGAAGCAGAAAGTGTTCCTTGCATGAGTTCAAACCGAACACCAGCTAGGTATATCCAAGGCGTCTGGACAAGTGCAGATTTACCTGTTTTTAGAAACTGAGGATCAGAAAACCTTTGTGTTGTCCTGAATCTCAGAGTCCAAAGGACACTGCACAGCAGCTATGGCCTGAACATGAGATTAAGGCCAGTGAAATCAGAACCTCAACTCTCCTCCTGAGAGCCTCACTCATTTTACCCCTTCCTCCCACTTACATAAAGTTCAAATGTTTTTGGCAACAGCCTGTCCCTTATTCTGTTTCTTTAGCGTACATTTGTAGCTGCTACTGTCATACAGCTTCTAAATTTTTAGAGGTGCCCTGAGCTTGAACTCTTGCAGTCCCCTCCCAATTATCCTAGGAACATTGTGGAATTTGCCAGGAGTGATGCCTCAAGCCACAGAAGCAACCACTTTGGCAGCCACAATTACAGCAAACAATTAGGATTTTTACAAATCAAGAGTGTTTGCCTCTAACAAGAACTCGCTCCATCACCACGTTCAGAACTAAAAAGCAGAGTGCTTGTTGCTGCACCACAGCCCTATACATCAACAGTAGGAAAGGAGGAAGCTCTGAGTTCTCATCCTCAGTGTTTACTTTTATATAAATATGGTCCTAATTGCAGTATCAGCTTCAAAGCCCAAAGGCCTTTATCTCCCGAGAATGCTTTGAAACCATCTTGCTTTGAAAACAGACACATTCCATCAGAAAAGCCAAAGCCACAAACCATCATTCACATCTCTGGGTGGCTTTTGTATAAAAACAAACTGTTTGGAGATGCTTGCGTTGTTCCTCTGGAGATGGTAGGGCACATAGCCCCAGTCTATGTATAAACTATCCAACTTCTCCACAAATATTGTTCTTTTCATGGTCTTGAAAGTGTTTCCGGCTTCCCAAAGCTGTTTATATTTGACTCAGTCGTAGACCCCCAGCCCTGCACTAAAAGGAGGCAAGATGCGAACTCTATCAAGCAGCCACGTGTTTGTTCTTCACCCCATCCACACAACCAATTTCATTTTTCACACTTTTCCTCAACACTTCATCATGAGATGACATTGAGTACAGAAAGCCCCAGATCTTTGCCTACAAAAAGCAAAGTCCTAGGGCCTGTGATGCTGGTGGTCTCCGTGAGCTCTGGCAGGCTAGCTGGTTATGGAAAACACTCAGTTTTCATAGGTCCCAAGTAGAAATGAAGAACGGAATTCTCAACAGCTCAGATTTCAGGAAGATTTGAATGCCCTGATAAAAAGTTAATTAAGCATTTTTAAAAGCCCCATCAGATCTTCAAAAATATCATCTGTACGTCTCCCTGCTGCCTCACCGGCCTTTAGGGCAGCAGCCTCCAGTAAATCAATCAATTAAAAAAAAATACACGAGGAAGATTCAAGATTATTCAGAAATTTGTATTCATAGCTTTGATGACTGAAAGAAAAACTGATGTTCTCTAAAATCCCCACTCCAAAGAAACACACGTAGCTGAAGGGCTGAGCATCTGCTTCGCCTCGTAACGCGAAGCCGAAAGCCTGGCTTCTGCTCTCCCCATCTGATGCATTTCCACTCTTCTCCCCGTCTCCTCATAGATAACTCACACTTTACCTTGAGAGACTTCAAACTTCAGTCTAAATGGCCTGCTAGGAGGATTGAACTGCTACAATCTGAGGATAAGAACAGGATTGCGGTGACTGGAGACTCTAGTAGCTAAAAAAAAGTACTAGAGCGTAACTCATGGCTAAAAGGTGATGGATGCAGAGGCACGTGGGGAACCAACACTAAAATGTTTAATTCTGAAGAGCACACGAGACAGTACTGAAGCAGAGACTCGATCAGATTTTGAACCATCTTTAACCAGGGTGCACAGACAACGCTGTAGACCCACAGCCCCAGTGCAGCCTCTATTACCTTAGGCCAAGCCTGTGCTAATCGTCCCCAGCTGCGGGTGCTCCCCTCCTCTGCAGTGACCCCATCGATGTTATTTGCATGGGTGTGCTGTTCCTCCCCTCCTGCCAGCAGCCTTCAGAGCTCACACGTGGCTCTCCTGGGAGCATCGATAAGGCAAAGGCTGGGTCAGGGAGCAGCTGCCTGGGTGGGCTCAGAGGTGGCGCATCGCCCCGGCTTCCTCCAGGCGGACCTCCCCCAGGGGGGAGCATGACAAAACGCCTCCCCTTCCTCACACGGGGGTTTCTTCCACTGTCACATTTGCATTTCCTTTCTCATTTCCCATTAGCCGATCTGCAAAGCCGTTACAACCTTGGATATTGAAATGAAATTCGTTGACTTTAAGCCAGTGCAAAGCGATGCTCAATTCAAGTGCAGTTGGGTGCATTTGCATGCAAAAGCTGTTAACAATGCGGGGAGGAGGCGCTGCTGAACGCCGTGCTTCAAGTCAGATCGGTGTGTGTCAGCACGAGACCCCTTATTTACACCCTAATTACCCAGTGCTTCTAATTACCAGGTAGGAAGAATTGCCCGTCCCTTGTCACACCACGTAGATTTTGTCACTTCCAGTATTTAAATAAAGCGAAAAACGCTTTGCGGGATTTGAATACTCATTCAGTCTCCCTTCGAGAGCTCCTGCTGAGTCCTCTGGAGACCCAAATGCTCATCGGGTTTGTAAATCAGGCCTAGAATGCTTCTGTACCTCAGGAAATACCTCAAAAAATGCCTATAGGTGACTGCTTTCATACAGCCCTATGCCAGACCACCAAGGCACACTGCTCCACTCAGAAGGGTATCCCTGATTTTGGAATGAAATAAATTTTTATTTGAGAATCAAGCGTCATTTCCTCAGCACTAGACATCTTGAGACTTCCAGAATTAACTCTCATGAGCACGATCTCTGTTATTCAGCTGAGCTGACAATTTCTCCCCCTTTCATGGAGGTGTCACCCAGGATTTTCAGAGTCAAAAGTGACCCAAGACGGGCATCAGCTTTCTTTATTTAGTCACACATTGTGCTGTTCTTTGTGCACTGGGTCAGTATAAGAAACTTAACATTCATAATTGTTACTACAAGTCTTCCCTTAAAGTTTAAGCTTTGGCTTATTAGCCTTCCTGATTTGTGAGTGTTTATTGGCAGCAGCATCCCACACAGAACCGAGATGTCCTGAAGCAAAGGACAATACTTTCACTACCATAAAAACATTTAGAGGACTGTATGTAAATTCATTGCCTGGGAATATTTAAACTCATTCCCATTAGCACAAGTATTCATATAAAATTCATGTTATTCCCACTTTTCCAAGGCAGAGACAGCACTTAGACTGGCTTCAGAGTGGCCATTCACCACCCGTAAAGGAAGCATCGGAGGCACGGTGATATTAGGAGCATGTCTCCTTTGATTTCTCTAGGGTTCACAGTGATGTGGGGCTGTTTGGCCCTGTCACCACCACGCAGGAGCCTGTGCAAGCTCACAGCAAGATGCTTTCCGTTATCTCTGGCTTCCACAAACAACTCCTGGGCTGACCTTTCCGAAAGAATCGACCCTTGACAAGCAGGAATGACATAACTAATCTAATCCTGTGGAAACAATATTTGCTTGGCTTGAGCTCCCCAGGAGTTTTTGATATGAAGCAGGGGGAAGGGTGGAGGAGATGTGGAGGGGAGGGAAAAGCTGTCAAGGAAGGAGCAGCACAATCTCCTTCTAGGTATAAACTTTTTCTAACGACAGTAGGACAATGAACCCCAAAAAGAACAAGTACACAGCCAATTTCTATTTCTTTCCCTTCTTTCCTCTCTTAAGACCAAAATCAATAAATAACAGGCCAAAAGCTACATTTCTGAAAGCTGAAAAATGCAGACACAGGGTAGGGTGGGATTTGTACCTCAACCCTTTGTGTAATTCTTTTCACAACTTAAGCCCAACAGCTAGAAACAACGCTGAATGAGGAGCTTCTGCAGACAGCAGGACCAAGCAGGCACCTAACACAGACGCTCTTCATGACCCCTTGGCAGAGTTTGTCTTTTCCTACATTTCTCATCTTATTCTCTCCACTAGAGAAGTGCAAATTAGGCAAGGTACCCAAACACTCAGAAAACATTTGTGCCATTGAAGTCACTGAGAAATCTGATGCCTGTGGAGTCAGGACGCAGCCGAGGAGCTACATGCCTGGCACCAGCAGCAATTGCTCAATCCAGCCCAGAAAGAGAATAAACAGGCTTGGTTCTCTGGAGAGAGACCAGCCACAGATGTTTCTGTTTCAAATAAAACCAAGCTGCAAAGGCATGAGGGGGAAAAAAGCCAGCAAAGAAAACCACCCCCAAGCCACAGAAATGGACCAAGCCTTTACCTGCAGCAGATGCAGGTGGATAAGTGAGAGCTGCAGCCAGACTGAATTTTCCAGCCCAGAGCAGCCCCTTTCAGATGCTGCGGCAGGGCCGATGCTGCTGAGAGTCTCCTGACCATGCAGAGAGCTCCCCCAGCTGCTGCCCGCGCTGTTTGCCCTCATCCCATGCCCCTGCTTGGTGTAGACAGATGAATCCTCCTGTTGGGGTGCTGCAGCAACCCCAGGGGCTGAGCCTTGCACAGCTTCTGAGAGCAGCCTGCAAGCTGTCCCTTCCCAAACAGAAGCATGCTTCAAAAGGGCCTCACTGCTCCTCTGAGGAGCTGTGTCCCCGTCCCTTTACAGTTTTTTTTATTACTATTATTTATTTTTAGAGATGTGAAACTCCCAAGGGTAACTTTCTGCTAAGGCACAAAGCACCCAACACTGAAAAACGCTTAACAGCAAAACTGATGGCTGCAGAGACTTCCCTACAGGGACAGGCAGCCCCAGAGATGGCAGCAGGCCAGCCAAAACACAACGTCTTCTATCTGACACTTGCAAGCATCTAGGCTGGAGCCACAGCCACTTTGCTAGGAACTGAGCCTTTGTTTGGGTTTCTTGTCTGGCTAACTGCATAAATAATAGCATCGAAAACCTACATTTTCTTCAGTAAACAGTGCAGCTCGGGGTATGATTTGCATGGCCAGCACCATATGCATCCCATCCTATCTTCTAGACACCTTGGCACGAGCCCATCCTCCATACAAATGGCTTAACTGATAGCCCAAAGCCTGCGCCCGTGGCTGACCACCATCCGCCTTGTGGGGAAGCCTGCCAGGCCCACGAGCTATTTATATACATTATCCCCTCCGTAGCCTTTGTAAGAGTCACAAGGAAGACAGGATTTCATTATTTTTTTCAGTGCAGAATCTCTTAACATTGATAAATATTTAATCAATATTAAATGTGAAGGCAAAAATAAACAATCAATCCCCGGCCACTGAATAGTGCCAGAACTCAAAAAAGAGCAAAGCTGATGCAGTAGCACGAAGTAAGCGACAAGGCGAGCAGATGGTAATCACAGAAACTTTGCCTGCTTTCCAGTTGGTATCTGCGTGCTCACAAAATGGAGCTCTGATTGTTGTGGAATACCGATAGCCACCGCGATCGGGTTGCTTGTAGTAAGAAACTGGA
This sequence comes from Heteronetta atricapilla, assembly GCA_011075105.1. NCBI lineage: Eukaryota > Metazoa > Chordata > Aves > Anseriformes > Anatidae > Heteronetta > Heteronetta atricapilla. The sequence goes on along the minus strand of CM021754.1, from coordinate 5,531,353 downwards.
GACAGAGAGCGAATTGCAACAGGCACAAGACCTGGCTAGACATCAATGGAAAAAAAGATAGTACATGGAAGAAACTCCCTGGCTGGGTTCAATCCAGAGCTCCAGATCTTCTTAACACAACTGCAATCTTGTTTATTTACATTATCAGTTGTTGGATGAGAGGCTTTAAATGGAGCTTCATGAAAACTTCACCCAGTTGTGCTGCCATTCTCGCATGAATTATTGGAGATGTTCTGAGCTGGGACAGCTCCGGCTTGAGGCAGCTCTGCACGCTTTGAAGGAGTAAGGTAGAGTCTTAACAGGGTTGGGGGCAGTCAGATAGGATAGAAGGAATAAACTGCTTCAAATCTTGGAGATCCGCATGGTGTAAAGAGGCTATTCTATATGGTGAAGTGGCTGGACAGAGATGTGAAGGTGGATGAAGGATAAAAGGGTCTTCCTTATGATTTGTGAAGACTCTTGCCACAGGGAAGCAGTTCAGTGTTACAGCCAAGTGGTAAAAGCTTCTTCCTGCTCATTATCATCTTTAGGACAAAGTTACTTCCATTAGTACTGAGAAATAATAATAAGCTAGTGGTACAGTATGTACTGCAGGAAAAACCATCTGCCCCAGGGAAATAAATGGAGCCTGGCACCTCACCCTGTCTCGGTTATACCTGCAAGCATCCCATCTCATACTCACCCTGTCCTGCTGCCTCCTTCCTTCCCTACCACTGTCACCTCTTGTGCAATTAAGACCAGAGGACAAGCGTCCTGCAGGGCTCAGCACCAGGCACCTCCTCTGCAGCCTATTCATCTGTGTGCAGCATGCCGACCTTGCTTGAAAAAATCAAAAGACACTTGTTAATGCCTTAGGGACTGCTCAGGCCTACAGGAAAAAGGGCAGAAAGACAAGTTCTCACCACCTAGGAGCAGCAGCTGGTATTAGGCACAGCATGACCTACCCAAATAGTGAGCAACAAAACCTAGATTCTGCTGTGAGTCTGGGGACTAAGGTCATCTAATCAGTCCTGCAGGAATGGGCGATCCCAAATCCTCTATGGGAGTGTGCACTGCGTAACCCACACAAATCATGCCCTGATCTTTCTCACCAGTTAATGACATGAAAGCACCATCTCAAACTCAGCCTCAGCTCACACCCACACTAAGTTCCTTAGCCAAATCCTTCTAAAGGAGGGAGCTTGGAGAAAAATAAGTTTTTTACATTTGGACATGCATTTTTTCCTCTCTCAGGTGTGCACAAAGAGATTGAACAAGCCAAGAAAATATCCCATTCCAAGACAAAAATCAAATAATATGCATCTTAAGAGGTATGCTGGGACTCTGGCTGCAGAATTAGCTGCTGTCTGTGAAAAGCTGCTCTCCTGCATGCGTTCCTACCCAGCATCATCTCCACTTCCACCCATCCAAAGGGGCACACGCAAGGTGAACGCGTGTCAGGGTCAGAGAACTTGGCTCATGACCCTCTTAGTTGGTGAGGAATTGTCACTGCATCAGAGAAAGGGCAGAGGCAACAGTGAGATCATGATGTAGCTAAATAGTAATTAAAGTTTTAAATGTAATTAAAGATTAAGGGATTAGGAGAGATGCACATAAGATCTGCACTCTGTGCTAAAACGTTCCCTTTTTTGATTTGATGTAAGAAAGGGAAATACAAAATAGCTTTTGAAGGAAAAATAATGTTAAACAGTCAGGCTCGAGAATCTCAAAGCTGCTAAGTAATTCTGATTTTTCAGCTTCTGACCAGAGTGCAGTGAGAAAGGAAGATAAAATGGGAAAGGAAGACGGATTCTGGGACTCAGACTGCTGTTAGCTCATCCTGCACGACCTGTGGGGAATCAGCCTTTTTGTTCTGAAGGGTGTTCACTGGCTTCTTTGCTATTCCTTTGCAGCCACAACACATTGAATAGGTACCATGCACAAAGAACATTTGTTATCATTTTAGGTTACTAGCTACAAAGGGAAGAGCTTTGAAAGAAGGGGAAGCATTTCAGACTGAGATAGAGTCCCATTACCATGAATTGGGACAGTTTTTTATGGGAATGCTGCTTACTAGGTGCTGAGCTACATGGAAAACATGCGCCTAGTTTGTCCCTTGAAAATCCAGTATAGAAATTCCTTCTTCCCTCCTAGGACCAACCCCCAGATGCCTCTTTCATGTCTCAGCCAGGACAGTGGGAGTCGTCGTACAGGGATGTGCTTTTCTGGATACATTGGGCTGGGGTGAGAGCTGCTCTTGATTTTTTTCTCTCCTGTGGAATCATTAAAACTGAGTGACCTAGTTCATGAAGCATCACCTTACTCTAGCTGTATGAATTGTGTCCAGTTGGCTGACCCTATTTGGCAGCCCATTTTAAAGATAAGCAAAAAAACCCAGCCCATTAATTTTACCGTATTTTTTTTAAAAAAAAACAGTCCACTCTTATGAGCCTCCAGTGACAACAGATTCCAGCAGTGATATTCACACATGTTAAAAGTCCACTGTTGGAGCTGGAGACTTTTCAAAAGTACAAAAGGTGATACCCGTGTTTCACTGTAATGAATTTTATTATTTCCCTATCAACGCTTAACTCAGATGTCTAATTTGGGAACCTTAGTGCCTTACATATACAGGAGACAGGAGCTTACCCAAAGCAGTGCTTTTTCTCTCTCCATCAATTACAGCCTGAATCCTAGCCCCAAAAATAACCCCTGCATTATACGAGAGCCCACGAGTCAGGCAGGCACCCAGCTAAACAAATCATCGTATCCCAGCTAAAATGCAGTACCTGCCGACAAGCACCCTGCTAGTCCATGGCAAAGGAAAGGTAATTGAGCTTAACTTAAACCTTTCTTCTCACAAGCTGGATTCAGACACATTTCCTTGCATTTGTCTGAGGTTATGACCCATGCAGTAGCCACATCTCATCTGACACACGGTTACTCATTAAGTGGCAATAACTTGATCACACACCTGCAGCCTTAACACCAACATCTTTGTTGTTGTTCAATCCAGCATAAACAATAAAGCAGTAACAAAGGAAAAGACCTTGTTGCTAGCAGGCAAGGGAAGAAAGAGTCAGAGCTGGCAGTTTGCTGAGCTGTGGAATTAAATAAGCAGGACTCCATGAACTGCTGCTTTTTCCTCTCTTCTTCTCCCAAGAAAAAAAATCATTAGTTCTGCGAGAGTCATGAGTTAATTGCAGATAAATTGATAGAGTTCACACAAGAACTGGAGGTCAAAATTAATTAAATTTGACTCATCCTGAAGAAATCAAAGCTGTTGTTGCATTTCTGTGGATGTGAGGGTGCAGAGCCCTTCCCACCCCCTTACTTAGGACCCCCGGAGCCTGCCACGCACCCAGCAGCTGCAGGGTGTGCAATCCAAGCTCCTGGGGCACACTCAGCAGGCAGAGGAGCTGCAACAGCAGCTGCAAGGAGTCAGAACCTCATAGCGAGGTCCCCAGGTGCTGGTGGCCATGTTAGTTTTACCAGCTGAGGGCAGAGGACATGAGCAGGGCTTGTGTACAAACAAGGCAGCGTTTCAAGCAGAAAGTTGGAAGTTGCAGTGTTTGTCCCCAGCCAGATAAGCAGCAATCCTGGCAGGTGGGCTTTGTGGAGCTGCAGCTGGGAGGACACAGCTGTGGGGTGAACCTGGTGCACGGCTGGAGCAAATACCTGACTGCGAGATAAGAGCTGGAGCAGCACAGCCAGGCCCTGGAGACCCATGCCTATAGCAACCAGGGCTGCAGGCCTGCTAGAATAAAGCCATGAAAATCAGAAATAGGAGGGTTTTCCTCTCTCCCTATTAAACCTCTTGCCAGCAGAGGCAAATGTTGGAAAATGGATGCAATCAGCCCCATCCATCCCAGCTACATTTGTGAACACGGAGGCGTGCCCAACGCAAGCAAGGCATAGCTCTTCCCTGCTGCAGCCACTGGGAAGCTGAAGTGATAAAGAATGTTTCCCCTCGGATAAAATCCAAGCTCGTACATAATTTACAGAAGAGGTAAGTGCCTTTCTTTGGCAGTCTTGCGAAAATAAAAAAAAAAGTGCCTTGTATAACTGCCTGATGCAGAACTGAACAGGCTCCTCGTAGTATTTTTTCATTTAGATATGGAGAGAACAACTTTTTATTACGACATAAAATGTTTATCACCTTTGTTAAAAAAAACAACTATCTTCCTTGGAAATAATGTAAAAACTGGAAGGAAGCAAGGTCCTAAGATGGCTGTGACTTGACTTGGGTGGGCTCCTGCCAGTACCCTCCCCTGAGCAGGGCCAGCAAACATGGCCCCAACCAGTTAAGTCCAGTTACCCTCCAGTCTGCTCCTCCTCGCCTCCCATCTTCCTTCTCCACGCAACAAGCTGCAAATAAATGTGCACGCAAGGCACCACACAATAAAGCCCTCAGATTTCAATATGGAGCAACAGTTTGTTAAAATTCAATAATGGAGCTGTCAAATCTGCTTTGTACATTCAAATGATGGGCAGAACAAATGCTTTTAATCTTTAAAGGTCACGTTGAAAGCAATGTTCCCTACACCCTTTCACATCCCTTCTGACACGTCACCCCCCTCAAGCCTCCCGGAGATGTTTGTTGTGTCACGGATAAGGTGGATGTTCGGTATGGAACAGGGGAAGTGGCTTGTTTCGATTTTAGTTTAAATATTTAGACAAAATTTACATCTAATTAACATGCTCGTCACAGTTGGTTACAAAAACACATACACAGAGCCTGCAACGGCTTTGTTAAAGTGTCATATCCAAGACAATGCTGGCACGATGTGACAGCTCGCCTCCTCTCACCTCAAAATTACAACAATCCCGCTGGAGAAGGATGGTTTTACCTAATGTGCAGATCATCTCCCATCTCTCAGAAAGAAAGAAGAGTTCTTTGGAAAATTCTCAAAGGGCCCAAATGCTCAGATAGAGACTCACACATTCCAAGGCAAATTCACCCCAAAAAAGCATTGGATGGCATAAGCAGAGATAAACACTGCTAATGAGCAAGCACTGATTTAAAAGCACGTTTTGCCACTGTAAGCTATAACATCTCCACATGTGAAGTGATCCATATCAAAAAGATGCTTTTAACCCAGTATAAATATTACATAAAGGAGCTGCTGAAATCACCTGACAAAAAAAAAAAGAAAAACTCACCCAAGCATCGCAGCCTGCCCAGCAGCCCCAGCTGTACTGAGCTCAGAGCTCCGCACTTCCAGACTGGAAAGTGTAGATGCAAAATCCAGCATGAAAAAAAAGTAATTATCTACTCCTCTGGAACAACTGCACATGGACAAGAATAGTCCAAGCGTAACAGGCATGCAGAAATGATGGCATTTAGCATGTCCTGATTATCATCTTGTGATTCATATTTTCTTCCTTGCTTCTCTACGTATGTTAGGAAGTAAAAAGGCAATTGCATATTATTTGCACCACCAGAATATCCCCCATCATATACCTGCAAGAGGGATATACTTGAGCTGAATTAACATAAACCTAGTTGGGGAAGAAAGGCAATAAGAAGTATAAATAGCATCAGCTCTACCTGCCAGTATTGACAACACATTGACAGCTCTGTGGGAAGCCAGCAGCAGCCTCTAGCACCTGCTCCAACTTGCTCACGCTACATACAAAGGGGTGGAAGAGCTGAAACTGAAGTCTTCTGGTAGTCTCAGCTGCTTGCTAGCCCATTTTTCTCTTTGGTGATCTGTCGGTTTTCCTCTCTGGCCTTACTTGTCTGTCCAGTTGACTTCAGGTGCAAACTGAGCTGCCTAGGGAAATAAACCTAAAATTGATATATACGTTTCAAAAACCAGGAGACAAAAGGACTTATCTTCAAAACTATCTTTAATGCTTAGCTATCTTTAATGCTTGAAAAGGAGAAAAAAAGAGTAAGTATGAAAAGACCTATGGACAGCAAGAAAGATGATTAAAAAGTGTCCATTGAAGTGTGTCCAAATCAGAGAACAATCTGGCGAGCATCAGGAAGGGAACAGGGGCCATGGTTCACCCCAGACACAAAACATTCCCACTCCCTGGCTCTCACAAAGGGCCTGAGAAGTAATAAGGCATTTTCTCAGTTTGGAGAATGGTTTCCAACACAATACACTTCTATAATAGATGGAAGATGTAAAGCTAATCAGATAAGACATATTCATAGAAATCAAACATGAGGAAGCTGCCACCTTGTCAGACTTTTCTATTGGTAATTTCTTGACCTTTTTTTTCCTTGCAGAGGATTTTGCTCCCTCACATTCACTTTCAACAGACCATGCTCTCGTTTTGAAGCACTGCACTTGGCTCCTGGATGGTTTCGGCAATGGAAAAAAAAAAAAACAGGGAAGCTTTGTGAGGCTGAGATCACAAGTCTGGGGAACAATGAAGGGCAAAGTGGCTCGCACAAAAGTTCTGCAGCGAGCTATTCCTAGTTTTGTTCTTTTTGAAGGGCCTATCTTCCTTCAGGTGAATATTAATAAAACATGAAAAAAGGAGTTGGTGCTGAGGAGCTTGCAGACTGATTACGTTAATCGATATGTACTCAGGATGTCTTCACAGAGCAAGATCCACAGCCAGTGTAAATCATCACAACTCCATAGAAAGCCCATTCTGATAGAGTTTGTCATTCCAGCAGCTATAATTAGAAAAGATCAGCGCCAGGGAAGGGTCTGGACAAATCTAGTCTTGCTTTCAATTTAAGTGAGCTCCCAGAAATCTTCGCCTTTGCTCTGGGAAGTTGCTGCAGAGGGACATGTCACCTCATCAGGCAAGCAGGAAGAGGAGAAAAAAGAACAAGTCCAGAAAGCATGGATAGAATCAGATCCCAGAGCAGGACACACCGGAGAGATGGATAATGCATTAGGAGGAGGTAGGGCAGGTTGAAGAGCAAGCTCTGTGCCATCAATCCTGAGGGGTGAGGTTGATACCTACACTGACACCACCAAAATGCATCCCATTTATCTTGCACACCCTGCAGCCTGCCTGCGAGCAGCCTCGCTCCGGCCAAAAACAGGTGGAGGAGAAGCAGGGGGAGCATCACAGCACCCTGTTCCTGGGAACAGCACCCAACAGCAGGGAAAAAGGTCCAGGCTGGATGCATTTAGTCCCAGTTATTTCATCTCTTTGAGATGGGGTCAAAGCCTTTTTGAAGGAGGTTCATTTCAGAGACAACAAACTGCTCAGCTCGATTACAGCTCCACTTAGAGCACAGCAAATGCAGGTTGCCCACATCACCCTGATAAAGGCTCGATGGCACTTGGCCTACACAGGGTGCAGAGCTTGGAAGTACAGTTGACATTGAAAGTTGCCTAAACAGGCATTATCCAGGATCTAGCTGTGCTTCCCCCCCTCCCCACCTCAAGTGTTTGCCACTGAGAGTGAAGTGCTAGAAAACAGCAGACGTCTCGGCAGCTAAATCTGCAGTGGTACCGGCGCTGATATCGTGCCAACCAGTTGGAGAGAGTCAGGAGTTTTGTCACATCACAAGCTCCAGTGATCAGCATTAGGGATGGAAAGCCCGTACCTCGCCTTGGGCTGCCTGTCTGCAACATCAAACTTGAAGACTTTTTGGTGCTCTTCATTTTGGCTCAATGAACTCGCTCACTTTTAATGGCAGAGTTAATTGCCTAATTGTGAAGATGACTGTACCCGCCTATTAAGCAATATCCTTTATGAAAAAATCTGTTTGTCAGAATGAATGTCCCCACTCTTCACACAGCAGGTGTTAATTCGTTTTGTGTGAATAGGTAGATAGTTCCTTAAGTGCTTAGGTATGCATTAGGAGCTTGCTTTTATTTGACTGCTGCCTTTCCCAGCGCTGGAGATGACAGATGTTCTCCAGGCAAGGCAAACACAGCCCTCCCTGCTGCTCCCAGCCACCGCTCCCCTCATGTTTATTAATTACACTCCTCACAACACCTCTGCAAAGTAGGGCACAGTTTTATCCCCATTTTACAAATTGGAAATAAAGGTGCTATGAAATGAAATAACTGGCACAAGATCCCCCAGGAGGCCAGTGGCAGGACACAAAACCTTCAGGAAGACGCTGTGACCACAAGGCAGGGCTCTGGGGAAGCATGCCGGAGGGAAGCCTGCCCTGATCCCTGCAAGGGAGGGACGCTGGTGAAGTTTGCTCCTTCTCTGGCTGTCCCCATTGGTGTTTCTAGCCCTGTACAGTGGGGTCTCTCCTGCCTCAGCAAGCATTTTGCATGCCTGGTGCCTCTGCAGAGAAATGCAGAGAAAAGCGGACACCTCAGCCTCCCCTAGAGGGGCTGGGTCCTACCCAATTCCTTGCAGCCCCCCATCCTGCAGGTGCACTGCTGGCCTGCAGACCAGTGCTCAGCAGCAGAGCAGGAGCACTTGGCACAGCCTCTACCCTCCTCAGGTCCCACCACAGTGCTGCAACACCCCCTGAATGGGCAGGGACCGAGCAGGGCTTGCCAGCCCCTGCTCCAGCCCTGCCAAGCCTGGAACCCATCCTAGCGGCCACAGCTAACACAGAGTAAATGCCCTATAAATAATCAAAGGGGAAGAATCATTAGCCAGCCATCTTGTAATAATAATTTTAAATGAATGTGTAATTTATAGAGAGAATAATTATGAGACAAGGCCCTTTAACCATAATGAATGTGCTTGGAGAATGCTGGCTCTTCTGGGCTCAGGCCTGCCTGGGGGAAGCCTGTGTTTTCCTCCAGAATAAGAGGCCAAATCCCATTCATAGACAATGGGGCATGGAAAATAATGAGGCCAGGTGTCCAGGAGCCTAGAGCTCACCAGCATCTTTAGCAAGGGTACTTGAGAGGCAGAAGGTTACAAGCTTTGACCATGTGAAACCCCTTTGTTTGCTTGTGCTGCACCCGTGAGATCTCCTACCTGCAGCCAGTGATTTATCTGGGCACAGCAGCAGCTCTTGCATCGAGCTACATCCCAGAGGGAGACTACCTAATGAAACCTAATGGAGCAGGTGAAAGAAGGAGCAGAGGACCTCTCTGTCTCATGCAGCAGCTGTCATATCATTCTTCACTGTGGCCAGCAGCTTGCCTTAACGTTGGCCAGACTTAATCTTCCATTTCTGAGCTATTTCCCTGAATTCAGGCTAATAACCTGCCCCCCAGCCTGTCCAGTTTGGAAGCAGCAGCTGCTGCTCTGGAGCGTAGCAATTCCCTACGGAAAAGCCCAGCTAAGGCAGATCCCCCAGCATCTAATCTGCCAGGAAGTTTTCCTTTTTCTATCTTGAGTTGCACATTTCTTCCCTTCTGCTCCCAATGGAGAGCTAAGGATAGCAAGGCTGAGGCCAAACGTCACACCAGGCTTTCCCAGATAATAACCAGGTCTGCAGAGTCTCAAAGCAGCAGGGATCAGCTCATCCCAGAGACATTTGGGAAGCAAACGTATTGGACAATTGGGCAGCAATAATAACACCACAACGTGCTGTCAGAGCTCCAGTGCAACAGGAACTGAACAAGAACTGATTCCTGCTCATCTGTAGTCAACACAGGAATGACAGAGCTCTCCTCCCATCAGCAGCAGCAGAGCAGTCACAAGATGGGACTGGGAAGAGAATTTCCAACAGCTACCTATGCCATAACATGCATTTTTGCAGACTTCAGATGAAGCCCCATGAGAAGAGCAGATAGCTAACCCAAATCTGCATTTAAACTGCACTGGGAGTCCAAGTCAGAGCCCAGAGGCATGAGCTGGGTTGAAAACCAGCCCCCTCCACCCCTCAACCAGCAGCCACCAGTCCCACTCCACACCAACATGCAAACAGCACTGACAGTCAGGCAGTCACATCATGGACTTAATCTCCAAATTAACATGGTAATACCGGTAACGTTGCCTTATTCTCCCCCGCATACAGCTCAGGACTCATCACAATCAGTCAGGCAGCCTCACATCCGTCAGTTCTGCGGAGAGGCTTCGAGGCTTCCCCTTCACAACGTGGAGTGGTTGAGCAATGACGGTGTTTGAGCTTTCATCATGCTAACAAGTATCAATAATGATGCATCAAGCTAAACACACGCAGCCACTTGTCAGAGCACTGCTATTGCAGCACAGCTCAGCAGGAGCAATTTTATTAGCGGAGATAGCGCTGCAGCATTATTTTCCTCATCAAGCCAAGACCCCAGATTTGACAGCACCATTTGTTAATTTTACTGCCAAGGCACCAAGTTCACCAACACAGCCTCCGTCAGAGCCTGCACAAGGTCCTTGTACTTGGGAGCCACTGTAATGGCTCCGTGATACATCAGCCAAGCTTGCTGGAGTATGGATGGGTTGCTGGTAGTACAGATAACGGATGTCAGGGAAGAGAGGTGAGAACCATACGGATAATATGTTAAGAACACAAGGGCACAATTGCTCACCTAATTTACTCCCTGCTGTGGCAGTGATTGCTCCCGCAAATTGGCTGCTCAAACAGAAAATAGGCAATTTTGTCAACATGCCTTTGCAAGGTCTTGATGAGGTGTAATTGTCTTTTTTCCCTCCTCAGTCACTTCCAAAGCACTCTTCAGCAAAATATCCCAGCCCCTTACTTGGGCTGCCACATTCTCAGGGTGCAAAAGCCCTTGTACTGTAACTGCCGGTGCAGTCCAACACACCTCAGCGCCAAGGGCTTAGGATAAGGGCAAGGAAAAAAAAAAAAAAAAAAAAGAAGAATCCTCCCCAGCTTTGGGGTGCAGCTTCAAAGGGAGAATTTCAAGGGTCAGAGAACTTGGCTGCTGCTGGGCTGACCACAGCCGGTTGTGGCAGCAGTCAGGGGTCAAAGCACAGGCTGCCAGCTCTCAGGGGAGGCTGCACGGCTTGCTGGGGGCACATTTAGCAGCGGGGTAGAGCTTGCTGTGACTTACAATAGCCAGTTCCACATCAAAGAGATCACAGGGAGACCAGCAGTGAAAAAGAAATGTATTTAAAATGGTCCTACAAAGAAGCAGCAAGGAACTTTCTGCTGTTGGAGGGGGTCAAGAGTGGACTGAAATCTGAGAAGAGTGCAGGCACAGATCCTGGAGCTCTGCCTAGCAGGGTCTTGGTGTAGCTGCTTCTGGGACTCCCTGAGCAGTGTGGTCACTTGCAGGACCCTGTCACTCCCCCTGCTCCAAGGGGAGTGCTTTTCCAGCCTAGTTCAGAGTACACTGGACAGTAACACAAATCAGAGGGCTGGAAAACATTCCCTGCTATGCAGCGCAGGCTCACTGGCAACCTTTCTGCAGGAGAATTCCTTCGCCTATTTGTGAGCGGCTCGGAGATCTCGCTGCTCCAGCTCCTGCCCAGCACTAACTGAACGCCCCTCAGCAAACCAGATGCCTGCAGGCTTTCAGTTGCAGATGAAGAGGATCTGCAGTACTGCTTTATTGGAGGCCTACCCCAGAGCCCCCCCTATGCTAACAGCTGCCCTCTGCTCAGCTGCTCTGGTTTTCTCCAACAGCCCAGCAAGTGCTGCGGAGGGCAGATCCACAGAGGCATGAGGATGGCACCACAGGAACTGAGAGGCCCTTATATTTGTTTACTGAACTGAATAATCCATATCACTGGATTAACTGGTCCCTCCCCATTCTAAGCAGCTTTTCCCTGTCCACTGCCCTTTGTCTGACTGGACTTCCACTCACTAGTCTTTTGAAAGACATCCTGAAGCCCAAACTTAGTTTATGAACACGATCTGACATCTTCACTTTTTTTTCCCCCTTTAGAAGCTGCTCACTGTGAGAGCCCAGCTAGGAGACGTACAGGAGCACTTAGCATTGCTGCATGTAACTGGCACACGTGCCGCATTCCCACCTTGCTGCCCTGCCTGCTCCTGATGATGGAGCTCTGCTCTTTCATTTCACCATGGAGGTGCTGATGTACAGCTGTTGTGCTCATGTCTTCCATTCAGCTGCAACCCCAACAAGTTCTTGCACCTCTGTCAGTGGGCTTCCCACCCCAGGACTCCACCTGGTGAGGAACAACCTCTGGCAGATATCACCAGGCAGGAGGAGCACATGGGAGCCCCAGCAGGCTCAGGCCGTGCTCCCACAGCTCCTCCAGCTCAGATGGGGCCCAGAGGCCACTCATCAGTTGGTGCTGGAACAGGACAGGCTGAGGGAGTTGTGTTTCATAGGTGCCTGGAGATGACAAAGCCCCTGAAAGCATCCCGTGTGACAAGAACTCCCTGCAGCCCTAGGACTGCAGGGCTCGCTTGATTAACGAGATAACTAATAAGTAGTGTCACTGGGACTGAGACACACTCTGCGCTCCAAGCCTCACAGCAATGTCCTAGGCACAAACACCCAGCAGATCCATGGTGACACAGGCTGAACTGAAGTTACATTTACAGTCAAGTTTCTAAGGAAATGTACTCCTGCTCCACCATCCCACACTGATTTTGCTCTGCTAAATCACTCCACATTTTCTCCCAAAGCATCCTCCAGTCCATCCACAGGGAAGCAAACGGGTTGGTCTGGCATGGCCCACTCTTGATGAACCTATATGCGCTTCTTTGAGCGGGAAGCTGTTTTCTTGCCTTTATCCATATTGTGAACTCCCAAGGCAAAAAAAAAAAACTGCAGGCACCCACTCGTGCCATTTCATGTATAGGCACTATGGGAACATAATCAGCCTTATAATAAAAAATGTAGGTTAGTCTGAACTTGGACACTGTAGTTAGCTTGCCTGGAAAAGGACAGACTTTTGGAGGAAACGTGCCAGTAACTGGACTTTCAAGTTGTTAAAAAGTAAAAATATTCTCTTTAATTTAGGGCCAGCATGACCTGGCAATTAGTCATAGGACAGGCTCCATCTCAATTAAGACAAACAGCCCAGCGTAATGGAAATGGTAATGCGACCAACAGGAGCAACCTGAGTTATGGTCTCAATTTTCTCCATGCCTGATGGATTTAAAATAAGTTCAGAGAAGGTCAAGTGGTTGACTTTTCATTTGCTGATATCACACAAAGTTTTTCTATCCATTTCTCTCTCCTTGTGAACTGTCTCTGGCCTCTTGTCAGCACTGTTCTGTCTCCCAGGGCCTAAGCTCCCCCGGCTGCATCTGTGCTGTGGAAGAGATCCAAAACTGAATCCAGGAGAAGGGAAGCCTGAAAACTGTCTGAGCACAGTACACGGAGGAATCCTTTCCCATTCTCCTTGCAGGAGATCTTCCACCTACTGTTTCTCTTTTAACCATTCCACATTTAACAGCTCAGATTTGAAACGGGAGCAAAAAGCAAAGCCCAGTCCTTGCAGATCTCTCCCCTGACCACCCAGCACAAAGCAAAAACACATGGCAGGGTCTGAGGCCATCTCAGTGCACCCAGCACCATGAGGCCTGGCAGCAGAAATGACCATTCAGCTTGTCTACAAGGTGGCAGACCAGGTACATGGTGCAGGCACGTGAACAGCAGCAATAGCAATCAGCAATTTAAATGTGGCAGAGACAAACCTGAAGTGCTGGTGTGCTGGCACACACATAGAGGTTGAAGAGGGAATGGAAATAATGGAATTAAGCACAAGAACCTGAAATCACACCTATATCCACAAAGAACCCTTCTGTTTCTCACAACTCCAGCTGGAATTTCATTACACCAGCCAACCTCTTCCTCTGCCTCCTCTCTGAGCTAGACAGAGCAGAGATGTTTTCCTCCCACAGCACCCCCACCTTGCCTGAGCTGTTTCCTGTGTCATCCTTCCACACCACTGAGAGATCCTTGCAGCAAGATCCCTAACAAAGTCTTCCAAAGAAGGGTGAGATGAGGCTGGAGAAAAAGCAGCCACCAACTGCTTCAGCGTGCTGCTGTGAAGCCTCAGTAAGAAAGGGACTGGTCCCCACAAGGCACTGGAGAAATCACCACTCCAATCCCAACCTATCATGGGATTTAAAAATAGGAACAGGGCTCTCAGTGGTATGAGGGCACCTGCTCTCAACCTTCCCGTGTACCTTGCAGGGTGGCCCATCTCCCTTCTACCGGGGAGGCTGGGAAAGTGGTGCAGCCTCCTTGTCACAGGGAACGTGCCAGAGATGAAGGCGCCCTGTGCCATGCCTTGCTAGGGGACACCCAGAAGTACAAACGCCTCTTTTCCTAAGGCTGGAGGAGACCAGGACGAGAGCAGCACGAAGCCAGCAGGAGCGCCATGTCAGGCTCCCTCCCTTTTTACCTCCCGGATCACTGCAGCTCCGCCAGCGGCTGAGCAAGGCAGCAGTGCCACCCGGCGGCTGCAGCCCCCACCCCGGGGCACATCAGCCCGGAGCCCCCCGCTGCAGCTCGGCAAACCCCCCCTGAGCTGGGGGCTGAATGCTGCAGGGCCACGAGGACCACCACTCGGCTATTAGCACGGGTGCAGGCAGGCGTTATTGAAATCACTTCGTGTTCTCCAACACGGCTGCTTGTTGCCTGCACAGCATCCCCTCGAGTTGCATTATTTGGGGAAGCATTCTAGGGCAACAACACAAAGCCATCTCCCCACAGCAGCACGACAAGGGCATGTTTCAGGCAGTGTACAGGTTGCTCATTGCTCAGAAGACAAAGCAGTGGCTGGACAGCAGAATTAGACAAGCTCAGAATAGAACAAGGGACCCATTTTTACCAGGGCACTCGGCCCATGGAAGAGGCAGCCCGAAGAAGCATCAGGTTCTGCTGCTGCACCCAGCTCAGGACAGGGCTCAGATCTAATGCTATAGCCCACATGACACAGAGCAGCCTAGATGATGTAACAGTCCTTGCAGACATTAAAATTGATTAATCTTCACTGATAGTTATTTCTGCTGTTTCTTTTTAATCACTTCATTGCATTACTCTGCCTTAAAGCCTTGCTCCCCTGGCCTGTGACTCACCAGCCACGGCTCCCTGGTTAGGGAACATGCTCCTTCCCTCTCCCATCTCAGGCACCCCACCACAAAATGTCTTACACCAGCCAGCAGACCCATCGGGCTCTCGGTTCATACTACTGCTGAGGAAGCTGCACCAAGCAGAAACCACCACAGACACTGGGGGCAGGCAAGACCTGCCCTCCCACCAACTCCTTTGTAGAAGCACTGGAAGCAACACGGGGAAACAGAGAAAATCATTTCAGAAAACCCATGCACACATAACTGATGTGGAAGAAGTGTGTGGACACTTCACTGAAGGCCAGCTCTGACCTGGACTCATCATCCTATAGCATGAATGCCATGTTCATTGGAGGCAGAGCTGCCTCCTCATCCTTAGCACAACAGGATCTTTGTTCACCAGTACCGTCTCTCAGCTGCTGTTGCTCTAAAACAGCAAGAGTACTTGCTGAAAATCAGCTCCAAGTAACACAGAAGCCCTTGATGTCCCCTCTCAACACTGAGGCCTGCTCCCCACAGGTGCTGGCAACCCATCACGGAGAAGGTTCCTCCTCCTCCTCCCAGCAATGAGATGTGCACTTGGGGACAGCCCTGTCCTAATGGCCAGGCAGGGATGCAGTCATCCCTGAAAAGCATCTTTCAGTTTCAATCCATATCACTAGCTGAGTGCTTATTTTTAATGAAGTATCTGTGAAATGCACGGGAAGTGGAGGTCAGCAAGAGCAGCTCACCACAGATGAACATCGGTTACCATTTGGCAGGCCTGGACCAAGAACTCATCCCAGCCACAAGCAGGCTTCAGTGCTGCTACTGCGGATGCCCAGAGGTAGAGACCCTTCCCCTGGAAGAAACCAAGCCCCAAGGCAGTCCTCCTGTCCCAGATCACGTTGCCTAGTGCTCGGTCTGTATAGTCTCACTTAAGAGGAAGAGATATTTGTCTGCATGTCCTTTCTTCTCCCGAGCAAAGGTGCTCTCGCCCCTGACCTTGCTTTGTCTGGAAGGCAATTACAAAGGCTACAAGAGTTACAAATTTCATCCTTGATTTAGAACTGGGATTCCTCAATTAGTAACAAATTCCTCCCCCCCATTCCAAAAGAAATTAAACTTGGTAGAAAACAATGTAAATACACCCCTAAAGATACCTAAAATATGCAGTTAAGTAAGTGTCCTCCCATGCATCTTCAGTAAGGGCAATCTCCAGAAGCTTCAGTCAGTGCAGTTTCAACCCAGAAAAACTCCCACAAATAGTGAAATGAGCTCACGTTTTATCAGTAGCCAGCAAACATCCTATCATTTAGCAGCCACAGACATCTCCTTTGCATCATTCAATAGCCTAGAAATTCATAAGGTAACTGCTCCTCTCATGTTCTCCATGCAAAGCACGATAGCCTTTATGTCTGGCTTGATCGCTTTACTTGCTAAGTATGCTGTCCCACAGGGCACTGAAAAGTTTTATGTGCTACCCCACAGGACAGGTCTGTGCTGAATCTGGGCAAGAGCAGCACCCCAGAGCAGCTACAGGGCAGCTCTGGATGCACACACAGCACCCTCACTACCAGGTGAGAAGAGCTAGTGGTTTGTTTGGATAAAGCCAGCAGTTTTTGTGATGCCGTTGAATTACAACACAAAACCAGGCACATTAGGCCAACAGACTCAGGATCTATTAATTCCTGAAGAAAGGATAATGAATCTAATAAAATTAGATCTTCCTGATCCCACAGGATGAATGTGACTTGTGTACAAGACCAACTGCCACAGTCCCATTTAATTGCATCATGTAGGCCTGGGACTGATAGTAGCAAGTAGTTTGTTTCAGGGATAGTTAACAGAAAATAATTTATTTGCTCATGTAATGTTGGTTTTAAGCCAGCCACTGAGTGGGCATTTGTAATGATGAGGTGACCAAAAAGAGAACATCAAGGAAGGGTCCCTGGGACCGAGGGGTTTATCTTGAAACCAGAGTGAGACCAGCCATTTCCAGACATGACCTGCTTCAGCCCACCTACCTGCTACCACAGCATTTGGAAACAAGTGGTTAAACCCATCAGCAGAGCTCAGTCCTGTGGGAGAATTCCCCAGCTGCAGCCCTGAGCTCCCTCCCAGAGCTTTAAGGTCTCATCATGTCCCACTTGAGTTTGCATTGCCTCAATTTTCTCTGAAATGGGCAGGACAAGAGCATGAGGGCCAGCAAGGAATCTCTTGAAGTAATCATGTGGTAAAACAGTTCCTATTGCTGCTTGCCTCAGATCCAAGTGGCTTTAATTTGTCCCCACCCACAGTGGCTGTAAAGGCTTAAAATACAGAAGAGCACTGAAATCTGCAGCTGGGAGAGACAGGAGCAGTGTCAAGACAGTTAATTCTTCACACATTTGTGCTTGTTTTGTCCTCAGCTCCAACACCAAAGCCTCTTTTTGTTCTGGGAAAGTTTAAAAAAATATCTTACCTCTGAGATTTTCAGTTCAGGAGCTTGGGTTTTTTAAAAGGTTTCCTGCCAAAAATCTTTCTACCTGATGGAGTTTACAATGCCACAGACAATGCTGCACGCTGAGTTCCCAAGGCTTTAACTGAACCTCTGAATATCTGTTTGAAAATGAAGACTTGACAGTGCCCCGCTTAAAAAGATCAATACAGTAGATGTCAGCACACAATGCTGGCTCTGCTCTCCTGGAGATTTCCCTCTGCCTGGCTTCCTTCACACTCAATTGTAGCCCAGAAGATCCTTTCCTATTTAGATGAGAGCACTTCTCTGACGCAAGGGGAGGCTTCTATTAGCTATCTCCTTATTTACTGGTTTGTAGGGATGAACAGAAGTGATGAGAGATGACAAGATGTCATTTCTGACTCACAAGGACCACAGAGCAAGTCCTTCTGACCCTCCTGAGCAGGGAAGGACTGCTGCTGAGATGGAGACCTGGAAGCTTGCACAGCCTACATGGTGAGCACAAGCAGAACAGCATTTTCAAAGCCTGAGAAGGGAAAAGCTGACATTTAGCTGTAATGGCGTTCTCCAAGATGGAAAATTTCAGTTTTGAAAGTTGTAGAAAAAATTTCTACCCAAGTTTTAGTTTCATCCCTAAGTGAGCCTTCAGCCCCACAATGTCTTAGTAAAATGCCTTTTACCAGCATCACCCAAGGGTAAGAAAGCTTCTGTACCTTCCCCTCTCTGCAACCTGCTCTTTAAACACAACCTAGTCCCAGAGCATTTCCCATATGCTGAAAACAGATTCTCTCTTGAAGGCTCAAGAACTTGTTTCTAAAATGAATTCTTTCAAGAAGAGACTGAAATCCCAGTTTCTCTCCTCCTTACTTCCCTGCGCTTTGTGACACCTGTGACAGTACCATGGCAAAAGAGCAGCCCACAAGGGTGCCCACACACCCTGCAGGCTCCCCCAACCATCCCTGAAGGTCTGCAGGATGGGTGACAAGGGAGGGCTGCTCATATCAAAAGGCAGTCCATCTGCCAAGCTGATGCACACTGACTTCAAATAAGCTGAGTCAACCAGGACGGGTGCTGAAAAAAAATTTCATCTCTGTAACAATGAGTGACTAATTAGCAATCTATAAACCCAACAAAAATTGGCATTACAGTCCACGGGGGCAGTGTGCCAATACCTAGCTGATCATTTGCGCTAATGGAGCGGCAGAGCCTTGCCAGGTGCAGACAGAAGCGTGAGACAGTCCAGACCCAAAGGATCCAACTTGAGCAGACCCCTGAAAATGAGATGGAAATAACCTGGGACCTGACACTTCGCAACAATTGAGGTCCTACAGGCACACTTGCACTCCACAGCCTTTACACCTCAGGACACAACGTGCAAGCAGAGGAAACCAGGGTGTAACAGCCAACAGTCAGAGCATCACCAGTCCCCCATTCCTGCTCTCCAGACTGGAGCAGGATCATGCAAGAGCCACCCTGCAGTAGCAGATGCACCCAACAGCATTTTAAGGAGAGATCATCAGTTCCTGGAGGCTGGCTGGCTTTTGGCTCTGCATAACTCCTCATGCATCAGGGCCTCTGAGCGCTCCTGCAGTAAAAATAATGGCCATCATAACTTCCCAGGTAAGCAGATCATTGCGTCTTACTGACTCAAGTAATGCCGTAATTACGGCAACGGCTCCCCTGACTATATTTAACCTAGTCACTTCTCTTCACATCAAAGAAAACAATGGGCAGCTCAGCTCCCTGCAGCAAGAACATCCCGTGAGCTCTCAAATGCATCATTCATGTTTCATAAGAGCAAATTCTCTGCCCTGCTCTCTCTGCAAACCCTGGGGCATGTTCCTTCCTGGGCTGTCCCAGCAGAGCATGCGTTTCCCTGCCTGCCAGCCCTCAAGCCCACGTTGAGATGCCATCCATTGCAGGCAGCCAACCACCACGAATAAAGCAGGCAACCAGAGAAATCCACCAAGGGTCTGGCACCACCTGGCTCCACACACCCTGGCTCCAGCTCTTTCAGGTTGAAGAGCAGAGTTTTTGGAAGGGGGCAGTCTCAAACCTCTGCAGACAAGAAGGCCGTGCCAAGAATTTGTAAGCAGTGAAGCAGCTGGAGCAGCTTCATTCCCCCCACACAGCTTGTCTTAGGGCTGCAGGGATGAGAAGAGGGTTTGCGCTGCGACCTTTGCAGCCTGAAGGCTGTTTCCCCCTGGAGACACTGCTCCCCTATGGCCAAGGCAGGCCATGATTACAGCAAGACAAAGGGAAAAAACCTCACCCCTTTAGCCAAGACCCCAAACACCCCCAACTTTGCAGTTGGAAGCAACCACGTAAATTGGAGTCATCTTCTCAGCGGTCTGCTAATTCCTTACATGGCCTCCGTGGCAGGGAAGCCAGTGGTTATGGGATGCAAGCTTGTGCCAAAGGAAAACAAATTTGATCGGAATGAGAAAACCAATGGAAAGGGCAAGCAGCTGGCTCCAGTTAGGGCCTTATTTTTAGAACACATCTGTCAAAGGATTCAAAGGAGACTGGCAAGCTCCCTTGAGCATAGATGAGCCCAAGTGGAGACACTAGTCTGCATTACTTGGTGATGTGGGATTTGCCATTAGGGAGCTGTCAGCACACACCAAGTGCAGCCTGCCCCTTGCAGATGCTGCAGCCCCACAGAGCCACATCAGATGCCTCTGTGGGACAAGCTCCTCATGGCAGAAGGGTGTTGGGCTGGCAGGGTCTCAGATCCCCAGGAGATAGGGCTGGGCGGGATTACTGGGGTCAGCCAGACCACCAACATGTCCCCAGCCTACAGAGCAAGAACATCTCGGGTGGGGAAAGAAAAGACAAGAATGAGGCAGCTCCAGCAGTTCCCTTCCTTTGATACCGTTTGTTCCACATCTGTGCTTGCCTCATTTTGTTGGGTTTGAGCACTGAGTATCCTGGGACACTTGTGGTGTTTTGCCAGGCTTTGGCACAACAACTCCCCTGTCCTGTGATGCCACCGCTGCAGCATCGCTGCCTGCAGTACTGCTGGCTGAAGTCTTCAGGCCCAGGGTGAAGCAAATACAAGGAAATAAGGGCACCGAGGGCACACTAAGCCCTTCTCCTCTCCTGCTTGAGAGGGGAGCAGGACAACGGCATCACAGAGGAAAATGACTCATTAAGAGGTATCAGAATTTATTTACCTCCAGCTACACAGCAGGTTAAAACAGTGCACAGTAAGGCTGGTATTTAACTTCCCACTCCAGCCAGCCTCTGTGGGGCTCCCGAGGTTAATGCCTCCATTTAAATGGAAATTGACTGCCAGATTATTAGCAACTGTTTGCAAAAAAAAAAAAAAGCCCCCAACAAATTATAAAGACTTTGTCAGCACAGTGCAGCTCCCAGCAAGTGTTCCTGTTAGCACAGCTCAGCCCTGCTTTGGAGGACCCAGGCACACCTGGCTGACAGTCAACAGGGCTGTCTCCAAGATGCCACAAATCCCTGCAAGTGGCAACCCCAGAGGATTTCACCTGGCTTGGAGGAAGAAGCCAATTTGGATATGACAGGAGCTCTGAGCTGGGCAGGCAAGAGGTCAGCCTGGAGAAAGGGCCTGTGAGCAAGCAGGGACAAGCCTAATTGAAAAGGATGACGGAGTTTGGGGTGCCTAGAAGGAAGAAACCAAGTCTTACATTTAAAAAAAGGTTCTTACAGCAAAAGGCAGATAAAAAGCTGTTCATTCTGATGGAGCCATCCACCTAGTGCAGGAGAGGTGAGCTCTGGCTGGCCACAGAGCAGCAGAGCCCCCAGTCGTCCCCAGGCTGCTGCCAGACACCAGCCCAGCCGCAAGGTCTGACCCCAGCCTGCCACCACCACTGGGTCTTGCTTTGCTACACCGAGCAAACAGCATAAAGGCAATATTGACCCCAAACATCTCGTCAAGTTCTTTTCAAGTAAGCCTGGTTAGAAAACGAGAGGAACCACAACCCCACTTAACACTGAGTACCAAAGTAACACAAGAGAAAAATATCTTTTCCTTTGACCTCAAAATAAGTAGTAGAATGAGGAAAAATCAAAACCAACACTAGGATGCAAATAGTTCCAACATCCTATAATTAGTCACTTGTTGTTTAAAAAGACCTGTGAGGTTCCTCAAAGTGTGGTCCCTAATTATTTTTTTCCTCACAATGACAACTCTGCTGGCTGCTTTGGACCTCTGCCATTTCTGCTGCTCACAAGGAGCATCTCTGCCTTTCCGAGCTATGGTGAGCGCTGAAGCCCTGTGTTAAGGCTATTTCTCAGACAACTCAAGCTTTCTTTAACTGGAGCCTAGGCCCGAGGACACTACAGCACGTTGAATTTTTTAGCAGGAAAGCAGAAAGCACTAGAGCAGAACCAATTATCTCCCAGCTATTTCATGTACAAGGAGGAACATCCCATCTAACCACATACACAGCCCCCAGATGTGCAAGCAGCTGGGCGCCTTCCTGACTTGGAGGGGAAATGCACGCCCAGCTCTCCATGCCTCACAGCCCTGCATTCATCTTCCCTGTCACCTTCCCAGCAAGTCACTGGTTTGCGGTACCAGGCCCTTCCCCAGGGAGCTTACAGCCAGACAAGTCTGCAGTGGGTAAGAGGAGAGCATTTAACCAGTTTGCTGACCAGAAACCACACCAGTTCGATGCCTGATTTCCCCAGGCTGGCACAGGAGTCCCTGGAGGTGGCACACTGGCCATGGCCAGCACTCAGCCCCCTGCCCGAGCGCCTCCACCACCACACCCCCAAGCACAGCCACACCACCTCTAGCTTGATGGGAGTAGCAGCAGCAACACGAGGCCCTCCACAACTTGAAATCCTGAAAATGCACCAAAAAAACCTCAGCACTGTTCAATCTCCAGAACAGGCTCCCAGGGACCGTGTGTGTACAAGAGCAGTTTCAGACTGGAATCAACTGTCACCCCCAAAGCCATCGTGCAGCCCCTCTCTTGGCTCTGGCATCGGGTTTCCCCCTTATCTTGCTTTATCAAATTGCTGGGGAGAGGAAACAACTTGGATTTTTGCCAGCAGATGACCAGAATACACAGGTGACAACATGGAAAAGGAATTTGGGTGGAGAAGGAACCTTTAAAGGGAAATGCTTGTAAGTGCTACTGCCTGGAGAAAAGTATAAGAGAATTATATCATTCTAGAAATATTTACAGCCTCACTGCATTGCTGCAGAAAAACCTCATGCTGCCATGTTTAATTTATTTCAGGCTTGAAAGAATAAATCTCATTAAGGGCTAGTGCTTTTCCTCTCACAAGGAGAAAGCATGTGTTCACACTCAAGATAATTACAAACATCCATGGCTTTAAAAATAAACCCATGTGCATCAGCACAAGCTCTGAATCCATCCCTGCAAGTGGCTTCAGTCTGAGCAGCCCTACAAGGACACCGTTAAAGGCAGGAAGAGGAACCCCGACCAAGCACCAAGGGAGAGCAATCCTCTCAACAGGAGAGCTTGCTTCCTGCTCAGTGACAGTGGGCATCACTGCAGAAAAAGCCACCAAAGATGCTGTCCCCCACTTCTGCACCCCCAAGACAGGCGGACCTGCACCCCACAGCCAGCTCCCAGCAGCACTGAACCCACAGAGGGGCTTACAGCCCAGGTACCTCACATCCTAGTGCTCCCACATCCTAGGAACAAAAGCACTGCATTGTTTTCAAGATGCTGCTTACATAAAACTGCAATGCTCGGCTGCTACGGAATGTCAGATCAGGGCTGAGATGATTCAGCTGTCAGTTCTGAGAAGGAAATCAAAAGGTTGCTTGCAACCCTGTTCCTCCCCATCATTCACCCCATTTTCTTCCTGCTTGTCTGCCCTGTCTGCCTTCCTCAATGGCCTCTGCAGGCATTTGCAAAGCATCTTTGTGCTCTACATGAGTATTGGCCAAAAGCATCAATTACCATTCCAGGATTTAAGAATCCTGAAATAAAATCTATCTTGATCTGGAAAAAAAGTGTCAATTTTAAAGGCATCGAAAGAATCAGAAGTTAATGATCAAAAGGAACGTACCTTTCTAAAGAACACAGCCAAGTGATTTTAAACTTCCAGTTTTTAGAACAAAGTTGCACAATTTTAAGACAGTCATTTCAAGATGAAAAATTAAGCATTTCAGAAACTGAATATTGAAAATAACTTTTTTTTTTAAAGAGACAAACTCTGACCAAAACCACATTAAATTTGCTGCAAGTATTTCAGTACCTATATACTGTACACATTTCATAGGAAAAATTTAGCGAGGTTCTCTATGCAGACAAATCACAAGAGAAATACTCAAGGTAAAGATAAATGCAGAATATTTACAGGAAAGTCATCAAGAAACATGAGTTAGTAGCCTCACAGCCAGAGGTTTGGAACTATCTATAACAGGAAAGGTCTGATTTTCATCTCTTGCTCAATCAGCAATAAATCAAGATGTCCCTTCCTCAATGCCTTCCTTAACCAAACATTTAAATATGTCCTTTCCCCACCCAGCCAGTCACAAGCTATCACTGCTGCCCTGTGAGCAGGGTGAGTCAGGATGATTCCTGCATGAACTGCCTGCAGATAGAGGGGAAAACACCTGCCTCTTTGCAAGCACAAAGTTTAACTATAACTTCATCGGAGGCTTTGTTCCACTTCTGCCTTCTGAGCCTTCACATTCCTCATTTCTTTTCCCCGAAGTAAACAGAAGACAAGACGCAAAGGGAGCTGGGCACCAGGTGGCACAGCCCTCTGATCTGCCACCCAAGCATGAGGTGCCTCCCCCAGCTCACCAGGCCCCTTTGATCACAGCTCTCAGCTCCTGCAGAAAGCTGACTTGCCACCGAGGACTGAAAGAGGCAACATGAGAAGAGAACATGGGGCTTGTAACAAGGATTTCCTCTTGAGAAAGCTCTTTGTAGATCCCGTTTGGTCTGATCTGAGGAGCTCCAGTACGTGGAGCCACAAGAGAGAACTTGTCAGCAGGCAGTGACAGGAGGCTGTCAGCATGTGCGTCAGGGTGAATGTGACATCCCCAAAGCTTGTGTGTTGTGCTGTTTTGCCCACACTCGGCTGTTTATTTCACACTCGGGTGACTCTGTAGAAGAGTTCTGCAACCACACAACCAGTAACAGAGAAGCTTTTTCAAGGAACCTTTTGAAGATGGGAAGCTTTATCCACGCATTAGTGTTTGCACCCAACTATCGCTCAAGTTCATTGAGCCTGGGAGGTCTTTATTGAAGTCACTTCATTTTGTGAGCATGTGCAGCTTTGCCAGGAGGATTTTTTTTGACCAAACATTACAGTGGGAAATCAGAGCAATTGCTGTCTCAGACCTGCCTCTCATTTAGGTTACTCACCCACTGACATAGGCACCTCTCTCCTAATTTCTCAAGGACTGCTCTGCCATTTGCGCAGGGAGAGCAGCCCCAGCCACCTGAGGTACGTGTGTTCCTATTTTACATCTGACTGCTAACACTGGCACCAATTTGGTGCTGCTGCTGCAATCCACAGGGCAATATTCTCCTCCACACTCTTCCGCAAATGCTACTTTAAGCCTCGAACACTAAATTAAGCAGCAATTAAATTTCTTCTCCTTTACTGATTGCATCTGTTTCATGACAGTTATCAGTGCTGACTTATGAATAAGTATCCAAACCCACATCAACTTTCGCCAGCAGCTCTTGGGAAGCACCTGATTAGTCTCATAAGCCAGTTGCATAATTCCTGTGCTTATCAGGTGCCATGAATCATTTGACACTCTGGCTCACAAGGAGCAATCTCCTCTTCCCCATAGGATACATTACCCACAAATGGAAATACATGACCTTCACCATTAGGTTAAACTCATTAAAGTAAATAGGACTAAGTTTAATTGACATGAGTAATCTGTCCTTTACCAATGATGTTATTTCATTTCAATATTTCAGTAGTTTCGAAATAGCCTACATTATGTTGGGTGCTATACAGACAGTGGTAGTTCCTTATTAAAAGTGAGGTGCTGTTGTGGGATCTTACAGGAGGAACCAGACCTCCCACTGCAAGCCTCCTCATACTCCACAGATCTGAACAGTTGGAGGTATGAGCAGGGAAGTTGAACTACTTTTAAGGAGTTCTGGCCACTGAAATTCCCTATTTCACTATGCTTTTCCCCCCAGCAGAGAAGAGACTTGCCTCCTCCCAGAAAACACTGTCCCGTAAGCAGGAGCTGGATGAGTTTCTCTAAAACACCCTCACTGCAAACCATGGAGGATGGAAAACAGTAACAGCAACCAGAATGCACCCAGACACATCTGTCTTGTGCTATGCTAGCAAAATGAAGGCTTTATAAATCCTGCCTTCTGGTTTTATTTTTCCTGTGGTTACTTCAGCTTGAGGGAAGCTGAGGAGACAATTTCCTGCCTTGACAAGAGCCTGAGGAACCTCTGCTTGATGAGTCCCACCCCAGCCTGCAGGAACGCTGCACCCTGGCAGCAGGGCAGAGGCCCAGACCTCAAAGCAACGTGGCCCCAAGTGCTGAAATGACCTTGGCTATCAGCCTCACTGACAGTAAACCAGGTCATCCACATAACCTGCTCCTTGCACAGGGCTTGTGAGCGTCATATGGGGCAGAATGGGACGAGACAAGGCTTCCATTTGACAACCTGAAGGAGCCTCATCCCCTGCTCCAAGCACCAAACTGTAACTGAAGGGTTTCCTCACTCCTAAAGCTGCTTACCACAGCTTTAACTGTGCCTCCGCTTGAACACAGGAGAGAAACCACACTCCTTGTACTCTGGCATTGAACAGAAGACTTGTTTTTAATTGCTATTCTCATCCTGATGGATTTGCACACAGAAGCTGCTCCTCTTGAGGCCTACCCCTAGCGTCAGCGCTGTAAGATGCCTCCAGCCCCTCCTGCCTGGCAGCCAGTCCATCTCTGACCAGAAGATCAAAAGAGCAAGTGAAAGCTGTTCTCCTTGTTCTGTACTAAGTGCTCCTCCACCACTTCAGTGCTTACGAGAGGTAATTACAGGCAAGGACTGAGAAGTGATGTGTTCAGGGCTTTGCTTTGTAGCCCTAACAGATCATCAGGACCAAGTAATTGCTAAGGAGCAAAGTCTCCCCATGATGTCTCTCTCCTTCCTGCTTCAAGGAGAGCTACATGTGTTCTGCTGCATTAAAGAAGCTGAATTGGTTTTTCACCCTCCAGACCCCAGGCCTCTTGAATTCACACCTAGCCACCCTGCAGGCTCCAATCCCCTTGTCACTGGTGGGGTCTCAGGGCAGATTTAACAACCTATGGCAACACCACAGAAGAGGTGAGAGCCACCACAGCATTGGATGAAGGACTGCAACAGGGTTCAGCTGCACCATACCATGGTTAAAACAGCCATGCACTCCACACTGGCAGGCTGAGCTTCCCTTTCTCACCAAGCCAAAGGAAGCTTTTACTTCAAGGTCACTCTTGTGCCTCCCTCGATTCCTGCACCCACGCAGAACCCCCAAGAAGTGTCACTATGAACAGCACAGTTGTGCAAAAGCAGCTTGAACCAGCATTGGTGTTTTCCTGTTTTCTCTGGCAGCCTCTAGCTCATAAAACACTGCTGAGAAGTGTGGTTTTGTTTTTCATGCTGTCAGACCAATCTGATGGCCACACAGGGATTTTCAGCTTGGTCCCTCTGAGTTTGCTCCTTTAAGTACATTACAACTCTTAGAATCTTTTCTTGTTGATTGCTTTTGCACATGTGGAAACATTCACACATTTTCCTGTCCTACTTGTCTACCTGTTGATGAATCTGTCTTTCCTGCACAATAGAAAGGCCTTGGAGTTTTTTGACAGAAACATATAAGATCTGAATTTAACCTGTCACCTATGGCAAGTCAAATACCAGCCTGCACCACTGTGTGCTGTAGACACAAGTTTCCCTAACACACTGGTAGTGCAGAAGACTTTAGATTAAGCAGCATTAAGGACATTTTTTCCATGTGTTTGCCTTAGAGGTAAATGCAGACACAACAAACCACTGCTCAAAGGAAAATGAGTGTGTCATGGAAGGGGGCTATCACCAGTGAATAAACTAAAGCATGAACCTTCTCATGAGCTGTGGTCCAAGACCCTGTATATCCAATTCCCAACAAGTCCATCCCATTGGTCCTACATTTCACTGAATACATCACTAGGCCCTTCCTGGTAAAGTCCTACAGCTGGTGTGGCTCAATGCCCTGTGTCTGCTGTATGCACGGCCGACAAGTTGAAGGTGTCAAACCAAGGCTGCCTATATACAGTGGCTGTGAATAAATCTGCTTTTATTGCCTCGTGGTAACATCCCAGACATTAATACAACAAGAACAGGAAAAGCACACATCACTCCCAGGTCAACTCACAGAAACTTCCACGAGCACCTTGCGATGACCACTTAGACCACTCTTTTGCCCCCTGAATTTTGTGCAGTGTGACAAGGCATTTGCGAGGTTTGGTGCAAGCCTTGAAAGTGACAGCAGTGACTAAACTATCTGCATTCCTCCAGGTGCAGAACAAGCTTGATGCATCCATCATCTGTACCACTGATCTCAGCTATGAAAAGTGCTCGCACGCAGCTATTTCCTCATTGCAGCAGCTAGAGGCTCTGCTGCTTTGGCAAAGGAAGGATCTCCACAAGCATGAATTTAAATATAAATGGAAAGCATAAGCAATTCCACGCCATGGAAAGACTCAGTGTGCTCAAACAGATGGATTTTACAGCCTGAATTATTGCACTTCATTGTCTTGCATGGGCAAAGTCCAAGCTTTATTATGATACGAAAAACAACCAGAGCTTCCTGATGGGCTGGTTTCTTACAAGAAAACAGCTAGTGGGCAACCTCAACGTGGGGCACTCTGTTGAACACAGAGGACAGTGCTCTAAACTCAGCCTGGGGTTCAGGCTAGTCAAAAACTTCTATTTTGCTCATCCTGTCTGCCCTCGTTCTTCAGGGCAGCGTGCCTCAGCTTTTTGCTCCTAGCAGCTGCCTTGCACAGGAGCAGCAAGGTGAAGCCTGAAGCAGTTCAGTTTGGTTTTCTGCACTGGAGCCATCGCCTAGGTTAGCTGATCCCCCTAGATGTTCCCAAGAAACAGAGAAACCCTTGTCAGGTCAAGGGTGATGCAGGGAAAGGCTGTCCAGACCAGCAGGAGGGACTCACAAAGTTCCCCTAGTATCTAACAGATCCACTTCTGCTGCACTTCCAATTTTTTTTTAAAAAAAAAAAAAACACACACACACACAGAGAAGGGCTGACAACACCGTAGAAGCAGCTCTCTACACAGAAGCAATGTTCCTCCTCCAAAGCAAAGTCAGCTCTGGTAAACACTCAGCAATGTTGTCTTCTGTCCCATCAACATTGGGATGAAAAACAGGGTTTGGGTCTGTAGGCCAGTGCATGTGTTCAGGGTCTGTTCACATTTAACATCAAGCACCACCAGGAATTTATGATGAGAACAAGGCACAGGAGTACAGCAGCGTCTCTGAGAAGCCTCCTGAACTCAGGGCTGCCACAGCCACATGGTTCCCGTGCATATGTGCAAGACACGGGCTGTTCGTACACCCACTTCACAGCCAAATACCTCAGCTGTGACTGCTTAACTAGCTCAAAATAAAGCACAACACACAAACCACTTCAAGTCACACAGGCAAAGCGTTTGCCAAGCTGTGACTCTGGTGCAGAAATACCTGCATGCCCTGTCCAACCTGATCCTTAGCACGGGATCATTGATGCCTGCAGCACGGAGAAAGCATTTATTTATACAGGGAAAAGGAACTTGGAGCTCACACACCTCCCTGATGCCTGAACAAGACAGGGCAGCAAGCAGGTAACACAAACACAGGTATCCTAATGCACTGACAAGAATCAACTGCTTTAGATACCCCTGCACAGCCCTGCTTTCGCCTCTGGTTGTACAAGATACAAGATCAGCAGAGCAGCAGCGACAGGTTTAGGTAGGGCTGGGAATCGATGGCGTGCTGCTTTGTTTGCTGCCACGTAACACCTTCAGTACAAGCTGTGAGGACTACACACAGACCCCAGCTGCTTTTTTCCCCATCAAGGAACAGCAAAGCATTGTCAGCCAGGGCAGAGACAGCCTGTGAGCAGCTTTCCCACCCTCTGGTCCCCTTCATCCCTGCTCCGAGGGGGATGAAACCATCTCCAGGGCACAGCCAAGCACTAGTCTGGGAGCTGCTGCCTGCTCCTTCCTCTCTCTCAATGCCACCAGCCTGTCTGGCATGGAGCAGGCTTCCTCCAGCAGAAGTGCTCCCCATCCACAGACCGAGGG
The DNA here is from genome assembly GCA_011075105.1 of Heteronetta atricapilla. NCBI lineage: Eukaryota > Metazoa > Chordata > Aves > Anseriformes > Anatidae > Heteronetta > Heteronetta atricapilla. Next base: position 5,501,865 of record CM021754.1, on the reverse strand, counting down.
ACATAAATATTGCTGTTCCACGGCTGAGCAGCAGAGCCACTCCTTGGGACAGTGCCAGCACTCCACAAACTCCTTTTATTTATAGCTCCTGTGACAATTTGTCTTCCTAAAGCTGCCACTGTATTATATCTATTATTTAATGTTTTGTCTCAACGATACTCTGTAATTTATACCAGCCCCTAATAACACATTAGAATCTTGTGCTGTGTTATTTTCTTTGCCATTGTGTTTTTCAAGAGCGTAAGTAGATTTAGGCACGGATTTAGAGCATCCCTGGTACATCCAGGCCTGGGGTAGTAACTTTCCTGAAAGCTAAAACCACTGGAGCTCTGCTGGGGAAGAATTGCCAGGAGATCCCTGCCCTGCCGTGGCTAGAGGAGCTGAAGCAGATGGATTTCCACCCACTAAAATGGAAGTCAAAGGGAAGGAAACAGGTCGAGGCTGGCCCTCTGGGGCAGAGATGTCAGCCTCAGTAGCAATAGGATCTTTTGGTGTCCTTACACATGAAGTATTCCTATATTTTTTTAATTTATTATTATTTTTTAGGAAGAGGTACAAATATTGACTTCAGAACTTAGAAACAAGTAGTCTTGAAGAATTTAAAACATGAAGTTATTGTTTTTTCAAATGGCAGCTTTTTCATAGAATGAAGCCTCTCAGGAATGTTTGTTCCCATTAAAATCAAAAAAAAATGCTGATGCATTTCTACAACCTGGGGCCTTGAAAGCCTTCCAAACATGGATCAAAAAGACAATGTATTTCACAAGTCCTTGGGGAAAGAAGACCAAAGCCAGAGCAAAGGGGCCTATCTTAGCAGCAGGGCCACGCTACATTAGGGAGAACTCCTAAGGATCCCCACCTACCACAACACAAAGCCCTAGGGTGCATCTCAGGTACCCTAAACATACCTGACCAAGCCCCACAGAGACACAACAACACAAGAGCTCTGCAATTGTACAACATTCCTACAGATTCAACATGCAGGAGAGATATTCCCACATTTTAGAGCAGGGCTGTACACCACCTCATACACCCAAACAGCACAGATACTGAGGAACGCTACATGGCTGACAACACAGACATAAGAAAAATAAAACTATAAGAAAACCACTTGAATCCTACCTTTAGTAGATCTCCTTCTCTCGCAGTGACCACATGAAGACCCAACAACCATCCTCCACCCAAGCAAAGTGGGGCAGCATCACAAGCCCCCTTGGGACTGGTTCCTTATAAAGGTCCCAGGGAGGCTGCAGCCACTCTCCCACCTTGCACTTCCCACCACCCTTCATTTTTTTCTTGCATGGTTAAAGTGCTTGGCATAATAGGGTCTTAAATGTTAGCAGCTGTACCTATTATCTGTTTAAATCCTAAATAATTATTACAATTAATGTTGCCTTGCCTACCCTGTCTTAAGAAGTGTTTGTTAGGGAAGGAAATGTTATATGTTAATTAACTTGCTATCAAATTTCAGTATTTAATTACAAATTCTGAATCTGTTGTTATTTCCCCATGTAAGCAGGTAATGAGCCAGGGTCAATTAAGTGTGTGTTAACCTGCAGCCTAGTCTGCTGGCACGATGAGGGTGAAGATGTTTATTATAGCAAAAGCAAACCAAAAGCAAACTGCCATCAGCCCATTTTTGACCAATATCACCCTAAAATTCCTTCCCCTAATCCAGCACTGCCTGCAGAGTACAGGATCAAGCACATCGTATTTGTATTAATTAAACCAATGAGCAATGGGAGACTCCTGTGTGCCCGGGTGTGTTGCAGGAGCCAGCGCAGCTGCTGCGGGCACCTGGGCTGGGACTGGAAGCAGGAGCAGCCAGCTGGGGCTCAGTGGGGATTTGCAGCACTCTGTCCCGTTACAAAGACCCTGCTTGGCTTCAGCTTGATGACAGAACCCATTCTCTACCAGGGATGTGGAAAAGCTTAGGATATGTTTGTTAGTGAGCCTCGGGGCCCTTCTGTGGGTTTGGTTGAAAAGGGATCTGGAAAATAATACTGTCAAATACAATATGGGAGGCAGGGACCTGTCCCCAATCTCCCATTCTTCTCTTCAGGCCCTCAGTGGTCACCCAAGTGGAAACATTACCAAAACGTGGGGTCACAAACGGGCTGGGGCTTGTGCAGTTCTGCTGTTGAGGGCTCTGATTGTATTATTAGAAATACGTCCTGCTAGAGCCACGAGGGTGACATATAGGCAAACCTGGAGCTAGAGCAACAAGACAGAGAAAGAAATGGGAGCAGGTGGCTTGTGGTTCTTTGTTTATTTATTTATTTTCCTTTTTAATAACATTCGCATGCCCCAGTTTTCTCCTGGAATTCTGATTAAAAAAAAAAAAAAAAAAAAAAAAAAGATATCATTATTTGCTCCGAGCTTTCATAGGAAAGCAAAATGCATTTCTCAGGCAGGTTATCCATCTCCCCCTGGAGCTGCCTGCCCATCTCGGAGCAGGGTAAGAAATGAGCTTTCACTGCAGCAGCCCAGAATTAATGCGCAGGGTCACCCAGCCACCTCCACTGTAACACAGCCACAAACAGATGTGTCGAGGCACACGTCCGGATGGTTCCCTGCAGCATCACCCTCTTCCCACCTGGCCTGGCCTGCAGAGGGGAGCAGTTGCTGCTGTGGTTTCCAGCACCAAAGCTTGGTGCTGCTCCTGTCCCATGTCGATGTCGGTCTCCCCTTGGAGCTGCAGTGCGGAGCAGCTCAGGCACCAGCCGGGCCAGCAGCTCCCAGTGGGATTTTAAGAAAGTGACAGTTTCTTAAGAAATCTGTTCTCTGAGCTTGGTTTAAACTGCAAAGACAAGCTAGCAGGTGCTGTGCTTGGCAGAAGCACGCAAAAACACACAGTTTAACCCTCAAAGATGTCTCTTTTCTCAAAGGCAACAGCACCGCTCACTCACTTGTGGTAGGGCACCCTGATTTTTGGGGGTGCTCTCATCCACATGATCACACAGGCAAGTGTGTGAGCACTCTCATTTTTGTCCATTTCCCTTCATGCAGGCACATGCACCCTCACCCTCAGCCCAACACAGTTCTGTCTCAAATTTTTTGTCTCTGCAACCAGGGCTACCCCTGCCTGCTCTCCTAGGGCAGAGGGCTGCACTTTCAGCACAGGGAGCCACTGGTGATGAATATTAATTGCTTTAACATCTTGTTGTGATAAGGCCAAGCCCATTTCACTGCTTTGGCTCGTTGCTAGGGAACTGAGAAAGGCAAGTCATGGGTTTCGGTGCTCTGGGGCCGCCTGGGCTGCAGAGCAGCAGCAAGCTGCAGAGCAGGATTCGCCTGATAATTATTTAGAGTCTAATAAAAGGAAAGGCGAGAAAACAATGCTTTGTGTCTCTTCTCCCAGCTCAGCTTTCAGACTACACAGGGTCATTAATCCCCAGAGCCAGGCAGCTCCTCGGCCGCACGATGCCTGCCTCACCCTGCCGCAGGACGAGGACGCCCCTGCTTGCTCAGCAGCGCGGCGCCGAGCTGCTCCTCGCACAACACCGTGGCGAGTGGCTATATTTAAATTTAATCGTCCGGAAATTGCAGGCATAATGCTCTCTCATTTCACTTCTAATTTTAGATGTAAACACAGCAGCGAGTCGATCTCATCGCGGCACCTCCACCTGCCAGCAGCGCTGCCGGGGGAGCTGCTGCCCCAAGCAGGGGCCGTGCTGGATGCTCTGAGCCCTCCGTGCAGCACGGCCAGGCTGGATCCTGCTGGAGATCTCCAAAGGGATGCTGCCGAGCCTGGCTCGCTGCTTTTTCTCCCCCGCTGAAGATGGCACTTGGTCCACCTTGGCCCTACAGCGTTAAGGTTGTTGTCCATGCAGCAGGGATGACCTGCGCAAAGGTGTTTACGTAAAGCCAAGGATGCTGAAGGGTAAACTGTCTGCGTCCCCACCTGTGGGTGTGCCATAAATACCAGCCAGACATCAGCCAGACAGAGCAGAGCAATGCAGGGTGACTGCAAATATCCCCTGCGGCCTCACCGGCTGGAGAGCTTCCTCTGCTGCCCTTCCCTTGGAGGTTAGCCATCGATCCCTGCCTTGACTGGAGGGGGGGGAGAGCGTTTGCCTTCGGGATGCCTGCTGCCACTGGCTGTGCAAGGGAGCAGGAAAGGGGCTGCCCTTGGGGACAGATGGCAGCAGGGAGTGACAAGCACTTCCATACTCCATCTCATGTCCCCGGAGCCTCAAAGCAGAAGATGCATCCCCATGCTGATGAGGCTGGGGGTGGATGTTGCATCATTGCACCCTGCACCCAGGGGCTCCTGGCCACCAGAGGCATGGGGAGGTTGAGCCTCAGGAGAGCTTGCAGTTCTCAGCCCTGGAAAATCCAGGGTACATCTGGGTCCTACACTAGGCTCCCACATCAAATCCACCCCCAGGCTTCAGCAGCACCCCAGCACCATCTGCTGAGGCTGTGGTCCACACCACAGCTTTAAAGGAAGACAAATGGGCAAGGACAGGGTTCTTTCCTTCCCTCCCTCATCATGGTAGAGGGCATAGGAATGAGAGCATGAATTCTTGCTAACAGCTGGTTTAATGTTGTGTAAACAGGTGCATCTGGTTGAGCATCACTTCCCTGGATCCCCCACACGGCCAGCACCACAAATAACAGCGTTTTGTCAGCGAGACGGCTGGCTGCTGCCAGCAGGAGACTCAGAAATGCCAATTGTAATTACTGCATTTATTCTGAAATACGGTCCCGACCTCATTCCCAATAAGATGCATCATGCCACTAAGCATGTGAGCCTCGCCCGAGCCAAGTGCAAATGTGCTTGGCTTTGAGAAACACGCAGTAACCTACACCTTCATCTGCGAGCCATCACTCACACTCGCCATCCCCGTGCAGAGCGTGCGCGTGCTGCAGATGCTGAATCAAGACTGGGAGGGGGGGCAGAAGTCTCACTACTGCCCAAACAGCACCTGAAGAAATAGGCTATTTCCAAAGTATTGATTGTCTCTCTCCTGCTTCTATTAGTTCAGACACGGAAAGAGCCTCAGCAGAAAATCACAGCCCTAGCAGGAGTTCCAGCTGGCTGAAGAAAATGAAGTGCCGGCTCACTCCCAGGAATAAGTAAACCTGGAGTTTGTCAGGACTGGGTAGATGCATCTGTGCACCTCTGGCTTGTGGTTTTCACCTCTGCAGGCACAAGCAGGCCTGACATGAATGTCACGTCCATCAGTAAATGTCACCCAGCTAGACGAGCCCAGAAATCTAAGCAAAGCTGGCACAAACTGCGCCAAAGAGAGATCATTTGGGAGTCACTCGCTCCTTGTTCTGAGGCTCAGGATGGAGTCGCAGGGCACAGAGCCTCAGGTCACATCACCCTGTGTCAGGGCAGCCACCGTGCTGCTGTAAGGCAGCGTGCTGGGGGGCTGCAGAGCAGGTGGGGTTGACCCTGCTCCTGGTGGCTTCGATGATGGCCATCGTGGGAGCATTGCTGTGTCTCCTCAGGGTGGACCCATTCATTTGGAACCTGCTTTAGGTGGTGCGTCCAGGCTTAGGGAAGCCAGCAGACAAAATAAGTCACACGTCGTACGAAAGCAGTAGTGACAGAACAGCTCTCGGTGCTCTTTGCCTCAGACCCATCACACGCTGACGGTGCCAGCTCAATGAGTTGCAAGAGACAAGTGGCAAGGCACACCAAGGAGCTGCTGCCACCAGCACCAACTGGAGGATCTGCACACAACAGTCTGGAGAGGAAAGCTTGAACTTCCACAGATTTGCCTTTTTTTTTTTTTAATTTTAGAATGTGCCTTCTTTTTCTTTAGCGAGAAGAGAGGAAAGAAATGGTGGAAGGAAATTAAATTAAGTAAAATTTCCCAAGTCAGGACTGTTTTGGCCACAACAAACAGCTCCCAGACTCTGCCCCACCTTCTCCCTAACCCGTTCTGTAAGGTAACTCTAACTCTAACGGGATCAACTGAGAACCTGTCGGAAAAATCAAACCATTTGCACAGTGAATATAGGAAATTAATTAAGGGAAAGCTCATGGACTACTGTAGGTTTAAGTTTGTGGATTGGTAAAATGCAAAAATTCATCCAGGGACATTGACATAACCATGCAAGAACTAATTATGTTGATGAAAGCCAATGTGATGAACTAGTGCAAGCAGAGTTAGAATTTATTTGTCTGCTGCATTTTGCAAACATTAGCTGATGAATTATTCAGGAGGCAGAGGGATCGCTTCCGATTTGGCAATAGAATCGCTCTGGCAACATTCACGAGATGGGAAAGAGAGGTCAAACAGCTTGCCCAATCCCACAAAATAAAGCAACAGTAAGACATGGGGCTAGAGCTGATATCTGTGCTAAAGAAGATGCAATGTGGTGAGATGGGATGGCTGAGCGATGAGCATGTGAGTCTGACAAGCCCTTACCTCTTAGGGGGTTAACAGATACCAGAGGTACGAGGCTGGGGACGGAGAGCAGCAGCTGATGCATCTCCTGCAGGCTGCCAGCAGCAGCACAGCAGGAAATTCTTCCCCAAAGAGGCTGCAACTTAAACGGTGTTTTAAGCATTCACATTCGGCATTGCTATAACATGGTCAATACTGAACTGGTTTTATAAGAAAGTTTCCTATTTCTCACAGAAAGTTTAAATGCATGGAAAGGCGGATGAGTCATTCGTATCAATAAATAATGTCTTTGACAAGGAGATTCAGATCAAAGACAGTTAGAGACGGCAACAACACCAAGCAATTAAAACACACCTGAGATTGTGAGCATTGTGCTCACAACTAGAAAGTAGTGGAGAGAATCAGGCAAACTATAATCGGTAAATACTCGTTGCAGAGTCCAATTAGCATCGTAGTGTCCAATTACATGCTCATTGAAGCTAACATGGGTGACAGTATATTTTTTTTCCCCAAAAAACAATCCGTTCTGACATTAACAGGATCCCGGGCTCCAGTGAGGAAGCAAAGCCACCGGAGAGCATCAGGTCCATGGCACCAACTGCAGGAACGTGGGCCTGAGAGAGGGAACCCTGCTCGTGCATCCCCGTCTCCTCAGCACAATACCCTGCAAAACATTGGCAGGCAGTCTGCAGGGCAGGCTCGGCAGATAAATCTGCTCTCCTGGATCCTGCACTCCATTGCTCTGAGCTGGGGGCAGCTGGACAGAAATGTAATTTTAATGTATATACTAATTTCTAGGCACGGCCCAAGGAGTTCACTTTGAAAATGTCTCTGAGGACAGAAAGGAGATAGAAACGGGTTTTCTCCTGATGGTTGCTCAGCTAAAACTAGCAACCTGCTGTGCTGCAGGAGCCAGCTCTGTCACCTCTGTGCCCGCGTGGTGACCGAGCTGCCCACGAGCACCTCCTCGCAGCCCCCACGCAGAGCTGCCCGCAGCTCCTTCCTCTGCCTGGGGAAGGGTCAGAGGCATGCACATTTCACTCCCATGGGAGCTGTAAATACAAACACTCTTCTAATACCTGAGTACCCTGTCATTAGTCATTATCATTACGAGCAATTTAAAGCAATATTTACCCTATTGACAGAAGTTATTTTGCACCTGCTTGCCGAGAATTGGTTTTACGGGGATCCTTGTTCTTTGGCAATGAGTAGATTGATTATAGTTATTACTTTAATAGTTATAAAGAAGAATTTTATAACAAACAGTGTGTCTGAGACCCATGCTGACTTGCCTTGTGCTTTCACACACAGTCATTAGAAGCATTTAGCCCCCAGAGCTGTGTTACAGAAAGCACCGCGTTCTCTAAATTGCCGGAGTCTACCTGTGGCCTCCATCCACCACACACTGCCACTTACCCTGCGGCAGGGAAGAGAACCGGGCAGGAAAGAGATGCCAGTCCATTTGCTCAGGTAATAGCAGAAGACGGCTGGAGGATCTCTTGCGCTCAGCATCATGGAAGTGATTTCATGATGCACATCATTTGCACACCAGGCAGCTTTCATTTATCGCTTTGGAACAGCTTGTTTAACAGGAGCACTGCACACGACATTTCCAGAATCCCAGGGCTCAGCCACCCTTATGCTCTTGGTGTGGCTGCAACTTTTCAATTAACTTCTGCATCCTGGTGGACTTCATCCTATGCCCCTGGAGCGACAAGAGACGCTGCCCAAGTATGCTGGAGGGCACCAAAGCCTGATTCCCTGCCTCGCCGCAGCCTCCATACCAGTAAATGCAAATCTTTTGGATTCCTCTGTTCATCAGCAGCGAAGTCAAAAAACTAACTCAAAATACGTTCAATCTGGAAATAAGAGTTTCATTTATCAGAGCTTTTTTTCTAAATACAACCAAAATTAACTTTGAAATGAAACACCATATCAAAATTTTAAACGTAGTGATTCATTTTGTAAAAGATGAAACAAAGTGCTTTTATTTTATGCTTTATTACGAACAAAAATAGATGAAATTCACATGCATTTTGAAAATGTTTCAACAAATTCAAATTCCAGTCTTCAGTCAAGGAGAGATTTGACTACACTTTTCCACCGGTTCACATCTTGGTCTCTTTGTGCCTCAATTCTGCATTGGTAAAACATGGATAATTTTCCTGTCTCTATCTTGTCTACATGGGTTACAGCTTTCAGAGCTGGGGCTGTCTCTGCTTTTTGCCCAGGAAGGATGGGGATGCCTCTCTCTGAGCTCAAGACTGCTAAGCGTAATGGTAATATGTCAATCAAACAATAAATAACATGTACTTGGCGTTGATTTCAAGCGCACCTGGCTTATAAGTGTATAGGTCGGTAGGACTGATGTATTCCTTTTTTTTTCTGATTTAGTGGGGAATTTTCTGAAATTCTATCATTGCAACCCAAGTGTGAACTCCTGCCCACTTGTCTGCAGCAGGGTTTGTCTTGGCATGCTATTAACAAAAACGGTCTTCCAGGCTTTTTAATTGACTCTTGGTGCTCCTTCCCTGCAGTCATTGTTCTCCAGACCTGCCTGCAATTTTGGTCTGAAAAATAATGGAATTGCACGCAGCTGAAATTAGGAAAGAAAATATCTACCCATTTGGGGCTCTATGTATTTTTCACACCTGAAAATACTTGGCAAATGGCAGTAAGCAAATGCAAAGGACACAGAAGCTAGGAGGGAGCCCGTGTAATTGAGGAGCAGTATAATGGGAAGAGGCTGAATAATAACATCCATTAATAACAAGACTTGTAATTAGAGGTCACTCGGAGAAAGGCTCGCTGTGTTCCGCCGACCGGCTTCAAGGCATGCAGAAAAACAGCCCTGGAGGTTTACCACAGGGTAATGTGAGCCGTGAACACCTTGTTTACCCAAAACACCGTGGCCAAGTTCACAGCGCCTGCTGCCACACCACCATTCATTACGGGAGTCTTCAGATACGGCACCGAGGGATCTGTCCAGCAGCGAGGGGATACAGGGGTCTCTGCAGCACCCCGATTTGCCTACAGGGATGAGAATAGACCTGCTGAGCCCCTGTGGAGCAGGCTCTGTCCATGGCTGGAGCATTGCCCCAGTGCTCCTCCTCGCCCCGTCTGCTGCGATGCTTCAGGTGCTGCTCCTCCCCGGGCAGCTGTGCCCAGCTGCTGAAGGGGAAGGAGAGGGCCTTGGCAGCTCTGTGACACTACTAGAAAAGAGAAATCTTTCATCCTAAATAATCATCCCTTGCCTTTTTGGCTAGAGAGAACAGAATCGCAGATCACAATATGGTTGAGGCTGGAAGAGTGCTATTCATGTGCAGATGCAGAGGTCACTCGTATCCCAAATGAGACATTAAAGCTTTCTGAACAGCAACCCAATGCACAGCTAAACCTCTTAAGAGGAGCTAGCTGACACAATCCATCCTCTTCCAGAGGCCCGAGAAGAATACGCGTCAGTATTCTTTTCTGCAAATCAGTAACACTTCAATAAAGGGATTATCAGAAAAACAATATCATATTTTCTAGAAAGCTCATTATAAAGCACAAACAGCTTGGTAATGTATTTAAATTGTTCATTTCTGAGCATTGCCTTGGGATTGTAATAGATTTTTATTTTTTATTTTTCCCAGAACAGAATCAGATTAGGATGATTAGTTGTTATTCCCACAATAGCCAAGCAGCAGGGCAAGGGAATCACTGCAGCTTTGCCAGTCCCTGAGCTCAGACTGGGGCTTGGGGAAAGGAATCATTTCTTTCCTTTCTATAGTATCCTACTGGGGAACTGGTTGGAAATAGAGGTCATCAGCAATCCTCCTTACCTGCCCATCAGGCAAAGGGACTGCTCTACCCAAGGCAGTGTCCCCCAAGGTTCCCTGCAGAGAATAGAGGTGAGCAGGGGACAAGGGGAGCCAGAGAATTCAGTGTCTATGTGTGTCTGTGGAAATTAAGCCCTTCACACCCTTCCTGAGGGCTTTGCTGCATGGATCCCCTTCTCATCACTAATAAAAGAACTGGTCGGCCTTTCCCGCTGAGCTCAGAAAAGGAAGATGATATTTTAGTGATTGCTTTTTCAAGGTTTTTTTTTTTTTTTTTTTTTTTTTTTTTTTTTTTTTTTTCGGAGCCATTACAAAACATACAACCAGCACAGCCAGATCTTATTGTAGGGTGAACTCACCACCCTGAAATCAAATTCTTATGGAAATGAAATGGCTGACCCAAAATCTCCTGAGCACTGGATGAGCTTGCATGATAAACAACTTGTAATGGCTCTGCTGGCACCACTGCCTCTGCTAAATGTCATTGCTTCTCTAAATACCTTCCGGGAGATGTCTGCTTTATCTGTATGCTGTATTTTCCCCTTTTCATTATCAGTGTCTGCAAAGTTGCCATCCTGGAAGCCATTGTCCAGGGACTACAGAGAGCTCCAGACTCATTTCCTTCTCTGATCACATCAGCTATTCCTCAATATCCACATGGAATTTTAGCTTGGGACAGTTTTAAAGCGAGTTGCCTGTCATGATGGAGGCTGGACACATCCTCATGGTGATGTATCTGCTGGTCCCTGCTGCCCAGCCACCTGCCAGCCCTTGTGGGGCAATACAAGTCACCAGCACCCTTGCCCTGCTTCCCTTTGGGGACCACTTCTCACTTTCTTTGAGTCAGCAGATTGTTTGCACTACCCTCATGCTTTTATTACACAAGCCTGTATTTGGGCTGCCGAAAATAATTTGCATCAGGTTAGAAAAAAAAAAAAAAGTAATGCCAGACTAGTGTTAACCCCACGAGCAGCACCGAGTGGATAACCCAGCCCAGCGGTCGATTCCCCATCACACAGCAAACCCTGCTTTGTTCTCTCTGAATGTCACTGAAGTCTGCAAAATAGGTCTAAATACAATTAGGAGGCACTGAAAGTGAAATGATTGGGGCATTTGCATCCAGCTGTTAGCCTGAAGCACGGACTGCTGTGCGCCGAGCTCAAGGGTTCAAGTGTTGGCCAAAATAGCAGTAACACAGAGCTTCACCGGGTTTCGCTTTGTTTTTGATGGCTTTCCACGGCTTGAAATTGTAGCTCATTACATTAATTGTGCTTTCGTGGATTCTTTGATGGGGTGCATGGGTGGTGGGAAACGACTTATGGAATAAAAAGCGGCGTTGGAGCACATCATATTTCAGCTTGTACTCCCCATGGAAAAACGTATGCATTTCCTGAGAGTTTCTGTTGTTTAATTACGCGGGATCCATCTCCTGGATGTAGCAGAAAACTGGCTGCCTGGAGTGGGAAAAAAAGTGAGAAGTTAGAAATTCCTGCACACCTGAAAAGGCAGGATCCCGAGGGGATTTGGGGATGCCCAGGAAGCTGCTACTGCTGGGGTCCACGGGCTTCCCGCACACCCCCTCCTTACAGCAGCCCCCCAGCACCAACACAGGTACCCCCAGCAGCCCTCAGACCCCACACCAGCACCAAACCCAGCTCCCTCTGCCTCCGTGGGGCTGTCCCCATGCAGGGCAGGCTGCTGGCAGCCCCCGACCCACCCCACGCCTTCCCTCAGCACCAGGTACTGCAGCTGAAAATCCCTCGCCGCGACGCCTCTGTTGTCACTTTGATGTTGCACGTTTACATCGTGTCCTTGTCACAGATAATACAGTTTATTCTGTTGCTTTCTTTGTCACCCGTCTCCCTCTCTGTCTTCCCCCCCGCCCCCCCTGCAGTTTTCTCTCTGCTCTCCATTGTGTGGATACAATAGCCCCTCTCTGTTCTCCACAGACTGCATTGTGCTGTAATTGCTCTCCTATCTCTAAGGAAGGGAAAATTCGCTCTGATTTGATCACCTTATTTTTCTCTGTATAAATGATAAATTCCTCCATTAATCCGTCTGTTTTCAGTGGCGTATCTGGGTATAGCATGCATAAAACTCCTTACATAACAGCATGTCAAATTACAAATTTCCCTGTAACCCATTCTCTTCAATACTTTCACTGTTAACACACTGACTTCCCTTATCTCCTTCAACTAATTCTGGTGCTGAGCCTTCGAGGCTTCTTCCAGAGCAGCTTCCCCAGCTGGAAACAGGAGCAGAAGATGCAGTGGCTGAGCAGGACATCCCCTCCTAGGCTCCTTGGGGAAAACTTGACATGAATTCAGGTCAGAGTGGAGGGGGAATTTTCCAAAATACTTTCTGGGAACGCAAATTCTCAGCAGGGGAAGACCCGAGTGCCCGCAGCACCTGCCAGGTTTGGGGCTGCACTCCCTTAGGCAGGGTGTGCACACGCCGAGGAGCAGCTCCCAGCATCTCATCCCACTCCCTTGCTTTGTGGAGGATTATTCAACGTTTCCCCAGCTACAACCAGTCACAGCAATTTCCGTAATAACAATATTTTTGCAGCAGAAATTGTATTACAATGGAATCGCTGTTGTTAGAGCTGTTATTATCCCACGATCACTGCCGTGATAAAGCTGCGCTCATTACACCCGCAGTAAACTCAGGCTGGGGAGAGTTTAGCATAAGAAGCCGAGACTAAATCTGCCCTTTGGGGACTGGGAATCCAGGTTCTTTCATACCACTTCTTCTTTCTGTTAGCAAGTGGAAAGGAACCACCCTTGGGGATTGTTACCTCTTCGCTGGTGCCAAAACCTCACGGAGCTTCATGCAGCCAAGTGGAAGAAATGTGATGATACCACGTAGCTGAGCATCCTGCCTCTGTAGGACAGGTCTCGGGAAAGGGCAAAGACAGGGTAAGACAGCCCAGAGCCCAGCATCTCACCTCCTTTACTGCCTGCCTCCCAGGTGATACCTTTGTGTTGGCCAGCTGAAGGGATACTTGATCAAGCAGAAGACGATTACACCTTAATCCCTTCTCTTTCCACTAATTCGCCTCGCTACATTTCGTCCCCACAGAAGCAGACCTTGAGGAGGACAAGGATGGTTCAGACACCAGAAAAGCCCTTGCCAAGGGACATTTGGGGACCTTGAGCACCCACAGGCATTGCAGCCCCCCCTGCTCCAGCACCCCCTGCCCACACAGCTACCAGGGCAGTGCAATTTCAGCATTACAGATAAAACACTCTCCAATTTTACAAGCAGAGAAAGTATTTTATCAGCACGTACTCTTTTTTTACTAGCCCAGCATAAAAACTATCAAACTGAATAAATAAACCTGGGGAATTATCTCCTCTCTCAGCCAGGACCCTCACTGGGCCCTGAATGAATTCATTTAAAATGGGTTATAAATTTCTGATAAAGGATATTTCAGCTCCAAATTGAGTATTTAATGGTGCTTTCACTGCAGAGCTCCCCGCCTGCAGGGCAAGGCCCAGTTCTCAGCGGGCTGATTCCACCAGAGGGGCCTGGGAAGCGCCCCCTGTCGCACCCCACATCACAGCGAGGCGCTGGGCAGCCTCTCCTGCTCCTCACCCGCACGCTGCTGGGGCTGTCGGATGATTGAAGTGTGAGGTGCCTGGGAGCTGGACTAAAATCATGTTTGCAAACTGCTGGGGAGGGCTGGGAGATGCTGAACCGTGCTGCCCTGGGGAGCACAGCGCTGGTAGAGCGTGGTGCTGGAGCAGCGTCCAGGCTGCCTCTGGCCTGGGACCTCCGCAGGCAGATTGCACATCCCGTGCTGCTCCTGTGCTGGGCATAAATTCAGTTCCCAGCTTCCCTTTCCGACTTTATTTAAATGCCAGTGCAGAACTGGAGGAGAGGGCAGAGAGAGGGAGAGGGACACAGAGTGAAAGCAAGCCTCTGCCTAACAAACGAGAGCACAAGGGAACCAAATAAATAGCAGCACACTCTGGCAGCGGGGGAGCTGGGGAAGCTTTCAAAGCAAGACCAGCATCCAGCGATGCAGGCAGCACAGCTGATCGATGGGATCCTGCCTCTCCAGCTCCCGATCTATGCACTTGTTTCTTTTATGCAAGAGCTCTATTAAACGCTACAGAGAAGTAAAATTGGAACATGGTCTGAGGCTACACACGGGGAATTAACTGCCTGCGCCTGAATTCCCAATTCATTTAACAGGAAGACAGTCAGAGAGGGAGAAACAACAAACCCTGGGCTGCTTGGAAGGATGGAGCCCTGAGCTGTGGGCCATATTTTCAACCTGCTGCTCTCTGCTGCAGCCCTGACCACCGGGATGCAAAAGACCTCTGAAGTTTGTTCCTTCAGTCCCTGCCACTGCTCAGCAGGATGCAAACAACCACCAAGTCCGACATGGCACTGGGGGAAAGGAAAATTGTTCTGACAATATTGCAGTAGTGCGGGTTCGGAGTGGCTGGTGCACATACAGAAGCTTCTGCCCTTTGCTTCCCTGTATTTCTCTGACCAAAGCAAAGCAGCTGTTCTGCTGTTCAGCATCTAAAAGACTCTGGCACTGCTGACATGCTTATGGGAAACCTGAGAAAAACTTCTACATTTCCTGCTGGACACAGTTTTAGTCCAGGGGGAATGTTTATGGCCAAGTTACTCCGGCTGCAACTAAAGATAACAAGAGAAAACCTGACAGCCCATTAAATCCAGAAGTAGTGCTGGGTGGGACTGAAACTCTGAAGTGCCTGCAGCAGTAAGAGTAGGAGGTAATCTCTAACAGGGGCCAAAACAGCAGGTTTTGCTGAAAAAAAAGCTCAAGGAAAAATTCTGGATTTCCCTCCAACTGGCTGTCCATTATTTTTTGTGGCACTGTGGGCAGAGGTAACAGCTCACAGGCATGTGAAATGACAGTCCCCATAATTAGTAAATCAAGAACATTGATAAGCTCTGGCAGATATCAGGGTAGCAAAGTTTTCCAGGTAATCATTGTGTCTGACATTGACTTGACTGAGAAGGAATGGATATGACACGTTTGGACCGGAGCTAAATGCACCCCCCCTATTTCAGGCCTAGGCCAGGGTACCTGGCACCGCATGGGACAGGGATGGTCCAGGCACTGTGAGTCCAGCTCTTTGTGGAGGCATCAAAATGATCCTTTTGTGGCCTCACAGACGTCCTCAAGAGCGTGATTTAAAGCCCAGTGCAGTCACTGAGAACGAATGTTTTTATCCCATGTCAGGTTCTCCCCCTGCCTTCTGCTCCCCACCAGTCACTCACCTCTCCCAGACCGAACAGCGCAAACAGATGTAACCCTCGCATGTATAACAGCCTCTAATTTGTTGACCATGTTCTCCCAAATAGCTAAACCTGCCAAATAGCTCAGCATCCACAGCTGCCTTTAGATTTTCCAGCAAATTCAGTTGACACTTAGGTATGGAAATTAAATCCCTAAATTTT
Source organism: Heteronetta atricapilla (assembly GCA_011075105.1). NCBI lineage: Eukaryota > Metazoa > Chordata > Aves > Anseriformes > Anatidae > Heteronetta > Heteronetta atricapilla. Next base: position 5,486,231 of record CM021754.1, on the reverse strand, counting down.
CCAGGGTATGCTGCTTCCACTGCTACTACATCATCCCTAGAGCCTGACCTCCTTTAAAAAGGCTGGCTTCCTGCACTGAAAAGTGTCCCCAGTGGTTTCACGGGCTGGTTTTCTGTTTACCCACCACCATGCCTACCTGTCTTGCATTTTGCTGCAGTAGCACGTGGGAGTCAAAGCTTGTAGTCACATCTGCTCCTTCTTCCAACAATAGATAAAGATGAAATAATCATAATAACTATTACCTATATGCTCAGATATTGTGGTAGAGAGTAACAAAAGAAAGTCTATAAACAAATCAATCCAGGGGTTTTCATCTTCAGAGTTCCTCAAGTGCCTTGATACAAATTCTCTTTCCTTCAGCATTAGCAGCGTGTCGGTTTTTGACTCAGATCCATGCTTCTTGTACTTTATACTGATTTTAATCAGTCTCTGCTGCATGGAGAAGCTGAGCAGCCTCCCTGTGAAAACAAAGGTGCCACAATTGTCTGTAATCTTCAGACGGGTTTTTGTTTGCATGTGAGCAGCCGTTATCGAGGAGGAAGCCTGGGGTGAGGCTAGCGAATGCTGCCTCCGTGTTGACTGCCTCTGCCTTGAAGAGCAAATTTCTCAAAAGCCAGGAGAGCCTCACCAGAGGCTGCCAAGGCTGTCAGGCATAGAGCCCCCAGAACTCAAGCTGCAGAAAGAAACAAAAACAGGTCAACCGGTTTTTTAAATAAATCATATTAAGTTCTACAGCTCAATATTTCCCTCAGTTTGGACATGAAATGAGTGGCAATGTGTTTTTCAATGAACTGCAATCATTATCCACACTAGTTCCTTAATTCTTCAATCTCCAGTCTCAGTAAGGTCTCTGGGATCTCTAGGAAAAGAATTTACCCTTTGGAGATCCTTGACCAAACAGCTGTAAGGACAGAAGGTGCCAAAAGCGATGGATGGCTCCAGGTGCATCAGAGCAGGAGGGTGCCTAGCTTTGAGCCCTCTTCCCCGTCCTCCCTTAGGCAGAGCTTGGAGGCTTTTCCTGGAGGAGAGAGCTCAGCCCCACTGCTCAGAGCTGCATGCCTTGGGTCAGGGTCGTTTTGGTGGTTTCCTTCCCCAGCACCCCCCAGAATCCTGTATCAACGTTACCATCGCTCTGCACACGTGGCCATATACCCCTCGGTTGTGCCAAGCAGCAGAGAAGCAGCCTCCCCAAGCCGATGGCTCTCTCAGACCTACCAGGAGGTTAAAATCTCCTGGTTCCAGCTCCCCAGAGCAGTTTCCCAGGCCCACCTGCAGCCCTGTCCTGCCAAACACCACAAAGCTGCGGCTGGCCGCACACACGCAGGCTTGTGCCGCCTTGCCAGGAAAGGTGTTTGGTGACACCGTGGCCTTGACATGAGAGTGATGTTTTTCTTGAACTCCTATCGAGTTCCTCTGATGCACACAGCATTGAATGTGTTTGTGCTACTCCTGGGAACCATTATCGAAGAAAAACATATGCTAATGAGTGTTGTTGGTGCAGCAGTGTTTAAAATGCGTGTTGTTTTTTTTTTTCCTTTTGGTCAAAAGGTTCTTTTATCTGCCAGATTTTCAGATGCTCTTTGCTCATACTGGAAGACTTAACAAGATTTGAAATTTTATTGGCAGCCCTTCTCGATGGGCTGCAACCGCCCCATTAAGATGCAGGCAGCGTGCTTCAAAGGAACTTGTAAGCGATCTGCTCCGCTCCCTCCAAAGCTTGCCTGGGAGCAGCTGCCCGTGTCATACAAAGTAGGGGAGAGGAGCTACCAAATTTCAAAAGCAGGCTATGGAAGTTTTCCCTTTTTTAGAAATTCTAAAATGTTGCTTTATAACGGCTCGATCTGAACCACGTTGAATTCAAAATCCCACTGGCCTGAGGAGCATCTCCATCACCCCCAAGCTCCGTCACCTTTCACAGCGGTCAGGCTTCGAACAAACCATGAGCAGCAAACCCTGGTGCACCCAGCCCCAGCCAGGCTTCCCAGCTGCTCCATCCCATCCCATCCCATCCCATCCCATCCCTTGTGCTCTGCCCCACCAAGGAAGCCAACCTTCAGGAGCTGCTCAGCTGGCAGAGCTTGCTTGAAACCCAACAGGGTTCACATCTCAGAACTAATGTTTTGGAACACAATATTATTGGGCTGATTTTAAATAGATGTTTCCCTTCTCATTGGTAATAAAGTGAGCGGTGCTAAGAAAGCCAGAGGAAATGATATAAGCCCAGCCTGCTTATTGCTTTGGAAGCATCTTTAAATATTTCCCTCCCACAGTCAGTGCTGGAATGTGAGGAGCAAATGACAGGCAGAAGAGAGCAGATGAATATCTATTTATGCAGGAAAATGAAATGTATGAATAGTTATTTTGAGGACAAATGTATTTTGACAGGTATCTAATTTCATTCTGTTCATAAAATGCACACGTACTTCCTTGCATGCTGGAGTTGATGGGCTTTTTGTTTGTTTTGTGACTTTTATTTTTTATTCTTATTAGGTCTTTTTTACTTTTTGTTTGTGGGTTTGATTTTCTTTTTTTTTTAGTTTGCAGTCTTTCTCTATGGGTAGGAAAAATAGAAAAATTACATTTGTCAAGCATCACAAAGCGAGTTAATGTCATCACAAATGTGTTTAAAAAAAAATAAAATAAATCAAATATACCCAGGCACAATTTATCCAGCACAAAACCCCAAATTAACAAGGAGGTGCAATAACGCACAAACATGCAGAAAGGACTCTGGCAATGCACAGGAGCCCGCCGGTCTCCCGCCGGCTTTGCACGCCAAGCAAGAAAGCTGAGACCTGAGTTTGTTGCAGAGTTTGTCCAGAGCAGCCTCAGCTCCGGTGCCGACCCGATGGGGCCCGGGGCCCCTTCCCTGTTTTCTCTCCCCTGGCCTCCTGGGTGCACCGCCTGACATTTTCACGCTCGCACACATCACAGCACACAAATAACTCCATAATGCAAATAACAGGGGTGGCTGAGCTACTGTTATAATCATGTTCCTTATTACAGTGCTTAAACAGAATGAATGGTTTGACTGCAGGCAATGTTTTCTGTGCCTGCTTTCCTCTGAGACTTCTCCAAAGAAATAACCCCCACGGGCACAACCCCACCTCTATTTAGGGGACAACAGACTGTTTCTCATTGCCAACAAATTACAGTGTCCAAAAAAACACCCAAGAGCAGAAGAGATGCTTGCCTTCACTAACAACTGGTGAATGCAGCCGGCTGCACTCTTCTCCCCCTGGGAAAGAAGGGGAAGAGGAAGGCACAGTCACCACGCCGATGTACTTAGGAGAAGAGCATTGTAGATAGTAGATAAATACCAAAGCAGAGAAGCACAACCAACTTGCTTCTTTTCTCTCCAGCTTGCTCGCTGTCAGAGTCAAGCCATTCACTGAACGCTGCAAATTTTATTCCTCTGGTATCGAGAGCTGATCATCTTGACCCAAGCTACACAAATGCCTCAGACTGGATTTTAATCTCTGCTTAATACATCTCTTAGCAGTGGTTATTCCACAGGTAACGCGTGAGAATTTCATGGCTTTTTAAGCAGGACAAGGTAGCCTGGATGGATTTACTGCCAGTGAAATACCGGCATTAAGAAGCTCAATCCAGCGAGCGAGGCTGTGCGCTGCTGGTCTGCAACCCTATGGAAGAGTGATCACCCAGGAGACAGGTTTTCCTCAAAGTTAATAAAAAAAATGATTGCAGTAAAAGTTAATGACAAGGTATCTGCCAGAAAGAAAAATAAAATAAAAGTCTGGGGGAGCAGTGGAGAACTCTGGTTTGGGGAAGGAAACACCGAACTCCCCCCTACCCCAGCAGCACTTCAAAGGAGAGCCAGAACTTGCTACACGTCAGCCAACAGTGAGCTCAGGAACCTGGGCACCGTCACCGTTGGCTTTTCCATCCTGAGTCCCTGGATGGAGGAAGGAGGCTCGAGAGATGAAGCACCTGCCATCCACAGGGCCTGGCTGGGCTGGAAGCGGCTGTACCTACACCAGGAGGTGCGCAGCCACACAGCTCCTCTTCATGTGTGGGACACAGGGCATGAACCTCACCGCTTCTGCTGAGTAAATGAGCAGCTTTTGCTCATCTCCCAGCCTGATGCCATGCCTGTCTGACTCCCCTCAGTCCTCAGGCCCCTACAAGCTGCCCCAGAGCAGCAATCCCGCTCGGGTCCCAAACCCCCCTGCACATTGCTGTGATTTCCCTGCACCAGGACAGGACAGCTTGGCCTGGCCAGAGCAGAGGCTGGGAGCAGGGGCGGCTGCTGCAGGAGAATGGGGTTGCTTGGCAACTTCGACACCTGCAGCACACTTAATTAGGATGCTCGGAGCCTCCTAATGATGAGGATGTGCTTGGAAGGGCTTCTGCCTGGCAGGCAGCAGTGGTGCCATGGTCCTGTCCAAGCAGCAGCTCTGCCCCAGCAGTGTGGGGCTCCCTGGGTGGAGGGGAAACATCGCAGGGACCAACAGAGCCCTGACAGATGGTTTGGGCTCTGCAGGAGCTAAACACCACGGCCCTGTGGCTAGGCAGCAGCCACAGCTGGGCAGCACTGCCTCCTGCTCGGCCCCAAAGCTGGAGCTCCCCTTCAGGCTCCTTCTTCTCCCTGGAGGGCAATTACTGCTCTCACCTGCAGCGCTGAGCTCCCACGAGGAGCTTTGAAGCTCCCAGACCTCGTTCTGCTTTGCTATTGTAAACCTCAGCAGCAGGTCTGCCAGGTTCAGCCAGCCCCGGCAGCCAGCGCTGTGCTCTTCACCGCTGAGGTTCAGCACGTTTTGGGGTCCCCGAGAGCCGGTGGCTGGAGGACACACGTCCTCCTTGCAGGATGCTATCCGCAGGTCTGCGCTGCTGACAGAAACATGCTTATTTCACCCACATAGCCGCGAAACGCTCCAGATGGACAATCAGTCACTCCTACTCCTCAGGAACGATCCAGATTACTCTATCCTTCTGGGTTTAATGCTTAATCCCAAACATTTATCATATTCCACTCCAAGCCTCCTACTTCTGCGCCTGTTCATTCTTCCCAAAAGCTGCTTTTTCTTTAAAATCATCCTACAATTCTCTTCTGCAGTAGCGTCTCCAGCTGGTACCTTCTGTTACGTTACCCTGCGCATTGCGCATTCCCCCAAGTAAAAGCCTTGGACCTCTGGGGCAAGATCTCTCCCCCTCCTGGCGCAGGGAAAAGGATAATTATGACATCCTCTGCATCACAGCGTGCCTTGAGCTGCATCTGGCAGGTAGCACACTTCAAAGAGATGCAAAGGAGATTTCGCTGTTCCTGGCCTTAAGGGAACCATCGCTTGGAGCTGACTTGGCAGCCCTCCTCCGCCCAGGCACGCCTGCAGGGAGCAGGAGAAGGGAGATCTGCTGGGGCAGCTGCCCGGGGACACCTCACTTGGATCTCACGCCCACCCCCAGTTTTCCATTATCTTCCTTGCCTTCATTTGCTTTTGGTGCCATTTCTGCTCGAGAAGCGACAAGAATTGGATTCGAGTGAGACCGAGGGACGTGTGTTTCTGGCAGACGCAATCCCTCTGACCCTGCAGGAGCAGCTCCAGTCTCAGGCAAGGGCACGTTTCCCTCTTCCTCGCCAGAAACAGCAACACAGAACTAATTTGCTGCTTTGTTTACAGGACAGCACAGCCCTGTGTAGCTACCGCTGGATGGCCTCACACAAGTTTTATTGCTGTCCTTTAACGCGAGGGCTTCCAGTCTGAACAGCACAGAAACCCAGCCCTCCCGAAAGGCAATAGCTGCAGAAAATAACCTCTGTTGGCAACACGAGCTGCAGAAGTGACCCCACAGGACACTGGAGGGGATCTGGGGCTCTCAGCCCGGGGCAGCCCTGCCGAGGAGCAGCAGCAGCAGCATTTCAGATGGATTTTCGGTGCAGCCTGTACCAGAAGAAGGGTCCGTGCTCCTCCAGCCGTCGCCATGGCTACAGCACGACGTCGCGTAGCAACGAGCCGAGCATCACCGCGGCATCTCTGCCTCTCCAAATCCCTTCCCTTGTGCGTTCACCCAGATGAGTTAGATTTATTCCCAGCCCCAATATAAACACGCGGCAGGGAACATCTACCTATTGATTGCGCAGGCAGACCGTCTCCGTGAGCAGTGTGGAGGAATGAGGTGCTCCAGGCACCAGGGAAAGCACCAGGGCTGCCCGGTGCCGCCGCCTGGCAGGGCACACGGAGCTGGCACAGCCTCAGGACAATTTCATGGGGATGGCCATGCTTCCTCAAATACAGATTGGAGAGCCCGTGTGCAATGCTGGGCTGGAACAGAGCCGAGCCCCAGCTGAAGAACCACATTTATACCTCTGAATAAAAACGCAGGAGTCAGTTCTGGTTGTGTTAGGAGGGGCCTCAGCCCTGGAGCCATGGGGCTGCAGCCTGTGCAGAGTTGGGGAGCATTTCCTAGTGCAGGGAATTGTTCCTTAGGCCTTTCAGAGCCTTTCAGCATTGCCATTCCTGGCTAAGAAAACTTCTGCTCCCCTTCTGGTCTGCAAGGTAACCAGCAAGCATGCCTGGTGCTCACGAAAACAGTTCAGACTGTGCCAGTGGAGAAAATTGTTTTCTCACTAATGCTTCAACCCACATCACTGCTTACTGTGACCCCACCACACAGCAATGCTTGTGCTGGCCACAGAGTTCAAGCTCCCCACCACCACCTACACAGCCGGTCTCAGGTGTTCTTGCTGTTTTACATCCCAAAAGGCTCCCATACATCCATTAGCACCTTGGCCTGCATTCGCATTCCTGCCTGCATTTGCACTCTGCCTGCACACCTGTAGCCTTGTGCTGCGAGGCTGCCGTCAGCTCCCAGTGCCCGCCAGTCCCAGGGCAACACGGACACATTGGGAGCGTGCTGCAGAGCAACATCCCGGCTCAGTCACTTGCTGTCTCAGTCAAGAAGCTACTGGAGGGTTTTTTATTCCATCCTCCTGTTATTACTGCTTCTGTGCAGGGCTGTCTGAGCAGATACGCTTCAAGAATAATGGTGAGCCTAGCACAGGTCCTACAGAGATCGTTTGTTTCCCCATCTGAGCTCACCTCTGCTGACCCCCAGCCCTCTCCACATTTCTTGTTCACTGTATCGACTCTTCCCATTTGCCTTCTGTTCCCTGAAAAGGGGAGGACAAGGCTTTCTTCTGAAAGCTGGTCATGGAGAACTGGTCATTTTCCTTCACGTGCTGTTAGGACAAGGGGATAGGTAGGGGCTGAAGCTCTTGGCCCCTGGTTCTTACACCATTCCTGTAAAGAAGTCCCCTCCTCACAGCAGATGTGGCTGCAAGGCTGCCAGAACAAATCTGCCTGGCCTGACAAGGCCCCTGAATGCTCAGGCATGGGAAGTTGATAAAAAAAAATAATAAAAAAAAATTATTATTATTATTATAGCAAAGCCATTCAAGAAAAAGTAGCAGAGGAATGAGGGAAGCCAGCTGGAGCCAGGGGGCTGCGGAGTCCCACTGGGAGCTGGTGGCAGTTCGGGGTTGGCTGCAGAAGTGAGACGCTCAGGTCTTGTGTGCCGTCAGGTCTTTCACACACCCTCCAGCAGCACACCCTGAGCTCACAAATAAACACAGGAGAACACACCAAGCACCCATCGCCTCTCAGCAATGGCAAACACACCAAAAACTCTTCTTACCACCTGCTGCTGCAGTCCCAATCTGCTCCTGACCCCACAGACGCCAGCGGCTGCTGTGCAATCACTTGCTCTGTGCCCAGAATTATTCCCATAATCGCCTGAGTGGGTTATTTTTCATTTTTTATTCCTCTGCTGTGACTACAGCACAGGCTCTGCGTGAGGCGCTGCACAGACACACAGACGGGGCTCCCTGGGGAGGGGAGAAGCAGCGTAGGGGCATCCTAGGTGATGCTGAGGCAATTACAAACAGCAGAGTAAGCCGTGCCTGCGAGCCTGCGTATGTATTTCACCAGCATTTCTGCAGCAGGGGACAGGCAATTTGGAAAATTCAGCCTGATTCTCTTTGCAAAGCCCAAGGGGATCCTTGGCAGCACAACCTGCTGTCAAAGCACTGGATGCAATTATTACAATCCGAGCCGTGCTAATGCTGCAGGAATGGCCATATCGGGCCCAACACCCATTGCTGATGGTGTTATCTTTATTGTGTGTTCACTGTGCTCATCTTGGTGGTGTGACAGCCCCTGACAGGCCCACTTTGGGTCGTGTTGGCCCTGGCAGGCAGGCAGGGAATCACGTCAAGCTGGAAGCGGCTGTGGGAGCAGCTTAATGAACGCCGCCACCACCCCGGCTCTGATAGCGGCCATCCTGCACCAGCTCCATCTCAGTGCCGTGTCACCAGCATCTCTGACTGCTTTACGTAGAGGAATGGAGCATGTCAGGGGAGTTTAATAACACCGGGCCGCATCAATGTCAGCTCTATCTGTGCAGAGCACTTCCCATGTCTGCAGCTGCCACTCAACTCGCCCCAGCGCCAGAGACTTGGAAATCATTTTGTCACCATCTGGGAGCTGTTGTCACAGAGCCGGCACTTGGCTTGCCTCTCGCAGGTCAGTCCAGCTACCTCCTAGCCCCCAGGATCCGAGGGACCCAGCTTTTTTGTGGTTCTAGTGGCTCAGGATCAGGCACAGGATTAGGCTCTTTGCCATGAGACAGGCAGAGGAGCCCACAGTGTCCATTGAGCTAGGAGACTATCCCTCATCAAGCATCCATTTGGGTACATGAGATGGAAATCCTAGACTGGCATCAAGGGGGTTTGTTTTAGTTTGTTGTTTTTGTCATACAGATAATTCCCCTTATGTAAAAACAAACAAAAAACCTACTAACCAACAAACAGGTGGCAAGGGAAAAGTCTTGCAATAAATAGTTACTTGTAACTAATGAAACCTCCTGGGATTGGAGCTATTTTTACTAATATGGGGAGTTTATCTGTAATTTTCCACTCTCCTAACGAGTGAGCTGCATTAAGACTGAGCTACAGCTATTGTTTAGTGCTTCCAGTTCCCCGTTTTCACATTAAACCACAGCCTCTAGAAATCAGCACTGCCTCTATCTCATGATGACACAGATTAGTCAAGATTTTGAGCAACGCACAGAGCTCTGTGATTGTATTAGAGCCTTTCGATGTGCTTGGATTCAGGGGGCTATCACGAAGCTCCAGCCAAGCACAGACACTCGAGCAAAGCAAACAAACCACCACGCAATCCAGTTAGAGCAGATTGCACGAGCAGCACAAAAGGGCAAGGGGAAAAAAATAAAAATAAAAAAGAGCAGAAACCGAGCTGCCTTTTTCTGAGGGCTGTGGTAAAACCCTACTCTGAGCAGCCCAGAACAGTCAGGGCTTAATCTGTGGTTAGTGGGACTTGGAGACATGATCACAGAGCTCATTTCTAAGGGACAACCTTGGGTGCACAGAGCAGGGGACTGTCAGAAGCTGCTGCCAGCGCAGGGAGCCCTCCCCGGGGAAGCTACCTGAGCATTGGTGCAGATGGGTCTTGGTTTGGGAGTTGCCTTCCTGATAAAGAAGGGCTGAAGAAGGAGGGAAAGGGAAGAGAAAGCAAAATCCATCCCTGCTGGCTCGCCAGCTCCCCAGTGATGCCTCTCTCTGATGCCCCTTCCCCTCCAAATGCTGGTTGCCTTCTCTTTTGGTGAGATCTGTGGCCCAAGGTGACCTCTAGGCATCGGTGTGCCCCACAGGACCCCTCCCCAGGCCCTCAATTTCAAATGAGGGCAGAGGCATTTTGGGGGAGGATGTCCTCAGGCACAGCCGCACTGCACTAATGAGCCTGGGTGATTTAGCGCTCATCTCCAAAATGGACTCGTTCAGGAAAAGTAAATATGTCAACTGAATTGCCAAACATATTAAATATCCATTGTCTTGAAGTTCAGGTTTCACAACTGATATCAAACATGATGCATAATCCCCAGAGCCAGGCAGGATTTGTGACACCGCAGAATGCCACATTAAACCCCGGAGCTCCTGGGCTAATGATCGCAAGTCCATTTTGCAGTAATGAATTGTTTGTTACAGAGCACGTCACAGAGCAGATGTCTCATCAGTCACTGCACCAGAGACGACAACACTCAGAGAGGCTCAAAAATCATTCCTGGATTATGGCACAAAATTATGAGGGGAGAGAGAGATGCGAGCGTTCAATCTCAATAAGAGCAGTGTTTCTGTGCTGCTCCGTGCTTAACAGACAGCGCTTATCCAGACAGCAATTGGCACCGTTTTCATTGCCTTGGGTATTGGGCTATAAACACTTTAGACAAAGGCTTGGCTAAGTTTGAACTCGGAGAGCCAGCCCCAGTGCTCAGAAAGAGGAAGGAGAGGTGTTTGTCTCCAGCAAGCAGGGTGCTTGCTGAGACCATCCTCTCCCGGCCTCATCTGCACCACTGGGGCTCCCACTGGGCCCCGAGGAGGGGATGGTGCAGGCAGCACACGAGACACTTCCCGAAGACCTGAGAGCCAAGATGCAACAAAATAAATAGATGCAAAAGAGCTGGTGATGTTTTCTCGCAAATTCACACACTATTATGGCTCCAGCTCCTTAATAATGCACACAGCTGCAAGCAGGAGGTATGCCGTTAATTAACACACTCTAGCAAAGTAACAGCAACTGATACATGAGAATGAGCTGGTAATGAGCCCTCCCTACGCCCTTCTCCCACAGACCTGAGCATCTTCTGCTGCCGTTCCCCACCTCCACGGGGAGCCCTGGAGGAGTCCCTGCCCTGCAGACCTTCCCAGGGAGCACCTGCCTGCTCTGCCTTCCCACCACCGCCTCCCTGCAAGGAATCCTCTCTCTCAGCTGCTCCTACAGCTCAGCTTCTCTCCTGCAGGATGAAATTTGGATCCTTTCCCTCCGCCTCCGCTCTTGGAGGGAGGGTGAGGACAGCTTGGCACCACAGCCAGATGAGAGGAGGTGCAGCAGGGCTCAAGCAGGGCCAGATGCTCAGCTGATGGAGATGCGATGGTGAGGGGCACAGGAGTTGCTTCCCACCCCTGTGTGACCTGGAGGAAGCCGCATAGCCCCAGCACCCCCGAGCTCACACATCCCCACGCAATTCATCCCACATAGCACATGTTCACACCACCTCATGCACCTCAGCCGTGGTTCCCCTGCAATCCTGCCCTGGTTTAAGATCAGCCTTTTCCAGCAGCTTTCTCAGCAGCACGGCAATCCAGCCTGTGCCTCCCTGCTCCCATCCTTCAGGGGCTGTTGTGCCTGCCTTTGGTCAGAGCTGAAGTTTCAGGGGCACAACAAGCACCCCAAGATATTTGCGTTGTTCTGTCTGCAGAAGGACCACAACAGCCCTGGGCACATGAGTGTTTGGGGCTGACCATGGACTGATGGAGACCAGTGGCTTTTGGCTAAAGCAGACATGCTAAATAAATAATAATCCTGACAAATGCTGCAGGGAAGGGACGAGGGAGAAAGAGCTAAAGCATCTAGGAACTGTTTCTCATTCCCCACGTAATGCTTGGTTATTTACCTCAATCAGGATAGACATCTGCAGAGAAACATTTTTTCCCCTCCCCCAGTGAAAATCCTTTTTGATCAAGCTGAACTTGAATTTTATCTTGGATTTCCTGAGAGCTGAAATGGAAAGGACAGAGGGAGCACAAGGCTTTCTGCCACTCTTCAGGGCCAGAAAAATCTAGAAAGAAGGGAAAGGATCAGATCTCCACCGCATGCAGGTACCATTAGAGGCCACATTTACATTACTCAATTGACCAGCCTAAACATGGACTCTCTTGTGGTGTTCCAGGGAGGAGAAGGAAGGGGCAGAGAGGTCCGATTCCTTTCATGCAGATGTTTATACCAGCACAGAACACCGTTGAACCTGAGTTCCAGGTTTCCAGCCATCCTTTTACCAGGCTTTCCCCACCCTGCCACCCACCCCATACCCCTGCAGCCAGCTAGCTTCCAACGCCTTGCTTGCCCAGGCATCCCTCTCCCTGCTCTTCTCCCTTGCCTCCTCTCTGCTCGAAATGCAGCATGAAATGAAGACCCTGGCTGGCACGAGTGGCTCCTGAGCAGACCTGTGCCTGTCCCTTGGAGGCACACGCACACACCTGTGTCTCCTGGCTGAGCCCTGAGTCTTCAAGGAGTGGCACTGCTGCCTTGGGGTTAGGCAACAGAGAAGCTAAAGACAAAATAAATAAATCAGATCCTTAATCACTACTTCATGAGCAGCATTACCAAACAGTCATTACAGCTGGATTTTCCCTTTCCTTCGACAGAGCAGAGATCAGCTTTTTAATATACTTAAGAGCAGCCATCAGAAGGCAGATTTGCCTAGGGTAATTGCATGTCTGGGTATCAGCTGCCTGCCTCACCGACACACTTCTCCTGCATCATCAACAACAAATGGAGAATTTTCCAAACAAGCCAAATGAGCCCAGAACACACACCTTTCTCCCCTGCAGCACCCAGTGCTCTGCTTGCAGGGGCAGCATCCTTCAGGCAGGACCTCTACGGCCATTTCACACTAAATAGTGTGGAGAAAAAAAAAAAAAAGTTGTAAAAGCTCTACTGCCTACAACACTCAACCTTTCTAGGAAATCAGAAACTAACTGGGAAGTTTACACTGAGCCAGGCAATAACTCACGGTGACAGGTACTTGGTGTGCAGCCTCCGCTGGTGCTGTGCACAGCCCACCCCGGGCCATAAATCACAACTCCCACCTGAGCAAGGAGCACGCTGTGCCTGCTCGATGGAGGCATGTCTCTGTGAGACCCCTGGGTGCCGGTCCAGAAAGGGATCTGGATTATCAAGCCCAGCTTTCCTTTCAGTCTGCCACATTTCTTCTGAGTTTTCTCTTCCTCCTTGTGCTTTGGGACGAACAGGTGAGCAAAACAGAACTAAATAGGGGAAGGTTTTTAACCAACATTAAATCCTTCTGCTACATCCATCCTATTGTAAGGCAGCAAGTGTTTTAGCACATCTGTCTTGTTGACATTTTATGCTCCCACCTTGTCAGCCCCCCGCAGAACTTGGCTGGGGCTGAAGAAATGGGCTCCTCATAGCAACCAACCGAGGCTGCCCCCGGACCTGCTGCCCTAAGGGGTTTTGCTTGGTGCTCTGCTGCCCTCGGTGCATCAGCTCAGCGTATGCCTTAGAGCACGTGTCCAAGCAGACCAGTAAACAGAGCATTTGCCTCTCATAAATCATCACAGAGCAACTCTAAAGCCACCATGGGATTATCACTCTGTTCTCCATCCCTCCCAGTGACTGTACAAAGACTGAATGATAATACATTTCTTGTAAGCATTCATATACACCTATAGAAGCATATTTCTGAAGAAAGGAGACTTACAACGCACCACTTGAACACTCCTTGTCCTTGCTCCCATCACTCATCACCCGCAAAGGTCCCCTTAGATTTCAGCAGTGCAGGACAGGACTCAGAGTAATCCTGGGACCCTCTGGTTAAAATGGGATTTAGGTCAGGCCTTGCTGCATTCAGGCTTTTAAAGAGAAACTTTTCCATTACCGCGTTCCACCTAAGGCAGCAAAATGTAACGCAGCTACCAGGAAGGAGCACTAATAGCAGAGGGCCTATTTTTTGCCAGCCAGCAGGAAAGAAAATGCAGGCAGCCAGCATGTGCCTAATTGGAAAAGCCTTCACATTTTACTCCTTATTCTGGAGTGAAACAGGACTTCTTGAGAGACTGGACAGCCCTGCTGACAGAGAAACGCGTGGCCTCGCTTCTTAGCTCTGTGCACTACCTTATAATAACACGCTGTACTGAACATCAATATTACCTAAAACATTTTAATGTTTACAGCCCCTCGCGTTATCACATTATTGGGATCTCGTGCAAGTTTGTCGTTGTTTGGTTTCTGACACTTAACAGTGAAGCAATAACGTGCATCCCGTGACAGGTTCCACCACCAGGCCACATCACGGCACAAGAGATCTGATTAATCAGGTTGTTGGAGTAAGACAAACTGTTGCAACGTAAACCTGCTGAAGATTACCAGAGCATTTCGCTAATTCTTTCATTTTTATGAACAGCAGTCTCTCTTCCCTTCAGAAGCTCTTGCAGGAGTTCAGCCTCACAGAAAGACTCCTTAATCCTGATCTAATTGCCTGCCTTTCCCACTTACTTGCTCATCCTCCGGCAGCCTCCATGGGTTTTTCGTAGCTCATCTTTGTCTCTAGTCGGCTCAAAACCCCAGAGGCGAAGCTGTGCAAGCTCAGCAGACCCTTCATTTCTCATTGGTATGACCTCTATCAGTCAGCAGACTCAAGCCAACATTGCCAACACTTGGACGACTGGGGTACAACAAAACCTGCAGCATATTTAGTTCACATAATTCACTTTAAAGTAGAAAGACAACGTGTTCTGTATACATGCATCCACATTTTACGCGTGCTGGGCCAGAGGCTGGCCTAGGCCACATCCCTGGACTCCTGGGCAGGCACCAAACCACTTTTGTCTATAACAGCTTGGAAACCCCGCAGAGTTTCATGGAAAGTGTCACTAATGTGAAAGCCATGCTTTATTTTTTTGTTATTCACACAGCAGTGTCGGTCTAACAAACTCTATTTCCTTTTCAAATCCTCTCCCGCTCCTGACACCCAGGATAGCAGCCGGGGTCCTCCACCCCTAATCTATTTCGGGTGTTTCTGAGGCATCTCATGCTCTTGTACAACAGCTGCTCTATTGCAAGTGTGGAGTGGCGCTATTTTTAGCTGTATTATAGCGAAAGGAAGCTTCAAGGAGGCAACCGTCTACATTACAGCCTCAAGAGCTCTTCCCAGACATGAAGCCATTGTCTACATCAATTCCTTTATTAATCTGAGTGGGGTATTTAGACCAGTGAACGAGTGTATGTGCACTCTTAGAGTTCCTGCTATCCTCAGTTTAGCTAAACCCATTTAATTACACACATTAATAAGCAATAAGGTTCTCGAGAGTAAAAGTTTCCTTCTGATGATCATTTTTCAGGTTCCAGGACAGAAAATGCTGTATTTTAACAGGCAGAATTGAAAGAGAAAAGGAGCTTTCCAAAGCTGTGGATTATGAAGGAAACTGAAAAGCAGCAGCAATGACTGGGACAGATGCAAGTTCTGATGCAGTTTACTGTTCCAGTTGTGTTGGTTATGCTTATAATTTGTCTAGTGCTATAGACTAATTGTTATGAAAGATGAGCAGCAGCACCAGAGCACGCAGGTTGATGACAGCGCCTATCTCAGCTACAGACAGAGAGGAAAAGGCAAGAAGATGGGCTCTGCAGGACTAACAGGAAAGCAGCCCCAGAGTTCAGGTCAGCCCAGATATCAGATCCTCCTGGGGTGGATTTGAAGGAGAGGCGGCTCTGGAAAGCACTGTCAAATGAGTCTCAAGCAACAACAACAATAAAAAGCAGCTTTGCAGGGAAGCAGTCACGTTTTTATGCCTTAAGTTGGCTCATTTTTGAGTTCTTTGATCATGTGATTTTATTTTCTCTCTTTCTTAGCTAGAATTATATGCTGGAAAATACTAATAACCTGTTTGATATCCTGATTGATGAGTAAAACCTTACAGACACCATAAAAACCCTAAGCCATGCACTCACCACCCGTGTCTGTACCGCGTTCAAGTGATGATCCGGGGACTCTGAGATGCAGCAGTCGCTTTTCCCAAACAAACCAGGGAAATAGCTCCCTAGCAATAAATGCAATAAATACTGATCACACCCAGCTGAGGCCAGGGTTGCTTCTGCTGATGAAGGATTTCATCTGTTTTGAGGTCAGCCTTAAACTGTTAAACCGTTAATTAAAAAAGAAAGAAGAACCTTCCCATACTTGTTTCACCAGGAAGAAAAAAAGATGTTGGTTTCTTTTTTTTATTTTTTATTTTATTTTTTTAGAAGTCATCCTCAGTGAGCTCTAAGGAGGCCCAGCTATATGCCTATTGATGAGGGAGTTTCACAAGCTGATGAGCTGGAGAGCTGCATATCCAATGCTGGGAGCAGCTGATTTGCTGGAGCTGACTTTCCTCTCAGCTGCTGAGTTGTGTCTTTACTCCTAAGGACCTAGTTAGAGCCAGATCTGTCACAAAATCACTGATAGCTCTGTAGATTTCCTGCTTTTCTCTTTTTGCTACTTCTGGTTCCTTCTCTAGACACTTACCACCTCTTCTTCCAGAGGGCTTCGATGAGAGCTTAAAGCCTTTGTTATTCTTCTGCAACCCATTAAAAAAGATCCCACTTCTTCAAGTCATCCACACAGAATGATCAAAGTCTGACTCAAACGTCTAGCGTACAAATCGTAATAATACCCCTGGAGATTCTACCCACAGTACTAAAAACAGAAGACCCAAGATGCAAAATGCTACTGAAAATGTCTGTAAGAGAAATCTGGCAAAAGAAAAATCCCATCCCATTTGTCCAAACCTGGACAGACAAGCCTTTAGAGAATTCTTGTCAGAGGGAAGTTGTGCAAGACATTTGCAATTATACATTACCTACTTGCTTTTAAATTCTAATGGTGCCAGAAATGCTTGATCTACAGCCTGTACATTCTCTGGAAAAAATGTTTTTAATGTAACAAGACAAGCAATCTATCAAGATGTTAGTGTAAACAATTTATCCTTCATAAGTATTTTTGAGGCGGAGGCAGAACAAAAATAAAAGAGAGACCAATGCCTTTTCAGTCAATTTAAAAATGTACTGCTTTTCATAGCAAGGAAAGACTTCCTGGCATGGAGCTTGCAGCGAAGACTCACTCCCTGTGATGGAAACCATTTTAAACAGGACTGGAGAAACTCTGATAAGCTAGAACTGAAAATGCTTAAATGAGAAAAAAGGTACAATTCATCCCTCTTCTGAAGCTAACAATACATTGAGCTCAATTAGACTTCCAGGCCGTGTTCCCATCACTAAAAATAGTGCTTAAAAAGCAGCTTCTGCTGCTCCTCCTGTATGTACTGGGTAACCTCCAGAGATCTCAACCTCAGTCTCCTGTGTGCCCCTACAAGAGCCCCTGAGCGGGTGGGTTTCCCTGGAAAAAAAAGGCTGCAGAGTCTGCCTTTTCTGATATATTTTTGGAGGAGCAACGGAGGAGGTGATGCCCTGGCCATTTTCTGTGTAGGCCTAAATACCAAAGCTGTGCATGTGGACAGCTGGGCCAGCAAGCTCCATGTGGCCATCAGGAGAACAAAGACCCACCCTGCTCCAAGGAAGATTTTCAGAGACAAAATAATTGCAAGGCTTCAGACTTTGAACTTCTTGCAGCAAATGTCACAGGAAAATGCAAGTGCACAATAGTCATTGGAAAAATTCACGCTCAGCTGCAAAGGGTTCGTCAAAAGCCACTGAAGCAATTGCTCCCTGATTTGTTGCTCTGTGTTTTCATTTAGTTTTCCCAACAACAGCAGCTCTGAATATCAGACCCACTGGCCCATGAAGAAATGTAAAATAGTAAGAAAGAGAAAAAAATGCATTCTCCCCTGCTAGTGGAGCGGCTGATCTGAAAAACCTGTGCTGGGGAAGGCAGCACAGGTGCTGGGGAAGGCAGAGGAGGGGCAGCATAAGAATGGATAGGGTCTAATCATAGATGGCAAGGAGCTGCCCCATCCTTGCCTCTTTGTATCCCACAAAAAAAAAAAAAAATATATATATATATATATATATATATATATGCATATGCCCTCTTCTAAAACATGCCTGCTTTTGGCCACAGATGCCATTTGTACAGAAGCAGCAGCAGGACCAGGCATCCCCTCCTAGCACGGTGCCATTGGGCTGGGGGGGATTCCCTGAGAGAAAAGTGTCAATCTGCCTTTGCTAAAATCTTCCTTCAGGAACCAGAGGCAGCAAACACTGAGGGATGTGACCGAGCTCATGCAGGAAGGCTGTGTCCAAGTGAGGAGCTGAAAAAACTGTCCCCAAGTGGTTTGTTCCCCATGCTACCTGCAGCCCCCTCTTGCACCAAGGCTGTTCCTTGCCCCAGCGGTGAGCTTTACTGCAGAAAGTTTGCTCAACCTAACGCTTCGTTTCACTTCTCATCACCCCCACTTCCGTCCCTTTCAGGCTCCTGCCCAAAGCACTAAAGAGCAAAAAAAACATCAGCCTTTTTTCCCTTCCTATTACTGTTCCAAAGCGGCATCACTGCGGCACGGCTGGAAATCATGCACGACGGGCAGCCCCGGCGGGGGGAGCAGGGCATGGCAAAGCCCCCCCAGCATCCCCCCCCCCCCACCCCCCCTTGCCCTTTGCAGCCCCCTCCTCATCACCCGGATCCCCCGACCCTCGGCAGCTCCAGCTGCGGGCTGCCACCCGGGGGACAGCTCGGAGCCCGGTCGAGGGTCGCCACCTGGTGGCACCGCGGGGAGAGCCGCGCCCCCCCCCCCCCGCTGCCGGGGCTGGGGGTCAGCGGCGTGCTGGGGCGTGGGGTGTCCGTGCTGGCCCTGGCAGGGGAAATTGGGGGGCCCTGAGCTCGTGCGGAGTCAGTCCCACCCCCAAATGGCGGGGAAGAGGCGTAAAATGTTTTTCTGTCCATCAGTGGGTCCCAAAGCGTTTGAGATGGCCAAAGGGGCTGGGATCCTCCCTCGTTTTTTTTACCCAAGGGGAAACTGAGGTAGCGAGAGAGGGACAGGGGTGGACGTGGGGCTGCTCTTGGCTCACATCCTACAGCCAGGACCCCTCATCCCCCTCGGTGCTGGGCTGCTCACCCTGCGAGGCACCCACCAGGAGCCCTACACATCCCAGACCCCAGGAAACAGGGGCCGGCACGCTCTGCCTGGTGAGCAAGTTGCCATGGCAATCCTTGGGTGATGCAGCACAGATAGAGAGGGGCAGCAAAAAGGACTGTAATTAATTTAAGGCATTAAGAACAATTAGCGTTTATTAAACCGAGTTTATTGAAAGAAGGAAACAAAGCAAACAAATCGGATTTTTAACCCATAAAATAAGGAAGTCTGCTCTTTCTAATGCAAATAACGCTCTGTGGAGAAAAGAGTGCACAGGAAGGATAAACTGCATTACCAACCATATACAAACAGCAAACCTCATTCCTTATTGTTCATCTGAAATGAAAACTATGGCCAGTTAATCCATTTCATCCAGAGCAAGTGTTTCTGAAGATTAAGAAGCTGAGAGGAGTAAGTTAGTTGCAGATAAATGCCTTGGTTCATGGCCATAGGCAAAGATTGCTGTGGCTCAGATTGATAAAGCATTACCGAGGCGCAGGAAATCCATCCACCAGTCTATCAGTCATCAGCGGCTATTAAATGTGATGGTGTAGAGGTGCCCTCCAGCATAGGAAGTCCTTAAGATGCTAACTGTCTGATGGCAGCGCTACAGATACTCCATGCTTTACCATTCGTCTCTAAATATCACTCCTGCTACTGCCAAGACCAGGGTACCCGACCTGCTACAGGATCTACACGTTGTCTCTCCATTCCCTGGCCTTTACGCTGGGTTTAACACCATCATTTCTTTCCCTAAGCAGTGCTAACGAAGTGTGTGTCATGATCACTTTTCCAGGGTCACCTCAAAGCGATTAGCAGCTCCGAGCGGCTCCTGCTGACAAATGCCATCGATCTGGAGGTCCCTTGGTCAGAGGTGCTCGGCAAGGCTCCTTGCGTGGCCATCAAACCTCGTACAACACCTAGCCCAAAGGCAGAGCAGGGTGGCTTTATGTCCATTGCACTGCACAAACGTGGTTGCTGCCAAACCAGCAGAGAGACGTTTTGCAGGGAAGGGCTCTGCTTGGTGCTGCCATCGTGGATGTGCTCAGCTGTAGAGAAGCTCTTCTCTGGGCACGTTTCAGCAGAGATGTTTTTGCAGCTGCAACCAGCAAGCAAAGGGCCTTGCGTGCATGGTGGGCAGCAATCCACCCCTGAAATGCTTGTGAAAAGATTTGTCCTGTTTTATTCCCCAAACCCTCTTCTCGGGGCCCCTCAGAGCTTCACAGAGGTCACTGACAAGTGTGAGGACATTTCCCCACTCCTCTGGTGTTGGAAAAGCAGGAACCCAGGCATCCAGTCCCACCATGGGATAGGGTAAACTGGAATTTAATTAGGTCACTCTCCAGCTACATTAAACACAGATGTCCAGATTCAGGAGATTGCAGATTTATTGGGCATTGATTAAATGAAAAATCAAATAAGAGGAGAGTCACAGCTGACTGCCACAGCCATGTGCCAGCCCTCCCGGAGGGGATCCAAGGCAGGCTATAATTAATATTACACAGTCCTGACAGGCAAGATAGAAGTTCTGGCCAGGACAGGACATAATTTATCATCTATTTGTTCTCCAGCATAATTTATTAACATGAATAAACATTCTGCGGACAGATTTGTAGTTAATATGTTATGGTCTCTCGGCAAAGGGTGTCAGGAGCACACAACGCATGCTGCTGTTCGGACGCCCTCCATCTCAGAAGAGCAGAAAGGACCACCACAAATAAACACAGCCTCCAGCTGCAAATCCACATATGAAGAGAGTTTTGTAAATGGCACTGCCAAGCCATCCTCCTGGGCTGGGCCACCAGCTCCTGCCACTGCCCCCATCCTCTAGCTGGAAACCACACCAGCGCCAAATGCGCTCCTGCAGCAGCAAACCTGGGCAGTGCTGCTAAAATAAATGCTGTAGCAAACTTCTGAATTCATGTCCTTGGATCAACGCCTGCCTCTAACACTATTAGTGTCAGGAAATTCTGGCTCCAATTAAATCGATGGCAAAAGTCCCACCGACTCCAACGAGCCAGAATTTCAGCCTGGTTCCCATCACCTCGTGCTGCAGTGTCCAGGGCCCTGGCCAAGACCAGCGCTGACAATTTCAGTGCAGCTTTTGTGGAGCGCTATCCATAGTGAATATGGGCTTTAGAGGCTGGCTTTTTGAAGAGCTGGTGTAAATGATGACAGACACCTGGGCAGAGCTGTACAGGAAGAAAGCAACAATTTCCAACCAGCTTTCAGGTCCCGGCCTTCAGCTGTGCCATCCATTTGAGGCAGACTATTTCGTCTGAGGTGTTTGACCAGCTCATAGCATAACAGAGGCATGTGCTATTCCCAGCCACACATCGGTTCTCAGGTGCTTCTAAAAAAAATGAGGAGTTAGAGCAGGGCACGGCCTGGGGGGCACACAGCTGCACGCCGCTGCTTGATCGGTGTTTCCTCCTGGAGGAATGTAAGTGCAGCTTCCCGGAGTGGAAGGAGGTTTTTCCATCTAAATCAGGGCCAGCTCCTTCTGCACACTCCAAAGACATAACCAAAAATGGTGATGGCTGTGGAGGAAGCTGCGAGGAGATTAAATCAGTGAAAAGCACAGAGAGACGAGGACTGGCAGTGCCTTTGCTTGCAATGGCCCCAAGGTCCATCTCCATCAAACAATATTTCAGGAGCAGCACCCTCCATAAAGTAGGGCTGTGCTAATAGAGTTAATAGAGATCAAACACCTTGAGACCAGCAGAAGGCCAAGGAGTTCTGCTCCTGATTGATCGGAATCATACAAGAGCACCGTAATCATGGGGCACTACAGCCTGCGGTTGGCAGCTGCTGTCTAGCCCATAAGAACCAGACTGAAAAATCCTATAATTAGTCATCCAAAAAAAAGTGGAGGGCATTTTTTTGGAGGGTCAAAATGCCCACTAGGAAGTAGAGATAAAATAATTTGAGATTTAGGTGTCATGTCTGTAAACCTCAATCTCCCATTTCATTACAGCAGAAAGATAAGGCACAACATTCACATTCTTCTGTCAAGATGCATACAGTTAGATGGAAAAAAAAAAAAAAAGAAAAAAGAAAAGCTAATATCTGATTTATTTAGTTAGTTAAACAGCCCCTTACCCCTGCCTTCATGTAAAATAACCCCTTCTTTGCAAGCCTCAGCCAAGAATTGGATCTCAGGCAGCTCCTACCTAGGGCTTATCAGGCGGCTTGTTCCCGCTGTCATTGACAAGGCAGCTCCTAATCCTATTAATCAGGCTGTGTATTTGTTACTGCAGCTGTGGAAAGGTAACACCCGCTACACACAGAATACTGATTCTGAGCAGCTTCTCATCTCCGAGCTGAACTGATGGCTTGAAGTTAAGCCTGTCTGTTGAGTGTAATGGATCCAAAGTTCAGAGTGCCGGGACTGCCCCAGCGACAGACAGCCTGACTGCTTAGCTTCCAAAGCTTCTGGATCAGTTATTAAACCTAGAGCTTGAAATTTAATATGTTTTGAGCAAGAGACTAGCAGGGAGAAGAGGAAATACACGTGGCTGTGCCCATCCCTCAGCGGCCAGGCACTCAAGCGAGGAGGTGACAATTTAATCACATCAGGCTAGGCAGGGCTGGCTGCCTCATCCAGCTCACAGCCAGGAGTAGCCCCAAAACCATCTGTTTTCTCCAAGAAGAACCCATCTCCTGTAGCTCAGGCTCTGTTGTGGAAGCCTGCATCAGGCATGGGCTGGCAGCCCGGGTTCCCTCTGCAGGAATGAGCAGCCAGGCTGTTTCCCACCCGGCTCTGCAGACACCTAACAGTGTCAGGAGCTGTGCTGTGTAATTCTGTCAGACAACAGCTTGAACCGAGAGGAAGGAGCATCAGCACTGTCAGGAGCAGGCTGCTGCTGTGAGGGTGCCCCCATATAACGAAGCACCAGCTGGGCCAGGCACTCCCAGAGCTGAAAGGAAAATAAAGCCAAACTGAGGGGCACAAGAGGGACCCGACACACTCTCATCCATCCATTAACGATCAGATAATTTGTTTCTACCCCATCTTTGAGCTTGCTGGGGAACAAAATCCTTCCATGCCGCCTTCTCCTCCACAGCTAAAGTAAAAGAAACCTCCCTTGGGCTGGAAGACTCTGGGGAAAGTCCCATGTAATCCCATCACATCTGCCCATGCATCAGTCACACCTCTGCTGCCTGCCCCCGTGGCTCCCCAGCAGAGCTCATGGGCATCCCAAGGCATTTTGTTCAGCACGAGCTGACCCCGAGCTGCAAGAGACCTCACTGCTCCATTACGAAAGCATGCAGATGGAAAAGAGAATCGCAAGAGAACTTCTTACCATGCTCCATTAAGGAAAGTCATTTCCCTCCATTATAAAAAATTGCCTGGCACCCAAGCCTCTGGGCAGCTCCAGCTGCATCTTGCACAGAGTGGGCTCAGAAGGCGAGTTCAAGTGTGACATTCACCCATCAATCTCTTCTGAAGCTTTTCTGAACTAAATGCTCACAGGAGAAGGCACAGATCCATCCTCTTTCTGTGGGCTCCTTCCCACACCCTTCTCCCCATCTCTGCACCCAGGAAGCCTGGCTTCCTGCTAAGTAGACATGGAGAAGCTCTGAGCACACCCGCCTGGTGCCCTAGCACCTAACCCACCCCAGCTGGGACACGCCAGGACCCACATCTCACCACCCACCCCATCTGCTCCAGGTGAAGGCCCCCAGCCTCCTGGGGGCAGGGGAACATCACCTCCAACAAGCCCTGGGTTTTATCACAGCTGGACATATATTGGCTTTGCACTTCTCCTCCTGGTGTTTATCCAGTTCATTAAACATTTTCCTGAAAATACAATTATCTCTAGCAAAACTTTAATTGCTTTAAAGGTTGAAAAAAAAAAAAACCCACACAACACTTGCTGGGGAAGAAGCTCCCCTGTTTTTTTCTCTCCTTCCTTTGTTTACTTGATCTCACTAAGCACATATCTATACCCGTGCCCCAGGAGTTTTGCGATGCCAGAAATCTGGGTCAGTTGCTTGCAGGTTTTCTGGTGATGTGTAAAGTCTTCGGAACAGGGATCCACGTTTGCACTGAACCCTTCCTCCGGTTTTCCTTTGATCACATCTATTGTTTTCTCTTCAGTGTTGTCAGCAATATCTGTATCCTCTGCTATCGCTCACCCCAGCCTCCGTCTTTCTGCTCACCAAGGCTTAATTCCTCCATTGACTGCAATGTGATCAAAAAGATACCAAGTGGCCAAATCCATGCTGTTGTGTTGGCTCTGCCCACTGGTCCAGCAGTCACGGGAGAACGTTCTTTGTGCCAAAAGCTTCCTCAGGAAAGTAACTTACTATTAAAAAAAAAAAACAAGGTTCACATAGGTCACCAGAAAATTCAGCTATTTCAACTCATTTGTCCTCCTAATGTTCTGCAATTAGCCATTTGTCCTCTTTATATTCTATAATTACATAAAAAAACTATTGACATTGTAATACTTAACCTATATTAAAATGACATCTTCTTCCCCCTGCCCATTACTCCAGCCTGAAATAATAATCAGTGTGCTAAAATAGGAAAAACCATGTGTGATGAGCAAAGCTCTGAAGGGAGCTAATTAACAGTTTTCAGAAGTGCAGAAATATCACTAAAAATTATGACGCAAGCAGAGGTAAACAGCAAATAAAAAGATTGTTGTAACCTTTGAGCACAGACCATTAAACAAGGACAGGAGAGAGCTGCTCCCATTTCAGCCCAAAGGTCTCATGATGACCTCAGCCGTGGTATCTAACCTTTGATATCACTGTTTCTCCTGATCATTTTGGGCACCTATCCATGGCAAGCAGGACAAGCCCAGTCAGTGGTGAAATATGTTTCCGCTGGGTGATTTGACTTCATTGAAAATCTACTGATTAAATAAGGAGAACAAAGCAGTGCTCTTCAGGGGAGTATAGAGGGGTGAGAAGAGCCTGATTCCTCTTCACAAAAGGCAGAGGAAAATATCTCCATTCCAGGCTGCAATTTAGCATGTTCCTTCAGTGCCACCTTCTTTTCCAGGCTCTACCTCCTAGGGCAACTGGTGGGATATTGCTTCTGGGTGACAATATCAGCCCCTCCCCGAGGTGCAGGTTCCTGCTGCAAGGTTCTGCCAGACAAAGAAATATCCGACTGTGACAGCTTTTGGAGGAATTGATCTTCCTCCGTTCTGTCCTTTTTCCATATGCTGGACAGGGAAAGAGATGCTAAGCCTGCTTGTGTGGAAGAAAGGAGAAGAAAAAAGCCAAGCAGAGCTGAAGATTTAAGAACCACTTCTGATCAGAGTTCTGCCAGGGAGTTTGCGGGAAAATGGCCATTCATTTAATCAGCAGCATGGGTCAGCTTCATCGATTTTCATCAGACACCTCCAAAGCACTTCTCCTGGTCCCTCAGTCATTTCTAATTCTATCTCTGAGGCTGTGATTGCCACCAAAAGACAGCACCAAAAGGGAAAAGAAACTGCTATTAGACTAGCCCGAAATGAATATGAGCACTAAGCAAGTCTTGCCTCATTTAGTCTTCCCCTGAGAAGGTTTAAAAGCAACAAACAGCCCCTTGATTTGCCAGGCTGCAGTCTCTTGTGACCACAGTCACTAGCCTGGGTCAGGCGCAATGCGGTGTTTGCAGGTAACAGGGAAGCAGGGTGATTTCACAGCAAAATCAACAAGATAAGGAGCAAAGATCAGAGATACTGAGCTAAGCACTGTCCTTAAGGGGTTAAATTAGATGACGTAATTCCAGCATTGAGCAGAAGAAATGTTCCTCCTCCCGAATGCATAAAAAGGAGGAAACTCACAGCAAGGAAGTTTTGAGCAGCATTTCACTTTCTCATGTTTTCTGTACTTTTTTCCTCCTTTACTGGGGTGTTCCCCTGGCTGAAGATAAATATCATCTGCCTGAATATTTGTGTTTGCACTCGGAAGCATCACCAGTCCCTAGCGTTCAAACATCATGAGTCACAGCAGGAGATTTAAAAAACACATGATGAATTTAAAGCCACTTGCATTTGGTTTTTCTGATCCTGTAAGTTGCGTTTGAAAGTAATTCTCTACTTTTCTCTACAGGCATGAGGTCTACAACCTCCCCCCCTTTTTTAAAAAAAAAAGTGAAAACCCTGTTTTTCCAGCAATAACTTGACTTGGGAAGCAAGAGAGAGAGACAAATATTGCCAGGCTTAAAAGAACATCACGAGCTGCCTGCAAGCTACCTGCCTGTGCGCGGAATACAGAAACAGCTCTGACTACAGCCCAGGTCTAGACCTACCTTTTCTACACTTCACAGAGAAGAGGATGCCTCTCCACAATGACCTGAGAATGCTCGTGCACTAAATAGGCAGCCTAGCAACAGGATGGCATCTCCAGCTGCCCCTGTAGCTGGGGTTTCCCATCCCCACAGGCTCCTCCATGCCCTTCCCCGCCTCCTTTTTGATGCTGTACCCAGCTCTGCACACAGTGCGAGCAGTGATGGAGGCAGAACACCTGCATCACTTCGGACCTGCAGCAACGTCATTGAAAATTCGCTCATTTGTGCTCATTTTGCATTTTCTTTCCCTTTTATAGAAGGAGCAAAGTGGTTAGGTGTGCCGTGATTAGGCACAGGCAAGCAGGCTGTTACATGACACGCACTGTAATTAGGAACAAGCAATGCTATGATCGTTAAATTAGGCAGGTGCAGCGGCTGGAGCGCTCACTTGGCAGGCAGGTCCCATGGCAAGGATTCCCCTCCTGTGCTGGAGGTGCAAAGTGCTCTAGGTGTTCATCCAGCAGCCTTATCTCCTGGAAATCAAGGCTAAATGCTGCAGGAAAACAGCTACCTCCATTATGAGCTGCTAAGGAGAAAAATTACCCTGTTTTAGCCTTTCAGGCCTGAAAACACTCTTGCCTAGAGCAAAGATGTCAAAATCAGTCACTTGTGGGTGCAGCTGGGAGGAGAGGGGGACAGGGGAAGAGACAGACCTCTGCCATTAGCAGGCTGCTTCAGGGAGCAGTTAAGAACAATCTGATCCCACACAGGAGCTCTTATTAGAAAGAAAAAGAAAAAAAAAAAGTTTTAAGCTTTCCCAGTGCTTCCCTCTGGGAGGAGGGAAGGCTGTTACCATCCTGCCTCAGCAGGAGGAGGCAGGGGCTCTCCTGAGTCACAGAGCTGTCCAGCTGGGAAATCATCTCCTGCTGCCCGGTTTGCACTTCTGCTCCAGGCACGCTGGGGCGGCTGAAGTCCGGTGGTTGCTGAAAGGTTTTTCATGCCGAGGCAGCAGGGAGAGCCCCCGCTGCTGACAACAGAGCATCAGTCTACAAAAAATAAAAATAAAAAAGAAAAAGAAAAAAAAAAAGAAAAAAAAAAAACAATTAGGGCTGAAGAACCCTTGCCCTCTGGGTTTTTAAGCACAGGCCTTCCTGCTGCCCTGACTTCCTCGAGAGCAGCCACCCCATGAAGTTATTGCGGGGAAGACCTGGCTGAAGAAGGCACGTGCTTGTTTTGTCTTCAGAACCAAAAAAAAAAAAAAAAGAACATTTGGCACAGGTGCAATGCAAACATTTATCAGCAACCTACTTACCTGAACAGGGCGAGTGTGTCTTCATGGCACAGTAACGCCTGGACACCGACCGTGCCTTGCGTTTGGCAGGATCACAAGGCACACAATTAGCACGGAGGAAGCTCACTCCCCGTGCCATTAAGTCCTTTGTGAGCTGACAAGAAAGAAATCCCTGCCAAGGAGCAGCACAAAAGCTTGTTGAGATGGACCAGGCGCGAGGTCTCTAATGAAACGGGCCTTTGCCAACACTCCCTGCGGGTCTCCTTCAGACTGGGACAGCTTCAGACTGCATCTGGGCAGAGAAACAGGCTGCACAGCTCGTGGGGATCATGGTTATCAATGTACTCCTTTTTAATGCCATTTATTTCCGTGACTAACACCTGATGACTTCCAGCTGCTCTACTGTCCCCCACTCCATCCCCTGGAGTTTCAGAGCAATCCAAGAACGCCTCAGATGGTGTCTGCTGACTTCGTCTCCAGGAGCAATGTTCCAGCTGTTCCTCACTAATGCACCCAGGCTCTCCTCCACCCATCTTTTCCACTGAAATTACAAGGTTTCCAGGTTATAAAGTTCCTCCTTTGATAAACACACACGGATAAACAAAAGAGAAGCTGATGCCTTTCCTGAGATGGGAAGCAGCTCAACTAATAACATTAAAATTAATGATCCTAAAGAAATGTGCCACACAGGAGGCTGAGGAACACCCCCAGGTACCAAATGGACCTCAGAGAGCATTGGAGTTTTGACATCCCCGTGCTCCAACCCTCCCACTGCTCCCCGAGCTGAGCTGAACCCACCCTGCTCATAGCATTTGGTGGTAGGGGCTGTGTTGTGCCTTTGGATTAGTTGCTGTCTGGGGAGCTTAACTACCAATTACATGTGCTTCACTGCTGCAGACCTGATAATAACAATAATAATTATCACTTATAAGGTCTTTGCATTTTCAGAGCTCTTCGCAACCATTAACTAATTAACACAGTAGAAACCTTTGTTTAATTTAGAGCATCTTTAGCCGGAGGTCACTCCTTCGGCGCACAACTGCCAACGGGAGATGTCAGAACACAGCTTCCTCGCTCGCTCTGCACGCACGTGGATGCGCTCCCACCACCTCCCCATTTCGGCACAGAAAGAGAACGGCAGCAAACAGGCTCAGACCCAGCCAAGCTGAGACACCACGCTGCCTTTCGATGCTCTTCTCTGGGTTCCTGTCTCATGCTCCGCACTCGCTGACTATTAAGGCCCTTTTAGAGTAAGGCAATGTGTTTGTATGTAGCTGAAGAAATCTCCCAAACAATTCCCCTTGAGGCTGTTACAGGGAAGCAGAGCTAAGCCAGGCTGCTTTCTGCCCGTCTGGGTTGACTCTCACCCTCTGTACAAGTGCACAAGCATGCTGATTTCATCCCCTTCCCACTTTGGGAAAGACTCTTGAACCAATAAAGAAGAATTACATTCAGGTATCATCTTTCCCATGCACAGACCCTCCAAGCACAGGCTCTCCCCACACTCTCCTCCTCTGTACTTACCAGAGGGAGGCTACCAAGAGCTGGATGCCTTCACCCCAGCCTCCTGCCCACAGGAGAAGCCCCAGACTCTCTGGGAGCTCCTGAGAGGACCCTGCTCAGCAGCCCACAACCAGAGCAGGATCCTACCTCTGCTTCCAGCCTGCCCATGTGTGCAGACAGGAGGCGAGGAAGGAGCATGTGAGATCCGCAGAGTGTTTGAGAGGAGGAAGCTTGCCTTGGAAACCTTATCTGGGATCCAGGTAAATTCAGAGCATCTGTTCCTACCAAACAGCTTTAGGATACAAGTCTTCCCACCACTGCAGAGAGCAGGGGCTATGCTGTGTGGCTTTGCAGATCATCCAGGATAATTACAGGTGTATAAGAAATCACCGGGGTGTGGGGGTAGAAATGGGACAGGTGAGAAAGTTTTACCTGACTTGTGAATTAAGACTTGTTTCTACAAAGGAAAAAAGCACACACAGGACAGAGACCGTGCAGAAAGCCCCTACAGCAGGAGGAGCGAGCGGCCTGGGGCTGAGCCCCATCCACATCTCAGCCCAAGTGGCCGAGTGCCAAGCCCACGAGGGACCAGCCGTGCTTGCACAAACCCCAGCGCCGGGAGCGCATCGTCACACGTGGGCACGCTCCATGCCTTGCTTTCCTCCCGGTCAGGCACCGTGCCAGCTGCTCCTTCCACACACATTCTCCCTTCTCTGTGTCCTGCATGATTTATACAGTGTTTAAATAATAAATTACATGGACGTCGCGGAATTTATAGCGCTCAAAGTAGGTCATTAAATAAATCACTGTATAATTTATATAAATGAACCTGGATCTTGCAGTGGGAGGATTTCATTGGAAAATCAATCCACAGAGTTTATAAAATTGAAGGATTGTCAGGGATTTGCAGTATTTAAGTACCGTGTGTATTTAGGGTAAAAATATGAGTGATTTACGCCGGGTGCCAGCTGGGCTTCCGCTCACTCAGCTGGACATCCCTGCCTGCATCTCCTGGCCTTGCCTCTGAGGGATCCTCACCTGGGGAAGTCGCTGCCCTCAGAGGGGAAATAAGCCACCTTCTGAGGGATCAATGAGAAACCAACACTGAAATGGGAAGAAATAAGAAATGAATAAGCAAGCCCCGGAAGAGAGAGCTGGTCTACTCTGGCAAACAGGAAAGAAAGCCTGCAACAAGGGCAAGGTGAGTGTTTTACCTTCCCCTAGGATATGACAGCAAGTCAGAAAGATTTGCATCCCCAGGAACAAACATGATCCAGTACCTGTGCACTGAACAGCCAGGCTGTGAGAGGCTTAGCTGAAGTCCTTCATGTTATATTAATATAATTCGTGGTATGTAATTAACTCTGGTCCCTCTTCACCTTTGATAAATTGAGCACTGGTGCCCACATGTGCTCTCCAAATAGCATCATCCGTTAGTTTGTCATTCCTGGGTGCTGCTATTACAGAGGAGATGCTAAATCTTACCAGAAGGACCAGCCCCAGCGACTCCCTCCTGCCGGAGCTGTGCTGGCACGAGCCCACTGCCAGCCACGAGCCCACCACCCTGTGCCAGGAGGGAGACCCAGTCAGCTCCCCAAGCTGGGTGATGCCACAGCCCCAGAGCAGCAGGAGACCCTCCTCTGATTGCTCACCTGGTTTTGAAGCGGCAGTGTCCACAGGTGAGATCAGCTTTTTTATTATTATTTTTAAAACTTTTTTTAAAAAAAAATGTTATTTTTTGGCTTTATGTTCTGTTGTTCCTCCTGAACCAGACCTGCCTTTCTTTCATGGCTGGTACCACTGTGGTCGCCCACCAGCTGCCTTTGCTGTGTTTAAATCTACTCAGAGTTCAGCTGAAAGCTGGCCATCCAGTCAAAGCACAGGACTGGGAACTGGGAAGCCGTTCTTGGCTCTGCTATAGACCCTCTCTAAAGCCATGGCACATCACAGGAAAAGACAAGCCTGATTTCTCTCTGGACAGCAACAAACACAATGACTTCAGGAGAGACTTTCCATGTTTACCATAAAAATACAGGTAGGTGATGATAAAGGGCAAGCAGAATAACTTAATTTTCCCTGATCAGGACAAGGCAGCTGTGTTCTGTTTGTTTCCTCCATTCACATGCTGGCACTGGCACAACCCTGGGCATCTGCAGAGCTCTCGGAGCAGAGCATATTGATCTGGGGGCTGCTGAATAAACACCTTGCAGAAAAGGCTTTGCCATGACAGTAGAAATTCACAGAAGGCACAACATCAGCATACATGCCATTTTAAAGAGCCTTATATTTAAGAATTAAACCTAAATCACACACTAGGCTCTTTAAATTAAGGCACAGCATTGCAAAATGTCCCAAGCGGTTCGCTTAAGGAGCAGTGTCATGCTCAGGCACCCCAGGGCTTGGAGGGTGCTCCCAGAAAACAGCAGACCGGGGCAGAACTTCACCTCTGTGGATACAAAACGTCCCCACGGCTCACAGCTGAGCACCTGGGGGGCTCTTGGACTTACCCTCACTTCCCTCACTGCTTTTCTTCCACAGTGTTGTGCTGATGGAAGGAAAATGGATAGATGAACGTGCGAATAAATGAATGCAATGGAAAGCATTTACCAAAGCACTGGCCCAGGTAGAGCACAGGGATTAGTACTGACACAAGCTTTGTGCTGTACTGTGAGCCAACAAAACTGCTCCTCGCCACCAGTGGTGCCCAATTCACATAAATACAGCAAGCGAAATAATAGGAGAGGGACAATGAGTGTGTTAGGCTGCCCTCGCGGCATTTGTGTAACTTTGAAGGTATCTCTGGAACACAGCATCTCCCTCAAATGAGCCTTCATCAAACATCATTGTTTAAAGCTCGTGAAAACAAAGAATCTCATTGATATTCACAGGGTGGTGGAGAGTATTTTCGTACCTTTTTTTAGTGTTAGCACCTAGGAAATGGCAGGTAATTTACATGTAATTTATCAACAGTGAGCAGAGGTGTTTTCTGGTTGGGAAAGGGAGCACACATTGTTCTGCTCCAGCAATTTACTCAATCAATATTGTCAAAGGCTCTGCAGTGCCCAGGCAGGAAGCAGAAGAGACTTGTGGAAGGCAGGAGGCTTGAGAAATGCTGCAGCGATATCAGTCCCCCACGCTGGACTTCCCATTGTTGAAGACTGATTTGCTGCTGATGGTTAGAAGTCATTTAAAGCAATGACTGTGCTTTCATCAGCTGGAATGTGTTTAGCCAAACCATAAAGGAAGACACATCGTCGCGGCTCATATTCCATCTTGCACCATATTCAGCTCAGAGACAGGCCATGGGTTCTCAGCGAAGTAAATTAGTCTTTGCTAACACTGCCAGGGACTGGGCTAATGAGGTTAAAGCTAGCTCTTGTGTATCCTGAGGGGCTTATGCTGCTGTATACAGTGAAAAAGTGAACACCATCCATATATTTATAAACCTGGGCACTCTTAATATACTTTGAATGATCAGCGTGGTTGTTTTGGGACTCTACCGCTGTACCAGAGCCACCGTAGAAGACCAAACAGGACAGAGATGGAGTAGTGGAGCATTTCCTTTTCCTCAGCTGCCTCCCTGGCCCCTGTATCCAGCCCTGGACTTTCTTAAGCCCTGCTCTGTGCAGTGCCCCCAGCTCCTCCAGTGCCCTGTGGCTGATGCCCAAGCTTGCCAACATGCCCGCAGGCATCTGACTGCTCGCCCTTGCCAGGCACCAATAATGACCTTGTCGTATGGGGAGAGGGACATGCTAGCATGCCTCCAAAACACCATCAGGTATTGTAATCTGCACTTTGCTTCTTGCTGCCCGAGTGGAAAATTGCCTTTTTTTTTTTTTTATCTGAAGAAGGGACGTGTTTCGCATAGTTAGAGATACTGGGAAATCCTGTGTTGAAGAGGGAGGCAAAAAGCAAGGATATAAACCTGCTGCATTTTTTCCCCCTGAAAAGAAGAAACACTCATCCTCTTTAAATCAGGGCCCAGAAGATTACTGGGACAGCAGCTGTGGGGACAGACACATCCCTGGAGGCAGACATCTGGTATTGAACAGTCTGGATCGATACAGCCTGACTGAAGACAGGAGCAGCTCTGCAATTCCCCCCTGCTGAGGCCTTTCTGCCTGCCCTGTTTCTCCCAGACCGTCCACATCCATCACCGAGGGCTCGGCATCTGTCCCTGCGTGGCTGACCCATTCCCCAGCCCAGCACCAGGCACACAGACCAGCACCATCTGAGCTCATCAAGGCTGAACCACCATTTGCAAGCTCCTTGTCTACTTCTTGCCCTTTTTTCCCCTCCTCCCCCTGCTCGTCTCCATTCTAACTCAGCTTAAACTTCATCTAAAAAATCCTTAATCACAACTGACAAAAGTCCCAGCTTGGTAGGGACTCGGGACTGAAAGAGTAATTGTGCCTCGGAGGCGCTGGAGGTGTTTGGGTAACGCTTCACCATGCGAAGGGAACGCTGTGGCCTTGCCTTGGGAGGGCTCCTCCTGCTCCTGCCTCAACCACATGAGGCCATTGCAAATGGGCATGTGCTAAAAATGGGCTGTTTTTCAAATAATTGGCTCTTCTGCAAGGCATTTTGTCAGGAATGGTCACAGAGAGCAGGACGGAGGGCTCCCACAAAGCCTTCTATTGCAGAGCAGACCCAGGGCCATCCCCTCCCCACATATCTGCCCTGTACTGATGCCCTGGGGGTCCTGCTGGGAAATCACCCCCAGAACAGGCTCTGTGTGCCCTCCCTGAGCCCCTCACTTCACCCACTGGGCTCTCCCTCATCTTGCACTGCCTAAGCCAGCATCGGGACATGTAAATCCCCTGCCCAGGATACAGGCAGGGCCCGAAATGCTGATGCCTCTCCCTGTGAACAAAGCTGTGCCCCAGGCAATCTGTTTTGTCTGGCTCCCTCTGGCTCCATCCTTTCTAGTTTCCGTTTGCATGTCAGTGTGAGCAGTTTCTCATCTGGTTTGACTTTGGGTTTGGTGACATGTTCATTAATAACTGTCACACGTGTTACTAGACCCAGGCTTGCACAGACTTCTGGGCTTGTCTCACACTTGATCTGCATATCTGTAAATCCGCACCCTGACCTGCAGCTTGCTATTCTCATCCTGGCCTCTTTATTTCTTGCATCTTTTTGATAATATACACCAGCAGGACTCCG
Organism: Heteronetta atricapilla; assembly: GCA_011075105.1. NCBI lineage: Eukaryota > Metazoa > Chordata > Aves > Anseriformes > Anatidae > Heteronetta > Heteronetta atricapilla. Next base: position 5,452,355 of record CM021754.1, on the reverse strand, counting down.
AGCCCAGTCCTGTTCATGGACTGGTGAGACTGAGCCTTTTAAATACCTGCCTGTTACACCTCGAATCGCCCGTGGCTCTGCCCCCAGTTCCTCAGTTGTAAGAGGGGAAGACTAAAGCTCACTGCTTCACAAAGCACCTCAAGCTCCAAATGAGAAGGATCACATCCATTAAGCAAATTAAATTATAATTAAGCTCACTTATGTATTCCTGACAAAAGCTGGCCCTGAGGTGAGCAGCACCCCACACTTCTGCTCCCTCAACAAGCCCCATTCCTGCTGTTCTCGGTGTCGGGGCAGGGGTATGCAAACAGCACCATCAGCTCCATGGCAGGCAGCCCCCAGCCCATGGGGAGGAAGGATGGAGGAGGAGCAAAGACTGAGTAGTCATCCTCAAAGTGGGCTTTCGATGTACATTCTCATGTCAAGCAGCATGCTAAGCCTGGGACTTCAGGAGCCCGTGGTGTGCTGCAGAGATGTGGGTGCCTTTATTTCACCCATTTTGGAAAGCATTTCGGTTGCAGTGCCAGCTTGCTTTCACGGCTGTGCTGCTTTCTCTGGGACCGAGCTCCTTGTCACTTTGAAGATCCCGGCTGTTTGACTGCTTTGAATTCATTTGTTTAATGAACCTCAGGGGGCCACTGCACTAAAGCATTCCCAAACATGTTCAGAGCTTTGCAGTTTCTCCGCTAATTAGGGACTCCTTTGGGGCTAAACACAAGAGGTTCTGCTGCTGCATTTGAAGCCAGCAGTAGGCCAAGATAGAGCTGAATCTCTAACTCCAGCAAAGCATTTTTAATATTTTTCCTCCCCTATTTCCTATTCTCCCCCAATCAGTGCAGCTGAACTTGCCAGCCACATACACTAGAGGCTGAGGTCAAGGTGCTCTGAGACAGAGGGAAACATTTAATCAAAGCAGGAATAAAACTGCTAAATTCTGCCGTGTTTTTCTGTACATGTGCACCTTTCCACATTATACAGCCCCTTCTCTTCCACAGGCTCTCTCCTCAGTGCCCGTTAACCTACTTATTAGTAAAGGCTGCTAGCAGCCAGCTCTGCAGATGGGGTCGCTCATTAGTCACTACCCAGGCACCTGCCAGCCTCAGCACTTGCAAGGTCAGAGCATGGCCTGGGCAGCCAGACTGGCACAGGCAGCACCTTGTACAGCTCACAGTGGCTTAGGGTAGGAAAACAACAGGGAAAAAAAGTCTTATTGAAGTGCCTCAAGGACATGGGATCGCCATGGAGAGAGAGGTGTCAGATGAAATCCACTCAGAGCAGCTAATGCAAAACTCCCCCTTGCTTCCTCTGCAGTGCCTGGTCCCTTCACAGCTTGCCTGCCAAACAGTTAAATGTGCACGTCCAGGTTTACAACTCAGGAGCTGTACTTGCCATAGGGAACCAGGAAGGAAATTGGTATCTTTTGTCATTCATTACAACAACTTTATTGCTCCTCAGAACTGGACAAAAGAAAGAAAGGTCTGCTCAGAATCAACACTGCAGTGCTCAGGGCACCAGGAGCCCTGCTGAATTAATTGCCAGGCACTTTCATTACTGATTAAATAGGAAATCTCCAAATGCCATTATAGAGCTATGATTAAACCAGTCTGATTGGACACATCCTCTCCTTTCTAGACTCACCAGAGGTCACCTTCCTGTTGATAAAGTTCAGAAGGACAAATCCATAATGAGGAGGCAAGAGCGATAAATAAACCATCTCATCGGAAAGTTAGAAGCCGCATTTCCAGGATGCGGTTGTAGATACCTTAACCTAGACCCCACAGCCCAGCTGGAGCTGACCTGGAGCCAGCAGAATTGCCCACCTTGGTGCTGTAGCAGCAGCACCAGGCACTCTTCCAGCAGCTACCTCCTGCCTCAGGTACCAGCTTTTGATTCCCTGTGTCCCAGCTGCCCCAAGTGCTCCCAGGAAAAGTAGCAAGGCAGAAAAAATCTCACTTCCTTAATGCCTGTGCCCACTGGGGGCAAAGCTGGGGCCCACAGCTGAGCAGTGCTCTCTGAAGCAGGACCTTCCTCATGCCCAGATCCCCTCACACAAGCAGTGGGGGCTGTTCCCCAGCCTGGCACAGCCCTGCAGGGGCTGCAGGGAGATCTCCATCCCATCTCTCTGGGACTATAACACCCGCAGCTCTCCCCAGAGGTCACTGCTGCCCACCTACAGCCTCAGCACAGCCCCAAGGTCCTGAGCAGCCTCCCAGGCAGAGCCCCCAGCCTGGGAGCAGCCTCCTGTCGCAGGTAACTCCTCCACAGGTGGACACTGTGCCATGAGCCACTTCCAGCACACTCTGGCACTTCCTTACCACCCTTACAAACAGATATTTCCCAAATAAAAATGTCAGGTGAGCACAGCCTCCAGACCAGCCCTTCCCCTGCATGCACCTCTCTTGGCTGGAGCACCCAGGATGAGAGCAGCAGCACAGTGACTGCCACAGATGCTCCCCTCTAAGCAAAGTTAGCTGTGACAAGAACAGAGAGCAAGCCAGGCAAGCTCCAGCCCCAGGCTGAAGCCCATAGACCACCACATCCACGTCCTCTCTCACACAAGCCCCTCTTGCTTCCTCCCCTCTCCCCCAGCCCAGATTTCCCCCCTACCTTTGCCACACCAACACACAAGCACCACTTCCCATTGCTGCAGGGGCAAAAGCAGCCCAGCTCTGCCCCAGCCCCACTTATACCCTCTCAGCACCCACAGCTGTGGGGGCAGCCCCAGCCCACTTAACCCTTCCAGCCCCCCACCCAACCTTCAGCACCCTTCAGAGCCTGCAATGAATGGGAAAATGAACCTCCCCTCAGCACCCTAGGCACTGGCCATTGCCAGAAATGTGAGTGTGGATGATGAGGAGGCTGGGGGCTGCCCTCACAAGCTGTCTGCAGGACGTCCCCTCTTTCTGCACTGTCCAGGATCTCGGGGGACTGAGGTTGGAAGGCACCCCTGGAGGTCAGCAGGTCCAACCCTACTCGAGCAAGGCCACCTAGAGCAGGCCGCCTAGGTCCACGTCCACAAGCACGCTGGTGGAAACCTGCTGCCATCTCCTGGGCAGCCCAGCACCCTTCCCATCAGCTGCTTCTCCTGGGGGCTGTGGCTCCCTGCAGCACCAAATCCCCCACCCCGGGGCCAGCCCTGCACCCCCAGCAGCGCAGGAGCCTCGGCCAGCTGCGGTGCCCAGGCAGGAGCCGTCAGCCTCCTGCAAACAGGGTGCTGCCTCTGCCTTCCTGATAATGCCTGTGGACAAACAAGCTGCCCTGCAAAGGCAAATAAAGCGTGCGGCACGGTAACAGGGCGCCAGCTGAGCACCTGTTCTGCTCTTTTGGGATGTGCAGGGCTCAGATCCCACATAGATTCCCTTCCACAAGGCACCCGGTGTCTGTCCTTGCACCACATCTGCGAGGGATGGCACCAAACACTCGCACTGCTCTGGACACGCTGCTCTCCCTTTCCCACGGACAAGTCTGGGGAAGGAGGAACCGTGGTGAAAAACCCCAGGAAACCACCCAAACGCTGAGTGCAGCTGTGGCACTGGGACAGCCAGCTGGGCTTTCCTTCCCGAAGGGCTCAGCGGATGTAAAAGGGGACACGAGTGGCCATGGTCCAGGGAGGGCTGCAGGTGACAGCAGAGAAGCAGAGATCTCCTCTGCACTTAGAGGAAGTGAGTAAACCCGAGCACCATGCTGTAGGCATTTGGGTACGAGAATAAAACAAGCTCCTGGCTGCAGTTTCTCCCGGCTCCTGGCAGCACGTAACCAAACCACTCAGGCTGCCACAATGCAAAACAAGAGGTTTGCGGAGCCCTCTGTGAGCCTGCCAGGAGCACACTCGCACTTGGGCTGTCCTTTCACTCCACTCCTTTCACTGCAGGAGAAAACAGTCCACATTTCCATGAGGATTCGATAAGGCTGTTACCGGAATGACCCGTCCACATGCAGGTCCTCCAGCAGCAGGTCCTGCCTTGCTGGATGGGATGTCTGCCTCCCTCTGCCTCCGCCTGCCGTGCCCCCTGCCTTGGTGGGTCGAGGGCAGGAGCAGGAGGACCTCAAGGAGGTGGCCAGGCTGGCAGAAGGTCAGTGTGATGGGAAAATGCACCAATAAAAGCCACCAGAGAAAGGGACAAAAGGCCCAAAGTTGACTTGTGAAAGTACAAAGAAGCAATGGGGACCAGGCAGGAAAATTCCCCTGTTAAAACACTCTGTATAGGGAAGTGCCCTTTTGCAATGTGTCCTTCAAACCAGATTCCTCCCTTGCAAACTGCCAGAGCAAGCCCGCCCTCCCTCTTCCTGCAGCCCTTTTGATGTAGATAACAAGGAGGTTTTCAGGACTTTATCCCCAGCGGCAGATGCCAAGAACGATCCACCTTTTCTTACTCACGCCTGGATAAAGCCCCTCCAGGGCTAACAGGCTAAAAGGCTTTAAACCTGAAGGCTCCTTCTGCTGTTTGCCTGTGGGAAATCCCACGCCAGGGACTCCCTGGGAGAGCAGCTGGCAGAGGATGGGATGTTTCCCTGGGTTGTTTCCCTGCAGAAGCCTGGGACACGTGGGGGAACTGGCAGCCTCCCAGCTCCTGCTGCAAAGCGCGTTCCTCATCCATGCCACAGCCCCAGAGAGCCACCGGCCCTGCCCTGCTCCCTCCCATCCCTGTTTTCCTCTCCTCTCCCATTCGGAGACAGGTGATGGTGCATGGCAGGGCTGTCTGCAGGGAGCTGCAGGGACAGTGGTGGCCCCAGAGCCCTAGCCGGGTGAGAGGGGCAGAGCCCAGCCGTGGTAACTCACCACACACCATGAGTGGGGCAGGAAATCTCTCAGAGCCAGCTGAGCAGCCCGAGCAGTAAAAAACAAACAAACAAACACCCTGCAGTTACCAAACACACTGTTTGCAAAACAGGCCAGTAAAGCTCAGCCACCCGCCGTTCACCCGGAGGAAACAGTCTGAGAAACCCAAGCAGATGAGTTCAGAGGAAATGTACTTCCCTCTGCCTGGAGCAGGGCAGGCTCCCTCCTGGGACAGCCAGGCAGGAGGGGAGGATGCTGGAGGGGCAGGAGGGAGCAGCAGCAGCCCTGGCTCAGGACCTGCTCGACCCAAAGGGCTTCGCTTGCTGCAGCCGCTGTACGAGAGCAACAGCCCGATCCAGTCCCACTGTGACTCACGCCCCCACCCTCAGAAGCAGGTTGTTGCGTGCAGTTGTTTATTCCCTGCAAGACTGCTGTGGTTTTGCTAAAAAGATGCCCCGGCACCTGCCAGCTCCTCCTGCCAGGAGGAGGAGGTTTTGGTTTCCTGGCTCCTGGTCTTCCCCAAACCCAGCCAACGCACCGCAGGGCTTCATCTCTGTGCCTGAAGCAGAGTCCTGAAGTCAAAGCGCTGCCTGGGTGCTCCCATCCTCCACCCATGGAAAATAAGATGAATTTAATGCTGGATAAGGCAAAAAGAAGTGGATTTGTCACACGAAAGGGAGCAGGGACACTGTCCCCTTGTACCAGTTGGTGCAGGAGGCTCCGAGCTGGGCCAGGCTGCGATGCTTCCCTTTCTGTGCCTGGGGGTGCTCAGCACCGCTGCTGGGATGGGACAGCATCAAGCTTCCAGGACCTCCAGCTCTGTATAGAAGAAGAAGAAGCTCAGAGGACTACGTGGAAGTCCCCCAGGGTCTGGCAGACCCCAAAACCAGGCTGTATGTGGCAAGGGGGTGCTGCAGCCCCAGGGCTCCTGGCTGCTTCTGTTGGGGCCATGCAGAGCAGGGCCCCCCCAAAAGCGAGACAAAGGGCGCTGCTCCCCGCGCCTGTCCCCGCCAGTTCTGGGAGGCAGAAACCACCTCCAGCAGCAAGCACAGAACAGCACACATATTCCTGGAAATGGCCACGGGCTGACCTTGAGGGAGGCCTGTGGAAACTGCAGCTCTCGCCACGAGGGAGCAAAGCCCACGTCCCACCATATGGCATCACACCTGCAGCGGGGGTGAGAGACAGCGCACTGCCCCAAGTCGCTCCCTGACTGCCTTCGAGCCCCAAGCTTGCTACCAGGGGCTCTATTTGCTTTGGCACCCAAAAACCAGACTGTTTGCTGCCAGCCCGGGAGGGGCCAGCTCCTGCTCTTCCCCCCAGGTCCGTTCTTGCTGCAGCCGGAGCAGCCAGCAGCCTCTGCCACACAGCTGGGCTACTTGGTCTGAACCAGCCACTGGGTCTGCTTCATCCACAGGCTCAGCCCTAGATTAATTAAAACGTGAAGCTACCTTTTGAGCTAAAAATCTCCACGTTATTGCTTCCCTGAGCTCTCCTCCTGGCAGAGCTTTCCGGGACCCGCAGGCAGGTCTCTTCTTTCTCTTTCCTGTGGCAAATCCAACCTCTCTGCAAACAAAGCTGAAAAGCTGCATGGAGCACACACAAGCAATAAACATTGCCACTTCCAGCACTACTTACAAAGATCTCCTTTGTCTCAGACAGGTTGCTGTAACAGGATCCTCCGTGCGATGTATGTGACACAATCACATCCTGCCTTTTCTTCTCCAAGATGTTATTTCTCTCCTAAAGGCAAAAGCATCTATTTTCAACTCCGCTCACTCCAGTGACACTGCACTGAGTCATCATCTCCAGCTGGGAGATGGCACAGAGGTTTTGCAAGGGGACGGGGTGAAACCGCCATGGGCAAATAGCATCAGGCTGTGCTTGCAAAACCCTCTGCTTCTCCATCTCCTCTCGTTTCCCTGCCTTACTTTCCATGTTCGTTCATGTGGTTGCAGAAGAGGCAGGACAGGAAGCAGGGGACCTGCAGCCCCTCGTCCCCCCCAGCTCTCCCATTTCTCTACACGTGAGCTGCTGGGCACACGGTGCTGGGCATGGATGGAGCCACGGACTTCCGCAGAGGAGCTCCCAGTGGGGCAGAAGCCAAGAAGGAGCCATGAGGAAATGAGGCCCCACTGAAACCTCTGAGTCAATTTAATGAGCTGGAAGAGCTCGGTCTCTCATCTTCTCCACACCCTTTGCACTGAGGTAAAGTTTACCTCTGACCCACGGTGACATCCCGGGCACACACCAGCTCTTCCACCACATCTTCTTTTTCTTCTGCCTCTTTTCTGCTGCTCCCCTTTCACTCTGCTTGTCCTGAACCCACCTATTCTTTTTTTCTGGCACTTTCTCCCACCTCTGCTCAGCTTTTATTGGAAATATTTAACACAATGGCTTCTTGGTCAAGCCACACACCGCTGGCAGGACAGCGAGGGCTGCCCAGCTCAGGGGGAGAGCCTGGGCAAGCTGCTTTGGGGTTGGAAAAGGGGAAGAGGAGCACAGGGAGGGGAATGCAGAGCTCCCACTCGCCCGGCCCTGGGGGTGACTCAGCAGAGACAGGGCTGAAGTGCAGGAGGAAAACCACAGAGCAAGGGCATCGGAAACGCCTCCAGGAGCTGCCAGCATGGGGGAGACAGGGGGAAGGAAAGGGCAATCCTTCTGATTCAGGCTTGCCACCACCTCTAATTAGCAGGTGTCGCACACCCTGGGTTTCACTCGGGTGGCAGCGGGGTGGAGGACGTGTGGGAGGAACCTGCTGGTGCCTGGCAGCCCACGCCAGCACCTCCCCGATGGCTCAAGGAGCACTTGCAACATCAGCATCTGCAAATCCCGGCCGATGGCCTGCGGGGAATTCAAGGAAACAGGCGAGAGGAAGGAGAGAAGGGAGAAACTTGGGGTTTCATTCATGCAATGTTATCTGAGGGGTTAGAGCCAAATTGCCTTGCTGTGGTGCTTCCCAAGGGGATGCCCAGCAGTGATCGACCCCTAGCCAGAGCCCACCGTGCTCACCAGCAGCGTGCTGTGAGAGGGAACATGGCCAGGGCCATTGAGACCGTCCTTGTGCAGCCTCCTGGCCCTGCACCCCCTGGCTTTCTCCAGGCAGGAGCAGAGGCTGTATGTGAAGACAAGGATGGACCCTTACACACTTCCTGGATTTGTCTGGCCTTTAGTGAAATCCTGGGCTGGCAACAAGACTGCAATGTTCCTCCACCTTTCCAGGCTCTGGGCTTCTGTAAGAGGTCACGGGGACCACCAGCATGCACGCAGATGACACAGTGCTCAGGCACAAAAGCAGCTCGAGGAACACAGGCTTGCAGAGACTTGCTTTCCAACCCCGGGCTTCCTCAGTGACATGCACACCGTCAATTTTACCCCCACTCAGCCGATCATCTCTTTATTTTAACCGGTTCATCTAGAGGCCAAGCAGCTAGAAGGAAGTAATCTCTAAAACCAGGAGTGAAACCTCCCATTGGGGGTGTGTACATGTAGGCTGGATGGGGAGAAGGAAATATTTGCATTTACCTCATCAAAATCTCGGTATAAATAGGCTGGGAAGCGTGAGGCTGTCTCATTCCCCAGGTGCCGGTGTGTGAGGCGAGGACATCGAGGTGGATGATGGCGGCTCTCCTCTTTTTGCTGCAATTCCTCTTCTTTGGGACTTTAATCGTCCCTGCATATTTGCAGATACCAGAATGCAATCTGACGCAGAGTGCAGTCGCAGGCAATTTCTCTGTAACCGTGACACCCCAGGACTACAGCCCAAACACGACCTACTTAGGTAAGCCAGACATCGGAGCTTCCACACCGCACAGCACCGTGTCTCCTCTTCCCCTGCCCCAGCTGCTTTCTTCAGTCTTGTGGTGATCATAGATGTGCTTAAAACCTGTGCAGCCTAATGGTTATATTATTATTATTATTATTATTATTATTATTATTATTATTATTATTATTAACTTCAGGCAGGAGATAGTTCTTTTACTTGTTCCTTCTTTATTCCTGTTCCATGTTAATGCCCATAAGGGTCAGCCCCAAATTCTCTTTCCTTCCTTATGGGGCCTTAACCTTTTTGCCTAAACTTGCATCGAAGGACGCTAATGCTCTTGATACACCAGATTGTGAGGGGAGTTGTTTTACTTTTTTTTTTTTTCTTTTTTCTTTCCTCCTCCCTGAGAATTTGCCCTTGTCGGTGGCAATGGCTACACAAAGATGGAGAGGTTGCTTTGATGCTGACACATGTTCAACATCTGTCGTAGAAAATGGCTTTTAACCCTACAACAGATTTAGCCCCAGAGCAAACAGCAGCCTTGCCCAGTTTCCCAGGCCTGACGACAAATGTCCCTTTGCCTTGAGGTTCAACAAAACCCAAATGCCGAGAGCAGGGCAAGAAAGACACCCTCAGCCCTTTGTGCAAGGGGCCGGCACTCTGCTGGTGTGAAGGAGCACAGGTTTCTTCTGATCTTACCCCAAGGAGCAACCACAGCAGTTTGTTGGTTTTTTTAATAGGGAGATGCTTTGTACACAGCTGTTATTTCATTTTTTTTCAGCATAGAATTTGCATTTAATGCTCGCTGCTGTCTCACATCAGCTCGTGTGGCAGCTGATGGTCCTGGGAGGGTTCATTTGAAGCTGCCTGAACCCAAAGGGTGCTGAGGGCCAGGAGAGCTACAGCCATGTGGTACACGGAGCTGCTTTCTGCAAGGGGGTCGCCCTGCTGTGTGCAATAGCAGCATGATGCACTGCAGCATTGCTCAGGCTCATCCCTGCTGTGAATCAGCAACCCCGGATGGAGACGTGGGGAAAAAGACAGGGTGGGGTCGGGCACAGCCAGCCGTGGGCTGCCCACCAGCCTGTCCCCCGCAGATTATCCACCCCTGAGATCTGCATGGGGCGCAGAAAGGCACAGGAGCTCAGCAGGGGGATGTGTCACCCCCAGCAGCAGGGGCTGAGTGTGGGGATTGAGAAGTTCCTCTGGGTTGTTCCCAAAGTGGGGAGGGGGCAGGTGAGGGCTCTGTTTGCTTTTCAGGGTGACATGCCCTTGTATCTGCAGGGAGCTGGTGTCCCCGTGTCACACAGAGAGCACTGCACCAGCAAACGCTTCCTGGGCTGAAAACCCCGAAGGCAGGGGATCTGGAGATTGCTATCTTACCAGACAGACCACTGACTTTGTTTCACATCCTCTCTTTCAAGTTACGATAGTTGACAGCAATAACACCACCAGCAATGTGACCAGCTATTTACTGCAGGCCATATCCCCCAAAAATACCTCAGCTGGAGAATGGAATGTGACAAGCAAGCAAAACTGCAGTGCTCTTCTCACAGCGGTGCTACCAAAAACTCAGAAAACAGCAAACTGGACATCCCCAGACAGTAACTTTTCTTCTGTGGACATAAGGTAATGCTCTACCCCGCCTTTTAGCATCCAGGTGGGACAGTGCAAGGCTGTGCAAGCTCTTGGCAATGCCTGCAATCAGGTGCCCACCCCTGAGCAGGCACTGAAACAAACCTCTTGTGCCTGCTGCAGACTTTCACTTGAAAATACCAAGGAAATATTCTCTGTAAAGCCAGATCCAGAAGTCACTGCACCGTGAACCCAGTGGTTTAAAGGTTGTTCACCTTAGTCGGAACGTGGGTTAGTTCAAAGGAAAGGGAGGGATTGAACACCCCTCGTTTCCATTAACGCTAATGGAGTTGCATCAGTGGGAAATGTTTGCCGAAGGAAACTGTAGCCATTAGCCTGATTGGCCTTATCTGCCAGGAGGAAGAATGCAGGAGCTCATTGCTACAGTGGGTCTATTGCAAGGTACAGGTGGTCGCAGCACAGCCGCCCTGCTCCACCGCATCCCACCCTGTGCAGGAGCAGGGCAGTGAAACAGCAAGCAGCAGAGGGCTGACTCTGGAAAAAAAAATGAAGAATCAGTGCTTCAGATTTAAAAAAAAAAAAAAAAAAAGAAATAAAAAAGAAAAAAAAAAGAGTGTAATCAGTGTAATCTTGCGTGAGTGAGCACAGGATGATGTCATATATCCTGTCTCTTTATCTGCTCTTTATGTCCCCTTTATATCACTGGGTGGGGTCCATGAGACACACTGCTTCTCTTGTTTCATTTTTCCCCCTCTCTTCCTTCCCTGCACAGGGCATACATTGTCTTTGAAAATAATTCCACCGTGTTCAAGACTGTGACTCTGAACCAAGGTAAATAAGCTTCGGTGGGGCGGGTCTGACAACAGGGCAACTGGCACGCCAAGGGCAGGCTTCGCTTGTGCCCTGGTGATTCGGGCGAGGGAAAGTCCTCAGCCCACCTCCAGCTGACATTTCTCATCTGTCTGGTAGTCAGGAGACAAGGCAAAAACAGCAGAGTGCTAGAGCTAGAGAGAGGGCTTTCAGGTTTAGTGTTGAACTCAAACATTTCGCAGCTCCCTTTTGTCTTTAAGGGACACTAAACAGCCACGAACAGGTGGATAAGGATATTTGTCCCTGCAGGTGTTGGCACAGGCTTTATCCCCCTGTTCTCTCTGTTATATAAAGGTGAAGTGGAAATCATGGTTTGCCCTCAGAGGTAACATTTCTGTACTCCAGGGAATCCCCTGCCACCCAGGAGCCTAACCTGATGATGCTCCATTGATGGCAATCCCACTCCCCCACCGTAGCTGTGACACATTTCTGAGAAATGACAGCCAAAGGCAGCCTCTTGGAGCAGGTCTGCAGCTGGTCCTCTGCACTTCTAACCCACCCTGGGGGGGTTCTTCCATTTCCAGCGGCAAAGCCAACGGACAGCACCAACTCCGTCTCCGCAGTTCAGAGCAGCTCCTTCTTCGTAGCTGCCATCCAGCTGCTGATGCTCCTCGCCACAGGCAAACTGCTCTCCTAGGCGTCGGGGAGAGAGGACGACCCAGCTGTGCTGCCCCTTCCCTCCTTGCCTACGGCACGCGTGGCAGGGCAGGCAGCTGATCTACTCAGGAAAAATATTCACTTACTGTGTGTATTCGGATAACTGCACTTCTGCATTAAATGATAAGGGTCTATGACTACAGAGCTCCCCTTAACCCCCTCACCCAGGAGCAGCACTCAGAGCAAGGTTTGTGGTAAGCCAGACATCACTCCGTTTAGGACAGCTGAAAAGCACAGCCAAGGTCGTTTAGGAGCAGACCCCGTCCAACCAAGGCGCACTGGGTGAGTTCCTCCCTTCCTCGTCACCTGGGGTTCTGTGAAGCATGAAAAACCATGAAAGCACTTGCAAGAGGGGAAAGGCCTTCTCCTCGTGGCATTGGGGTCTGCTGAGAAGCTCAAGGAGACGTCTGCCTCCAGCTTAAAGCCTCCAGCGCAAGCACAGAGAAGACAAAGGCATCCACTGAGCCTGCCCCCGGGGAGGGCACTCCTCCCTGAGAGAAGCTGGAGATCCTGCTGGCAGGGTGTTCTCCTCAGAGCCCCCAGGCCTTGGGCATTCACGCTGTGTTATTCTCTAGACCAGCATTCCCTGAATTTTTCTATTTCCCTGGACGCCCTGTAAAGGTCTCCTGGATTTGTTCTGGCTTTCTGGAATGAGAGGGTGGGTATTTTTTTATTCTAATTTTTTAATCAGCAACTGATTTTGCTGCAGGGTAACATTGGGTGGGCCACTGAATGTCTTGATTTTATTATTATTGTTTGTATTTTTATATGAATGGAGTTTGTTTAGGGATTTTCAAAACTCCTGGAAAGTAATTTTATCTTAAAATAATCTAAATAAATTAAGGAATGAAAGTTGACTCTGGCACCTAACAGTGTTTGCTGGCTTGGCTGGGACGTGGCAGGGGGAGCTGAAATGATCCTGAATCCTGTGACACATTCGGCTTTGACCCCCGGATGGGCACAGGAGGGCACAAAGGTGAGGTCTGGGCTCTGCAGGGCTGTGCCGGGGAGGCAGAAGGCTGTGGAGGGGAGGGTCAGAAAGGCGTCCCTGCCCCGTGCATCCTCTTCCTCCAGAATGGTCTGAAATATTAGCAGCAAAAACTGGTTAGTAAGGATTAATACCCAGCTGGTGTTTGTCACAACCCATGACAACAAGCCTGTTTTGCTTCTCAAATCTGCTTTTTTTTTTTTTTAACCCAAACTTTCCAGTAGATGCTCCACGACCTTTCCCTGCCACCAGAAGAGCCCCAGGACCACCAGCACCTGCTCCCAACATCAGCCCTTTGCCCTTTTTGTTTCTCTTCTCTTTTGGCATTGCCTCCTCTTCAAACAGTGCTGGGGATGGGATCAAGGAGCTGTGCTCGTACTCCTGCCTTTCTCTGATAACACGATGGTTTTAAGTAAGTGTTTAAGAGCAGAGGAAGCACATTTTGGTTTCTGTGGCTGTTGTGAGCCGATGCTGCCCATCGTGGACCAGCAGCACAGCTCGGAGCAGGGCTGCCAGCCCAGGCAGCACAACCTGCACTAGCAGCGTGTGGATCTGGTTAAGGAGGGCAAAGCATGCAGTGAGGAATTTGCCTTCACCTGTCCTTGGACCAGCACAAGGTGACAGCTTTGCTTGTGACTGCAGACTCCAGAGACCGGTCTCCTCCCCATGAGCAGTGCCCTTCTCCCTGCTGAGGCTGGTTTTGCTTTCAAGTGGGAGCGTCTTGCTCAATTCCACCACTTAACTATCTCAGAAAGCCATGGTTTGCATCAAAGAAGAGAGATTCCTCCCTCCCATACAGTTAGGCTTCTCAGGGCAAGCATGAAGTTCCAGTTGTTTCAGACTGGTTTCCATTTATTTCCCTGTTTTCTGGAGGGTTGTACAGTGGTCGGTTTGTAAAGTCATTAAGTCTCAGGCATGATTTTATGAATGAAAATTTGACCGCACAGTGTATGGGGTGATGCATTAGCGGAATGTTTCTGCAGATTTTTATAGAAATATATGTTATGGTCCAGCTATTAAAATTGGCATCTGTTTCATGGCAGGGTAATTAGCAGGTCCTGAGAAACCAAGACCATCTTACATGTTCCGCTATTGCAGTACATAGCACTCAATAAAATCCTACTTGGTGCTGTAGACGACCGTTCTATTGTAAACTTAATGTAGATAAAGTCTATCTGGTAAGATAACAGCTCTTTGCCTTGGATAACAGGTATAAACACCCTTCTAAGTAACCTTGGGGCAACTCCCAGGTTCCCTGTTAACCCTGAGTGTAGGGCATTCCAGCTCCAGAGGTGGTTTCCTGCTGGGTTCATCCCACTGATAACCCTGGGGCTCATCCCACTGATAATCCATGCATCCTCATGAACTTTTGCACTATTCAGCAGTAAAAACCAGCATTTCCTTTTCCATCCCTGTGAAATTTTCCCAATAAAATTATGTTCTCGGACATGACCAGGGAGAGGAGCAGAAAGGCCCTTCTTTGACTCAGAGCTGGAAGTCCCAGGGGACAAGAGAAGGCCGCACATTACCTGGCCCTGCCACCAAGACGATGTCCGTGTCTGCCTTCTCTGCCCTGGGGGCAACCACAGAGCCACTCCTTGGCAGGGTCTGGGTCAGGACACCAAGCATTTGGGGGAACCTGTGAGGTCTGCAGCAGGAAGAGTCCATCCTGGTCCTATAGCTGTGTGGATGCACGTAGAGGACGAAGCAGTCATCGCCTTTAAGGCAACCCTTTCTCCTAGAAAACACTGCCTGGTAGGCCTCTCTCTAGCTGTCCATCCCATCTTCACTTCTGATAAAGCCCCAGTGCTTTCCCACACGGCCAGGTAGGCTGATCTGGGTGAGGTCCATGGAAATGAGACCGTTTATCTCCCCAGCCCATCTCTGACGCTCGCCAGAGAGCTGCCCGTAAACAGCAGCCGGTGGTAAAGTGCTCTGCTCCTACTGGAAGGGGCTTTAAAATCCTGTTTAATAATTATCAGAGCGGCTACGGCAAAGGGCTTAATCTAAGTGATAAAACGCCATTAAACGTTTCCCTGCCCTTTCACTGACTTAATGTACTCCTGAACTTTCTGTCGCTCACCCCAAGCGAAGCTGCTTCGAAGAAATCAGCAGAACTTCTTGGACTCCAAGACCCCACTTCTCACTGACATTTCCTACTCCTGGTAATAGAGAGCAGGAGGAAGTGCCTCACTCGTTTTGAGTCAGGATTAGATACTGGCTCTATGTGCATCATTCCCAAACCCTACTGCTGCAGAACAAGCTGTGGCTGTAGCCCTGGCTCTTTTGAGAGCACCCATCGCTTTTGTATGGGAACACGGTGATGTTTGCCCTCTTTGTAACCCTGGGGATAACAGGAGCACCAGGTGGCATCTACAGAGGTGAGGCAAGCATACTTGGTTCGGAGGTGCCATCCCCAGACATTCCTACATCACTTTCAGAGCAGACATTCAGTTTCCCAACCCCGTGCTCCAGCAGTGTCCAAATAAACCCCAAGTCCCGGTACAGGGAAAGCCAAAGGCCTGCTCACCCTCTCACCCGAACGACCTGATTGTACCTAGGGACACCCACACCCACAGCAATTAAAAGAACACATGGGTGGTATGGCAAACATCAGAAAATGCCCAAGCCTTCGCTTTGTCACAGGACACCTCCCGCTGTGCGTGCGAGGTGTGATCACGCGTTACACACCCCCCGGCCCGGCCTCGCTGAGTACACAGGACACGAGATGCTCCTCGCAGCGGGAGAGCACGGCAAGTCCCTCGACATCCCTTCCTGCTCTTTTCTCCATCACTGCTTCCCTGTGGCCTCATGCTCTGCTCCCAAACTGTGGCATTGGTCTCCCTGAGCCCGGGATGGACCAAGCCCCATCTCTTAAGGACAGTTGGGTGCACTAAGGGGCAGCCTGAGGGACAGCTGCCTGCAGGACAAGGGGCTTGGGTCGCCTCTGGGCAACACCACAGCGCTCACAGGCAGCAGCTCCTCTCCTAACAGCTCTGCTCACAGTGCCCTTTCCCAAAATCACGGGCTCTGAGGCATTGTTCAGCTTCTTCTTCCTCCCCATGGCACCTGGGGCAGAGGGGCTGCGAGCACCCCGCAGCCTTTGCCGTGCATCCACAGGAGCCACGCTCTGGGGATGAGATCTGGGAGGAAGAGCTCCCGGTGGGGGTTGCCTGTCCCTCATCTGAAGTGGCGCCTGGATTATTTATTAACATGGTCATTGTTGGGGCTACAATGAAATATAAATAGCAGCCTAGGGAGTGGCATGTAATGCTGAGTGGCAGAACTTGGCTCAGCTCTGGACGGTGTTTTCCTTTTGCTGATCCTTCCGTAACGGTGTCCCTTTTGCTCTGCCCTGACATTGACATTTCAGACATCCCAGGAAAATGATCAGTTCCCACTCCTCACACTGCAAAAGCCAGGGATGAACTCACAGCCCTGCAGTCACTTTGTTTCAAGCCCAGAAAAGAGGCTAAGACGTTTTCTCCTCGCCATGAGGCAGGATGGGGAAACATTCCCAAGGAACAACTAATTAAAAAGCAGAGCTGCTGCTTAACGGCTTTGCTTTGACACCGGGCAGCCTCAAACTCTGCTTTGCCACCCTGCTAGGCAGAAAAGGGTCACAGCAGCTGAAGCACCGCATGGCACGAGTGCAGCACAAGCAGCCAAGGTGTGGGCTCCTTGCACAGGGTCCCCGTTCCCTCACTCCCTGCCCTGCTGTACAGCCTGATTAAGGACCCTTCCAGGAGACAGGAAGGCAGACGGGGCTTCCCATTCGGTCCCTAAAAACAACATAGCACATTTCTGATCTTGCCATCATTACCCTGAAATTCATTTTTCTTTTTTCCCCCCAAATTTGTCCCCCTGGACCCCCCCCCCCCCCCCCCCCATCACCGGAGAGTTTCTCCTTTGACCAGTTCCATCACTCAGTAACTAAGTTACAGCACAGAGATGCTTAACATTTAATGATGCGAGTTAATTCTCTATACAGCCCTCCCCAGCCCGTGAATTTGGAGGCTGATTGCCACAGACTTCCCTACGTGGACCTCACATTCTTCTCCAAAGATCAACCCCCCTCTAAGCAGTTGGGAGGAGGGATGGCACACACCATAACTTCTCGGGACACTGGCAACTGCAATCCCAGCTTGGATAGCACCAGCCCAAGCCATTTCCATTGCTCCAGATCTGCTGTGATTTAAACTTGACAGATCAGAGTCTGTCTCAGGATGTCCCAAGGACATCCCCAACACGCAATGCAGCAATAAGAACAAGTGCCCCAGTTAATGTAGGACTTTGTCAGCGTTATATTGCACTGCAGTAAAAGGTCAGGAATTTGGGCTAGTTCCTTCTGGCCCAGCACCTGATTTCTGGTTAAGAATAGCAAATTGCTCTGCTATATAGATATTTGTTTGCTTGTTTTTTGTCAGTGTCAACAGCTGCATTACGTTTCTGAGAAAGACACGACATGGAATTTTTGAGTTCCCATGATGCCCTGACCGTATCAAAGGCTCTGTGAATCAGACGCAGCAGCTGTCACTGGTGTGATTTACAGAACATTAGCAAACAGGCACGCTGCATCACACCAGTGAATTACAACATGGCAGGAGCATGCAGCTAAGGTGCAAAGCCTCCCTGGCCAGAGTCCACTGAATAAAAAACAACCGGTGCCACATCTGGGGTGAAAATGGTGGGAGTGTGACACTGCCAGCAGCTTGGTGTCCCCCTCATCTGCTCTCCTGAACACTTGTGTGACACTGGAGTGAGCCTTCAGCCACCCATTCCCCAAAGCACTACCTTTGAGGGCAAGGAAAGCAGTGCTGGGGCTCCTCTGCCGGACAGGAAGGTTGGCAGGAACATCCCTCGTCTCCTTCTTGCCCCTCTTAGGAGCTCATCCACAAAGTTTGGGCAAAGATGGATGAAGACAGGAGCCACCACAAAACCATCCTCCTACAAAGTGGCCACAGTTTGAAAGAAAGCAGTCCAAGTGTTTTCTGGAGCTGTAAGAAGTATTGTACAGCAGAGCCGGTAGAGAGATACTTTACCTTCAGCCTGTAGTAACATGAAGCCAAGGTTAACTATTAGGCAAGCTTCATTAAACTTTCCTAAATGGTGCTGTTTGCTATCATTATTCAGCCACATAATTTCCTTGTAAAGCAAGGGAATTATTACCCTGGATATCACTTTTTAAATTATACGCATTTAGTTATTCTTAATGGCCATGCCTCCTAATTACTCTGAATACTACTCAGGACATTGCTCGTGTGATGGAGAATTACACACGGTACCATCGCTTCTGCCCCAGGCTGACAGATTGATCTTAGGGCCCTTGGAACAGCCATGGGAACTTGTACAGCAAGCGTTCCCTGACTGGTTTTACAGGCATTCCTCTGCCAGCACTTAGCTTTCACTGTATACCTACAATTTCAGGAATCTTCAGAACAACTTGGTTAGCGTTCATTTAAGCACATTTCACAACCTTACCCTTTTTAATGACAACAGTGCTGCCTCTCCTGATCTGCCAGAGGCAGGAGGAAGCTGCAGCCCTGATGACTGATGCATACCAAGCACTCCTTTTGTCCACAAGACCTTTACAACAAGGGATTCTGGTGATGAAAATACCAAATAACCGTTGGTCGGTGACACAAGCTGACTGCTCTCTCCAGAAAGAAAGGGGAGAGCTGAATCCTGTTCCTGCAGAATTCATAAAAGCTTCTCTCAAAAAAAAAAAAAAAAAAAAAGAAGAAGAAGCTTCCAGAGGGCTTCAGTGACTGTGGTCTAAAGGTGTCACAGGTTGTCCGTTACAATTTCAGCTGCCCACAATGAGGTGCTGAAAGGCAGGTCCAGAAAGCTGAGGTCTGACCCTGAGCTGAGACAGCATCGTGGGATACCCATGAAATAAGTGCATCCTTGCTCCACAAGGAATCAAAACCAGTTAGAATCTGCCAAGATGAAAAGCATTCTCCACAAAACTCCACAAGAGTGGCATCACTGGGACATTGGCTCGATAACAGTACTTCAGGGCTTATTCTCATCTGCTTCCCACAGGCCACGTCCCCCAGGCACCTGTGGAAAGCAGATGAGAATAAACCCCGAACTGAACCCTGAAGCTGGGCCGTGGTGCTCCAGCTCCCTCCCGTGTGACACCGAGCCCTCGGTCTCTGTGTCATGGGAGCAGCCTGTGAGCCAGCCCTGAACAAGGACGAGCTGCTTTTATTTCCCCAGCTCCCCAAGCCAAGTCTGAACAACGTTCCCTTCTCTTCGGAGCCACAGAATGTCCGGGGGTGCTCTGAAACCAGCTGCACTGCTCACGGTGAGCAGGGAGAAGCAGGGAGAAGCGAGACTGAAGCACAGCAAATGAATAAATAAATAAGGGAAACAGCACTAAAGCCCAGGTTATTAAAAATCGTAAATGAATCCGATGTTTAATTAGAGAAAAAACAAAGCCTTTGGTGGTTGTTAGAGATGTACACTTTGCCAAGTCAACTCGTTGCTAGAAAGCTGTTTTATTTAACGTGGTACAATTGCAAATTTTACGTCAGCTTTTTGGTTTTATGAAACAGAAATGTCTTGGGAAAAGGCAGACAAATCAACAAATTCTGAGAGCCCAAATTGCTGGACTGCTGCAAGGATTCTTGTAGAGTATCTACATCAGTCCTTGTGTAATAACGGATAGCGGACATCTAGGCCTCAGAGGCACAGGGAGCAGGGCCGAAGCGATCACTGACGTGATGAGGCAGCAGAGCTCCTGACCAGCTGAGTTAGTTCTTTTCACTTCTCTGAGATTGCTTCTTCTCCCTTATAAACAACGATGTTCTGGTCCGTTTCGTACACTTTGACTTTGTAGAGAGTTCCCATGGGCAGGAGCTTCTTGAGGTTTTCCCAGATGAATACCGCCACATTCTCCGTAGTGCTGAGAGTAGAACAGGAGCAGGCTCAGAACCGATGGCAGCGGCACTTACAGGGCTGCACCCAGCTGCAGGACCAAGCCCTGAAGACTGTTCCTTGGCCCTCCCTGCAGCCACCCGCCCGGGGAGACCCCATCACCCACCTCACAACGTCGGCGAAGTACGGCACGTCTTTATCCAGGTTTTTGTGGTCAAGCGGCTCCATGATAGCCTGCTGCGGGAAGAGATCAGTGCTGTTAGCCATCATCTTGCACAATTCAGCAGATCGAAGGCTCCAGCTACCACACCCAAGGCACCAGCACGTAAAGAAAGGGTAAAAGCCCTACATCCAGCTGCTAACTTCATAGCTGGAGACATGGTACTGCCTCACATCACCGTGCTCCAGCGTTTCAGCCTTAAATCACGCCTTAATTTCTTCTTTATTTCCTACCATTATCAACTCGTCGTGTTTCCACCCTGGCACCAGACAAATTGCTAAGCTCTCACCAGTTCTCACAGGGGATGTCTAGGAAAGTAGGGCTATTACCTGCATATATTCTTTCAGGTCTGTCAGGTTTATAACCATTCCCGAGACTGGGTCAATCTGCAGGGAAAACAAAAGGCAGATTAGTAGCCTAGCTACGGGTCCTTATTACCAGGGCTGCTGTGAGCCAGTACAAATCAGTGAATATCTGAGCCACAAGGAAAATCTCTCTTCACCTTCACATGCTGAGTTCCAGCTCTACCCCTGTGATGTTCCCAAAGGCTAGACACAATACATAAACAACTCCGATGGCTCCACTCCCTGACACCAAGGAGGGAAAAGGCTTGAAATGATCTTCAGTGCAAGAAGTTAGCATGGCCATGGGCAGAAAAAAGGCATTGAAAGTGCTGGGTTGAACAGTCATGGACAAAGCAAAGGCCAGTCTGAGCTAAGACAAAGCTCCAGTCTGGAAAAGGCAAAGCAGGTTCTCTAGTTCACAGCGTATTGGGGGAATGTAGAAGGCTTTGCAACTCTGGTCTCAGGTCTGAACAGAACCTCCCCTCTTCTGGGTTCCTGACAACAGGAAATTCTCAGAAAGAAGTTTAGAAAACATCAAACTCATTCTGCAGAATACACGGAACACTGACAAGATGAAAGCTGAAAAACAACTCCAGAAGGAAAAATTCTTTTATATTCACTGCAAACTACCCTGAGAAGTAGCAGAGAGAATTACCCATCGGAAGCGCCGCGCCTCCCTGCGGCTCCGTAGTCATCCAGAGGTGCCCCACAGAGCCTGCACCAGCTGCAGCGAGGCTCTGGCAGAACCAGCTCTGTGCCCAGAGGATGATTACAAGCCTGAAACATGGTCACCTGCAAGTCCTCGTTAGAGGCAAGGTGATTGATAGCGACTTTGGAAAACCTTCTTCTACAGTGATGTGTGCGGAGCTTCCACAAACACCCCAGGAAACCTAGCAATTAGCTGGAACCTCAGCACTACCCTGCTGCTCGAGGAATGGCAGGAGATGTTGATCACGCTTACCTCTCCACGCACAGTGACTATAACTGGAGGGAAAAAAAAAGAAAAAGAAATTGTCAGGTCATGCACGTGCCACCAGAAACCTGAGAACAAATTGCACTAGTAATCAAGGCAGATCATCCATTCATCACTAATCCGCCAGGACTGATGCAGGCCTCACAACACTTGGAAGTGCAACTGTTTTTAATAAAATGCTTATCCACTGCTTTAGGAATAGTGACTCGGAGTCCCCCAGCTCACAGAGGTCATCCTCCGAGGTCTGATGCCCAGGGACATCCTAGCAATCCTCCTTGCAGGCAGCATTAAACTAGATGACACCTCAAGCACCTGCTCCCTGTGACATCCGTACAGCCAGCAGCTCTGCAGTAGGGATTTCAGGGCACCTGCAGCACCCAGGCAGAGCTCATCAGGCCTGTCAAAGGGGAGATGTGTTTTTACGTGTGCAGGGTGCAGATGCTAGGAGAACTTGTGAAGACAACTTTCTAGTAATGTCTCTGGGCTGTTTAAATTGCATGTACTCTGATTAGAAAAACCTCCATTCAAAACACACAATGATTTTGCAGATAAAGTATCATTCATTAGATGAATGGGAACTGAGATAAGTATTTACTACCTATTTATTCATTACTTATTTAACTTAATGGCTCACATACCCCTGCCATTGCATAGCCATACCCACTTGCTGCTGAGGAATCACCACAATTTTCCTCGAAACAAGCAAACAACCACAGCTGAGGCACTAAAAGCCAAGCCAGGCTGCTGGGACAGGACTGGCCCTGCTCTCCCAGGGCTTTGTGCACGTTCACACCAGCCTCTCTCTGTGCCCACACGTGTGGAAGCCGGCTCCTTACCTTTATAGTTGTGCCCGTGGCCATTCGGATTATTGCATTTCCCAAACAGCTTCAGGTTTTCCTCGTCACTCAGTGACTTACTGCGGGAAGCAGAGGCGGCATTTCAGCACTGCAGATTTTCGTGGCTTTGCCTCCTGTGACTGCTTTCCAGCCCTCCCCTCTCCTTCTTCTCGTGTGTTTAACCCTGCTCTTCCTACTCAGCAGGTGTGCACACAACCGGAGGAGCATTTGCCCCATGAAAAGGAGCCGCCAGCGTTGGTTTTGGCCCGGTGTTTATGTACACACGCTCCATACCAGCTGCCTGCTCCCAGGGCTGCACGAACCCTGGCTGCTGCGCCCCGGGGGCAGGACAAAGCCATCGGGGCTCCAGCAGGAAGCGGCAGCAGCGAGCCCTGCGCGGAACCAGCATTAACCAGCACGCCAAGGGCGCTGCCCCCGGGAAAACCAGGGGGGAAATACATCCTCCCTCGGACCCAGCCGCCCCGAGCTCCCCGAAGGACCGAGCACCCGCTAACCCCGGCCGGGCTCCGCAGCGGGACCTCGGCGGCTCCCTCCTCCTCTTCCTCCCCCTTCCTCCTCCTTCTCCTCCTCCTCTTCCTCCTCCTCCTCCTCCTCCCCTCGCCGCGGACCTGTGCAGCCGGTGGCAGGCGCTGAAGGACACGGTCCGGGAGAGCCGCGCCAGGCGCGCTGCGGGCGGTGCCATGGGGCCGGGACCGGGGCCGGGACCGGGACAAGGACCGGGGCCGGCTCCATCCGGGCCCCCGGGGCTCGGCAGCGCCCCCGGCGGGGGCAGCGCGGCCCCGCAGCCGCCCGGTGCCGGGGATGCTCGGGGGGCGCCGTGCGATGCCGGCACAGGGCGAAGGGATGCTCGAGCAGCAGGGGGGCTGTTTGCAGACCAGGACAGGACCAGGGGTTGTTGCAGGATGTGACCCCAGACCCCAGCTTTGGGCGTCGCGCCTTTTGTCTTTCCTTTGTCAAGGCTGTCCATCCCGCAGGGGTACTGTCAACAATGATTTGGCCCGCGGACCAGCAGTTTGGCTTGGGTTTGTTTTCTTTAACAATGACAGCTACCCGAAGCATGCTTATAAATGCATCAGTGCGCAGGGGTGGGTCTGCCAAGGGAAAGCTGTCAGGCTCTCAGTGTGCTCAGGAGGTGTCCACAAAGCAATACCTGCCCGAAGGGACTGGGGTGTCACAGCTCTCCTTCCCGCCCCCCAAAACAACTGCAGCACCGTGGGACCTGAAGACTGATTATTAAGCTGCGAATTTCCCACACCCTGCTCATCTGCTTGATCTGAGATGCTTAGGTAAAGGAAGCAGACAGCAGTAATTCCCCGCATCGCTCCCAGGAAGGGCTGCCAGATTCTTGTTCCCTTTCTTGCCCGGCAAACTGATTCGACTTCTGGGGTGGTTATAAGCCTGCCAGACTTACAGGCACGTGCTCCAGTAATGAGGTTCATGGGATCAAGCAGAGGAATCCATAAAGCGTGTGATTTTCTGAAAGCTTTGGGAGAGGGAGGGGGACTGGGGATTGTCAGTGCTGCAAGGCGCCGAGTGGAGGTAACCACAGCAGCTTATTGCCCCATTATCCCCCCAGCCCCGGGAATAACACAGCGCATCTGGATTGGGAGAACTCCAAGCCTCAGGGCTGGACGTTCAGTTCTGTGTTACAGGAACAGATGAAAGCACAGCTCGTGATGTAGCAGGGACAGCCTGTGAGCACCCAACGCTCACAGGCAGGGGCTGGGAGTGTCTGCTGCTGCAGCTTTTTAATCAGAGCAGGGCCGTTGCACTGCAGGGCATCTCCCTTTCCCTGCCCTATTGATCAGCAGCACTGCCTTTAGTACTCAGGAGGGCTGCAATCAGCACAGGGAACTTCTGACACTTCTCCTTCCCATCTCCCCAAGAAAAAATAGATTAAAAAAAAGGGGGGGGGGGGCGACAGAGTGCTACCCACCACCACTAAGCGCTCCCCTAGCATCATTCAGCTGCCAGCCATGGGGATGCGACCCTGGGGGGGACAGGAGGGCGATGCTCCTCCTGCGGCAGGGCTGGCAGCAGCAGGAGCCCCAGCAGCGGGAGCTGGCTGCCATCTGGTGGCCGTGGGAGCGCGGCTCTGCCCTCCCGCAGTGCTGCAGCCCCCGGTGTGCAAGCCTCCTACCTCTCCCTTTTTTTTGCCCACGATCTGGAAGAAGGTGTAAAACGACCGAGAGGAAATAAAGCTGGGTCATTTGGGTGGAGCGAATCAGCCCTGACGTGGTCCTGTTCTCTTTGGGCTGGCTTCCAGAACAGCAGGGTCTGCACAACTACGGAACAAAGGGCTATCAAGGCCACAATGGACTGCTACATGTTTCATAGCAGCTGCTTGAGGAAGAAGGCAGGAAACGTTGGCCCTGAGAGCCGCTTCCAGCTCTGCTCCTTTAGCAGGAGTATGATGGAGATGCTTTACATATCTTCGAGATGATGAAACATCACAGGGTGGATCACGGTTGCTGCTGTTGCCTCCTGCGGCACAGCACAAAGTTGGCCGTGGTTCTAGTGAGCGCAGCAAAAGAAATGAAGAAACTTCACAAGCTTTTATTTGAGGGCACAGTTAATGTATAGAGAAAAGCACTACAAGTACAACTTCTGTGAGCATTTGTGTCTATTCTCTGGGGCTTCACTGAAGGCAATCTTTATGCAGTGGGGCCAAAATCACATCCTGTCACCGGGACTACATGTTAGTAGTTAGTTTTACTCCTCTCTTCTGCTTTAATTTCAGCCAAAGCCACTGCCCTAAGCACAGATACTTACTACCCAGAGAAGGTAATGGTCATCTCAGTTTCCATTTTTTCCCTTGCAACCCTTCTGCATGGCAGCCTCTGTGAACTGCTGCTAACTCTTCTAGCAAGATAGTTGGAAAATTAAGATAAAGCAGTGAGATGTTAGAGCAATGGAGCTTCTGCCTTCTCTTTTCTGTGAACTGCTAGGAAAGCAACAGTAACTCAAAGGTTATGACAGAGAAGAAACAGTTCCCTTCATCCTTGGCATAATGCAGTGTTGAGAGAGAAAAGAAAACAGAGGTTTCTTTCTGAGCCTGACCTCGCCCTGAGTTACGGGAAGTGGCAAGGTCAGTGGGACCTAAAGATGCCATGGAATCCGTAAGGCATTTCCACTGGGACTTCTGCTCGCCCCAGTTCTTTGAAGGTTTCTGCATCCAGGACAAGGAGGAAAGCACTTTGGTTCTGCAGGATGAAAAGAAAACCAGAATGTATGGCCAAGCTGAGCTTCATCCCACAGTCCAACCCACTGCATCTGTCAAACACAAAGTAGCCCAAACATACAACAGGCACAACCAGACCTCACTGACTAGACCCATAAGACAGTTAGCCAGGAGCACCAAAAGTCACAGAGGCCACCCAAGAAACATCAGTGTTCCTACCTGAAGTTTACCTAGCTGTGCTTGACAGTTGCAGAAGTACACACCACAGGAAGCACGGTGCTAGAACTATCTGCCAGAGAGCCTTAAATCCATTTTTGTGGTTTAGAAAACATACCTAATACTACAAGGCTTTGATGAACTAGTAGAAGTTACCTCATCGGGGGAGATCACAACAGACAGGATGACTCCATTGTCTTCTGCCGTGGCATTAGGCACTGGCACAAACACAGGCTCTGATGGGTAGGATCCTTCCTCCTGCCAAATCTAGCAAGTGCAGTAACATATGGACGAGTTTCATTTCATTAACATTTGTCTACTACAGTTAGCACAGTTGCAAGTTATAGTGCTCCCCACAGAGCTACCCAGGCGTGCCCCAAGGAACCTACAGTTCAACCTTTCAAGTCATTCCTTTGGTTCCACTACTATGATGATGACAGTGTTGTGACAGCACTGCCATTGTGCAAGGCATTGTGCAAGCAGGCAGTGAAAAGGGTTCCCATTGCTCATTTCATGCAACAGCTCGCGCTGGCGCAGGTACAGGCTCAGAAAACCTCGTCATCCTCGCTGGCACAGCCAGCTTCACACCTCCCTAGTGTAGCTCACAGTGTGCCCAGGCAGCATGGAGGTGCCTTGCCAGCATGGAGATCTATCAGCAACACCACCGGATGGCATAGCTTCTGCTCTTACTGCAGAGCCGCAGCACCCAGTGCTGTGTGGAAGAAGGGCACTCTTACTGCAAAGTGAGTACCCAGAGCAGAACGATTAAAAATAGGGCATCTCTTTTTGAGGATTCCTAAATTCCTCTAGGCCCTGGGAAAGTCTCAGATTAACAGCTTAAAAGCTTTGGAGATCATTATTTCCCTGTTTATGGGAGAGACAGCATAAATCCCAGCTTGCGTTTGCAGGTAGGGATATGCTAAACCTTGTTTGTTACCAGTGTTATAGGTGTCCTGGCAAAATGCCTTGGCACCTCCAACAGCCTACGCTACGTGGGCATTTTCCACGCTATCTGGTAAGAGATAACTATTTTGGCCTGGAAGAGAGATATATACTTTACACAGCCCTCCCTGTTCCCTCATCTATCTAACAGATCTGGAGTGGTATCTTCTGTTTGGTAAGTCTGCTGTGTGGGAGATGAAAACAGGAATCTCATTACGTGGGAGAATGAAATCAGGAACCTCATTGCAGACTCATATGAAAAATAAATAAATAAAAATAAGATAAGATAAGATAAAATAAAATAAAATAAAATAAAATAAAATAAAAAAGCACTGAAGAACACAGTGCCTGGTAGATGACAGAATTTATAGGCCAGTTCAGGGGCATTACTCCTAGTGCTGAAAAGAGAGAACCCTGTTTCACCTCACCTTGAAATTCTTGGTCTCCACATCAACCTTCATCAAGGAATCTCCAATGAAATGCCGAAAACCACATCCATAGAAATAACGGTACTTCTTACCACTGTACTCAGAGTAATTAATCTGGGGGAACTCCAAACCCCCAAAGTTTTCAAAACCCTCAGGGTGGAGATTTTCGTGCGTGCACCAGACCTAGAAGCATGCATTACAGGAGCGTCAGTTTAGCTTTGACTGGGCAGAAGAGCTGACTGGCCCCACCAACCCACTGCACAGCTGTTGCAGAGAAGAAATGTTTAAAGATCCTGACATTGCACAGAAGCAGGTAGGAACATCAAACCTATCTCCTTTATCTGTTTCATTCAAAGAATTGACTCATCTTCACAGGCACTGGAAACTTCAAGGTCAGTCTAATGTAAAAAACTGAAACCAGAGCGAGTCCATGTAGTCCTGAGCCCCTGGCTCAGAAAAACCCGGCTCCAGCACTCAGTAATGTGATATACAAAGTACACACAGAGACTACTCCACTCAGAGCAGATAGCACATGTTCTGTACCACCTAAAGCCACACTATAGGACCATTCAGAGCTAGAAGCAAAGAACAGTTCTGTGCCCAGGTGACAGCACAGGGGATTTTGTCAATGAAGTACTTCACATTCAACCAATTGTCATAAAGGCTTGTAACCCACTTGGGTACTTTTGGTAAACCACAGTCTGTCCTTGCTCTCGCATTTAAGGCAATGTGGAAGGGTTTGTATTAAAACATCAAGCCCCAGTTCAGTAATGAAAAAAATCTTGCTTGCTTGGTGGACAAGCTCTGAGAAGATAAAAGCACAGGATAACTGCAGTCTCACTACAGCTTATAAATGCAGTTTTGCAAGTAAAATACACACACCTTGCCATCCGCATCCTTCACAGCCTTTGCCAGTGTATAAGGCAAAGGGTTCAGGTTCTTCCCCACAGGAGCATCTGAACTCGTGTTCAGTGGGAGAACAAAGCGACGGGGGAAAGTTCGGGCTACTGAGTTGTAAACCTATTACAAAGCCAGAAAGTTACAGTGATGAGAACAGAAAAGTGGCATTTTGGGCCAAGTGCCCCTTTTTGGAGCAAACCTGAAGTTTTGGACATACATCATCCCCTAAAATCTTTTCCTTCTATTAAAAGTTTTACCAGATTCTGGTAAGGACTCTGCTTGTTGCAGTACTTTACAGTAGAAAACAAAAAGGCACAGAAAGCAAACAAGAATCATCATTGCTTTCACAACTGGGTATGGAAATCACCCCGTTTTTCTCCAGATACAGCCCTGGAACATATGATGCACTATGTTTTATTCAGCTAGAACAGACATACACTGAACCTTTTTAGAGCCTGTCCATATATGTCCCACCGGCTTGTGTGACTTCTGCCCTTCTTGCCCGACCAAGGTCATGAGCTAATGGGGATTACAGAAGAAATGCTCAGCAGCACTGAGCATGCCGAGGGAATACCCCTGCTGGAAACTCATCTTCTACAGCCCCATGCTGATCCCGCTTTGTGGGAGCACAGAGCACAAAGTGGGAGTCCCTCTTCGGAAGCTTTATGCAAAACAAAGCACTGAGAAGCTTCCACATTATTTTTAAAAATACGAGTCACTCAGGGAAGAAGCACGTTATAGGTGTATGAACTTCAGGAGGAAAACTGCTTGACTGTCTCAGATCTCTGTGAGATGACAACACGACAGAGAAGAGAAGACATTAGAGGCACTGGTAGACAAGAGAAGACGTCAGCATGAAGATGCATCAGGGGAGGTTCAGACTGGATATGAGGAAAAGGTTCTCCACTGAGAGGGTGGTTGGGCAGGGATTCTGTGTTGGTGTTTTTCAGTTACTCCAACCTGTAATTCATCAGTTGGATGTGAAACTTCCTATGTTAATTCCGAAACCCTATTTTCAAAGCTTTTGTGTTTCAGGTAGCCACGGAAAACTGATTGGTTAAAGAACTCCACCAAACAAAACATGAGCTAGTCAGCAAACAAAAGCACTAAACATGATTTGGGGAAAACAGACAAATCATGCTCAGGCATGCCTTAGCCCTTGGGTGTAAGGTAATTTTAAGATTCGATTTTGAGATGAGTTGCATTCATATGTCTGTGTACAATTTAATGGCTAAGCTACTAGTCAGTTAAATAACGTGGGTATTGGAGCATCTAATGTTGACATATGGACACCTTCAAACATCAAATTACATCTCTTTTGAGCTCAGAGAAGGCTGAAAAAAAGCTAGAGTCTGTTTGCAGAACAAATGCCCATATCAACACTATGCTGTACTTGAATCAATTTTCATTGCATCTTGGGAAAGAACAAACAAACCAGCAAAAATATTTTTTTCTTTAAAAAAAAAAAAAACACAACACAGCAACAACAACAACAAAAGCAAAGCAAAACACCCCTTCACCCCTTCAGGGACACAACTGTATACTTTTAAGATCAGAAATGAATTGCTTTCAGACAGCTCAGACCATAGAGGAAGTTCTGATTTGTCTGAACATGTTGCAGAAATGTTTGCCCTTCACCCACCAATGGGTGGGTTTCCAGTAAACACATCTGCAGTACAAGAAATTCAAGGCAACCCCATTTTTTCCCATGTATGACCTATGTAAAATAATGTGTCTTGTATGGTATTATATAGTACTTTTGACAGAGCTGGATATAGTAGGTTATTTGTGGGTATATGCTGTCGTCAAATGAACGTGAAGAACAACGTAGGGATTTCCTGAATATCTGTGCTTTGTGATTTACATAATAAAGGTTGGGTTTATGAAGTAATGCCTTTAAATAGCAGGGTTTCTTTTTCTTTTTTTTTTTCCATGTGAATGTAGGGCAAAATCTCATTTTGCATACTTTTTTAGGGGGAAAAGTATTTCCTTTTACTACATGGGGATATGGAAAATGAGTATCATTAAATATGAAATTTTAAAAGAAAAGCCCGATGGAGATCTATGTCACACACCAGTCTGTAGAATTTTCAAGGAAATGCTCCATAGAGATTATCTGCTAGGAGATTTAAAATGAAAGAAAAATACCAACACATCAATAGACCATAATTCTAGTTTTTCCATATAGTCATAGTTCCTTTGCCTAGTCTATATCCTCTGCCTTGTGGTCTCCCTGTAATGTTCTCCATCACGCCAAGTTTTGCTTCAGAAAAGTAACTCCACGAGCATGGGGCCCCAGCAGATCCTAAGCAACACAAATGCAGAGATCTTACCTGATACAGATCTACACCACTCCTCCGCATGTTCTGAAGCTTGTAGATGGCCAGAGTTTTTCCATCATCCTGGCAGCACAGGTCAAGGACCACACAACCATGATCTTCAAAGGCATTGATTTGATGGAAAGTAGCAAAGGGTTTACTATACCATTGTCCTGGCAGCACCTACAGTGACCGTAAGAGAGACTGACTTTTCTTCTCTAAATATTGGAGACAAGACTCAGAGACTTGTTCTTCTTGCTCTCATTTCATTCCCACTTACTCCTTAATATTTGCCTTATGCCCGTGAGTTGCTATGGAATGGCTGCTTTAAACCAGGAAGTAGGCAGATCCAGATGAAAAAAAGCCAATACAAAGCAGCCCAGGATAGGTCCCTTGCTGTCATGAGTCCCTACACGCTCCAATCCATCCATGAATGATGCTATAGGCATCATTCCCAGGCTCTGCCTGATCCTGTTATATGCAATAGTACTCTACAGGAACCCCAAATTTCTTATTGCTGCCTGTTCTTTTAGGGCTGGCAAAAAGGCGAATCAATAGAGCAGAAAATACATGAAGTCACGCCATTTCTAAGAAACCAGCACTTGCGCTGTCAAAGCCTATACTGCAGTAACTTCTGCATTGATTCATAAAGCCATCTGGGGTTGCTACCCAGCTCTTCTTTTGAGATCTAAAATTCCAGCTACAGTCGCAGAGCTGCTGGAAAGGCCAAGGAGCCACCTACCTCCCCAGTGTGCTTATTCACCACGTGGAAGCGAGTGTTGTACTGAGGCTCCCAGTTTATCCCTTCAGAAATGGGCTTCCCACGGAATTTGGAAGTGATAATCCGCATCAGATTCAGCTTGATGGGTTGCTCAATAAAAACGATATAGTTTTCACTCATCCCTGAAAAGGGAGCAAAGGAAGTATCATCAGAGAATTTGGCAAATGAAACAAAATAATAATAATCTAGGGGCAAAGGGCAGCAAACAGCCCTTTCTGCTTCACAGTAGGCAAAATCCACAGAGAATGAGACAGGAAACATTCTTACCAAAGCTGTGATAGTAGGAGGGTTTCATGTTATCCATCGGAGCAATGGAGCACAGCACTTTTGCTCCCTCTAATGTGTCACTGCAGTTTGACTTCTGTGGAGGGATCTCAATGATATTATACTTTGTCCCTAGAAAGGAGAATGGGTATTCAACACCACTGAGATGCAAGACTGTCCACATTCATGAAACTAAAGTCAGACTCCGTTCCTTTCTGTTTCCTTAGTGTACTAGGAACCACATTCATGGGTAAACTAAGCAGAAAACAAACGAACAAACAACAACAAAACATTTAGCAAGTCAATAAAACAATCAACAGAGGATGACTACCAAAAAAAGATTTTAAAGGATCTTCTCAGCCTGGTTAACTGCCATCTAATTTTTCTGTTTGCAATGAATTCCTCATTTCAACCCAGAGTATCCTGTAATAAAAGCATTAGGAAAAAAACAAGTTCATAAAGTATATACCAAAGCAGATGAAAACTTTGAGCTCTGGCAATGACTGAAGCTCATTTACTAAATCTGAGCACATGGGCAGCTATGAAGGGCATATCTGAATAATCACCTAAGGTTTAGTCTCTCCAGCTGAAAACAGCATGTGCTGTAAAGCCAGATGCTGCTAAAGCCAAAAGGAAATGAAAACAGGAAGAATGAAAAACAAAACTGGGCAACTGCTCAGTGGATTGGAACTAGCCTGAGGTATAGTAATAAACAGCAGTGGCTGTCTTCGTAGGCCTCAGACACCTGAAGAAGAGGGCTTTCAGCAGTGCCTGCTAGCTCTGAGCAGCCATGTAGATGTAACTAGATCCCAACCTGATGTAATGCTCATGGGTTTGAGCAGAAAATATATGCCAGAAAATTCAGGTTCACTGTAAGATAGCCAAGTCACTGTAATAACATCCATTTTCTTTCCTGTATACACCGTTATCATTCTTATCAAAAGCCAGTTAATGTAAGTGGAAAACGTGTGACTAATGTCAAAATTCTTTCAGTGAAGCTTCAACACTGAATGGGACTTTAAATATCGTTCTCCTGTTTTCCATAAAACCTTGGCAGAAAAAGTGGGGAATCCATTGGGTGTTCACAGGCCAGAGTCAGAAGCATCTGAAACTAACTGCTGAGAGAAGACATTCTTCTGGGGCAGGCTGACAACCTGAAATAAAAACTAACCTGATTTGCCATCATTTTGACACAAAGGAAAACAGCAATTTCAAGGCCTCTAGACACTGACGTTTCTTCCATAACTGCTCCTTGAAGCAGCAGGGAGCAGCCTGTCCAGCCTTCCCACCGGCCAGCCCGGTCAGACACAATCTTACCATGTTTCCCATAGGAATTTCCCATGTTGTACGTCGTCCCATCAGATGCATAATGAGGATGAGCAGTGGCCCCATTCACTGCAACGAATTTACTCCAGTCTACCTGCAAATCCCAGATATTTTCAGTCAGTGCAGAAGTTTCCTGTTGCTCTCTAGCAAGCCACAGTGTTTCTAAACGTTAGTTTTGGTGAAGTCTGAGGAAGAAGAGCTTAATGACTATGGCCCTACTGTGAGATCCGAATTTAAGCCTTATTGTGCCTGAAATCTTCCTGAATCCCTGAAAATTGACCATGTTTCTTGGCGCATTCATCCTACCAGTAAAATGGGACTAATAGCAGTAGCCATTTCCACGGGAGACAGGGACATTACTATGGCCAGAAATGCTGCCATTGTGGGAATGTTGTCCACAGAAGCATTTTAGCTAGGACCCCATGTAATAAGCACTGCAGACATGCAAAATGAGACAGTAACTGCCCACCCCACCCCCCAAAAAAAATAATTTTTTTTTTTAAAGCACACAGCTAATTGATAGTCATTGTTTACTCTCCTCACACACACGCAAAAAAAAAACCTTCCAGGGCTGGGCTGTGGTTTGGACTCAGACAGAAGAGGGGATGTGCTGGGAAGGAAGTCTGAAGGAAAAAGGAGGGGATCAACACATGCATTGAAACATTAAGGCATGGAAGATCTGCTGCTTTTCCAAAAGTTTTTTTCTTTTTTAAGTGCTTTCATGTATTCAGCCTGAGACTGATAAAACCCCTTTGAAAAGAATACCAGGCCACCAGAAGCTCACAAAACCACACCCTTTTAAGGCATCTCGAATCGGAGATTTTAAATGTGAAGTCATCCCTTCCATTCCTGCATTTAGCCCAAAAATGCCAGTCCACATCTAAAAAGCAGCTTAAGGGGATTTTTTTTTTCTTCAAGCGACAGGTTGGCTGAACAGAGCTGAACATTCAAACTAAAAATGCCTACACATCTTCTCATCACTAAATTGTGGCTTATGAAACAGAAAACAGCAAATCAAACTCTCAATTTCAACACGCAAGTAGCATACAATGCCTCATAAACAGAGCGCCTTCACGGTTCACAGCAGGTCCTGCAGAGAGCTAGGGACTGCTGGAATGCCTCCCTCGAGACCCGAGGGTGTGCTGAGACTGCTATCTTACAGTATTAAACAGTCCACAGTAACATACAGGGAAGGCAGTTCATACTCAGGAAGGGCAGAATCCTTCTTCAGCCCTCACAGTGAGCCAGCCCAGCAAATCCCCATATCCCCTCTAAAGGAGCCTGCAGGGGAGCACGTAGACTTCTGCTCTGACTTTTGGTTCTTTTGCTAGCATGGGCAAAAGTAAAGTGGCAGCTACACTTGGACTTTACGTTGGCTTCACCACCCCGTTGCAACAACAAGGTTTTAGGCAAGAATTTGCAGGTCTGCAGTGTTTAGAGCCGGGGGTGTGTGAAGAGATAAAGGGAACAGAAGGGAAGACTGAAGTGACAGTGGAAGAATAGAGATCTGAGATCAGTGATGTTAACTTCTTCCGGTATGCACTTCTATTCTTCATGCACAGACAAGTGCAGACAAGTCCAGACAAGCAGCAAGCTCGGTGGAAAAAGGCCAAACGGAAATGAGTCTACATCTGTCTCTCCCCTGGCCTGCTGCAGTGGGCAGTGACTGAGTGAGAGCTGCCTTGCTGCTAGGTAGATTTCTCAGGGACTCGAGCACACAGTGCAGAGATGCTTTTGACTATGGCTTACGGCTGCACCCATCATTTGGTTTGCAGTCTGGTTCTTCTGTACCACAAGCCAACCCCCTTAGCCCACCTGTCCACACCTTTTCCTTTGTTTCAAGTGTTTCTGGATCCACTTTGTACATGAAGGTGTTCTCACTGCTGACATAGTAGTCTCCTTTATACACAACGTAGCTCACACTGGCATTGTCACTTGGCTCTGAAACGAAACCCAAGCTCTGTTTAAGTTTACATCACATCATATCGAGTTGGACATGTTTAGACAAAGAAACCCGTTTGCAGTGACAAAGATCCACCTGTGGTTGATCAGAAATATCTCCCTAATCTGCAAAGATACTCAAGAAATTCTCTGCACAAGTGAGCTCAGGACAAAAGGACAAGGACTAGCACTTGCTGCACATCTTTCTCAGCTCAGTGCTAGATACCAATAACCCACTGGTGGCGTGTTGTTTCCTGGAGCTAAATGGAATTGATTGCATCAGCAGATATCTTGAGACACAGTTGCTGGGGAAAGTTAAAGCATCTTTCACTGAAAGATTCCACACAAAGCTCCATGTTCTCAACAGTAACACAAAAAAGCAAGGACTCGGATTGTTGATGAGACAGGTCAGTGATAGCAACATCATTAATAATATAATTTAAACAATATACTAGTATTGATTTTAAAAGCTATGAAGCGTAAGTTTTTTGAACTCTCTTAACTATATATCTGCAGTGATGGAAGGCTTTTCTACCCAGCAGAGAGTTTTATGTATCTCAATAGCTATTAAATTTGGATGCTTAAGCCTTGTCAGCATTGCCAGTTCAGGTCACACTATTTACGTGCACAACAAGGCTCCAGGGTGAGATTCTTGTGTTGCTTCTTACGGGATCTGGAAACCTCCTGCAAAAGAACTTGAGTTGGACCCAAACAAAGAAACTGACCTGTTCACTTTATACATCCTGGAAAGATGTATGTAATTCTACTCACCTCCTAGAGGCTTAAACAGGTTTTGTTTCTCACATCTGCACCAATTGCATTGCTCAGATGTTGTCAAGGAGCAACGCTGTGTTACCTTCAAGTAGGAGGCTCAATTTCCGTTTCATATTTCATTTACCACATTTTAATTTGCCTTCTTCAAATACACACAAACATTAACATTCTAGTAAGGGAAGTGTGGAAATGACTCCAGCGAAGCCAGCATAACCTTCATACTTTCATATGCCCTTTGTTTCTGACTTATTTCTTCATCTCTCTCTTCCCTTCCTCCCCAGCCAAAATTTTCTCCTCTGACAGCCGTATGAGGAGTCCCATGTTTGATTTACACCATTGGAAACAAGAGGCAAGACTTGAGACTACAACGTGGGCTAAGGGGATGGCAAGGATGCTATGTGCGTGACAGGACTTGGGAAGGGACAGCTTTCTCTTCCCCATTCTCTTAGAAACTGAGTCAGGGAGATGCCCCTTGAGAGCTACACACGCACAGCAGTCAGAGCTGCTCTTGCTACTCCTACGGGAGGCTGAGACCGACTAGCCAGGTGGCTGAGAAGAGCCAAGGAAAAAAAGATTCCCCTGACTGAGCATTGTGTGTACAGAGAACACAGAGCCCAAAGCTGGCATGAAAAAAGCCCATCAGACAGGTCAGAACAAGATCCTTCACCACAGCAAGGTAAGAAGCAGAAAGTTGTCACACACACATGCAACAATCTGCACACTTTAGGTCTGTTCTGGTTTTAGTGGAAGACGGTTGGGTTGAAACTAAGCCTATTTCTTTCCGAATTTATGCAGGACTCTATAGGCAATGGTACTTCCATTCCTGTGCAAAACACTCTCTCACCCTAACTTGTATCATCTCCTACACCTTAGTACAGGAAGGGAAGGATTAGCCCACTTACCCTACAAGCTTAGCAAGGCAAGGTGTCTTAAGGGCAAAGCTGTGTCTCAGGGAGAACGGCAGGTTGTAATGCTCATTATCAGGCCTGTACAGGGTGTTCTTTGGAAAGAATTCTGTTGGCTATTTACAACAAACTCTGTAACCAAGTGAGACAAAGCATTGCTGAAACATTAAGCTGAATGTGCATCTCCCAGCTACATCAGACACCAAGTTGTAGTAGTTATTGGTATTCCAAAAGGCCATATTCTAAGAAAAATATGAGCTCAGAATAGGCCTACACCAGACTTCCTCACAGCTCCCTTCAAACCTAACTATAACCTCCCCAAGGAAGTCTCAGAACATTTCACATTTCTTAGAAACCCTCTTACTTGGCGTATCGAAGCGTGACATGAAGCGCTCAAACACACTCTTGCATGGGTCTGGCATTGCCAGTGTCCCAAACTCTGAGACCACGATGCGGTTGTGCTGCTTGTTAGTGAGGTAGGAACTGCTCTGCAGAAACTTGCTCCGGTACGTCACTGTGCCATTCCTCAGCTGGAACTGGTGCAGCAGGGCCATGCCATCAAACCAGTGGTTATATCTGCAAGTAGACATAAATAGGAGAACAAGAGTTGGACACTATGGTCTGCTACGCCGTTCCCTCTTGCCTTATTATCATCTGTGACAAACTCATGTCCAGAACCCACGAACAAATAAACATATACAGCCTTGTGATGAGTCTCAACTGAGTGAAACAAATAAAATGTATTTGTGGGTGAGGGTCCTGAAGTTAGGCACTGACTTTCAGAGAGATTGCGGCTCCCTGTATCACATATGAAAACAGACCTTAGGAATTTCTGAAAATGCTATGTATGGAGGAAATAATTTATGTTAGTAAACCAGCCACTTTGAAGACTTCTGCAAAAGGAAAAGAAATTATGCATTACTGCGTAACACGAACAGAAAACTTGTCTGAAAGCACAATCGCACAAGAAGCTTCTTTTAGCTCTCAGCTGTTGGCATGATGTCATTCTCTCCAAGAGGAGAAATCCATGAGTCTTAAAGAAATATCTGGAAACATGTGGTTTTGTTTTGTTAAAGAAATCTCCGGAAATAATATCAATCATAAAATCAACCACAGAATGGCTTGGTCATATGATCACCTTTGTCTACTTGATGCCATTATCTTTGCAGGAAGAAGAGCTACGTTCATCGGTTTGCTAGAATGGCACATCCCAAGTCAAAGGCAGGGGTTGCCTTCTTAAAATGTTCTGATATCTTATTTTTAAAGTGAGATGGACTTGCTTCTAAAGCAACTCACACAATTTGGCACAATCAACAAGTTGTGCCCTGGATTTCAGAGTGCTAGTGGGATGGATTTCTGTTAACAACAAAGGACTGGGAGTGTGTATGTTTTAATCCCCAGCCCTGTTCCCTCATTATACCATTCTGAGTACGTCACAGCCTCTCTGTGACTCAGCTTCTCCACCCTTAGTAAGTTAACCACACAGCTATTTCAGAGAGCCCGCTAAGAGTTTCTAGATGAGGGAGCAGCCGTTCTTAAAAGGATGATAACACAAGCATTTCCCCTTCGCCTGATTTCAAAAGAAATTACAAGGTGCTCCAACAGTGGCAAGCCGTTTAGGTGGGTCCCCTTTAGGTTTCGCTAATGCTCAGGCCAGAATCATTTGACAAATTGACCAAACCCAGACTTACTTCTCCTCACCAAACTCAAATCTCCCAGGACCATTCCTCAGCAGACTGCCATTTATCCATTCAGGAATATGTCCTCTGACCTTCGCTGGGATGGGCTGGGGGGTCTCCTCTACTGTCTTCAGTAAGGGCGAGATGCATTGCAAAGTGGGCAAGGTGGTTTGCTCTTTTGATGGGCTGGGCAGGGATCTCTTTAAACCTGCAAAGAAAGCAGTGGCAACAAAAAGCAAGTAACTAAGATTTTCACTTGAGTGAGCAGACAGTTGCTAGAGCTTGAGTTTGGGTATCTAGGAGAACATTCAGCATCCTGCAAGCAGGGAATCTGTACCAGATACTCAGACTAAAGCTCTGCTCCCATAATACCTCACACATCCACAGAGAGCTGAAAATCCAGTGGAGTTAACTTTACCTAGTTAATCCATTAGAGACACCTGTTCTGTAGTCAAAAGAAGGTAATAAAATGTGCAGTTTTCTTAGGGTCTTTCTTCTGTCCCGTGACTAGTGGTTGACCATCGAGCTTTATAGCCATTATTGATGCTGCTGTATGCCCAGATCTTATCCTTTTTTATTATTATTATTTGTGAAACAAGAAAAGTGTTTTGTAAAGTCCTTGACTGCAAAAGCTTTCATATGTGTAAAACATGCATAGGAAAGCAAGGCCAATACAGCACGGAGCAAACAGCATAGAAGATGGAGGACAAGGACTAGCAGCATCCATTGCTTCGAGGTTTGGAACATGATAATTAAAGGTATAGTTCACTTCAGCTCCATGCCAGCAGACTGGATGCAAGGATTACTACGTACAGCCTCTATCCTTTACTATGCCACCATGGCCATATTCTCTGGCATTAACAGCTGTGAACTAATTCTGTATGAAAAGAATTGCTCACAGCTTGCTTACAGATGAAGTCACCAGTGCAGCAACACACACTTTAACAAAAAGGCTTATCCAGGTCCAATCATGTTCACTACTGCTTCAGACACCTCTGCCTAGGAATTAATCTGACCTGGATTTAACCAAGGGTTTCTGAAACAGTGCTGAAAAACTCTGCTATGAGGTTCTTCACGGTAAGCAACAGCATTGTTTGCAGCTAAAGGTAATGCATGATTTCCTAATGCTGGCCATTTCACAGTGAAGAAATTTTATACTACTAGTATTCCTTTCAATCTGAGTAGTTAGCCAAAACTCAACATCTCCCAACACTGAGATTTAGGGGAGGGGATACATCATGGCATTAGGTTCCTTAAAAACAATGAGCAATTCTTAAACAGAACTTCAAAACATCCTCCACTGAATTTAAAAACAATTAAAAAAAAAAAAAGCAACAAGGCAGCTCACTAAAAAGAACATCCCAGAGAACACCTCAGAGGATTCCCAGTGCTCTACTGTAAATCCAGGCAAGCCATAGCTTGCTAAACAAACAACAAAATAATAGTTACAAGCATGAATTCAGAGAACCCCAAATCTTGGAAGAATACAGGCTGTCAAACACAGGTTGTCACATTTTCTCTCTACACTACAGATGGAGGACTTTGCCAAGTTGGCAGCATTTGAAATGCAGTAAACCAGAAGCTCAGACTATGGAAAGGTGCACAGGTCAGTTCTCAAACTCACCAGGACAATCCGATTTCAGAAGCTCAAGAAGGTAATCACTAGCTTTTCCCCTTGCAGACCTTCCCCCTCCATGCCAAAAAAAAAAAAAAAAAGGAAGTGATGAAGAACATAAATGAAACTGAGCTGAAATACACTGACAGGGCAGGACAAAGCAGATTAAACAGATTTACCTGCAAGGATATAAGCAATAGGAGGAAAAGATCATTTCTGATTTAGCCCCTTTTTTGCACGTTGGCTGCAATATCTCCCCTTACTACGACAAAAGCATCAATGAAGCGTGAAGAGAGGGGAATGCTGTGTGCTAAAAGCACACAGTTATTAGCTCCACTAGCCTGGCTTGCAAAGCCTCATCAACACAAGGATTGTTTTGGCAATCCATTTAGCTGCAAAGGGGGATTTATCTAGAAAGTGTCCAGGCTGTCGCTTTCTCTCCCAACGCTACCACCTCCTCATCTAGCACGGGCTCCGTTTCCACAGGTCGGTGGAGTTGCTCTGCTGGCCTGCTCCGTCCTCACCGTTAGACTATTTAGCCCTGAACTAAACCAGAACTGGTGAAGATTTAGGTACAAGTGAAACACTGATGAACAAGGACAGCCTGGCATACAGAAATCCACTCCTGAACCAGTGCTAGGACAGACAAAACCACACATTAAACAGATTCCAGTCGGATAACCAAACTCCTGAATTTTGAGGTAGCGATTTGTCCTGGCTCTACCGCTCCTTTTCACCACAGCAGATGCTAGTTCTAGCCTACCTTCTCTATCCAAGTAAATTTACACAGGTTCCACAATTTATCCTTGAACCTCTGAAACCACATATGCACACCTACAGAGGAAACGTGCTGTTTCAGAGCAGGACAGTATCTGCCTAAGAACTCTGCTGGCACACAGCATTTGCCTGAGCTTGCTTCTTTAGGACAGCTTGAGACAGAATGGGTGTTAGGCATGCAGGAAATTGAATTGCAAGATCCCTTCAATGAAGTTCTCTGGCTTGTCAATCCTCAAATCCTTCTTTAGATCTCTAATATGGTAAGTCAGCTAGATAAAGAATTCAGGCTGCAGGGCTAAAGCAATTAACCTCAAACCACCAACATCCTCTCCCTCTTAAAATTCAATTAAGTTCTGATTAAATCCTATATGAAGCACTCAATCTGATCCCAACATGAGTGCTCCATAGTATTTCCTTATATAAGGAACAGAAGGCTTTTCAAATCAACTGATACCTGATTCAGTGACTGCCATCAGTATTGGCAGAAATACAGCTTTAGTAGGTTGAGTGAAAATTTGTGAAGATGTAAAATATGTAAAAATAAACATAAAATGAAAAAAGTATATCATGTTCCTGAAGAGAGATTTTTTCATCTAAGCAGAAGCAACAATGGCATAACCAAGGATGGAGCAACCGAAAAAGATACTGAAGAGCAGCATTATTACAAATGGAAATTTAGGAAGATATACTTCATAAATAAGCCTGAACAGGACTGCCAAACACCTCCTTGGTCATCTCTCATCCCAGTTGCTGTCCCAGAAAGTTCTACTTGAAGTCTGTCTTAAAAGTTACTGTGTTTCCTGGCTCTTAATCTCTGTTTGAAAGACTGCTTTAGAACCCACTGCCCAGATGATAAGAGAAATGCTATGAATTTACAGAAAGAAGTTATTAATAGGACAGATCATCGTCCTCATTATTCTGTCAGCTCTGTGCCAGGTGGCTTTGGTATTTCTCCCTCTCGTGTGTTTATCACATACTGTATTTAGAGAGAGCAATTATATCACTTCCTAAGCTAGGCAAACAAAGTTCTTTTAGCTTTCCTTCTCCTATTTCAAACTTGTCAATTAAAAGATCATCTTAGTAGTCCTTCTTGAAACCTCATCTGGTTAGAATTCGTCTTTCTTGACCTTGGATAGACCCAGCTGTTTGAGAGACTTCTAGAAAGCGTCTGAGAGCAGGCTGTATACAACAAGAACATGTACGTTATTGCCCTGTACGATCAGACCACAGAGAAAACAAGCACAGCAAGATCACGTAGTATCTTTTCTGCTCAGAACTAATCACAGGAGATGAAGATCCTGACAGTAACACATGCTAAATGCAATGAAGTCATGATATCCAGATGAGTCAGAGGTTTTCAGAAACATAACAAGCCATTCTAGGAAATTTCTGAAAAGGAGGGAACAAAAAGGGGAGTCAAGAAGGAAGCCGGTTTGCTCTGCTGAGTTGGTTATGAAAAGACTCCGGACAAGAAACAAAAGACAAATATAAGCAATTACCTCCACTACATTCAGCACAACACCAAAAAAAAAGAAGTCTCTTTCAGTTGCATTATGTAAGCCACCTCATTATTACTGACCCCTGGTCAGATCTAGGAACAAGAAGGTTGTCTGGAGATTTCTTCAGTGACCATCACCTACAAAGCAATGTAACATTTAAGCACTTCGTGTGGGCAGGTAGATGGGTGCTTCTTTGCCAGGACTTAATGCAACCTACCTTCTGTTTCTTTCCTTTTGTAAAGATCATTATTTTACAATATACTGAGACTTGATCAGTAGCAGAAAACAATGCCACAGACTAATTAGCATGTGCAGCAAGACCAGAAGGACTTAGTACAACACACCGCTTCCTGCCCGCACTGGAAAGGCTGGCATTCATTCAAAAAAAAAAACAAGCTGCTACATTACCTGTGGCAAGACAGTACAGCACAATACAATAAAGAACAAGTACTTTAAAGGATATTGATTTGTTGCTCATCTGTGAGTCAATATAGCTGTGTTAAAAACAAACAAAAAAAACAACACACACACAAAACACACAAAAACACCAACAAATCCACACCTGTCTAGCCTAATTTCTTCCCTATTAAAAATAAATAAACCTGAATAAAATCCATGTGAATAAAATCTACCCTCCAGATTTAATGAGAGTTTAATATTAAAAACTGTTCCTACTCTGAAATGCACTAAGCAGATGGAGTACAAACACTTCCTATTTGAAAGCACTGTTCATGAACTATGATAATAAAGGCATATTGCCATCAGATCGGATCACTCCTACATGTTTAACTTCAATGCTCTAAATGTTTAACATCTAGCTGCCCCAAAAGACACTAATCTCTCTAAAAGACAAAAGACAGACTGTTTTTTAGCGTTGAGCAACGGGTAACTAAAGTAACTGACTCTGCTAGCACTAAGGAACAGTTTTTTGTGTGCCCTTTAAAAGACAAACCCACAGTTGTTCAAGATACAGACCAAGATGGAAGAACTTGAGTAAGTAACAAATCAAAGGCACTACACTCTCAGTGGGACTTGATATACTTGTTTGAGCATAATACCTGCAAAACAGTGCAAGATTTTAACCTGCCAGCTCAAAGACTTTTTTTCTGGATTCTAATTTCCATGTTACTTCAAACCCTTAAAAACAGGATTAGTGTCTAAACTTCATTTGGCATATCAGAGCAGAAGCAGAGCCAAATACAGCATTGTACTTTTTCCTCAGATCTTTCCCAAAGACTGAAAGCTATTTCTGCATAATTATCACAGGCCAGCATTTTCACGTGCTGTTTCCATTCAAGTAGAGGTGTGCCACAATTTCTCTGCCTGTCACAAGCTGACATCCTAGCATGGATCATTTACATCCAGAAGCTGTGGAACCAAGGACAAGGATCTTTAAAAAATAATAATAATAAAAAAGTTTCTGTACATTAAGTAACCCAACCCATGTGTTTTGGGTAGAGCAGCAATGAATCAGACAATAAATTACACCTGAAGAGTGATGGCTGGGTCATAAAATCTTCATAGTGGACAGAAAATGTTTGCTAGCTGTGAAACTGAAATCACATTGGATATAGCAAATGCACTCTCATTTTAACCTACATATTTAAATCCAAGGCACAGGGGCCCCCAACATTTGGCTCCACATGCAACTGCATAGTCTGACTAAGAAAGACATCTAGGAGCAGACCGAATGGCAGAGCAGTAAAAAGAATGCTCACAGTTGGGATTCCTCAAGCAGAGGAGCTCTAGCTCCCTGAGGCCACACAGAAATTCAGAATAAAGAATAACTGTACAGCTGGTCTGGAAATCTTCTGGCGCAAAATGTGGGCCTTATTATCATCCCTGTAAATTACAGATTGGAACAATAAAGCAAGCAAAATAGCTTTCTCCTGCCCATCTCCCACTTCAAATTGAACTGATGTTGCTACAGCTATTGATTTCCAGCCTTCACCAGCACTGAATCACCAGGGCTGACGCTCAGCTTGCCAGTGTCCCACTCTGATTACTGAAGTTCTTGCACTTGCCTTGTGTCTGCTGGGAAGTCCCCATACGTGACTCCTCGTTCCGTCTAGCCTGTAGGTTTCCCATTGTCAGGGACTCAGCCACCCACTTCCTTGCTAACAGGCAAAGAGAACATAAAAGAAGTAATAGAAACCACAGGGGAAAAGAAATGGAGAAAAGGAGGGGAGAAAGACATGTCAAGGAGAGGTAAGGCAGAAGAGCAATTGTGAACTGTGCGTATACTTGCATATGAAATACTTGTTGATTCCCTAAAGACACCTTTAGAAATAAATACTTATCAATACTATACTTCAGGGGTCTTTTTAAAATTTATTTTTCAATGACATAAAGGAAGTGTAATAATTTGTTTCTTCAATACTTATTTCCGTAGTCCAGTCTTTGGAACACTTTCTCTAGAAAGACACCATGAACAAGGAATGAGAGCAAACTTTGGCCAGTCATGGAAAATATAACAGATGGAACAAACTTAATTCACTTTTTTTTTTTTTTTCCTGATATTATCACTTTTTCACTCAAATGCTTGAACACAGTAATGCTGGGGACAGAAGGGGAGGGTTTTTTTCTCCTCATTCAACATTCTTACCTCTTAGCTAAGTTGAGATAATGCAATATCAGCAAGCCTTTTCCAAAAGACCTTAGTAAAAGTCAGAGAAAAGTTGTAATTTCCAAAAAGATACAAGAAATGAGGAAAGGAAAATTTCAGGCTTTTCATGTTAATCAGATAATCAGAAAGAAAAACCACAAATCTTTACATTCCTATGCAGTCCAGTTTCAAACGTAATGAAAGAAGCAAGGTTCAGCAGAATTTAGCAAAGAACCCCAATATAAACTAGATTATACAGTCATGTATAACTACATGACATGACATGCCTCACACCAACTTATTTACACACGCAGTGGAAAAAAAAACTCCTGGACTGTTCCTAAACTTGCATCCATGGACGACGTGCACTGGTGACACACAAAGGCAGGTCGGAGAACCTTTCCAAGCTTTGGGAACCAACCCTTTTATTCTAAGGGGGAGAACAACCATCATCAATAAAAGCAAATAGGAAAGGAGAGATTCTGGTGAACTGACCTGATCTGTATTATTTTCCTATTTTACGGTGGCAGATCTCCCTCTGTTAGTCAGAACAAAAGACGGATCGCATTGTGTAATGACGGCACAAACTGCAGAGTGCTGTGGGGAGGCAAAATCCCATGGCACAATTTCCCACTTGTACGTTCAGATCAAAGCTTCGGTAATGTCAGAGCCCTAAGCAATCCTCTCCCTCTCACAACCCAGTTGCACATCTCACAGCAGCCTCCCTTGCAGAGAGAATCTGCTGCCGACTGGCTTTCCAGCTCTAAACCATCCGTATCTGCAAATAATCCGACAGAATCTGTGCAGTGTACTTGCCTCTCCCGCTTACCTTTTC
The DNA here is from genome assembly GCA_011075105.1 of Heteronetta atricapilla. Lineage (NCBI taxonomy): Eukaryota > Metazoa > Chordata > Aves > Anseriformes > Anatidae > Heteronetta > Heteronetta atricapilla. The sequence goes on along the minus strand of CM021754.1, from coordinate 5,407,436 downwards.
AGTAAATAACAGAACGCTGGCTCCCAACAAGCGTGTTGAATTTGCTCTGTTACTCATTCCTGATCGTTAGAAAGAAGCTTGCTCTACCGACCGACCTGTGCTAGCAGCAGCACTTAACAGCAGGTCGACAGAAAACCCCTTCCAAGATGATGGGATAGAAGGATTTGTTTGTTTATGCATTTTACCTGGAATGAATTGCATCAGGGAGGAGAGGAAATGCAGCAAATTAGCGAGCAGAATGCTGACGGCCGACAAGAGGATTTTGGAAAACATTCTCTGCTCCGAAGGCATCAGGTCGGAGATGGTCTGGAAAGGTACCGCTGCCAGGACGAGCAGCGTGCAGCAGAGCACTGTTGGCTGCGGAGAGCTGCTTCAGAATAAGAGCCGGCGGGGAGGCTGCCAACAGCAGTAGCACCAGGAGCAGGGCAGCGGCAGCAGCGCGGCAGCCTCGGGTCCCTGCCCGGCCAGGGAAGCGAGCATCTCCCGGCGTGGGGCACGGCCTGCGGTGGCACAGCGGGGGGAGCCTCCCCCCTTGCCCTGGGGATGCAGGGAGCAAGTCGCGACCATTTGGCACACGCACTGCGATGACTGCGGCTGTTTCTTTTTATAAAGTGGCTCCCAGAAGCTGTCCCTCGGTGGAGAGCGAGGCAGCGTACACAGCACTCAAGGTAACCCATCCCGCTGCCCTTAAGATGGGACAGATTATTACTCATCCTAATTCTTCTGTTGCAAATTAAGCTGATTTCTTCTTGTCCTTTCTACCAGACACAGCAAACACCTGATTACTGTCCTTTTTATAACTTATGCTATCATGCCTTCACCTGTTTCCTACTTTTTCTAAACTTAACTCCAGCTTTTCCTAACAGATCACGCTTTATTTGCCTTTATTACTCCTGTTTCCCACTCTGGACTCTGCCCACTCTGTTCTTAGTTCTCCTGCTAAGCGCTAACTAGCACAGAGTAAAGCAGAACTATGTTTTTGTCTTGCGTGCTAACCTTTAGTTAACACATCTCAGCTTCTTTTTCCCCATATATCATACTGACTGTAGCCATTGCTCTGCCTTGTAAGTAGCACACAATCCCCTTGCTAAGCTTAGTGTTTTTCTCTCCCCATTTTTAAATTTTTTTTAAATTGATTTCATGTCAGTCCTCCATCCGATTGAGATGACGGTGAATTTTCAATGTACGTTACATCTGCAACCCCACAGAGCTTGCTGACACCTGAAAATTAACGGTATTCTCTAATGTCATCCTTCTAAATCATTCCGGATAACACGGAATAGGCCAGGTTTGAAGCAGCTCCCTATAGGATGCCAGCTAAACTGAACTTTCATGAAAAGTGAGACTTTTTAGCTCATTCATATAGCCCCTACTTGCTGACTGTTCTTACCTATACATATATCACACACAACACTGGCAGTTACCTTATATCAAGGCATAGCCCGCCTATCATTTTTCTTTATCTATTAAGTTTGCTACTCAAATCAAAGTGTTTGTTTGTTTTTATGGGCTGTTCCCTGCTGCTTTTGAAGTGATTAAGAAATTTAGTAGAGAATCTCCACAGGATGAGAGAGAGACAAAGCAATCTATGATTCTTTGTCCGCATTTTTCCAGCTGTTCACCCTGATAACGTAGGAGACCCACTTTGGTGTTTCCCAGTACTGCCTTCATCAGGTTTTCAAAGACAATACGAAGAAAAACGTAGAGGTTTTTTAAATTAGCAAAATTGAATTTAGACGTGTTCTACACTGAATTTCACGTGCCTTAAATAGACCTATTACCTATTAAATCTTGTATTTTTCTATTATGATCCACGTGCCTACATCTACGCTATTTCAAGGCAGTTTCATTTTAAGTGAAAGGTCAAAAATAACCTTTTCTGGGTAGAGACAATTTGTCCCGGAATACCTCAGCCACATCTGCATTATTTGTTGTTCTCCATTTCAGCTTTTAGATAATAGCAGAGCAACGAGATGAACTGAATGCTAGTTTTTCAGCACTTACAATTTCTGGATTCTGAAGATACTCACAGCAAGCTCAGAAATGCAAGAGAATCGCCGTCGAAAATCCCTGTGACTTCAAGAGAGTCAGAACTTTGCCTCAGATGCTTCCACAATTTCTAGAAAATCCATTTATATTCTGTTACTGATCTGTCATCTTAGACGTCCTTGGTAATTTACTAAGGCACTGCAGCTTAAACAACAGGGGGAGAAGCTTAAAGAAAACGTAGTTACCAGCTGAGCTTTGCTGATCAGATTTGGCAGCTTTAAAGCCAATTAATTTTCAGTTCAAACCTCCTTCAGTAAAACTGGAAAGCGGATAGTGATGGGAGAGGTGCCAGGAGGACTCCATATGAAGCTCATTCCTCAGAGACAGAATGGACTTTTAGCTTCATTTCAGAAGACGAGAGGAAGAAAGGTTTGCTTTTTCTCCCAATAAATACTGAAATACCCCAGAGAAACAATAAGCACAGAAACTATCACTATCAATGTAGGCAAACCAGAAAACACCAAAATTATATTTTCTAATGGTTTAGAAGATAAACTGTGTACGAGTATCCCCATAAAAACAGATACTGAATGGCACACTGGAGGGCAAAAAGAAACTTGTTTATATTTTTAAAGTAATTACGAAATAACCCCTTTTAAACAGGAAGAGAATTATATACAACAGCAAGCAGTAAGTGGGTATTTCCACTGCTGAAATATTTCAACTTCAATAAAGAGAGATTTCTTTTCAATGGATACATCAAGCTTCCTGAACTTACCATTTCAAGCTAGAACTCTATAAAACTACATATTTTATTTATTTTACTTGGTTAGTGGTTCTTTTTTATATATTTTTACATAGATTTGTGCAGCAAAAAAACAACACAAGTTTTGTTGCTCATAGCAATTTAGTAATTAGTTTTAAAAACGTCAATTTCAAAATCATACAAAGCTTTGAATGACTGCCTTTTAATCAGCATCGTCACACCGTTCACAAGTTCACCCAGCCTACTGTAGCCATGCCTAGTGAATTTACTTTTAATGTCTCTTCAGACTCTAAAATCCTTTGACTACGACAGAAATCCCACCATAAATTACACCACTTTACCAACAAGCAGTGTAATGAAAACCAATTGTATAAGAACTCACTGTAGAAAAGCAAGTCATTTTTGAGAGAGGTATGTTGAATTTAGCTGCACTTCAATGTCAGATTTAAGCAGTTCTCTATTCTAAGAGGTGCAGATGGACTAGTTTTATTGGATTTTATGAAGCTAACGATCTAAAAAAGTTGCATGATTTTCCTAAGCACAAACAGATAAAACACTGCAAGCCTCTTTTAAACTTGACAGAACAGACGATATTTAACAGTCATGAAAGTTGCAATAATTTTATTTAAATGCTTATATAAGTTACTTCAGATAGATTTTCAAATTCAAACACTTCACAGATGACAATTGTAAACTCCGCCTTTAATAATTTTTGTTTAGATGATCAATTATTCTAGAGACACCGAGTACAATATTCTAGAAAATTTAGCTTCCAAAAACTTCTCTTTTTCTCCCACTTTCTTGCGTTTAAACAGAACTGCAGATACCGATTACAAAATTACCAGACTCCAGTAAAATGTGATGTATACTAGTGGTGAGATTTTTAAAAGTCTTTAGATGCTAAATATGCAGATAGTCATCTTAGGGGATTTTAAGAAATTCCTAAGCGTGTAAGGTGCTTACACGCGTAGGCACTTCGAAAATCCTACTAAGTCCATATCTGCATCTTTAGATACCTTGGAAAATCTCTTCCTAGGTGTCCAGTTTCTCTCATTTGTTTTAATTTGATTATTAGTATTAGCTTGACAGACATCACATTCAGTCGGGACTTGTATTTACCTTCCTCTCCGCCTTTTAAGTCCGAAAAGATTTAAAGAGAAAATTAACACACAGCACTAAGAGAAAGAGATATTTATCTATCTTATGGTAGCAACAGGATTATCTAGCACTTTTCTTTATTACATTGGCCTCACAATTAGTACAAATAATGCTTTACACATTTTATGTTTCACCTTTTAACAGAATGAAATTACAAGAAAGAAAAATTGCTCAAAAACTCTATAATCACCCTTAAATAAACCGGATATACAGCAAACCGTACTGATGTATCAAAATAATAACAACAATTATAAAAGAACAGTGTAATTCAAGATAGAGGTAACATTATCTTTCATTTATTGGTATTACCAGCAAAGTTTTGATGGTATGCTTTTATGATTATATTAAAATGCCCTTTTTTCATTTGAAAAGCTGTAGGTATCAAAATGTATATTCAAATTAAGACTATACTTCTTTATACATTTCTCAAAGTAATACTCTTAATAGAATTCTCCTGCTTCTGAGCTGATCTCTTCAATCTATTTAAGCTCTGAGGCAAAAATAAAAATAAAATTTCAGATATATTCTACTACAATTTTAGCATCAAAAGTTAGTTTTCTAAGGATGGAAGTACAGGGACAGCCTACACAATGGGTCAACAAGAAAAGATGTTCTAATCTGTAGAATCCCTTGGAGTGGTAGGATTTAAAAGGGATATTTAGTGCCATGTTTACTGTCACTACCCTATATATTGCATACGCTTACTTATTTCAAAACTAAGATGCTGTTTAAATTGTTGAAAGTTTCCTGAATTAGAAATACAGAAGATATTTATGAAACATTCATCATCACATTCACCATGGTTTTTACAAAGGTTTTGCTCTGTCTTTCTGCAGTCTAACAGACTCCATTCAGCTCTGCAGAGTATTTGCAATCACAGTGAATCTCTGTTTCAGACTCTCCCTTTTCTGTTTTAAGTGGTTTTCTAAGGTCCTTGCTTCTTTCAAGATTCCATCAAGTTCTTGGACATAAGAAGCATCCATTGCTGCTCTCTCACTTAATTGAAAACAAAACAAAATAAAAATGACCCGCAACTGAAGTTAATACTAAAGCCAGTAACTTTCTCACTACTCACAACTGCATTTATGCTTAAGTGTGCTGTCTACCAATACTCAGTTTCTGACCAATTTATGGCTCTGTTCTCTGTTGTAATAGAGAAAAGCACTTTTATTTCAAGATCTATGGTTTATAATTTTCAGCATTTGTTTTAAAATACAGCCACAGTAATCAATCATACCAAGAAAAGTTAGAAAGAAGTGCTGTATAAATAGGACAAAGTTAACTTGCCTTAAAATGTGGGCATATTTTGATAACAAGCTCTTAATTTCTTTGTTCATCTCTGTTAAAAGGAAAAAGTAATTTTATTTTAACAGTTGAGTGAATCTTCATCGCAACATCCCATTAATTAATTCAGTAGTTACTTTGATTATATTTAATACATCACCATTTAAAACCTTTTCCAGTGGTTCAGGTTTGTAAAGGGACTGGGAGCCCTCAGAAAAAGCCAAGTCTGTTTTGTCCGTGGAGGACAACTGAGGATCCTCTGTAGCTTCATTCTAGTAAATAAAATAAATAAATAAATAAACAGATTCTAGGACTTGCAATATGCTCAGCACAGATCAAATTTAATTGAAAATAGCAAAAAAGTTTCAAAAAGATCTCGACTGTTTTAACAGAAAGCCAAGTGCTGGATCCTGTGCCAACACCCTCTGTTAGGAACAGGCACAGCATCACTGTACTAGGGGAGTGGCTGGGAAACACTAAGATTTTTGCCTCTATCAGTAACAGCTGGTGCACTTCAGCAGTTCACTCAGAGGCCCTGCATAACCACGTTGCAGTGCACACCCCATTTTGTTGATCTTCAAACAGTTAGAGAAGTCTTGCAGGCTCCTCACAGAAGTCATCCTTGTTCCCCTAACAGTCAGCAGAGAGGACAAAACATCTTGTGTGAGGGACCACGGGGAGCCATGGGGCTCTCTGCCCCTCTCCGTGATAGGAACTCACAGCAACACAAGAGCAGCAGCTGCAGCATGCCGTGCTCCACTGAATCATAGAATGAATCATAGAACGGGTTGGGTTGGAAGGGACCTCAGAGCACCTAGTTCCAACCACCCTGCCATTTTCAGGGACACCACCCACTAGATCAGGTTGCCCAGGGCCTCATCCAGCCTGCCCTTGAACACCTCCAGGGATGGGGCACCCACAGCCTCCCTGGGCAACCTGTGCCAGTGCTTCACCACCCTGAGTGAAGAATTTCCTCCTAACCTCTAATCTAAATCTCCCCTCTTTCAGTTTAAAACCATTCCCCCTCATCCTGTCATTGTCTGATTGAGCAAAGAGTTGCTCTTCATCTTTTTTTAACCCCCCTTTAAGTACTGAAAAGCTGCAACGAGGTCACCCGGGAGCCTTCTCTTCTGTAGGCTGAACATCCCCTTTTCCATCCCTCACTGGGGCTGCAAGGGCGAGACCCTTCCTCACACAGAACTGCTCACCTCCATCTCTTTTTTACGTTTACTTCTATTTTCATCAGATTTTTGTGTGTTGCTTGTCATTGTTACCTGATTAGAAGAAAAAAATAAATACATATGTACAACATTCAGATTTTGCAAGCAGTGTGATTGGGAAATAAACCTGCACAGACACCTGTCAAATGCGTAACCAACACCTCTGTGACCACTCCACACACAGCAGCACCCCGACTCCAGCCCTGAGAGGGCTCCGCGTCCCGGGGCGGCCAGCGGGGGTTCCCTCAGGGAGATGCCGACCCCCCCCCACCCGAGCTCCCCTCAGGGCGGCTCCGGGGCCTGGCGGCCGTTGGCGGCCGTTAACGGCCGGCACGAAATGGCGGCAGCTGTGGGGAGGAGAACGGGGGCTGGCTCCCCGAGCGAGGAGAAGCCGTGCCGCCGAGGGAGGGCTGTCACGGCCCGGCCACACGCCTGGGTTACCCCTGGGCCCACGATGCCACCCGTAGGCACCGGGTGGTCGTGCCAGGCACTGGGGCAGTGCTGGCTGTGTCTGTCACAGTGGCATGGCGGTGTGAAGCAGGGGCTGCTTGGGGGTGCCTAGACCGGATGAAGCCGGTTCAAAAACTGGGAAGAGCCCGCAAATGCCTAAATCTGAGCGATTACATCAGACCTCTAAAACTAGACTACTTCCAAGACAAACGAGTCTTTTATAGAAAATGGAAAAAAAAAAAAATCATAAAAAAAAAAAAGATTGCATTTTCCTTACACTGTTTTCCTTACACTGTAGGAAAACTATGCACGGTTTCATTAGGAAGTGTCTGAGTCAGATGGTGCAGTGAGGTGGCTTGCTTACAGCAGCGAGAGGCTGGCCACCACGATCCGGGAAATCTTCTTCAGCATTACACCTCATGTTCTTAGCCCAAAATGTGCAACGCCATTCTGCTACCGCCTTCCTAAACCTCCGGTCAATGAGCTACAACGAAGAAAATAGTCACAAAATGTGAAGTTACGTTGGAGTACAGGGGACTTTTCATACATATCTTTCGTTTCTGGTTAAGAGAACAGATCGTAACCTTACACGTTTTATCCATATATCCTCTGAAAGTCAGAACTCGGGGTAAGAAGTGAAACTGCTGAAAGAACAAGAACTAAGCACTTCCTCAAAATAGAAGCAATATTCAATTCACTGTCATGGCCCACTTCGTGAAACTCTCCAAAAATGCTGAAGAACGCTATCTAAGATTATAAAATAGATACAAAAGAAATATGTTAATTAAATATTAAGTTGTCATTAATATATTCACATTTCTATTAACAGACCACCTGAATTAAAATAAGTGAGCTATGTGCTTTTGTTTTCTTTAACCACTTTCGGTATCTTATGGATGTGATAGTCTATGGCAAGAGGTCAGGTAATAATTAAGAAAAAGAAAGAAAAGAAATCTAAGCAATTACTATAAAAGTAGTTCCAGTTCCTTTAAAAATAGAGATATTGAAATAGCAGGAGAAATGAAAGTTTAAAACTTAAAATAAAAACGATTATTAGGAGTTAGACCCTAGTCCTTAAAAATGCAAGTATGTAGAGACTAAGAGGAAAAAAAAACTCCAATTTGCTTAATGACCTAAATGAATTTTTACAATCTCAAAGGTTGAAACAAAAGACCAATTTGGGTTAATACAAAATTAACAATATTGGCTGACTGGCACTGTTTTTTTGGTGCTTCTGCGCAACCTTCTGTACCAACTACAATATTATTTAATGTTTCACTAGTGATCTGCATGAAAATTTAAACTTAATGAAAAAATGCAATAGAATAAATAATGATTACAACATTAATTTTATATATATGTTAATGAAACAAAATGTTATGTATCTGGGAGAGACACAAGCAGTATCACCCAAATGGGGGGCTCTCCTGAATAAGGCTTTGGTTTCTGAATTATTAAAAATCAGTTAAAAGTCAATAGAAGGAAGACGAGATTAGTATTATTTTAAGCCAAATGAAAATTATTCAGAGGTAGATACTTGAAGAACTGAAACTTTTTATTTTTATTGAAAGAAACCAAGAGTCAATTTGATCGTACTTTATAACTTCAGAGGAAGGAACTATCTGTTACATAATAGCTATCGGGAAAACGTACAGGAACCAACAATCAGAAGCAGAAATCAGTTATATTTTAAGAGACTTTTGTATTACTGCAAGAACCAACCATTCAAGCAGAGTACCAAGAGGAATGATAGAATTACAGCTACTTTATATTGAAATAATCTAGATCTATTTGTTTAAATCAAATCTGGAGATCTCTTTGGTATAGGTAAAGGTGAACAACACACACTGTGAATGCCTTGTAACAAAACAAGAAAATGGGAGAGGATAATATTGCTCTCTGATTTGAATTTAGTGCAATTGAGTGCCTATAAATATATACGCTTATTATCTGAAAGCAGTAGCTACCTAAAGTGTATTTTTATCTGCTTTAAATGTGAAGTTTTGCTCTGTGAAAAGTATATTCTAGTGGCTAGGCAAGGAAAAATTTTGCCTCCTGAGACACACTCTGCAACGCCTGCATTCCTCTGCTTTTTATAATTTATTCTAAATCAATTTCATTGGTTTATTTCAACAGATTCAAAGAAGCGATAAATTTCCACAGCTAGCATGTGGTTTTCGTCTCAGCGTGTTTGTAAGGTACGCCGCTCCCTGTGAGCAGAGCAGACAAGATTACTAGTAAAATGGACAGTACTTATATTTCAGGATGATTAGCTCAGAAGGAATATCGAAAGATGCCCCTATGGCCTCAGAAATACCTCCCTACAGACAGATACAGCTGTCCCTAAAAGACAGGCACGGGGACGGGGGAACATCTTAGCTCGCGCTGTGGTTCGCTCTACCGCTTTATTTTTTCTTCCCACAGCCTACTACTAAAACTCGCATGGAACTCCACAAACCGTGCAAAATACGGGCAAATTACTCCGTCCCGGGTTTGTTCTCCTGCCTTTCTGCCCCGTCGCTACGCGGTACTTGCCGCTGCATGCAGGTAGCGCAGCTCCCGCCGCGCTCAGCACCCCCAGCCCCAGGGCAGCCGGCTGGGGCTGCGGCAGCTAAAAGAGCCCTGCCAGCCAGCACCAATTTATTTATTCCCAATTAACAAGTACCTGCGAAGCAATTTACGTGCTGGTGCAAATTAGGAGCTATTTATTCACGTGTTTTTAACTGTCAGCTGTATGTTTCTGGCTTTCATTTTCCTTAAGAGCTGCCAATATTTCTCCCCTGCAGTTACACATCTGCGGAGGGTGATCGGAGGGAGGACTTAGCACACAGCAGCGATGTGTTTTTTGCTGCTGCTTGGCTGAAGAGCCCGAGGCACGCAGCCTGCCTCAGGTCCGAGACTGGCTTCCCCGCAGCAGTCAGCGGTTAGGGGCAAGTGCGCGGAGAGGGAAGGAAGGGCTGCGTGCTGCCGGCATCGTGCCGGGAGCCTGGGGAGGGCAACTTGCTGCCGTGGGAACGAGCCCTCCTCTGACAGCATCGGCGCGAGGTGGAGGGACGAGAGAGAGAGAGAGAGAGAGAGAGAGGAAAAAAAAAAAAAAAAAAAAAAGTTTCCTTCGTAACCTCGAATTTGCCTGATTGGCTTTCTTCTTAGGGGAAGTGCCAGCCCCACATGCCGACGCGCACAAACGCCCCGGGAACGGAGCCCCCCGCCCTGAAATCCCCTCCCGCTGTCGCCAGGAGCCTCGGGACGGAGCTCGGCGAGCCCTGAGACCCGGCAGCTCTCTCGGCTCTGATCCTGCCCCCACAGACACGCCTGGACCCGGGTCCGGGAGCTCAGCTCCCCTTGGGCGTCCCGCAGCCCCTCCGCACGGCTCCACCGCCCGCAGCACCGAGGTAAGGGCGCTGCCGCCCGGGGAAGGGGTGGTGGGTGCCTCGTGGGAGTGGGGCACCCCGAGAGCTGGGGGATGGCTGCTGCTCCTCGATCCCTTCTGGTGGCTGTGGGGCTGCCCCTGCCCCTCCTGCCCCTACCCCTTTTCCCGTGGGTGTGCAGGGATCTTCTGACCTGCACCCTCGGCTCTGCAGGGAGTCCCTCTGCTGGTTTTACCCGCCAAAACGAGGGCCATCTTTAGTCCTTTATCCATAAATCCCGCTTACGCTTTCCCCTCTGCTTTAGAATAATAGTCCTTGACTTCTTGGCTCACTTGGCTACGTGAGGCTCGTGCTGGCTGGTGGCGAGGTTTTTCATTTGAAAGGCTGGGGTGTGCACGTTTGGAAAGGCGGATGCAGTCCTCTGCCATGAACCTGGCTGTCTCTTCCACCCCAACCAGCTAGCGCTATAAAGGCTACAAAAATGAGGAAAAGAACGGCTCCCAAATACATTCCTTAATGAGCTTTTTCTGGAGGGACAAGGAAGTCACCGTGATTCCCGCCCACCTAAGGCTAACTAAGTTGCCCAAGTATATTTGCTTTATAATTTTGTTCCTAAGTTGCGAAAAGGAGCCTTGGAAGTAAGCCAGATGTTCTGACTGCACAAAAAGTTGGTGCAAGAGCCGTTTCTTCCCATTGTTTGCCCAGGTTTAATGCTACATTTGTCACTCCGGCAGCTAGCACGGGGGAAAAAATGCCTGGACGGGAACTGGTAGGTGTGAATGGAGCCCTTCATGTTCTAGGCTACTTAGAAAAAGCGTGTGCATTCTGTGCGCTCTGCTGTGACTGTCTTCTCCCCTGCATAGTGCACAGCGAGACACACAGCTCCAGCTGAAGGCTTGCAGATGCTGGGCTCCTGACGGTTAGAGGCTGCGCGTGTCACTGTGCGTGTTGCTGGGTGCAGCTGGCCAAACGTTGGGCACCTATCACGAAGCCGAGCAAATCAGATCTTGCAGATAGCAAAGTGAGCTGTTTATTTTCTGAAAGCGAGAAAGCGTTTTAGTAAATCTCTTGCTCATTTTCCTAAGATGCAGACCAAAACGAAACAGGAAGGAAAGTGGCAACCTGCATTTCACAAAATTCAGTGGCATAGAAGAGGACATTTTAAAACTATACTGCCAGAGAAGTGAAAGGATGTCCTATCTTCCTCTGCTGTCTATAACCTCTTTTTAACCTTTCCTTTAAAGGTTCTAGATGCTGTTTTAATTTTGAAGAGGATATTATTTTTTTAATAAATGCTTTCTAGTGTTTATTTCTTAGAATTATTGCTTCCAATAGCACTAGAATAGAGCAGAAGAATTTCTGAAATGCTTGACTTTACAGTCCCAGTCAGGTGACTCCGGGTCACTTTTGTTTCATTTTGTAATTTTTTTCTCCTGGTGCACTGCTGGAACTAAGACAGGGAAAAGTCTGCGCTCTGTGAAGCAGCACAGTCTGCTTAGGTGTATCTCTTTTCTGCCAGCAGAGTTGGAAGCTTTTAGATAGAAGAAAAGGGGTGAGTGCAGTCATAGCTAAGTGGAAGGGGTACAGCAAATTTATGACCATCGCCGTGCTGTTTCAGCCACTAACAGATCTCAGTCACTATGTCAAAAAGTTAAAGAACATCAAGTCTGGCTGGCTGTTACCAGTAGGAGGTCAAGGACAAGAACAAAGTAAAACCAAATTATTTTTCTGGAGTTCCTGGAGGGGGTTGTGTCCTGACAGTAGAGGCGTAGCGCAAGCCCGAAGCATGCAGAGCAGGGAGCGGAACCTCTCAGGTGCAGAAGCTGCCTGGATTTTAACGATTAGTTCAGGGTTTTGGTGAATGACAGGTGTTTTTCCTGAATGCAAGCATACCTCTTCTTCTTCACTTTGCGCTGTGTCAGTCTTGAAAGAGAACAGCTGTGTAATCAAACTCAGAATTTGGCCTGGGTAAAAATAAGGTTAAAATACCATAAGCACATCCCCACTGCTGCAAAATAGAACACATCTCTGCTTTTCTAGGCACCTGTACAACTCCAGCTCAAGATGCACTTGAATAACAAATTTCAACATAAAGTTTAGACTCTCTGGGCTGTCTTTATTGCTAATGGAGAGATGCAGGCTGTTCTAGGGGGCAGTCGAAGCAGGAATAAGTTTGGGGCATTCTCCAAGTTCTCGGTCACCATTCAAAGTCATTTCCTTACTGAAAAATGAGAAAAAGAAATGGCCACATGCTAAGACAATTTTTGCAGGCCCAAGAGAACAGGCCTGATTTGATGAAATATGTTTATGGAGCTACTTACTAGCATTCCCACAGGAACAGAAAATGAGTTTGTATAATGTTATATATGGAACGATTATTTATTTAGTGAAATGTACGTGGGACCAGATTCTTTTCTTGTGTAACATCATGTAAGTCAATGGAAAGTTTTATAAAAGAGCTTTCAGGATGCTGTATGTAATTCTACATAATGGCAAAAGGCAACAGAGGAGACCAAATGTCCTTAAAAACCAATTTTTTCCACATAAAGTGCAATATGCTGTCACTAATGTGGTACTGTGCACCAGAGGCAAACTCGCCCAAGAACTTCCTCACGGCACAAAGTAAGCATTGTTCTTAACCCCGAGTTCTCTCCGTGTGTTTTTTGGCAGGGTGAAGATGAGTTGTGAATTGATGGTTGTGTGTGCAGTGCAGCTTGGAGAAAACTTCTGCCTCTACTTTGCTGGTAATGATTACCCCCTGCTTAAAGAGACACAGTGGTTCTCGTGCCCGCACAGATCAAAAGATGCTAAGCAGTTCAAGCCTTTCCTTGGGCAGGCATCCCTGCTTCTGGGGGCCTGTTTGTAACCCCCATGCTACCTAAGCAACCCTCAAAGCTTCTACTGCCCCCACCCCTTTAGTAGAATTATTGTTCTTAGATTATGCAGCCAGGCTGCTCTGCAAAAAGCATCTGAGTTTGTGACAGCTGTGGTAACAAACAGGTCAGTGCCATACTATTGGGGAACATCATAGGCTCTCACCAACTTTCTCTGTTTAAACCCGATGAACAACAACTCCTTTATCATTTTCACATAATTTTCCAAGCTTCAGCTTGAAGTATTGTAGCCAAAGTGGCTGAGTCAGTGGAATCGTTACTGCTTCATATAAAATATTCCGGTAAAGGGAACTTGGAAGGATTTCGGCCTGTGGGTGGAGTTGGAATAACTGGATAACTTCCAGCCTTACAGTTTGAAAATGCCCTCTTCTTTGGAGGCAATCTGAAATGAAATGGCTCGCTTAGAACAAAAGTGCTGATGAACGCAGAATTTTGCATGCCATTTATTACTTGAATGTAGATTTAAACTGAATTAACCCAAAAATATTTTGCATGCCTCTTGGTTCGCTGATAACTTTGCTTCTCAAATGACCGTTGCCTTCACCACTCTGTTGAGCTTGTTATGCTCACAAATGAAACGCTGTGGAGTGAGGACAACTCAGTTTGGTGGGTTAGGGATACTGGGGAGTACAGCTGGAAATGCACAGGTGACTGGCTGAACGTTTTCCAGTTTTGCTGTATAAAATTGATTAGAAATCGGATTATTTTATAGGGCAGAGATTGACTTTTATTTTCTTTTTTTTTTTTAATTGCTCACTTGGAACCAAGACGATGATGGTAAGCTGAAAGCTCATCATTTATTACTTCATAATTAATCATATCTAAACTAACCTGCTCAGGTGTGCTAACACCCAGAAGCTTTGCGTACCTGGGAGAACAAGTTTTCAAACTGATTAATGACTACTCTAAAAAAAGAGAGCTGCAGCTCACTTCTTTCTGAAGTTGATGGTGCTTTATTTCTCCTGAAGGAACAAGGCAGTGCTTCCCTAATACAAGGCGCTTTTCATGCGATTGTAATGTTGGGCAGAAGAGAGAACTGCCGCTTCTGTACTTGCATTAACAGAATTTGTAGCTTCTCTCGCTTGTTCTCCAGACTCCTTGTGTTTTGGGAAATCCTTCTATCTTGCCTGGATTGCTGAGGTAGAGGTGGAAAGAATGAGACAGCTTCTGCTCCACTTGGGATTGCTATTCTAAGAATTTACTGTGCATGCTATCTTGTAATTTTGCATGCTATCTTAAATTAAGCCTGTAGTGACCTGTTAAGATCTAAGCAGATCAGTTTTATTCCCCTTTGCTTAATATTTCTGCAGAGCTGGAATGTGATGCCTTCTCGAAGGAAAAAACCCTCCATCGCTTCCTTCGGAATGTGAATAGCCAGGTGCTTGTGGTCCAGCCAGATCTAAACATGGCAGCTTTTGAAGACGTAACAGATCAGGAGATGAAATCTGGTACACTATTTTTCATGTCTTACCATTGCACTGTTTCTTTATTCTAGACGGGCTTTTGTTCTTTGTAATCACTGAGTCTAAACAGTGAAACCAAGAGTAAAGACTTAGATGTTACCTATAAGAATAAAATTCAGCTAAGAGAGGTAGGACGTACTTATGGCTAAGTTTTTGCAGCTCTCATCTGAGCAGGCTATTAATGGTTTCAAAAAAATTATATTTAGGCAGCGGAATGAACTTCTACATGCACTGTTACAAAACGACCACACCTTCAGCAGGGATGCCTGTTGCATTCAGCGTCCAGGTAGAAGATAAAAGCTACTACATGTGTTGTGAGGAAGAACATGGGAAAATGATAGTTCGATTTTGGGTAAGTATCTTCTTTTCATACCCTCTGTGTATGTGAGTGGTAGGCAACATTAAGCATTCAAACATACGTGAGCTCAAACAAAACAGCTCGAGTCCTGTGCTAGGGCTGACCCGTTCCCTTTTTTTCCTCAGGAAGGAGAAGTTCCCAAAGACATTCCTGGTGAAAGCAACATCATCTTTTTCAAAAAGACATTTACATCTTACAGCTCCAAGGCATTTAAGTTTGAATACTCACTAGAACGAGGGATGTTCCTGGCCTTTGAGGAAGAAGACTCCTTAAGAAAATTAATTTTAAAGAAACTGCCAAGAGAAGATGAGGTAGATGAAACCACAAAGATAATTTTAACAAGTCATAATGAAAGGAACAACCTGTGATTACTTCAGTCTTAAAATAAAATTTGACTTTTTAAAGAAAACTCGAATTTGTTTTTCATCTAAAGCAAAATAGGTTGTTAAGTTTGCATGAGGCAATACAAAAATGAGCAGCTTACAGAAGGAAAACAAATGCAAGTTATTGGGGAAAAAAGAATTATGCCAGTAAGACAGAAGCAAAAAGAATTACACAACGAATAAACAAAAATGTGCATGCCTCTAGGGTTTTGTAGTTTGACCCCTAAAGTCTTCAAAGCTTGTTGATCAAACAGCTTGTGAGGTAGGTGTCTCATACATGAAGCAGACCTATTATGGGGATAGAGAGAAAGCTTAGAAAAATAAAAATGAATAACAAACAACCCCCATGTTTACTACACAGACCAGGAACCTGGCCAAATAAACATGTTGTCGTTTTGCACTAAGATCATGTCCTGAGTGTCTTCAGGAATTTCAGTTACACAGTGGCATTCTCACTTTCACGTGAAGTAGAAACAACAGACAACTTCTACTGGAAACTCACCAGAATCTTCGATTAGGAAACGGGTAACCTAAGCAATTAAAGTTCTAATAAAGCCGTTTGTCTTCAGAGGGCCCACTAAGAAAATACAAGGGGGGTTAAAATTTAACAGTAAATTGTAGATTACTGATGATACACATGTGTACATCTAACATGCTATTAACAACAAAGGCACATGTACAGTCAGAAAGACTCAGTCCTAGTTTTACTTGCCTGAATATTTAAAAATGGGATTAGACCAAATCGTTATAGCTGTTTACAGTACTTGGTTATAGTAATTTAGAACAAAAGGTAAAATTACAGAGAACGGGTTCAGTTTCAACACAGCTAAGGAACACACGCTATTGACACAGAAAGCTGTGCTTGCTACCTTTCCATTCTGGCCTCAAAAACTCAGCAAGCTGGTCACAGAGCTGCTAACCCCTACAATAGCTGCTCTGGGCTACTCCGTTCCCCAAACTCTGACACAACTCATTTCTCACGCAGGGTACCTTAAGCAAATCCCACATACAGACGCATCGTATGTTCGGTCTCAAAAGAGAAAATGTCCACCACTTTCTGTAACTGCTCAAATGCTACAGAACTATCCAACAATGACTCAGGCATCCTCCTCACCATAGAGAAATTGTGTTATGCTGCTATCCACATCAGAGAGAAGCAACCATCTCGATTCTGGCAGCAACTTTAGCAAAACCGAACTTGCCAGCTGTATGGTATTTCCCATGGTTACATGAATGAAGAAAAAAAATTCAAAGAGTCAAAAATCAAGGCAGGAAATGTTGTCAAATTCAGCAGTTTACCAATTCTGTTTATTGCATAATCACACTGATGGTAACACCATTCTGTTCCTCTTACTATTAATAGTACCGCAAAAGTACCATTAGAAGATGGGAAAAACCACTCCTCACTATTATGCCAGTCTGAAAATAAAGTTAAAAACCATCACCTCTTTTTTCCCCTGAAATGCTCTGAAACCTAAAGGTATGGAAAAGAATGCTGCTCAGTCTCAAGTCAAGCCATGACATAAAGGGTATTCCTTCCCTTTTCAATCACACAGGGAAAAGTGTGGATGTGTTTATTTAAAAAAAAACACACAAAATTCTGCAGATGAACATACAGGTTCCAGGGAAACCAAGAAAGCCACATGCCTTTTATGTCTCCTCAAATTTATCTGCAAAAGTCTTTCTCTAAGTCGATTATTGCTTTATTTTATTATGGAAATTGCTCTTGTATAAAGCCAAAAGTACGTCAACCCTCTAGGAAATAAGGACGATACATATTCATAAAAATATTTGTTTTCTAACATCTAAATGACATAAAGCAGAGCTACAGCAACATGAGTAGGTATTCGTGATTTTAGAAAAAAAAGATCTGCAGAGAAAAATAGCAGTAGTAAAAATCATTCAGAAACACACGCAATTTCTGTAAATTCTTTATTGTATGGATTAAGAAAAAAGTATTCCCTCTTCTACATCAGCTCTCAAGATCTAAAGAATGACAGGGAGTGCCTTACATACAGTTCAGTTGTGATGTCAGAAATAACACCTCAATTTTCACCAAATTTGCTTTACAAAACAGGAGACCGTATTTTAGAAAACCACTCATGGAAAGCTGCCATTGCAAGGAAAGTTACCTTCAGCTTACTTTCTGTCTTTGATGTGCTTAATTAATCCAAATTTGCAGTGCAGCTTAAACCAGCTCACTCTCACCTGGACATTATCCACTTTACATCTTCTACTTCCTTGCTAAGATTTTTAATGCTCTTGCAATAAATCAAAAACTGATGAACTGGCTGCAGTATGTACATCCTACGGACTCCTGGTTATTCATTTCTTGTCTCAAACACATCGGTAAAAATATGGTAAAGCGAAGGCAGCAATGAACAATCGTGTTTGTCAGGGACTCGTCGCATCTCAGAGGCTCCACAGCATGGCAACAGCCTTGCAGATACCGACGTCGTTATAGTTAAAGTAGCAGAGGCCAGCGAAGGTCACGGCTGACAGAATGTACAAACCTGTATTGGCCACTTTAATGGGTGTCTCTCCATGGACATAGTCAGTTATAACCTGTCCAAGACCCCTAAAGAATGAGAGAAACAAGCTGAAATCAGGAGAGCATGCCTCACGAAAATCCACCCGGCTTACGCAAGCATTCTACTGTGACTGCACTGCTAAAACGGCTCCAACCTGACAGTTTTTCCACCACCTATCAACCGTTATTACCAAAGGTCTAGTTCCCACTCAAAAAGCAGATGCATGTAGTGAAAAAACATTAAAACATTTCACATGTGCTATTAAAATACGGATATACTGGCTCGGAGTTTTCTTAACAATACCGAGGGAAGAAGGTGCTGGGCACAGCTCTTCCAAACAATAGAGATCTGCCTCCAGCTAACCTGATTTTGAAGGACTGAAGAAAACAGACCAAAGGAAATGCATTTCTTGCCCAAACTCTGGGACTAACCCTTGCCACAAATGCACAAAAGATTCAAGGATGTGTATTTAGATTAGAAAATAGTTAGAGATTAGCATACTCTGTTTTTTTCCTACATCTGTCAGACTTTACTTAAACTCTGTGGTCCAGATTTAAACCATTCAGCAACAGGAAGACAGACTCTCACCCTGCTGGGGTAGTTCTCTTCCCAGAAGCAGTTGTATTTACTTTCTGTAATGACAGATGGCAGCTTGGTGAAAAAGAGAAGCACACTTAGTGCAGCAATGTTCTTCCTAGAATTTCGCCTTGGTCTAACGTGAAGCTGAAAGACCTGTCTCCCACAAGTTAAGCCACGCTGGTGGCCTGGCAAGTTTCCAAGTCCTGCAGCAGATTGTACCCAAAATAAAACAGAGCTCAGTTTCACTCAGATGGGACTCAGATACCTTCACGATGCTGAGTGTGAGGAAAGGTGTGCAAAGAAGTCCTAAATACACTAAAGAGGAGCAGAAAGTGGCAACAATCTGAAAGGCTTCAAATTCTGGAATTATTACAGCTACTGCCTGTGACTGAATGGTGGAGTAAGGTCAGAAGTGCAAACGGCACGCACCTGCACCATGAACACAAGTAAGGCTGTCCTTCAGCTGGAGCGTTGAGAAAGGACCTTCACTAGATCTTCGTTTCGCATAGCAGAATAAACCTGAGTCATGCTAAGAATTCTCAGAAACATAACTGTGTGACTTGACCACAAACTAATTAAACCACACAAAGCCCTCAAGAGAAGAGACAAGTGGCCCTGAGAACAAGGAAGGGAATTAGTGGGAAGCAGCTGGTCTGTGGTAGACACACAACCTAGTCCAAAGCAGAGCAGCTTCCCTGGGCAGAGAAGTATTTATTACACACCAGTGAAAACAGTACAAGATGGGCACAGGTGTCTTGACAAAGTGTTATTTTTATATTATATTTATTTATATATTTATTTATATATTTATTTATATTATTATATTTTAGAACAAGATTTCTGACAGAAAAGCACAGCAAAAGGTGAAAGAAATGCCCTCAAAAATGTATGCAAAACTCCTCTGTAGTTTCTGATCAGCTATTAGAAGGATTATCCAATCTGTTAGGCAATCAACTTAACTTTTAAGGCAAGCAAATAATCTTTTTTTCTTTAAGAGATATTCTAGCATTGAATAGATATGAAAGCACTAGAGTACTTCTCTATGTAGGAGTTTGGTACTGGAACAACTTCCCAGCTTAAAAAGGGAACAACACCAGGAAGATGTGGGGGAGGGATTTTCTCTGCTGAAAGCTATGGCAGAGCCGCACAAAAGCAGCAAGATATTTTTCTCACAGGGAAATCCCCATGCCGCTTACAGAAAAATGATTGCCAGTATGAAAAATCCTGACGCCGGACAAGAGACACTCACGGATGAATCAAAGCTGTGTGCATCAACGCCGAGCGTCACCCCAAGAACTCATTTCGACACAGCGGCCTGCAACAGCCTGTCCCGCTGCCTGGAACTTGGCCACGTGTTCACATTCAGCGCGGCACTGAAATGCTCGTGCCCGGCAAGCAGAGAAGTGCTCCAAAGCAGGCGGGATTTGCTTTACCTGTTTTATATTTGAAAGAGCTCCGTCAACCAAGTTCAAGGACAGCCACGTTTCTGATGAATTCTGTGCTAGATTGAAGAGCTTTGGGAAGGAGCTGCCAGGAAGTGCAAGAATCCCTGCTGCAACTTCCAAAGGGCAAAACTGAGATTCAAGAAACCTGCCACCCCTAAGTCCATTTAAATTGCCTTACCCCTGCCACAGGGAACTGCAGAGCAGTGTCACCTCAAGAATGTAACTGCTGCCAGTTGGGCCAACCACGCAGCTGGATCCACTCCTAGACTCATCACGGACAGAAGGCCAGGATAGCCCACTCACATGAAAGACCACAGCAGAACTGCACTTCAGAATGTAAGCAAGCATCTGTTTTGCAAGAATCAAGAAAATAATGGGTAGGGTCACAACTTCTCCACTGCAATGTTTGTGATAAACTCGTCTTTAGGCAGAATCTCATCACCGTTAAGATGTACGAAGCAGCCCATGGCACAGAACCTTAGAATAAGTTGTTTTATGTAGGTCTGCCCTGTTCCTGTTCCCTCTGTTTATAAAACATCAGTTCTTCTACAAGACAAACCATCCAAGATTCTACACAGGCAGTACCAAGCCTCCAAGGTAGGACTTTGGGTTTCCTATTGTGCAGGAGAATGCTACAGAACGTTGAGTTTACAGATTCCTTAGCAGCAACGTGTGTCCTGCCTTCTGACGTACCGAACAGCGTGACAAAGACCAAGGTACAGTGAGTCTTGTTAAAGATCACAGCAGTCACCAGAACTCAGAGAGCTTGCTGGCATCTCTTTCCAGGTGCTCTTACTCCTTAGGAAAGAAGTCCGTAGACTTACTGCCGTGTGCTGCCTTAAGACCTCAGGCTCGGAGCCGTCCTGACCATCAGAGTTCACTGACAATTGTGAGGACCCTACTGAGCTTACCAGTGGCCGTGGAGAGTGAGGGCTGCAGCCAGTGAATAGTCCACAGCCGGTCCAGGGAAGAGGTAGGCTGCGGGCAGGAGGCCCAGCAAGAGGACACTGACAGCTCGCTCGCCTGTCCAGTGCAAGGACGCAGCCTTGGAGCCGCCTGCAAGGAAATGGGACTGTGAGTGCAACGTTCCTGCTCAGAGTGCTGCAGCCTCACACACACCTCCTCCCATCGATGCCACCCAAGGACCTGTTTTTTTCCAACCTGACTACTACGCATCCCTCTGAGCAAAACAAAGTTGTCTCTGAATTACTGGAAGAGAAAACAGGTCTATTTTACAGTGTCTAGAAGGTTTATTTTAAATACTCCTCTTTGCTGCCACTGGGAAGGAGAAGCATCTTTTAATTCAAAGGAGGAGAAGCTCAACGAGTGAGGTCAAACCAAACAGAGGTCCTCATGACCTGAGTCGCAGAGTCAAATTCTAGAACCGTCACAGTGGTGTGCGACCTAGAAGCAGCCTGGAGGCCGGAGGACTTCAGTCCTCCACTGATGCTCAGCTGGGTACAATGCGGACCACGTAACAGGTGACTCTAGACACGGACGTGCTGGGTAGGAAGCCCTGTGACTAACTCTTACTTTTCTAAGTGCACAGATACAGTTAAGAAGGGAGAAAAAATCAGTTCTGGAGGACGCCAAAACCCTAATTTCATAAGCAATTCCTTGAACCAGAATTATCAGCACCAGCCCAAGCAAAAAAAAACATCCGGAATTGACTCTGTGTAACTACCTTCAGAAATCAATACCCTCAGGGTGTTTGCCTCACACGTACATATTCAAACCAGGAGCCACAGGTTTTTGCTCCTTCTTGCAACTAAAAACAACTCAGACAGCAAAGTGACAGGATAAAGAAAGCAAAGAACCCACGGTAAAACATGGGAAGGATCTAGGGTGGGGACTAATAACCGCCCCTAGGGAACCCCATGGCCAAGGACGCTCCGCATCAGGCGCACGAAGCGTTTAGTCTGAAAGCCTGAGCGAGAAGGAAGGAAGCCGTCTAGACGTGGTTAAGGCACTGCTTTCCCCAGGATTTCTTCACACTTTCCACGTCCATTGTAAGGGCTGCACAACATCCTCACCTTCACAGCTTCTCACAGCGGGCGGAGCGGGGCAGCCTCGGCGGGGCCACGCGAAACACTCACCTTTACTTCTGCTGCTGGCGTTAAATCTTCCGCCCTTCCTATGCACCGCTAGGTAACCGTGCCGGTGATGTCGGGAAGCACTGAGCGCATTAACACCCGCGTTAAAACCTCACGGAGCAGCTTCGCTGCTCAGACACCGCCCGCAGCGCCCCGCGGCCGCTCAGCCCGGCTGGGAGCGGGGCACCCCCGGCCGGACACACGGACAGACGGACACACGGACGGACAAACGGACAGACAGACGGACACAGGGACGTACCGTGCCCCTGCTGGCCGTGGCTCCCCCGGGTCGGAGCGGCGGCTGAGGCGAGGGCCGGCAGCACCCCCGGGCGGCGGAGGAGGAGACTCCTGGCGAGGAGAGCTGCGGAGAGACGGGGGTTGCGGTGGGGGAGCGGTCAGGGCCGGGACAGGCCGGGGACAAAGGGACAAAGGGACAAGGCCGGGGCCGGGCTGTGCTGCACCACTCACCCGTCCGGGCTCCGCGGGGTCCCCCCAGCCCAGCCCGCAGCAGCGCCGCCGCCGCCGCCATGTTCCCTCGCCCAGCCCAAGGGCACCGGAACGCGAAGCGGCGGAAGGGGGGAGCGGGGCCCCGCCTGTTCCGCTGCCGGGCCCCGAGGCCTCCCTCAGCGGCGGCGCCGAGCTCCGCCGGGCCCGGCCCCGCTCCGTGGGGGCTCTGGCCTCGTGTGGTGCCCTGCCCGGCCCCGCTTCTGCCCCTCCCGTGCCCCCTCTGGCCCCCAGCCCCCTCCCCGTCTCGCAGGGCTCTGCTCCGTCCCCCAGCTCTCTGCCAAAGCAAGCACAAAGCCGTCACACAGCTCCGGATTTATTTATCTCGTGAGAAGAAGGCTTGGCTGCTGCACGGCACGGAGACGCGGCCCCTACCCTTTGTCCATTAACACATTTCGGCAGGCTGGAGAGCACACAACGCCCGCCGAGGGCTCGCTGCTGGCACAAACGGGTGCAGCAGCCCTCTGGAGAGGAGGAAGGCAAGGCCATCTCCAGCCTGTGCCAGGGTTTGGAGAGACGGCTAAAACAAGCAAACACACGCGTGTCTTGCACTGCACCTTCTGCTGGCACGGGAGCATTCATTCCTTCATGCTCCCGTCTGCGTCCAGCTGAGCCTGTGCCACACACAGGTCTGCTGCTGTTGGAGGGAGAAAGACACAGTTGCCAGAGGGTAAATCCAGTGATGCTTCCTTTGTGAGCGGCTCAGCTGATGGACTTCGTGTCTCTCCCATCTCTTATTGCAAGTTTTGGTCATTAATTGGGTAACCCCCCCCCAGAAACCTGTTAAAACTTAATTAAAACAAAAATGGTGCAAACGTGCCTGCTTCCCCCCGCAGACAGACTGTCACGTTTCTGTGCATCAAAAATCAACCTGGTCACATAAAAAAATCCAAAGCTGGCAGGACGAGCCAACCTGCGAGGCAGGGAATTGCTCCCCCGCCT
The DNA here is from genome assembly GCA_011075105.1 of Heteronetta atricapilla. NCBI lineage: Eukaryota > Metazoa > Chordata > Aves > Anseriformes > Anatidae > Heteronetta > Heteronetta atricapilla. The sequence continues at coordinate 5,384,009 of CM021754.1, read as the reverse complement.
TCCTGAGTCAAGGGGAAGCAAGGGGGCAGCTCCTGCTGGCTGCCAAGGCTCAGTTCCCCCCCCGGGGGCTTGGAGGAAGGATAAACCACAGTGCTGAAAAATGCTGACAGATGGGGCAGTGCTGAAAGAAAAATACCTGCCTCTGTCCTCTACCGTATTGCCAGAGCCGCAGCCTGGACTCAGCAATTCCTCGTCAGTCCTCATCTGAGCTATCCTCAGATTTATCATCTGCAGCCACCTTCCAGTTCTTCCTTTTGCTCCTCTTCTCTGGTACTTCAGAGTGCCTCTCCGACACAGAATTGTGGCGTTTCTTTCTCTTTCTGGGGGGGCGTTTCTCTTTCTTCTCCTCAGACTCACTGTCCTCAGAGCTGCTGGTGGTTGAGCTACTTGCATGGGAAAAGTCACTGTCCTGCCCAGAAGACGAGGTAGGTTCCCTGGCAGGCACTTTCCTGGTCTTTTTCTTGCGCTTGTGTTTCCCCTTGCGAGTGCCTGAAGTCTCCTCTTCGGAGCATTCGCTCTCCTGGGAAGAATCTGACGACGTTCTCCCCTGCTCCTTTTTCTTTTTCTTTCGCTTTTTGTGTGAATGCTTTTTTTGCTTCTTCTTGTGCGATTTCTTTGTTTTTTTCCGTTTGTGCGACCCGTGGGCTGTTTGCTTTCTCAAATGAGATTTCTTCTTCCCATTGACAGCGTTTTGTTCATCTCCTTCTTGCTGGTCACTGCAAGAAGAACAAGGGATCATCAGAAGAAATTCAGTTTGTAAAATTCCCTGCATATCCTAACAGACTCGGGATACATTTCTGAATCTGTTTGCCTTACCTGTCTGTATCAAATTCTTCAGGGTATAGCTCTTTATAGCCACTGTGACCCCATCTGTAAGAAGCAGAAACACATATTAGCAGAGAAGTGTTCAAGGGGAAAAGGGTTCTGAAAAGACAGAGCCACTGAATGAGCACGAGTTTAGACACATGTACATCAAAACCTTCCCAACAAGGAAAGAAGGAAGGAAAAATAACTGATTTGCTTAGTACTATTTAAAGACACATGATGTTTTCAGGCTCTTTCCTACTTCTAATAATATAAGTTCAATTTCTTTAAAAGAAATTCTCTGCAGAGCACTATGTTGCATTTCTTTACACTTTTTTTTAGTTCCTTGGGGAAAGAAATACAAAGCTTGGGTGATAAACTTAAGGCTTAGCTTTTGTGGCCTATTGTAGCTTAGGAACTCTGGAGACAAATTCAAATCAGATCCTCTGTGACAGTGCAGAAGTTTGTGCGTCTTAGTTATTCATTCTCAAAATGAGATCAAATGCTATTTTATAGGAGTACGTATCAGCAGGAGTAACACACTAATATTTCGGTACAGGACTCCAGAAAGGTGCTCCAATTACAGTTACTATCAGAGAACATTAAAACACCCCACAGACCTGTCTGGCATGTTGGCTTCACATTCATAGAGCTTTTTATTCCAGGACCGTGCTCTAAGAAAATCATCTTCGACTGGGTCAAGAAATTGTGAGTTCTTTGTTTTCCAGTCGGCCCTGTGGCCCTCGTCATCGAAGCCGTCACTGCGCATCCGACTGCTGCAGAAAGAGAACAGTTGTCCTTCAGCTGTCAGTTCTGATGGAGAAACTTTCTGAGCAAGGGGTTAGTCCAGCGAGGGGAGCAAAAATCCAGCAAGTCTTGAGTGTCCATCTATGCAAGAAGACCAACTATCATTTTAACAGACAGTCACCATTAAGAGCTCTCATAAAACCAGTTCAGTAGCTAACGCTGGCTTTCACACTTACTGCTGCCTACTGTGCACGGCAAAATTCTCAGCAAACACGCTAAATTAAAGAAAGGGGTTACCTTGCCTACCACACACACAAAAAAATCAGTTCTCCTTCAGAATACTCTGCAGGAGCAGACTAGCAACATGCAGTGAGACGTAGCTGCTAGTAGAATTTGGCAGATGAGGAACTCGGGAAGCAGAACTGACTTAACTAGAATTGCAGTCTGATTAGGTACCAGTCCTAAAACTGCAAATCCACCAACAAGCACCAACAGCTCTGAGCGATCTCACATGTCTGTGGCTTGTTCTGTGCCACGCTTCCTGCGTGAAGCGGCACCTGTGCACTTGGCACGAGTCTGCAAGGTGTTCTCCTCTGAGATACCAAAACCACTTCCTGCAGCATTTACATTTCTGACATGTCGTCCCAGTAGTTAAAAAAAAAAAGCAAAAAATAACAATCTCCACTTGCAATCCCCACCAAGCCAGCTTGTTTTCGCATAACTTGTGAGATCCTCAGGTGGGCCAGAATGGTTTGAAAGATGGTGGTCAACACTAGTGTTGTACCATTGCAGGACCCCATACTACAACAATTTTCGTTACTAATAACTTTAAGGCCAACCTGTTTAGACTTCCCTCACACTATTCTGACTTACAACTCCAGCATTGCTCATTCCTACTCGTTCAGAGAGCCCGGCCTACTTACTGTTGTATTTTGAAGACTATACATCTAGATGGAAAGATAAAAAGTCAGATTTAAGTGCAGGACTGACTTCTTTCCAGGGACTCTGTGCCCTGTGTGGTATTCCTACACTATTAGGGGATGGCCAGCACAAAATGCTCTTGGAGCATTACACTGCAGAAGGGTTCAGTGACTGTGCCAAGGCAATTATTTCCTCCACACAAGTGGCACCCACCTGGAGGTGTCCGACAGCATCCTGCTTTGCCTCCTCCAGTACGTCTCTTCTGCCTGCTTCTCCCACTCCCTGATTTTCCACATTTCTGTCTCTTCCTGGATCTGAAAGCCATGAAAAGGAAGGAAGAGTAGTGCCGGGGCACGGTTACCAACACAGGGCGCGTTACAGCAGCCCCCAGCTCAGAGCAGGAGCAAATCCCTCCATTAACACGTGAAATCGACTCGGCCGGGCCGGCAGGAACTCACGGCGCGGTTAGCTGAGGACCACCGAGCTCCTACACCCCGCTGTGTACGCTACCAGAAACCGAAACTTCTTCCATACAACCCGAAGCACACGCAGAGCACGATATGAAACAACCCGGGCTATTTTAGAGCCTCGCTGCTCACAAAAACCCGGCGGCGCCTTCCCCCCCCCCGTCCCCCGTCCCCCGGTAACTCCGGCGGCGGCCCGGCGGGGCTCGGGGCCGGGCCCTACCTTGTTGTGCGCTCCCGTGTGCCGCATGAGGTTCCGCAGCAGCACCTTCCCCACCGGCACCCGGGCCATCCTCCGGCTCCCTCCGGCCCCAGCCGGGCCCCGGCCTCCGGACGCGGCCGGGCCGAGCGCCTCCCCCGGGCGGCGGCGGCGACGGCGGCGGAACGGGGCCGGGCCTTGTCGCTAAGGCAACGGGGCCCTGCCGGAGGAAATGGCGGAGGGCGAGCCCCCGGCCTGCCTGAGCCTCCTGAAGAGCCTCTGCGGAGCCCCGGCGGAGCCCCGGTTCTGCCTGAGGGCTCAGCCCCGCGGGGCCGCCCCGCTCTTCGTCAACGTGTGCGGCTGCGGCGCGGTGCCGGCCCCCGGAGGCCCCGGGGCGCCCGTGCCCGTCAGGGCCGGGCCGCTGGAAAGGGCGGCTGGAGACGGGGGTGCGGGAATAAATCGGGGGCTGAGGGAGCTGGGGGGCGGCCCGGGGGGCAGGAGGTTTAGGGGAGACCCTGCTGCGGCCTTAAAGGGGGTTGTAAAAGGATGGAGGGCTCTGCTCAGTCAGATAAGGAAAGGATGAGGGGGAATGGTCAGCCTGGTCTAGTGCGTGGCATCCCAGCCCATGGCAGGGCCTTGGAACTGGCTGATCTTTGAGGTCCCTTCCAACCCGACCCGTCCTATGCTTCCCTCTGCCCAGGCACACCAAGGGATTCACAACCGGCACCCATCTAAATCCCGCAGGGTGTTTATGTGCCCGGTGGCTCCCCAGCCACACGTGCTCACGGTGAGGTGTGTCGCGTTACCCGGCTTCCAGAGCACAAACGCTCTGCTGGAAAGGTGAATTCCATCAGTGCCCAGCAGCCACAAATTCAGCCTCTTTGCTTTTAAACCAAGTGATTATAAAAAAATAAATCTGGAAGCTGAGTCCTGGCCAACCAGGACATAATACCGAAGCGTTAATTCTGATGCAACTTATTTTTTTTTTTAGATCTTTACAGCATTATAGATATTGCATATAACCCAGATGTTCTTCGGAGGGGAGAAGAAAACCCAGAAAAAATGAAACATTTGATCCATATGACACTTAAATTTGTTGAGGAACGATGCGACCTTATTCTTTCACCTTCATACACTGTTGAGCCATTCAAGCTGAAAGGGAGCCTGGAAAGGATGCAGCAACGACTGCAAGGATGGCAGATGCCAATGCCCTGTCTCAGTCAGAACACAAAGAAGGGTATGTAGACAGCTGCTGTCAGTTTTCTTTGAAGGCCTATCAGACTTCTCCACCAACCTCCCTCAACCCCAATTCTTGCCTTAAGCATAAACCAAGCGCTTTAAAAATTTAGAGTAAGGCAGTGGTATTCATACCACACAGCAGTTGAGCCCTGCTGGCCTGTCTGCATTCATCTCCGGTGTTTGTTTCTACTTTATTTTACAGTTAGGAAATTATTGACACTGCAACAGCAAATTTCCCTTTTTTCCTATAACCACTAGATAGGGGGACCGTGATAGGGGCTGATCGTGTGACGTACTGAGTTTCTTTTGCTCTGACTTGAATAGAAGAGGTTGCTGCTGTTGCCAGTGCTCTGAAAACAGCAACTTTTAACAGCTTGGCAGTAAAAACAAATCACGAGGAAAGGAGAAACTGCAAACAACTGTCTTCAGCTGACAAAATTGCTCATTACAAAGCTAAAACTTTAGTGAAAAGTTTATCAAGTGGTGTAACAGTTCTTAGTAACTGACTGTTATGTGGAAAACTTTCTTTTCTTGAAAGAACTGACACTTGATCAGCTGCTACACAGAATAGAAGCGAAGGACCACAGCAATGCTCCTATCCTGCTGAAAAAAGGAAGTATTACACAGTCTAAAGCGCCTCTGATAGAGGAAGTTAGCAGTACAGAAGTGCCAGAGGAGCTGAACACCCCTGTCTATGAAATGAGCACTGTGAAGGATGCAAACAAGAGGCCATTACAAATTGAACTGAAAGTTGAATTGCCTGAGGTTAGCTCAGTTTCTGAGTGTGATCTGAGGATTTCAAAGGTAAGGCAACAGAAAGAATAGCCTTTTGTTTTCTGTCTGGTATCAAACTCCTAGAAATACTCGCTGCTAATTCATTGTCAAATAACCAATCACATATTTTAATATTGTTTTAGGATGACATAATCATCGATGTCCCTGAAAAATACAAGTTACAACTAGATCTGCCAGAATTGGTGGATGAGGAAACAGCTACAGCAACATTTAACAAAGGAAAAGGGGTATTGTTCATCACAGTGGCAGTTGCCAAGCCTGTGTGTTAAAGAATTCTACATTCTGTCCAGTTCCTGTTCACAGATGACAGAGCTAAACAAAAGCCCAGAATGAGAATCCTGACTTGCAGCTGGTGATGAGTTAATTGACCTAATCTGCAAAATGACCTCAAAATGCCTTTAGAAAGTACACGTACAAAGGGAAGGCAGGAGGAAAATTAATACCACCAAACTTAGGAAAACGTAGAGGGTGTAAATACTCAAGGAATACCTGAATATATTAACAGGTGTATTAATGAAACGTAAATGCATATATGCCTTGCTGTATCACTGATTTTGCTTTAAGATACAGGGCAATAGCAGTTGTATTGGTTTTTGTTGTCAAATAAATTATTTTGCTTACTGGATTTGTGTGTTAGAGCAGCTCTTGCGAGCATTTTATGCTGGAGCAGGTAGCAGAGGTGTGTCATCCGCAGTTGTATCAGTTGTCCCGCATGCTGTTCCTGTTTTCTTTAGGACAATCCCTGCTGAACTGAACTGGAATAGGCTGTGTAGTCTTTTCAATCAAATACAAGCTAAAATATTATTATTGCATGAGCTGAGCTGGCTTGTGAAGGCTGTGAGCAGTGTTGGAAGTCACTACGGGCACTCCAAGCAAGCACCCTGGATAGGATTTTTGAGACTGCAAGGCTGTTCAGGGAGTCATTCAGGGGGTGTAACCATAATGTAAATGGTTTAGTGGTCTTCACGCAGGAAGAAATCAGTACTTTCTTTAGCCAGAACCTGAGCTACCGGTGAACACTGCAGCAAGAAAGCTAGGAAGATTCAAGCTTGCTGTTATCTTGGGATCCTCGTGATTACAGTTTAAGGTTAATAGGGTGAGTTTCACCATCAGACCGAAAGGCTGAACAGCTCTAACTGAGCCATAGCAGTACGATAAGCCACACACGACTGAAGAGAAAAGCACTGGAACATGTTTTAGTAGTTGTCAATTCCAAACATTTAATAGAACATAGGTTCACTAGAGCAAGTCTGGAACCAAGATATTTTAGATCTTTAAAAAAAACAAACTTTAATGCACTTTGTTTTTGCTTAAGCCAGGCATGAAAACCAGCTATCACAGCAACCAGACATTAAATAGTTCCCACAAAAATATTTAATTTCCACAGTATTTTCTTCCAATATCTTTAGTGAATTTTGTAGCAGAACTTTACAGGAGACAGTACTTAATGCAATATACAGAAAAACAGATTAGCTTTATCTTTTTGTTTTGTTTACTTCTCCCCCTGTTGAATCCTCTCAGTCACTTGGTAATCACTACACAATCCTCCTTTTTACATGAACATTTCCATGTGGAAAGTGGAATTGAAGAATGTTCAGCACTGCACCCCTTCCAGGATACAGTGACTGGGGTAACCGGACACAAGTCCAACAAACTACGGAAGCGTTTTACATACAATATATACATGGATAGCACATTCTGCAGGTTACTGAGGCTGGGACAACATAGACAATTCAGGGAAGAACTGCAGTACCCGTGACTAACGCAGAGCTTCCTATGTTAGAATGCCTGAAAAAAAATTTCAAACATTCGAGTCACCACATGATTAACATCCACTGGTGGCACTATTATCATGTGTGATTTGCCTATATGGGTTCCAACACACAAAGTCTCTTGAATATTCTGCAAAACAGTTACTTCCATGGCATCGTAGCCTGATACTAACTTAGCAAGAGGAAAAGCAATTAAAGAGTCTTCATATGAAAAGCACATGTAAGTGAAAGTCTACACAAAGACAGCACATTCCCTGTGGTATCTGAGAGCCGTGACACCACAGGTATCAGTGCTCTTTCACCTTTAAAGTGCTCAAAAGGGATCCCAAAGCTGAGAAGGTCCAAACCAGTGCCAAATTCCAAAAGAGTTTTGGAATGCTAACACTTGGCCTTTGAGAAACCATTCCCAGAGGCTTCAGTCCCTTAGTGCATCTGTCATTGTCACCCGCCCCCACAGAACAGGATAATAAGGGAATTCACCTACTACCTTGTACGTTGCAGTTACCATCTCATCTGAACTCCTGTGAAGAGATGTTTGTAATTCAAATTTCTGAGAACACTGAGGTTATGAATTACCTGGTATGCACCCTGCCCCCTCCTCGTTCAATCCAGAAGCAGGTGGCAGAAAGCATTCTGCCTGGATCATTTGTAAATCTGGGATGCTTAACTCTGCTTTGGAAGAGTTTGCAAGTTAACTAACTGTATAAAAATACAGTGTAGCTGTAATATTGCTTTGAAAAGCATTTTTGCAAACTTTTGTTTCTGTACAGACTGGTAATAACATTACCAGATAATATAATACATATTTAAAATTAAAAAAAAAAAAAGGAACTCTTTAATAAGTCTGAACACTAAAGTCTAAATAGCTTGTTTAAAACAAAACAGTGTGACCCAGGAAAATTTTGCTTGCATGGTTAAATTATAGCAGCATGGTTACTGGCTTCTCAAGGAATTTCTTGAATTCAGCAAGCCACTGTGCTCCAACTGCTCCATCTACAACACGATGATCACAGCTAAGTGTAACGGACATCACACTGGCCACATCAAATCTGGAAAACAGAAAAAATTGTTAACACAATCCTCTGCAAATGACTGCCAAACCGGTTATATCTCACACAGGACACTTCAATTATAATCCACCCCTTGAGCATTCTTAAGAACTAAATTAACCACGTAGCTGAACAGGAACAGATGCTTGAGCTGTGTGTATGCCTTACGCTTTTCCAGACCTTAATCCCCAGCCCAGCCCCCTTCAAAGAACGGGACAGCCTTTCCTGAACTTGGAAGCTGTGAGAATAAATGTATGGCAGATCATTCATCAGTCACTGCAACGGGATCACACAAACATTAGGAGAAACATACATCTCCCTATTCTTCTTCAGAAGGTGTTGAAAGCAGCATGTCAACAACTAATAACTATTTTAAAATAATGTATCAAGTGGGGGTGTTAGAAAACCAGCCATTACTTCAGAGTTGTAATTCAGAAGCTCAGTACACGCAGAACCAGATGAATACTGACCCTTTCTCATTATCAGCTGGCACCAGTCTTTTCTCTGAGGAACCAACTGCAAGGATGCAGGCTTGAGGTGGATTGATTATGGCAGAGAAATTCTTAATCCCATACATTCCTAAATTGGATATTGTGAAAGTGCCACCCTGCAAGACAAACACACAGAAAACTCAGAAAAGCAGTTTCAAGTGGAATATCAGTGAACACAACTGAAACATCACAAAGCAGACTGCTCGTTCACAACAGGGACAGAAGGCAAGGGCAGCAGTCATTACCAGCAGCTGGAGTTCCTCACCTGGAATTCATGTGGCTGAAGTTTACCTTCTCGGGCTTTAGTGGCCAAAGAAACCACGTCCTTACTGATGGAAGCCAGGCCCTTTATGTGTGCGTTAAACACAATGGGTGTTATAAGGCCTGCAGGAGTACTCACTGCAACGCTAACGTCCACTACGTGGTTTCTGCAAGACACAACAGAGATGCCAGTTACTCTAGCAAGACACAAAGAATTTCAGGCGTTAAGACAACTCTAAATTAATATTTGTTCTGCAACAACCATTTCACCTCACGCTAGCCACAGACTCAATATTCCTAGCACTGTCATTAAACCCCCTCAACCGTTGCATTATACCTGCTCCCCTCCCTCCTCAAAACCCTGCCAGAAGCTCTGCTATTTTGCCATCAACTCTCTACCGAACAAATAAAGTTTCTGGCTTCGACCGTACCATAAACTTACTGCCTAATAACTGTGTCCATCCACGAAGAATTTGCCTCAGGCACCTTCAAGCATGCCAGAGCAGAAGCTTTAATTATGAAGTCATTGACAGAAAGCTTAACGTTATCCGAGACCTCCTGCAAAGAAAGAGATTTGAGGTGTCAGTTTGTCCCTTACGTGTTAACTCAAAGACTTGGCTAGTCACTGCCACGCAGCCTTGTGTAGAGAAAATAAGAGAAAACAGTCACACTACCTGTAAGCATTAATATTTGAAGTGCCAAGATGATTTAGGAAGTGGTTTAGGAGTTTTTATATATGCTTCATAATCTAACAAGGAACCGTTTTCTTAAATGTCTGTTTTTCCCCAAACTTGGCTTAGAATTAACCTTTTTATTATTATTATTTTTACCCTCAAGCAGAATACTAAACAGCCTTCTTAGGGAAGCTAGGTGTCAGTGCACAGTACCTTGGTAAAAATTCTCGTTCTGTCACTGACAGTCCAGAACTGATGCACAACAGCCAGAAAAGGCACTGAAAAGAGTATTTTTTCCAACCCAAACTGCCATATCACCAAAAAGCAGGGTGGGCGAACCTGTGAGGGAATGCAGTTTCTCCCCCAACCCCAATCTCGCCACGACTCCTCAAATACTTGACCTGATTGAGTTCTTTCCTTAGCACCAGTACTTCTCCCATGTTCACATCGATAGAAAGGTAGTAGTGAGGTATTGTTTGTTTAGATTGCATCAGTCGTTGAGCAATGACCTGTGGGTACACAACAGAAGCGACAAAAATAAATGATTTCAGAAAATTTATGACTGCAAATAATGAAGTCAGGGAAGTAAAATCTCCTCACCCTCCGAATGTTGCTGATAGGGATATCCGTGAAGGTCCCCACCGGTGCTGCTGCGACTGCAGCAGCTGCAGGTACGGCTTCTGCTGCTGGAGCCTGCAACCGGAGGAAGACAGCACAGTTCACAGGACCGGTCAAACACCAGTCGCCGACCAGTTCAGGAGGTAGGACAAGGGCTCAGGCCATGCTGCCTCTTGCTTGTGAGCAGCAGGTATTTCCACTCTCTAGCCCCACCTCTCTGATCTCCAACTAGGTTCGTTATAAGCCCTACAACTGGTTATTGAATCACACACATTACATATTACACGCTGCTCTGAGGTTCACAAAGTGCTAAGTCCTGCTAGGTGACGGTTCCACATCCCACTCTTACAGATCTCAGGCCTACTCACGGGAGCAACCTTTGGTGGCACAAACGACTCCACATCTTTCTTTGTGATTCTACCATCTGGTCCAGTACCTAAAAGCGTCAAAGGAAAACGTAAGAGGATTTCAGTGAGTTGCAACAGGGCACCACAAACCTCTGCTCAACAGAGATATAAGTCACTAACAGTCCCTGGTGGACAAAGCTGCACCGTGAGGATGATCCTGACAGGGAGAAAAGAACAGAACAAGAACGTACCTGGAAGAACTGATACTTGACAGAGAGAGCAAGGAAGGCAAAGGGCACCTTACCTTTCACCTGGGCAAGGTCAATTCCTTTTTCTGCTGCCAGTTTCTTTGCCAGGGGACTAACGAGGATCCTCCCTTTCCGGGGAGGTGGCCCAGCTGCGGGGACTACTGGAGTGGAAGGAACAGCAGGCTGGGGAGGAGGAGCAGCTGCAGCAGGAGTCGCCACCTTAACAGAAGAATCAAAGCCATTAGCTTTGTGATTATCTTGCAAACACCTCGGAGGTTTCATTTCAGTGCAATAAAAGAACAGGACCATCTAATTACCAGTCAAGAGAATAACGAGAATAGTCTGCAACCCGAAAATACTCAGAGAAGTTTCCCAGCACCAGAAATTAAATCAGAAATTTTACTGTCCAGAACGCCAACTAAACTGTTGAATTGTACCTCAAAATGGTGAAATAACTAAGTTATACTCCCAAATTTCAGGAAGGATTCATTAGAACTGGTACAAGGAACAGGCTGGAGAAGGGACCATAACAAGTAACAACCTGCTCCAGTTTTCAGAGGGCAAAGTAGATGACCTCAGGAGCGATCTCCTCTCAGTGCATGTGTTCGCCTGGCACTCGGAGGATCGTACACATTATTACTGGAGTCAGGGCTTCCCACAGTCAAACCAGCAGAACAGTTTAGATTCAACCAGCAACTCTTAGCAGCCCCCATAACTCCTCTCCCTGGCTACGAAAGGCCCTTACTGGTGGAGGAGGAGGAGGAGGAGGAGGAGGAACTTGTGCCTTCATGTCAGCTACTGCGGTCTCTTGGTAGTCAGCGAAGGCTGGAATATCAGACTCTTTCTCCACAATGATGCAGAGCGTTGTTCCTAATGGCACGTCTCTTGTTCCTTCAGGCACCAAGATTTTAGCCAAGTAGCCTTCTTCCTGCACTTCAAAGCCTGAAAGGGAAAGAAACAAAACTGGTTTGAAAAAGAAAAATCTTTCCAATGCAACAGGTAGGGAAACAACTCTGCGCTGTACGTTACTATGAGGGATTGAAGAAACACAGATGTTTTTAGCAGTTTGAACAGCATAACAGAGTAACTCTTTTTCATTGCCCCACATCTTCGTGTCCTGAGCAGCCAGAGAACAGGTAAAAGAGGCTACTCTGGATCCTCCCCTTTTAGGGCATCATCCATTCTTGGCCTGGGAGTTGACTCACCTATTGTGGCTTTATCTGTCTCAATTTCTGCCAGTAAGTCTCCCTCATTCAGTTTCTCCCCGACCTTCTTCTCCCATCTCTGCACCGTGCCCATTGTCATGGTAGGTGACAGGGCAGGGAGAGTGACCTGCAAAGCCAGAGAATACAAGAGCATCAGATTCTGGTGAGCCAAAAGGAACAGGAACACAATTGTAACTCCTGACCAAGTGATGTCGACCTAAAGGAGCAGCCAACATTTAATGCACTCTTAGGTCTGACTCCACTACAGCACAGTCGTGTGCTCTCTCTCTAGTTTGGCTTCTTTTAGCAAGGCAAGAAAGCAAGGAAAAGAAATAAAGAAGAATTCTATATATCAAAGTCATTAACAGCACCATCACATCACAAGTCTTGCAGCTGCCAGATGTAAGGCTAAAAGGAAGGCTGAAGCAAGCTGCTCTGCCTTTGACAAACACATTTGGCCCCTGTAAAAGCTCTACAGACTTGTCCTCCGATAAGCACTTAGAGGTGCTGTAGGTTTACACGCGCATTTTGCAGTGCAACAAACACAGCACGCAGGATTACAGCTTTGGAGCAGAACTGGACAGATAAGGCAAGCAGGGGAAAACAAGAAGCTGAAACTCAAGTCAGATCAAGAAGCCTCGAATTAGTTCCATATTCAACTACTGATTTTTCATAACATCTCAGACAAATCAACCTCCCTATCTCAACCGTGTAACTAGGTCGATATTTCAAAGGCATGTCACAGAAATACCCTGCTATAAAGTGCTCAGATACAGCAAGAGACGCACACTTCAGCATCTAAGCAAACGGATTATCCCCAAGTATATCATTTCCAGTCACTCACAGACACAGCTGGTGTGTTCATTGGAGTATTACAGCATGGAGTTCTGCTCCAAGACCTGAGCAGGGTCTTCAGAGCATATTCACACATGGCACAAGGTTTGTATTCACCAGAACGGCTCAAATCGGACAAATGTAACTTTTTTTTTTCTAGCCTGCAGAAGAATCCTGGAGAAATAAGTTTCTCCTACAGGCAGCTGGGATACTAAAATAATTTTTAGGAAAAAGAAAATAATTCTGGAACCTCCCCAAACATGCACCAGTTCAAGTGGTTTGCACTCCTGCACTTATTGCTCATAACCTCCCACTCCTGACAGACTTTATGACAAAATCCCCCAGAGCTGGCAACGCCAAAGACAGACAAAGAGCAATAAACCTTAAATCAGCAGCAGTGCTCCCCTACCTGCATGTGAGGAGGGTAAGAGCTGCCAGGAGCCTGAGGAGAAGGCTGAGCTGGGGCAGAAGGAGCTGCGGCTGGAGGGGGAGGCACTGAGGCTGCAGGGGGCACAGACGCTGCAGTATCCAGAGTGTAGTTTTTAAAGGCATCAACATGTTCAGGCCTAGGAAAAAAAAACACAACACCATGGTAAAACCAGTCTGGTGACTGTCTCTTAACCTTTCACACAGGGCACCCAAAAAGTCCCAAGAGAGAAAATTCAACTCAAGAGTTAGCAAAATACCTACTTTTCTACTGTGATACATATTATAGCCCCAATAGGAACATCTCTTGTTCCTTCTGGCACCAGGATCTTGGCCAAGTAGCATTCCTCCAGGCTCTCAAAGCCAACCGTTGCTTTGTCTGTCTCCACCTTTGAGAGAGAACAGGATGCTGTTAGAACAAACTAAAAGACTAGCGAGCTCAGAGCACTGCAGTCTGACAGCGTAGGGTCACAAAGCACGCAGCCCTGGCTAAAGCACCCTGTCCCACCAGCTCTGGGAAATCGCGGTCTCAAACACATTAAGTGCTCCTCTCAGAGAGACGAAAAGCAGCATCCAACTCCAAAAAGCTGCCGGTCGCTCATTCCCAGCAGCTCCAAGAAATGGGTTCAGGTGAGGGCAACCAGGGACAGAACCCAGAGCACACAAGTTGCCCTCCACAAACGCAGCACAGCTTCTGCCCCCAGAATACCTCTGCGATGAGCTCTCCCTCGCTGATCTTGTCACCTTCTTTCTTCTCCCAGCGCGCGATGGTGCCCATCTGCATCGTGGGGGACAGCGCCGGCAGGGCCACCTGCGAGGACAAGGGAAGCATTACAACCTGTGCAGCCCTGGCTGTAGGGACCCCACTCAAAGGGCAGGGACAGGGGCACTGGGGAAGGGCTGTCTGCAACCCCTGGTGGGCCAGGACTGCCTCCAGCCTGCAGGATAGATCCCAGCACCGGGGCACCAGGGGAGAAGGTGCACCAGGGAACCCAGAGAGGTACAGGGAAAAGGGATAATGGTGAGGGGAGAACCCGATGGTGGTACCAGGGTCTGGTGTGTGGCAGTTCCAAGGGTGGGGAATGAAGGAGAGGCTCTGGGCCAGGAGGAGGCAGAGAGCAATGGGAACTGAGGGAGTGGGGGAGAGCCTGGAGTCCCCTGGGGCGAGGAGGGCTGCCTGCTGGGGGGGCAGCTGGGAAGGGAGAAAGGGAAGGGAAAGAAAAAAGGGAAGGGAAAGGAAAAAATGAAGGAAAGGAAGGAAGAGAAGGGAAGGGACATTGGGAAAGGAAGAGGGGCAGGGGAAGGAGAAAGGGAAGGGAAAGGAAGGAAGGGAACGGAGAAAAGGAAGGAAAGGGGAAGGAAGGAAGGGGAAGGGAAGGTCGCGGGGCCGCCTCTCACCTTCTGGTGTGCCGGCAGGCTGCAGCAGCGGCTGGGGACGACCCGGGGCCCGGCTGCGGGCAGAAACCCCCGAGGCCTGCGGGCGGGGCCGCCCAGCACCGAGCCGCGTCCCGGAGCCCCCGGCCGGGCCCCCACGGCCGCGCCGGGGCCGCTGGCGGCTGCGCTGAGCGCTCGGCAGCCCCGCGCCAGGCCGGCGGCCGGGGCGAGGCGTCGGGCCACCGCCCGCCACATGGAGCCGGAGCTGGAGCCGGGGCCCCGGCGCTCGGTGACCTCCCGGTGCGGGCACGGCACGGCCCGGCTCGGCGCGGAGCGGCACGGCACGGCGCGGCACTGCCGCAAAGCGCCGCGGGGCGGGGCCGCCGCGGAATGGCGGCCGGGCCCGGCCCAGGCCGAAGGGGGGGTTTAGGGGGGGACGGATGAGGGTAAAGGGGGTCCTAAAGGCCGTGTACCGAGGGAGCTGGGGCTGTCGCTGCACTGTGAACACCCTCAGGAGGGGTATAAGCCTCAGGGCAGGGGGAGTTTGCTCGTGGTTCGGCTCAGTAGAATTCCCATTTGCCTCCAGTAATCCTCCTCCTCACCCCAAGCGCCTCATCCCACACACCTCACCAAATGAACCCGTGGAAACTTGTTTTTATTTATTTTTTCTGAACCCGTATAAAGCTAGCCCTAAAACAGTCCCTGTGCCTCTCAGTGATTTATGCACACCTTTTCCTTTTCACGGCTATCTTTCCCTTTGCAAGCACTGAACAGGCTCAGTTTGCAAACCCACTTTATTGAGATAAGGGCTTGGTCCACTAAAACCAGCGTTTATCCATTGGGGATGTCAGGATGTCTTATCTGTGTACCTAAGGTTTTCACTTTCCTTGAGGACAGGCCTGAGAATAACTGTCCATTTTAAATAATGAATGCAAACTCCATAGAGTTTCTATGAAAATATAATTTTACACATACCGTGTGTTACATAGCCAAGTTACAAGTACAGGAGCAGGAAAGTAACTTTGAAGAGAGTTGGGTAGAAATAAACATTCAAAACAGCAAAAATGCAGGTCCTGGGTATGATACTAAGAGCATATTCCCAGAATAAACACTGCAGTCAGTGTTAGAGTAGTGTCAGACTGATTTAAAAACAACAGCTGTTGGTTTTATCAGCAAAAAGCCTCCACTCCAAGGACTTGCGCTCTAATACCTCTTATCCCCATTTCTTACCTGCTTCACATCCCTTCCTGTAAATCACAGAAGGTAAAACTTCTGGTGAAGGCTGTGGTGTCAGTGCAGGAACAAAGCTGAACGCAAACAGCTCACCGAAGCGGTAGTTTTGGGAGTGAGTGAGGCAAAGCAGGGCCTTCAGCTTCAGTGACAGCAATGGCAGCAGTCCCACCTCCGCTATCACAGAGGGAGCTGCACATAGGGACCCAAGAACAAAGCACTGCTACCCATCCTTTCTCAGGGAATGTCGTTTGCATCTTAGCTTACATGTGAGATGAGCACTGATGAGAGGTTTGTTGCTGACAACCCCAAAAAGCAAGTCTTGTCCAGTCTTGCTCCTTCTCAGATACAGCCCACTGATGATCTGGAGAGCATGTTGGTGAAAGGCTGCCAGATCTGGTGCAGTCTTTGACTCATGGCTAGGAAGGGCAGTAGGCATATTAAACGTGCCCATGATTTTTAGGTGCCTGAACTAGCCTAAGAACAAGGCTGAGGCTCCCCCCTGCCTCCTGTATCAGCTAACATCTGTTTTATTTTCCAGGAGAAAAGTGGATGCCTACTGGACAAGGCTAAACTGAACCAGAAGCTCTGATTGTATAACAGGCTCCCATGTCTTCAGTGCTCCAAAACCAAGCAGCAGTAGTGAACTGGCAACTGCCAACCTTGAAAACTGTCTCCATAAAATTCCAGTCTGGGTGTGTGGCTCTTGCTGAAATAAAATTGATAAGCAAAACTTGAAGCAACACTTGAGGAAAAAATTACAATTGAAATACAACAATTGATTTCAGTATAACAACCCCATGCTCTCTTTAACAACCTACTAAAGATCATGCAACAGTGAAACAATTTCCAGGGAGGAAGAAAATCTTTTTTCCAAGAAATGTGGTCCCACCCGCCCCCCCAGAGCCATTGATGAACTTGTCCATTGCCTGCTTGCTGTCTGTGAGGAAAGTCACCATAACAAACCGTAGGGTGCAGCAGGCATGTTGTGGTGTGCCAGTGTGGCACAGGGCCAGGTAGAAGCCTTGAGCTCTTTCCTGGAGAGTGAAGCAGTGTGGAAAGAAATAGCATTGTTACTGCCTGTACAAGCTGGCAGAATATAAAACCCAGTAGGAACCAGCTGGAGCTCCATAGTAAAATAAGATCAAGCCCAGTGTTGTGTGAACAAGAGACCATACAAAACATCTCAGCATCCACTAGAAAGTGAGTAAAACACAGTATAATGCGTGCAGAAATATACAGAAAGCACTTGCACTGGTATAAAAATATCCACAGTCCTCAGACGATGTAAACTGGTACAAAATAATTCCAAACAGTAACATATTTACAAAAGGACGTGTTAATATAAAACAGTAAAACCGGGGTCACTCTCTCCCAGCCTCATCCACAGCACAGACACGTGGGTAGTCCATGAAGGGGCCACATGCACCGAGAATGAGCAGAACCTTGACTTGCCATTTGACCTTTTAAGTCAACAGTGTCTGCTGCAGACCAGAGCCAGTGCTGTGCGCGTACAGCTGACCGGCAGCAGGACAGAGGCAGGCAATGCAAGGGGAAAGAAACAGAACAAACAAAAATAGAACACAGAAAAACACAAGCTTCAGGGATTTTCAGGGCGTGCACCATCCCAGCCAGCCATCTATTTCCTGCTCCTTCAGAAACCCCAGGAACAGGCCTACCAAGGAATGGATGGTGCTACTGGTAGGATTTATCCCACCGGTGTGGTTATATTTGGTGGCCCTGGAAATCAGTGGACAGCAGCACAGCAATGCCTGTCACAGGAGGTGACAATCTGTCCACTGTGCTGACCGAGGAGACAGCAGGAGTGCTAAGAGAGGGACTCAACGAGGAGGGGGGCTGTGTACCTTGGGGAAGCAGCTGATTCCAGCTCCTGCCTCCCCATATGAAATCCTTCAGCAGAAAAGCAAGCACCAAGATCCCACAGTCCCCACGGCAACAAAGCAAACCAGAGGACCTCAGAAGCGAGTACAGCTTTGGAGGGCAAGGAGGGCTAGGAAGTGGAAGCCTAAATTTGGGAAAAAGGAAGCTTTGCCAAGCTGGTGATCTTTGCTTCAGATCATGCAGAAAACCTCCAGAAGACTGTCTTCCTTCCTCAGGTCACACTTCTATACTCAGTCTGGACTGTCCACCAAGTTCCCTCTGCTCCTGCAGCACATCCAAGTCCGAGACCAAAGCTGGTCAAGCCTTCTGCTCGCATACTCCAGCGGCTTCTTCCGACTCAAAGGCAAAGCTTCACATTTTTGCCATCAGTGCAGACTTAGGCAATACTGCGTACAACAAACGAGACTTGAAACGCCCAGATCACAGGCTGCAGCACATACTGCAGGAATGGAGAAGCAGGGGAAGGGAGAAATGCATCGTTAAGGCCTTCAGGGTTCTGTTGATAGGACAAAGCAAGGTGTTTCTTTCCCACAGACAATCATTTCAGTACCACAACGCTGTCTGTATTTGGCCACAGAAAGTCAGGCATCCATGCCAGGCATCCATGCACACAACATGCATTACCCGTTGCTTGCAGAGAAACCCTTTCTTTTGGCAGCTTGAATTGGACTCCTTCCAGCACGCATGCTTTTTGGTCACTCTCCGAGCTCAGCAGCCACTTCCAGACTTCCGTAGTGACAAGACCTAAAAGCTTGATTAATTCTCCCCATGGTCTTCTTCCACCCAGGCCACAATTTTCCCCTCCCAACCAGGGATGATGTCATCATCATGGAATACCTGTGAGAAAAGAGTCCAGTCATGTCTGGAGTCTGGACACTGCTCCAGGATGTGCGCATAGCTTAAGAGGCAGGCATCGAGTAAGAGCCTAGCTAGGATTTCACTGTACAGTTCACTGAACATACACCTCATCCATCACTGACATACTTCTCAGTGAAATTTTCATGTTTTTAAGTTAAAAAACAAATTAGGCTCCTTCTTCAATTGGTAACAGTCAAGATTTTTGGCTTTTTATTTTTTGTCAGGAAAGGTAAAGACAGGAAACGTGCCTTTTCTAACCTATCGGACTACAAACCCCAGCTGTTTCTGCAGAACCAGTCAGCTGACTGTTCCCAGAGAGAGTATCCCTTCGCAATTGTCTCATTAATTTGTGAAACAGGAAGCATTCCAATAACCTTTAACGGATCCGATCCACACCAACACAAGCTCAAACAGGGCTATAATGCAGTACTCAAAGGAAGAGATGCCGCAGACACAGTTACCTCTGAAAAATCTTTAAAATAAAGTAGGAGAACGTTTTCTGAATAAAACACATCGATCTAAAGCGTATCTCATTGCAGCAGGTTTCGTAAAGCCACTTGAAGAGCTACAAGTGTAGCCTGGGTTTTGCCCACTGTCCCCTGAGCAATGCTGTGTCACATACAGCTTTTGCCAACAGCCTTTGCCCAAAGGGCTCTGCAAAAACCCCAGGCAGCTGCAATCAGATTTGTGTCGTTATCCTGGATGGAGATAAAAATTTTAGACCCATTTTAGCTCCTTAGAGGAGGAGCTTAATCTACAACTGTGAAAATCGGCAGTCTGTTTGGAGACAAGTTCAAAGATTTTATTAGTTTAGAAGTGGTATGACCAAGGTCTCCAGGGTTGCGTTGTAACACCGAACCCAATGCTGCCTGATAGTTAAATTCCACACCTACCTCCTCCTTGACTGTGCCAAACTCTGGATCCAGGGCTTTGAAATGGTACCGGTGGGCTCCTTCACGATCAATAGCTACCTTAAAATCCTTCAGAGTCACTTCCCCTAACCTGCAAGGGAAGAGTTTGGCACTAAACCACAGTACACTGCACAGGTTTTATCTCAAGTGCTGCCGCATGGCATGTGGAACCACAGCACAAGTCTGGCTAGGCACTGGGCACCCCAGGCACAGGAATGTGAAGAGCGTGCCCCACCTGTCAACCCCAAGGTCCTCTTCAGAGGAAGAAATTCCTCATAATTTGCATGAACCACCTCTAAACAGCCTTTCTCCCTTTTGCACTGACTCACATGGGTGTTTTGGCACAAGAGTCCTGCACTACAAGCCACAATAGATCTGCTAGACTTCTCTTGGAAGTTAATAAATAAATAAAAGAATCACCTAGGGCTTAAATTTATCAGCCAGGGAATTACTTTAGGCAATTTTCCCCAGTCAATGGTATGAAATCCAATTAGCCCAAGTTAATGCACAGGGAACCCATGCTAGGGGGGATGACCATACCCACAAGAGATCAGACTAATGCTTTCAGGGAAACAAACACAACCCAAATCAACACGAGCAAGGCCAAGCCAAATCTCACCTCTTTGGTATGTTGACCATGAAAGGTGTGAGGGAGCGGTCAGTGAAGTACAACACTTTGGTGCAGGCACTGGTGCTCATCACAGGTGTGCTGTGAGAATGAGGCAGTTCTACAAAGAAAGGAGCACAGAGCAGACTCGCTGGGGAACAACCTGTCTCCTGCCACCACGGGAGACAAGAGATGCTCTCGGCATCAAACTTATCACAGCAAAGAACCTGGAGGTGGGACGATATTCTTATGAGGGTGGATTTTTCCTTGGGAAGGACCAGGTATTCCAACACTTACTGGAAAACTTTGCATTTTAAGGTAACAACACACCCAAATGCATTAGCCCAGATTTGCCTAGCACTGCCCTCCAGGATGACTGTCCCAGCGGCTTGCTGCTGCTGTCTACTCCACAGACACTCTGTTCATTACCTCACCAGTGACAGGAGAACCTGTCTGGAAGAGGAGACTGAACAGACTCCATCTCACTGGCTGAGAACACAACCTGTTATCACTTGCCTTCACTTGCAGATGGGTAGAGCAAAACAGTCTGATTGATCACCACCATTAAGGCAGAAGGTTATCCTCCCACCTGCCCATTCAGCTTGGCCAGGATAGGTGTTTGTGCACAGATTTTGCTCTGCTCACTTGCATTTCTCTCCCTCTGGCTACTGCCTAGTTTCTTCTGCCCCTGCAGTGTGCTGCGCCAAAAGCTGAAGCAGGGGAAGGTTCACATTGAGTGACTCTACAGTTTTAACTTTCCCAGCATGTAGAAAACAGCATGGACACCAAGCCAAAGGCTTTCTAATTTAACAAATCTTCAAAGCTACTTCATAGACCTCTTTACATCTGAGGAATTCTAGGTTTGAAGCTGCAAGACTCAATTTTCCTGCTGCAGTGGAGGCGATGAAGCCTGCTAAGGCTCAGTGAGAAAGGGAGAGGTACAGCGTGCGTACAGGGAATGCATGGCAGTGGCTGATCTAATAACTGCACTTTACAGGAGAAGGAAAGCCATCAATTCTTGCCTAAACCCCACTTCAGACTTTTGAAGTTCCTCTCCTGCATTCCTCCACATCAATTACATCCAGACTACCCTGCTGCTGGATGCTGTAATGCAGCTGAAAGGTGGCCTCTACCTTTCCCCAGTTCCTGGAGTCTCCTGCAACCTCACAGACTTCCTAGGCAACATTTAAAACCAACCCTGGGAAAAAAACAAACAGCCTTCATAGTGAAAAGCAAACGTGGAGCTGCTGCAGCTGGAGCCAGGAAACATGGTGTCACAGAGGGCCGTGCTGTTATGCAAACATGAAAGGAGCCAGACGTGACGGGGGAAGCAGGGGAGGAGGCAACTGTACGGTTACATGCCCACTAGATGGTGCAAACCAGCAGGGAAGCTGAAATAACGTTACGTTCCCCACTCATCCCCAGGGATAATTATTTGTCGTAATTATTTCTGCTGCAGTACTGCCCAAATGGCCTAGACAGATTCCCACTATAATGGCACTTCACAAACAAGCAGTTGTAGGTTGCCTCTGGCCCTTTTCCCCTGCAGTGACGTCTAGCCTGGACAGCAAGTGACTAAGACAGGAAAATAAGCTCTGGAAAAGCAAATGAGCTTGGGGGTGGAAGATTTTCAAGGGGATGCTATGTCCTAGACTCTAGCTAAGAAATCTGAACAATGAATTGAGCAGTGGGTGAGCAGGAGCTGAAAGGCACTACTTACTGGAGTTTGGAGGCCAGGAGTCTCTACACTCATTTGTTGCTCTGCTTGCTGGTGATTTCCCCCGGGTCTATGGTGTAAAGCCAAAACAGTGAGAACAGCGTCACTTTCCAATTGGGTGTCACATTGCTGGTAAGCTCTGGGTTGTGTGCAAGGGGCAAGAGTTAAGAGCCAAACACTAGGAAACTTTTACCCTTCTCTCTTGCCTCTTCTGTGTCTCCATGCGGTGTAACCGTTCCATCAGGCTGGATATGCCCTGCTCCAGGCTGTCAATAGTGTGGTGCTGTGGGTCATGGCCACTGAAACTGTTCCTCAGGCTACGAAGTGCATCACGAACGAGCTGCAGGTCATTTGTCTTGCCAAGAGAACACAAATTGATCAGATTATCTCCAGGCTGCTTTCTTCCCATCTAAAGCCACAGGCCTTAGAAAGGGGAAAAAACCCTTTAAAAGGTAACAGCTTCCAGGATACCTGGAACCTTTGCCTACATCTGGTTGGGAAAATATCCCTTAGGTGTGCTTACCCCTCGGTGGGCTGCAGGAGCAGCTCCTTTTCCTGCTGTCTGGAGGAAGCCATTGCTCTGAGCACTGTGACTGCTGTAGGCCATCACCTGTTTGGTGGAAGATGCATGTGATGCTAGAAATGTAAGCATTAGGAATACCCCAAAGATCCCAGTTTGCCATCTTCAAAGGGATGAGAGGGAATGAAAACTTCCCACGTGAGTGGTACAACCAGAACCTTCTACCAGGTAAATACACTCACTAATGGGTGTGCAGGCAGTCCTATGGGCCAGAGCACAAACTGCCCTTAGGATTTTGACACAAGGAGCTAAACCAGAGCTCACTGCTGAGATCTTTGGCAAGCACAGATAATCAGACTGCATTGAGCCTGGCCTCTCTGGGTTGAAGGAGATGATTTCTGGAGATTGGTAGCTAGAGGGTGCTAGACAAAAACATCACTCTGACAGTCTGGTGTGTGTAGACCTAGGCTTCCCATACCTCTTCAGCTTCTCTCTTCATGCAGTGAGCTAGCAGGGCCTCTTTGTGCTCCAGCTCCCGCTCCAAATCCACCTGAAAAGGGAACAGAAGTTAACCTTATTGGCTCATTTTTGTGTTAAGTGCCACCTCTTAGGGCATCATTGCAGCCCACCTGTTCCATACCTGCTGGTAGCTGGCCTCAGAAAGCTGCCTTAGCATTTCATCCAGTTTGGTTTGATGCTGCTGTAAGTGCCGATCCTTCTGGCCCAGTTCCTTCTGTAACACAGGAATCAATAGGACAGCGAGTAAGGCTCACAGTCATCTTCCTTACGGCAGGGAAGATTATGTATTCTGCCAGGACCAGGCTCCTCTACAGCTTGACCTACACAATCTGTCTGCTTTTAGCTAGATGTTAGATCAGAGTTTCAAAGCCTTGTTTGTCAGGTCTTTGTTGCCTGGAGGCCCCTGGCCAAAAAAAGATCCACTACTGAGGCCAGACAACTGATGCAATGAAAAGAGATTCTTGAGGGATCAGTAGGCAAACAACAGAACCTAACCTGATAGCATTTGAATAAAGCAAAAAATCACATCCCTCCATTTCATTACAAACACCCATGGCTATTGCCATTTATTCACCACCCACAGCGCCATTCTCAGAGGTGACTGAGTGCCAGGGAGACAACAGCCACGTTCACAGGAGAACCACCAGGTGCTGCCCCTGCAAAGCTCCCAGAGAAGAGAGGTTTCATTACTTTGTATTCTGCCAACAGCCGGTTCCTCTCTTCCACCTTCCTCTGAAGGTCAACCTGCAGAGAAAAAAGAATAGGTGTGAGGTCTTGTATTCCTAGGGAGTTAGTGCCAACCTCCCTGCCCCTTGCTAAAAGGAGACCAAGTCACCGAAGGGTTTGAGGGAGCTGGTGTTTAAGGACAGCAGCGTTATGAACAAGGCAGCTCCTTCCTTGCACTGCCCAATCCAGGCAGACACTGCATCACACCTCCGCCTGTCAAAGTGCCCCTTGCTAAGCAGGGAGCACGATGAGGGACGAACAATCCAACTGCACTGAAAACACCATGGGAAGTCCCTCCCTGTCTCAGCTGAAGGCCTTGGAGGACAGGAAGTGGGAGTGAAGAACAGGGAACTCCAGCGAGTCAGACAGCTGGTGAGCAAACTGCAGTGTTTACTGTGCAGAGACCTTTGACTGGTCATTCCATCTCCCATGACCCCAGGAACTACGCTGCAACCACCGACTTCATCCTCTGGCTGCTGGAGCCCCCAGGGCCCCCAGCTTCTTTCCAAAATAACCTCAGCAGCACAGTGACTCACATTCTGGTTGTGCAACTCCTCCTTGTCCATGTTGGCTCTCAGCAGCTCCTGCTTTAGCTGAAGAACTGAAGCATCCTGTTGAGCCAGCCTTTGTTGTAAAGCATCCTAGAAAAAGGACATAATTATAGGAAAAGTGCTTGTATAGGAAAGTGTAGACAACTCAGACACCCTTCCATGCGAAGTGACCTAGACCAGCAGCATGACACGTTGAGCTATGTGCAGTGCTGAAGGGTTGCCAAGGTCCAGAGAGAGCAAGAGATAATACAGATGTCTGCCCCAACAGGCTCTTAGAGTCTTTCTGCCTTGCTCTTGCCTCAGAGAGATTTGGTGGACAGATTTCTGTGCTGCTGCCTGAACTTCCTGCTCCAGAAACGTCCTGACAATGTGTCCTTAAGGAACAAAATAGCAGTGTCTTCAAGGGTCTTTTCAGTGGTCTACAGCTAGAGTCTCCAGCCACACATCTGCAACATCCAGAGGGGGGTAAGAGGCCAAGGTCAGCCAGGGGCACAAGGAAACTTTAGCTCTCAGCATGACCTAATTGTGCAATGAAATCCTCTCTGAAGAAGCCATAGCCAGGACTAATTCTGCACCTTTCATTCAGAATTACCCAGAAGCTGAGAGCTCTGCCTTGGACAGGTGCTGCTGTCTTCCTTCACAGAAGCCTGACAGGCAGCTCTAAAAATACCTCTCAGGAGACAGCTATGGTGAGTGTGTAACTCCAGAGGGAGAACTGAACAAACAAGCCAAAGAAGTGAAAAATGCTGCAGCTGAAGAGGACAAGGATGCCCCCAAGCCCTTTTGCCTCTTATCCAGAGTTCACTGGGCCAACCCCACTGTGCACACCCCAGGACAGTGGAAAAACAACATAATGAGAACCAAGCAGGAATCCCATGCCTCATATTTTGCTTAGGTGAAAAAGAAAACAAAAGGTGACTTTTGACCACAATCCTACGGAGATATAGCCTATGAGACCTAACTCCTTGTGCCTGTCTCAACTGCAAGAAACAGAATATAGGACCCCCCACCTCCACCTCCCCTAATACAGCTCCCTTCACTCTCTGGGATTCCTCAGAGGTGTACGGTTGCTGCTTGCCCTACTCCTGGGCTGCAGCAGTCCCCGTAGCTTTACTGTTTGTATTTCATGAAGAGTGCCTTTCCTCACCTTTATCCCCTGTAGGTTTCGAGCTTCTTGTTTGTATTTCAACAGCTCCTTCTGTAAATCCAAAATAATTTGGTTAAATGGCAGCTTGTCACCCCTTCAAAATCAACTCAATTTTCAGTGTTCTCTCTCTCTCCCCAGATACATGTTTCAGATGAAAGTACACCCCACTTTTCCCCACAGATCAAAGAGCATGACAGGCCCTTAATGAGTTACAGACATGGCAACAAAACTGAGCAGCTCCCTAAGCCCCTGTTAATAAATGCATGAGAGGAAAAAAAAAATCCTCATTCCCCAAATCTGTCCTTCAGGCCAATGTCAAGTACTTGTCTCCCAGAATCAGAACTGGGCCTAGAGCCAGCATCAGCAGAAATTCAACTAAGGCAAGTTTGACAGAACAGGTTCTTAGCTACATTTATCTGCTATTTGTTTATATTCAGATATGGTTAGACATTGAACAGCTGGCCAGAAAAACACATATTGAGAAGCTACTACAACCTGGATCTCTTCAAGAACATGCAGGCAAATCTCCTCCAGGGTATATTTTAATTCAGGTAATCCATCAGTATTTGTTTTCTTAGAAACTGCCTTTACTAGCAGTGGCTTGAGGAAAACCAGGGAGGTAGCAGATATTTTTCTGGTGCTATCCCACAAGTTTTTATTAGCCACTGTATCTGTATTAGTGGTTATTGGATATATGGGTATAACGGGCACACGGATAAAATAAACACCTCCTAGCCAAGTACCTTCAGTGCTCTCCAGGTCAGTGAATTACGGTTTCAGGTTTTTAGAGACAGAACTGGACTTTAACACAACATGCATGTGCACCTCACCCTTGCACCCCCCTCCCCTTGACCCCAAACCTCTTTTCCCTTCATCTGCCCCTCCTCTAACCTTTAGGTCTTGATTTTCTTCCACACTCTGGTCCAGACGACTTCGGATTATGATCTGAATACAGAACACCATGGTTATTACTGCGCAAAGCGCCTGTCTGTGGCAGAACAGTACCTGAGGTTGCTCAATCAGAGAAATAGAGGAATAGCAGTGTGCTCACCAGCTGCTCTTCAGGGCAGGCTCCGTGTTCGCAAAGTTCAAAAGATCCTTCTTGCTCATCCTCAGGTAAAGATCCATTGAGCAGCAAAGCCTGGGAGGATGAAGGAAAAAAATAACCTCTTCAGGCATTTCAAAGGAAAGTAACTGCAATAACAGATTTGAAGTCTATAGCAAAGAGACTGAACCAGGCTTACGGGGCGAAGCTTCTGATCTGCAATGAGACTGAAGTGTCTGTCCCCTGCTGACAGACACCGTTCTAACCACATATTTACAACAGACCTTAGAAATGTGATGTGCAGGGAAGCTTAATTCTGTTCTGTGCTAGAAAAGACCGGGACACCTCCAGAAGTGCTGTCCAAGCGAGGGAAGAGCCCTCACCCACACAGTGAAAACCTTCAGCTAGGCCCTGTACTTAAGGAAGGCTGAGAGAAGCACGGCATTAACTCCTTCAGCAGCTCCAGGAAGATGCCAGAATTTCCACAGTGAACTGCATCCAGCCTGAAAAAGGGAAAACCCTGCACTGTAGGAAGTGTGACAGGCATGACTGCTCAGATAGCCAGCAGGGTATGCCGTACCAGTTTGCTCTAGCTGGTGGTATTTACGTTGACCTTTCTGTCTCTAACTCCCAGGACTCAAAGACGTTTGGTATTTGCCAGGATGTTGCACCAGTCAATAATGTAATGTCTTTTTTTTTTTTCCATTTAGTTTTCTGTTTTATTTCTATTTGAACTTCACAGCTACAGACAAAATATCCCATTTGCAGCAATATTCCAGCTCAGCTCCAGAAGACTACAAGGCCGACAGGTCACGTTCTGCCTGCTGACAGAACCTCCCACCAAAGAGCTGCAACTGCAGCCAAACAGCAGACAGACAGCAATCTGTATTCAGTTAGTGCGAAGGCTCTTTGGGAAACTGTTCTGTGAGGGCATCCCAAAGCCTGCCCAGCAGGACACTCAAGCAGGGATCACACAGTAACAGAAAAAAAAACCCTGTCATGGTTTTAGCTCCTTATGGGGCAGACATACATCAGGTCCCTGATATTTCAATCAAACTCTCATGAACTGGTGGCTCTGAAGTATTGAGCAAGAAGGGGGAACGAAAAAAGATCAATTAATCAAATCCAATTTCTTGGCTTGCAACAACAGCTGCATCTTCCTCCTCCCAGGGAATAAGGGGGCAGCGATGCCAGCTGCTCGCCCTCAGTCCTGAAACGTGGGGCCAGGGTGGAGGAAGAGGCCATGCCAGTCCTTCCAGCGCTATCTCTCCCTGCTCCCAGTGGGCACATAATGCGAGCGGATTTTACCAGTGCACCAAGCATCTATTTTCTTTTGGAGTCTTTTGTCTCCTTCCCATTGTCCATGGGGAAAGCACCCTCCCGGCTGCCTATGCTTCTCACACAATCTCTGCTTTGTTTACTGGCACATAAATATTTACAATTGAAAGCCAGTATGGTTCCCAGCACAAACAGAAAGGAATATTCCTGAGAGAGTTCAGGGTCTTTACCATATGGATCAGAGGCTCTACTCCCCATGCAGAGCCACACAAACGCGTTGGGCTGAGGGTCACTTGGTCAAGGAGGGACTGAACAGGGCAATGAGAAAAAGGTCCCACAAATAAACGGTCACGGGAGGAAAACGTGCCAAATATTATAGTTCAGCTCAGCTCACTGAAAGACTGATGCAAGCCCGTGTGACCCCTGATCAGCTCTGTGAATCTTGATTGATTTCCCGACATTCCTTGTCTCCCTGCATTACTTCCGATCACAAATCACAGAATGACTGCTCCATTCTTCCACGCCGCTAACAAAACCTGCGGGCTGCTAAGTGCCCTGGGGAAGAATGGGAGCCCCAGCCCATGGGAAAATACTGCTGCATCTTTACCATTTTGCACAGTAACATATGTGCTTTGCAGGGTGATGGCGCATTCAGGGCTTAGCATAGCAGCACAGGACAGGGCACCAGGCCAATGAACCTGGACTCCAACTGAAAGACAACAAGTTGATAACAATCAACTTCTAAACACAGGCTTTTGTTCTGGCTTTTCCACAGGGGTTTCTTTCCTACCTGCATTTGGTGTACCCTTAAAATCTACCTAAATACTGTTAGTCAAGACCACTGACCTTTAGTCTCCATAGCTTTCTCTCTCTCTACAGCCCTTTATTTTCCCTCCCCACAAGCCTTGACTTACATCAACACAGTCTTGGAGAAACCTGAACTAGAACCAACAGAAAAGGCTGTGTCTGAATTGCACAGACTGATGTTAGATTCTTTGAAACCCTGGTAAACGTGCAGGCACTGGGCAAATTGCAGTCATGCTTCCTCTCGCTCTGGTCTCTCGTGATTAAGCACGGTATATAATGATGGGGAACAGGCATACCCTGCCCCAGGCAAGACTGCAGCCAGATCCTGCTATCTGGGAAGTTGGGAAGGACAGTCTTGTCATTTCCCTTTCTGGAAAAGGTGACCAAATGACAAGTGCAGGAAGCCAAGAGAGCCTGAACGTTGCAGGTAAGGAAAATATTAGAGCACGTATTAGGTGCTTATGACAAAGTACTGTCAAATGCTCCCTTGTTCCCAAGGAAGCCTGCCCTGAAGGGAGTCAACCCACTGGGCAAGACACCGGGGAGAGCCACTGTCCTGACTAACCAACTTCTGCACAATCGCTGCAGGTGACTTCACTGGGCCAGGACACTCACTCAGCTGTTGAGTTCCAGGCCAGTGTCTCACCTTCAAGATAACCTGCCAGCTAGGTTTGGTAGGAAAAAAAAAAAAAAAAAAGAGTACGTAGGGGAAATCTGGCTGAAAAGATCTTACCTGCAAACCTGATATCATCTTCTTAGCTTCCTCCATTTCCTTCTCCAAATGGTCCTGTTGTTCCAAAAGCTGCTCCTCCCATGAATTCTCCAAATGTGACCCAGGGTTCCCTGCTTGCCAGTCAGGCTGGAAGTGAGATTCTGTCTCTTCTGGAAGAGAGACCAACTGAATGTGGTCATGACAGACAGAGATCCAAAAAAGACTTGCACAACACAGTAATTGCCTGCTGTCTACAATGTCAATCACTGCCAAACTAGCTTGTCTTCTAGCTGCTATTTATGCCTCATTCTTCACACAAAGGAAACTTTCCTGAGCACACTTAAATCAAAGATGATCAGCATCCTCCCCCTTCATTACCTTGCTGCATCTGATGAGTTTTGATGAGGACCAGTCACAGCAATACCTGCTACCTCATTGACAAAAGATGAAACTGGCCAGTTCTGTGCATCTAGACATGCAGCTGCAGTACCCTACGGCCTGGGCAGCAAGCAGACAGTGCTGCTAAGAATGTAAGAGCCACAGCCTGCCAGCTACCCCACCTGCTGAGGTGGTCAAATAGTTTTGAAGGAGCACTGAAGTAGGCTATGCTGGCTGAGAAGCTTTCCTAGGAGAGTTTCTGTCATTTGCTCTTGGGATAGAAGCTAACCAGGAAGGGCTATTACTAGGCTACATTCCCAAAAGGAAAAAAATAAATCATTTCAGGAACTTCTTCAGAAAGATTTCCTGCAATCTGTATGAAAATTTCAAGTGCAAATTGACCGTATCAGAGGGCATTTGTGGCAACACAACAGTGACTTCAATGCAATTGCCACAACAATAGTTCAATTCCCTGCGAAGAATCACTCAGCCTATGTACAGGCACGCTGTAAACACAGGCCCTTACACAAAGTGAAGTTCTGCATTAGGGGTTTTACAGTTTCTCATGGACTGTGTCTTTAAAGGGATTTTGAGAGGTTTTTTTCCTCTTCTAAATACAGCCAAATGATGCTGTGATGAAAGCATCACCCTACCATGAAAGTTAAATGTGACCCCCAGTCCTTCTCCAGAGCTTTTTTGTTTTCCAGGCATTAGGTAGCAAGCCTCACAGACACTCACTCTACAACTGTTGCCAGGTACGGAGCCACTGTAGTGCTGAAAGTTTTGAGATTCAGGTTTATGAAGTGATACCCAGCAACCTATTCTCTACATTCATTTCAGTCTCTGGGGAACTTCTCAGCAAGTTTGTGATGCAAACAAATCCCAACACAAGTGTGAGCTGTGGAGCGTTTTCGGCAAGGTACCTGTTTTACTTTCTGTTTCTTCAGTGTGGATAATCACATATCCTGCTTTCTCCTCTGACGGGGTTACAGTAGATTCGCTCTTTGTGCTATGGATGGGACTGGGTGATGCAAGACTGCAAAGGAAATGAGAAACAGTTATTTCAGAGCGCTGATCAACATCACCCTTATCTAAGATAAAAGTGAAAATGCAGGAAGTCTCGTCAGAATTATCTGCATACCAGAGAAGCCATTAACAAACCAAACTTGGCATCTAACTTGTCAGTCACTCTACATCAGTGGGGTAGCAGGCTAACTGTTAAGCAACCCAATGTGTCTCTTCATTTTCCTTATCAGAAACTAAGTTTGCTGCTTCCACAGAAATTATAAACACTCACGCAGGGATAAAACCACACTTCAAGGTCTGCTCAGAAACAATTTACTGCAAGCCTTCTACGCACGTTGGAAGCTAAACAAAAAGCCACCCTGGCTTTCTTCATGTCTCACCCCTAGGTTTCAAAAGCACCACTGCAATCAGAGAAACTTAAAAATATTTTGTTCTTGGATTTTCTTGTCAGATAACACTCATTTGTGTCCTTAGGTTAAAAGTTCTTTAAGGTACCCAAATATTTTCAGTGGAGTCATCTCAGCTGACTGTGAGGTCCAAACGCAATCTTTTTTTCTCAAATTCTTCTCACATCCGTCACCCAGACAACAAGAAGAGGTGGCTGAAGCCCAGTGACCCATTCAACATACCTCCAAAGTCTCAGGAACTAATCCTTGCTAGTGTGAGCAGGAGTTAATTTTTCATTCTCCGCAACACAGAAACAAAGGGCAGAAAACAAAAAGGAAACAATGTGGAAAAATAATAGAAGAGGTTCAGAAAAATAAGAGGTTTCAGCAGCTTGCCCTCCACATCTTCCCAGCACTGCTGCTGCATACTCTGCAGCTCTCCCAGAATCTGAAAAGCCTTGCATTAGAGATGGAAACTACTCGCTTGCAGCTCTGTCTAGTCCACTCCCACAGCCAGTGCTAGCTTACTTCTCATTTATGTTACAGAGCTTCAAACAATCTAGTTTAAAAGGTCCAAACTGAATGGACATTCACCACGTTAAAGGAAGAGACAAAGACAAGTTACTAAGTGAAAGAATAACCATCTTCTAATGGGGACCTCTAACAGTCACAGTGCCTGTCCTGCTTAAATAGGGTGTGCGTGATCATTAAAGGGCTCCAGGCACCTGGCTTTGCTCCAGGCTTTACCTTCAGGAAGGCTAAGTCCATTACAGCACTCCTGCATTAGGCACACGTTGCACACACCACCTGTAACCAGCCACTTGCTCCTGCGTGTTGCTGAGTGGGTGCACAGTGAAAGCGCCGCTGAAATGCCCTCAGATGCCCGATGAAGCAGTGGCACAGGTCAGGCTGCCCCACTCGTTATCCCATCAATGAGTTAATGCTGGAAACATTGCGACGCTTTTTGTATCAGTCACCAAGCCCGTCAGAGTATGAAATATCCACTCATGTGATTTTCTCTTTAAGGTACATCATAATTCATGATTAAAGCATGCAGAAATAAGTGCTGGGAAATTAAAGCTAGTTAAGTTTTACGATGCAAACTGTTCCACTTCATTCCTTTTACCACTGTTTGGCTTCTTAACCCATATATCCTTGCTCAGCCGAGTCCCAGAGCTCTCAGTGCCTGCAGAGTCAAGGCTTTAGGGAAAAAGCCCCAACGATAAGCTCCAACTCCCATAATTTTAATAAACACCCCACCCCTGCTGTTTCAAATGACAACGGCAACAATCGCTCACCATTTGACCTGTTTCCCTCCCATGATCCCACTTTAACCTTTCGCCTCACAGGATCCGTTTCCTGGGGAGCCTCAGGATTCTGGCTACAGACATGCCTCGTCCCTCCGCCAGCTCAGAATTCAGTGCAGAAGACGCCAGCTCCTGTCAAACTACCGGAGAAATATTTGCAAGGCAGACCTCTTCACGTTAGCTTGAAAAGATTCACAGCCGAGAAAACTCAGGGTCTTTGCAAGAAGCCATCTGACGGCAGATCGGCAGCCCCTGCGCACAGATTTGCTTCCAGAGCCGGGGGATTCTGCAGCCCGGGTTTTGCTTTTGCTGATTTTCCTCTCGGGTTATTTGTCTCTCGCTGCTGCATTTTGGTCAGCCGCACGCCCGGTTGTTTGCATCACCCGGCCTGATCTGGATTGCCGGTGGCGTTTCTCAGCCCATCCTGCCCTCTTCAGACTCCCAGCACCTGCTGCAGATGCCAACGAAGCGCCGAGAGACGGTGCAAGCAGTAGGTTCCCTGCTCTTCCAGGCTCGGATGCTGCCTCCGAAGACGGCATGCAGCACTTCCCAGCTCTGTGCACGGCTTCTTCTCGCTGCTATCTCCAGCTCCCTCTCCCTCCTGCTGTCACACAGGCTGTGCAAGGCAGAGCCTTTTCTCCAGCAGCCTGGCTCGGCGTGGGGGAGGGAAGGCAGGCTGGTGGAAGGGGAGGGGAGAGGGAGGAGGGATGCGCGAGGGGCTCGCTGGCCTGGGAATCTGGCTGATTTGGGGAAATTTTCCATGAATCATTTCTATTGCCTTTGCTTATTAGAGCTGCTGTCCCTGGAAATTAGCTCTTCAGGCTGCAGGCTCTCTGAAGAGTTACTGCAGAAAGGAGCCGGTGCCAGGCGGGAGACGCTGCCCTGGGACAGATCCGGCAGCAGCACCGTGAGACAGAGGGGCTGGCTGCTGCTGCCCGAGAGCAGGGGCTTCTTGCTGTGGCTCATAGCTAAGCTAGTACCTTCCTGCCTGTAAGGGAAGAGAAACAAGCATCTTGTTTCCATAACCAAGGCTGGTGTCAGCAGAGGACAGCCCAAGAAGCTGGAGGTCGGCTTGCTCCCAGTCTCTTTTGGCAGATCACCAACCAAACCTAAGAGCAAGCCCGGTCCTTGTGAGCACCAAAGAGTCAAAGCAAAAACACAGAATATTGCTACTGTTGAGCCTTATTTCTGAGCACCAGGCAGTGCCTGGTGCCCTGTAACAGGACAACATATTCCCGATTTCGTAAGGCTCAGTATAAATAGATCCTTCCCCACTTGGCAGTTCCTCCCGCAATTCAGCAGCCAAGCTCTGTGTTTGTAATTGCTGCGCCTCTGGTTAACAGCATCAGATGCTTTTTCACCACAAAAGCCCCAATCTGTTTCCTCCTTGCTCGCACACAAGTGCTCTAACTGGCAGTGCTGAAGGCTACAGAAAAAGTCCTCCTACCTGGCAGCCCAGAGCTGTTCCCCAGCTGAGCCCTGCATGCAAAGAGAAGTCAGTATCATGACCCTGCCTGTTTTTTCCCCAGCCCTCACAGCTATGGTCTCACCCTCTGAGGACAGAACCAGCACCTTGCGCATCCCTCCCAGACCCTCTCCTGGGCCTTGCTGCTGCTAGACACAATGCGGTTTCGGACCCGCATCCCCGAGGTAACAAACCCACACGCTGCACGGGGAATATTCCCACTCTCAAGATATTGCGATTAAAATTTAATTACGTATCACTGCATATTCCCAGCTTTAATTAAAATTGTTTTAGCTCCAGCTTGATGCAATCTCTGATCATTTCCTGTTGAGCTCGCAGTGGCTGGCTGTGCATCCCCACAGCACAGGATTAGCAGAGCTCCAGGAGAGGAAAAACATCGGGCGGGCTGCAAAGGCTGGGGGCTGCCTTCTGCTCCTGATCTGTATGCACAGGGAGCGGACCAAAAACGGTCTTGGGCTTTCAAGATCTCTAATTCCAGATAAAAAGCAGCTCCTATCAATGAAATTAACCGACATAAGGAGTGTTTCTCTGCTTTTTTCTTATTTATTCATGAGCTCCATATACTCACATTTTCTAGAATGAGACCACAGTAAAGCTTTGCCAACCACATCAGCCCTCGCTATTTCGGCCCCAGGCCTCTATCCACCCACATCAGCTCACATCTGGAATGCCTACAGTGTGAACCGTGCTCCAGCGTGGAGATGTGCTATTTTACCCCGGAAACAAAACAAAAGTTCCAAGCAGAAACAGTCTAAAAAAATAAAAGGAATTCTTACTGAAAAAAAAATCAGGACAGTTCACTTCTGATTTTTCATCTACATGGTGGGACATGTTCTGAATCCACAGAAAATAGAAAATTGTGGAAGTTAATTATTACATAAAGGCTGTCACCATGTTATGCCCTGGAAGTTAATTATTACATAAAGGCTGTCACCATGTTATGCCCTGCCAGGGATAGTATCACCATGACCATATGGCAAGAGAACTCATGGCATTGTATGGGAAAAAACAAAGCAATGGAGGATGTGCACATCAAGTTTCACTCACCAGCAAAGCACAGCCACAAACAGACAAAACCCTTGTCCAACAGTACCTGAGAGGGTAGGAGAGCGCCTGTAAAATACTGTGCCTACCTTAACCTGAACAAGGAGCGGAGGGAGGCAGCAGGTGTCACTCACTGTCCTACTGAGATCACAGTTCCAGAATCAACACCAAAGTCCTGTGACATTAGCCATGAAATTGTCTGGCCAGGACCAGAATTTTTACATCTTCACTCAAATGACAGCTTCCAAGTCCACTCTCTACTGACATCATGTGGAGGCAGTGGTCCAGTACTGGCTCATGTAGAGTTTCCACACCCATTCAAATGTTTATGTCTGTATTTAAAGCAGACCTCACACGGATACACAGCAAATTGTGAGCAGAAGTACAAACTATTGTGTGTTTTTTTTTCCCTTCCCTCTTCTCTGTTGGACTAAGTGACACTAATACTTGGGTACTCAGAGGCCTCCTTGCACTATGGGAGCATCAAAAGTGGCCTGAGAAATCTTGTGGAGAAATCCTGCTTGCTGAGAAACTGTCAGGGCCAATCTGCCCCCCCAAAATCAGCCTCCTCACTCCTGCACAAAAAAGGACAATAAACGTGCCCAGTTGAGGCACTTTCAGGGAATGGCCCAGGCAGGACAGGGAGGCAATGAAGGACAGTTGGTACTTACACTGGGGACAAGAAACTGAATCAAAGAGCTGCAGCCATGCCCATGCAGCTCTTAGTGTTTTAGAATTCTAGATTTTTTTTTAGAATCCCTCCACTTAGCCCAGCTTGCCCTTGCTTAACTCGTGCAGTCAAGAATCCCATTCAAGGCTGCAGACTGTTTACAGCACAGACCACACACTTCTCAGGATCCAAGTACTACTTTAAAGGGCAAAGCCAACTCCAGCATAAACCATAGTGAACTCTGACTTGTGAGATTTCACGACAGCATGCAGGAGATTTTTCAGTAACATAATTTAATGTGAAAGTCTGAGGGATGGAAGGCTAAGTGAGATACCTGTAAATCTAGAGACAATTAAATGTGATGGATGAGGGCACGATGGCAGCGAAGACACAGCTGCAGATCCCCCAGGGGCTGTAGGCTTTGATTAAAGACCGGTGTATTCCTGTAACTACTATTCAAATCCAAGTGCCTGTCACCTCCACATGCCTGTCACCTTTAGCTGTGTCTTTCCTGATCCTATTCCCCTGGTCTCAGGGAGGGACACTCGGAACAATTCTAACTCAGAAGTTCCTAGCTCTTATCTATGTGATCACATCATGGATGACACCAATGTCATCTGTGGAAAAAATGATAGTAAACCACTTCTCCATGCTGGTTCTCGAGGTTTCCTTCTCCACATCAGACAGCAGACTACACTGGGAATCCTCTTTTCTTTCAGAGCTAACCAGATCACAGTGACAAAGGGCATTTTAAGGAATGCCAGACAAAGGAACACAACAGGGCACACCTGGGCAATGATGTTCCTTACCTGGAGGAGTGGGACTCCAAGGCGATGTTCTGCTGCCCTTCGTACTGCTGCACCAGTGCCCGGACGCTCCAGTAGGGGTTTTCAATCTCCTCATCCATGCTGCTGTTTCTGGAGATAAAAATCACAAAATGAGTGAAGCCTCACAAAGAAGGGGCAGAAATGCTTCTGGTCTCCAAGGAGGAGAGGAGGAAGGCTAATGAATGGAAGGCAGGACGGGGGGAACTGCTAGAAAGCTTCCTATTAAGAAAGTTCTCCCATCAGGGAGCTTCATCTCAATTTCTTGGTGTGAGGGAAATGCAAGCAAACACAAACTTCCCTTTTAAACTCATCCCTTATTCTGTGACTAGAGAAACAGAAAAGCTCTGTGAAGGCAAGGAAAAGAACAGAACCTGCAAACAGAACAAGGACTGGCTTTGCTGAAGAACTCCTGACCCAATGACTTGGCAAGAGAAACCTTTAATATTTCATTTTTCAACAAAATATACCACTTCGGCCTCATTTCCAAATTACTTCATGGGTAGTCCCTTGAGCCAATGTAACATGGGCAAATGACCTTCAGCTGTGTAAATGAAACCCTCAAAAGACAGCCATCTGGCTTCCATTTAACTGTCATTGCTATTATAATCCACATAGCACCTTCTGCAAGTGTTAAATGTGCTTTTCGGAATTACACATTCCTTCTGTACATGGATCATTTCCCCTCATTATCACCAGAGCTCCTCCACTTCCATGGAAGGATGCATCAGCTGATTAACAACACACAACACTGCCTCTGCCTACGTTGCTGTCTGTGGAACATTGGGGTGAACAGCAGTGCAAAAAACCAATTTGTACAACAGGAGCAACACTACAATTCTGGCAACAACTGCTCTCAGAGCTGTAAGCAGAACCTGTACTTAAGACCTTCGTTTTGTTTCACTCAGAATAGGAATGTCTGCAAGTAAACAACACCAAGAGGGCACTATCCTCAGCACAGATTACGAAAAATGAGGCAGCAGAGCTCCCTCTGGCTTAGCCATAAAGAACTGTTCTTCTTCGGTGAACTAACACAGGTCCAACAGTTGTTTTGCTGTAAAATCCATAAAGGACCTGGGATGCCTGCAGTTTTCATTATGAGGCATCCAGCACAGAGCAGTTGTCCCTTTTGTTAGGACACCACCCATTTAGGTTTCAGTGAGGCAGCGGTGGTTTTTCTCTACATGTTCACTGAACAGGAATACCTTACATCAGGAATTGCTGGGATAAGGAGACATCTACTTAAAAAGGGAACGGTGTCCACCTCCTAATGCAACCTGACCTCTCATAATCAGGAAAAAAAAATCATTACCTCTGTCTGTGCCGGAAAACATCCCGGCCAGATTGCAAGACATCTTGACGAACATCTGCCAGAGCAGCCACCGCCCCTTGGGCCACTGCAGCAGCTGAGCGAGGCCTGTGGCTGGCAGACGACGCTGACGAGCTCTTCCCCGTCATGCCAGCAGCGCTGTGATTCATTGCTCTTCCAGAGGCCGGCTTGAAATGAGCTGCTAGGGCAAGGATCAGCCTCATGATAGATTTCAGGTTCCCATCGACGATATCTGCAAAAGGCAAATAAAGCCAAGGAGGGTAACGGTAACGTCAAGTCCCACCAGAGCTGCCTCCGACCAACAAGCGTGAATGTAATTAAACCCAGCAGGACCGTGCCAGTAAATAAGGACTACGCAAACGGACTGAATTACAGCACTCATGCCTAGCTCTGCTCATTTTGCACAGAGCAGCAAACCGACTGCCACCAACTGATTCCAAGTTTTAATGCTTTGAACAGACTTGAGCCTTCCCTCCGTGGCCATTTCCAGCTAATGCTCCAGCAGGTTAAATGACAGCATATTATAATTACCAAAAAGCTCCCTGGACGCCTACAGCAGTGGCTGAAGGCAACCATTGTATTGGCAGCCACTCCAATTAGCACGTGGGATTTGCATTTCTTTTTTAAAACTACAGACCAGAGAACAAGGTACCCTATTTCTTTATTAATAGGGTACCTTAAACTGTTTGTAGCACCTTCCAAACATTAACTAATCAGTTTTAATTATCTCACACGAGGCATTTCCCCCAGTATATACAAGCTAGCTCAAGCACTGTGGTCTTGGGATCGCTGCACAGATCAGCCATTCTGTCAGACTAGGATTTTTAAAACACTTTAGTTGAATTCCCCATCACACCATCACTTGGTCTTCGCATTGCTCAATGAAAGAACAAAAGGCACTTCGGTAGCAGCACAGTGCGCAGGAACAAAAACCAGTCGAGAATATGATATCATGCAACCCAAAACCTGTTACTAAGCCACAGGGGAGGGAGGGAAAAACCACCCTCCCCCACAAAACAACACATGATCTATTTCTGTTTGATATGAGGCAAAAAATAGAACCAGGCGTTCAACAGATAGAATCATCTGTGGCAACTGTCAGGGGCAAGTACCTTTTGCTGATGTCTGATGCATGCGGATCTTCTTTGACGCCACGAACTGTAAGACTTTCTCCACATTTTCCCTCATCTCCTGCTGGCTGGTAGGGTTGACCTGAACTCCATTCAACTTCTCACCAGCTAAATAAATGAAAAAAAAAAGCTTTATTAGAGGGGACAGTGCTTAGTGCTGCCTCAGGATTTGCTACAGCTGTAGGGGTCAACTTTATGTCTTGTCAGACAGCGAGGAGACATGCGTGATTTTTTGTCCTGCTTATAAGATACCCAGTACTAGGAATAACACTAGAGGCAGGCCTTGCAGCATATTGTCTGAAAAGGGGCATTTTTAAGCATACTTCATTATTCTATGATTACTCGTGAGTCACTGTGACCTTCTGTGTGGAAATATTAGACTCTTTGGCTGAGAGACAGACAGCATTATCACCCAGAGCTGCTTCTGCTCTCTCTTCTTATGAGTACCAGTATCTCAGCAAGCAGCTCACTCTTCCAAAAACGCCACACACTAACGCCATTCCTCGACACAGCAAATCCTTTCGTGACTCCACTCCAGCCTTGTGGGAGTTAACATGGTCCCCGATCAGTTCTGGCATCTGTCACAGGTTACCTTAGAGACCACATACTCAGTTCAAAAGGTCTGCAATGTGGCTGCGTTGTAACTGACTGCTAACACACATGGACCTAATAGAATTGCCTTTATGATTTGCTTTATGATTGTTTTCTTTTAACGTGAGCCCTCCCCCAAGCTCTGACGCTCATTAATGTCTGCCAGTCTGCCTGACAGATGTCGGAGCCAAGGCCAGCCTTTTACACAAGATCTAAAACTGCACGATGAAAAACAGTGCCATATGGCATTACTGACCTACAATCTCGATAAGTGAGGCAAGGATGACTCCATCTCGGAGATCTTGTCTCAAGTCCTGGACTGGCTTTATTGTTGGCTTCTTCTTCAGCTGGGAATTCACCCAGGCCACATATGCCTGTAGCTGTTGCTGAAAATGGAAAACAAAACAAAGTGTTTGTATATCATTGCCTTTTCAGGGGGAAGTTCCATAGCCCTTACTTTTCTCTCTGACTTTTTTCTTGCAGATCTCACTGTCTTTTGCCTTTGAAAACAAAGCCATGGTCTCATCCCCGAAGCCTGCTGAGCACGGACTTGACATCACTGCACACTGTGGTGCAGCTCACTCCATGCCAGGACAGGACGAGCAGGCAGGCAGCACGACAGTGCCGAACTGTGTCACTCACAGCATTTAGTATCCTACCCCGTTTTTTTTTTTTCCCTTCCAGATATCTAGAAAGTAGAAAACCCATAACGCAGAAGCAAGAAAACCCGTGCTACTTCCCATTAACTCAGCAATCTATCACAAGAAACAACTGGGACAGATTTCCTGGAAGAAAGCCTGCTTCCTCTGCACACCCAGCATGGCTCATTTGTAGCAACCCATGCAGCAGGGAAGGGTCACCCTGTTGTACAGCCCCCTTCCTCCATTGCCTAGGAGCTGCATGGGCATTCCTAATGGACCCACCTCCATTTCTGCACAGAGCCCTGGAAATGACTTGTCTTGGCACCTGCAGGACCTGCCGGCAAAGAGCATTGTCCTTGCAGCAGGTCGTAGCCTCACGGAGCCGTGAGCGCTGCCACATGGGGGAGAAATCCAGGATGCTGGTCAGTGTGGGGACCCGTCTGGCACATACAGCTGAACAGAAATGAGCAGATTCACAACTTCTTCCTTTCCACCCCACCCCCTAGCACTTCCATGGCTAGCAGGAGCCCTGGTGACACTGAAATCCCTTTGGGCAGGGCTGGTGTGGCACATGGAAGGTAAACAAACTGATCCATTTATGGGATTACCTCCTGTTTCACTAAGCTTCCCATTATTCTGCCCGTGCAGCAGGTTTTAAGACCTCATTCTGTATTATCTCCGCAATGTCAGAGTTTATGCTTTTACAGCCCATCAAAGTCAGAATCTGATCACAGCTTCATTCGTAATTCTCCTGACATGGGAAATCCAACATGAACCAAGCCACGGTTCGGTCTGCTGGTTCAGAAAGCCGCCTGCACCAACGTTCAGCCAGTCCTGCTCACTCAGCAGAGCTGCAAAGCAGGACACAGGATGCAAGTTTGGGGGCCTGCCTGATGGCTTTTGGAAAAAAAAAGGAAAAGAAAAAAAAGCAGAAGTGGCAGAGCTTGCTGGAGCAGGCTTGGCCTGTCACATGGATGGGGTCTGCGTGCTCACCTTTGCCTGTAATGGTAACAATGCATGTCAGTTTTGGCCGCCCTCTTTCAGAGGTTTTTATTTTCTGCTTAATGCAACTGGGGACTGCAGAGAAGCAACAAGTTGTGGCTTCTCCCCCCTGTACAAGCTCTTGATGCTGTGCTCATTTCCAGAGCTGCACTGATAACTCCTGCCAAACTGCAGGAAGCACCTCGGCTTCTCACAGCTGCACCATGTCTGATGGTGGGGGCACTGAGGTCCAGCCTCACAACAGCCTGATTCCAGAGCCAGAGACCACAAGCCTTCAATTACCCATATTCAATAAAGCTTTAATTTATTCAAGCAAAGGCCAGTAGAAAAAAAAAAAAAAAGGTGGGTTTGCTTACGGTAACACAGCATCATTACAAGAACATCTAGATTCACTAACAAGGATGTATTAAATAAGGTTGCAGGAAAATTGCATCTCAAGTCGATGTAATTTAGGGAAATAATCCCTCACAACTGTTTACTATCCTGCTGTCATTTTCCAAATTATCTTACCAAGTTCTGAACTGGGCTGTTATCCTGTAGTAATTCCACAAGGGCACAGCCCCTTCCAGCCTACAGAAAGCTTGTAATTTTATCTAAGAGTCTTTATGGTTCGTCCATTCAGATCCCTCCTTTTTCACTCAAAGGGAAAAAAAAATAACCCCACTCACTAAGCAGTTGGCTTGCTTTTATCTTCTCTCAGCATTCTTCACATACTCATAAAAAAAAAAAAAAATCATTTTGGCAATCTTTTAGTCTCCGTTTCTTAAAAGCCTAAGAATGACATTGTTATTATTAGAAGGGAAAAAAAAAAAAATCACTAACGCCCAGTGCATTTACACTTGAAACAATGCTTGTTAAAAAGGGGACTTTGAGGCAATGGAATATGGATGTCACGGTCACAAAGGAGAGAATTTCACACCAGTAGCTGCTATAATGCTGTAGCCTTACATTTCGTTAGCGGTGTAATTTTTTTTCCCCACTAACGCATAAGATTTTCCTGCCTGAGTTCAGACAGTTGGACTGAGCAGCGTTTCCCAATTTCCTATCCAAAAACTGGAAAAGCTAACGACTTTACCAAGAGCCTTAGGTCGCTGCAAAGCAATTCTGGAAAGTATTCCAGCTATCTTCCAGCATGTAATAAGCAAAACCAAGATTTGCTATGATCTGTTGTGCCAAGAGA
Source organism: Heteronetta atricapilla (assembly GCA_011075105.1). Taxonomy (NCBI): domain Eukaryota; kingdom Metazoa; phylum Chordata; class Aves; order Anseriformes; family Anatidae; genus Heteronetta; species Heteronetta atricapilla. The sequence goes on along the minus strand of CM021754.1, from coordinate 5,342,016 downwards.
AGAGCAGCCCTGCGCAGCCTCTTCCACCCCCCAAAATACCCCCCAGGCTGTGCTCATCAGCTCACACAGATGCTCACGCCAAAAGCAGATGCTCCACCGCTCCTCGCTGCTGCGGGCGTTGCAGCTCAAGTGACACATGCCCTGTCCAGCCTCACACGGGTCTGGGCTCCTCCGTTGTGGACTCCCAGGGGGAGGGAAATGAGTCTGGGAACGAAGAAGGAGGTGGGCAACGCACCTCAAAGCATTCCTCCTTGCTTTTTCCAAGACTGTGGCCCCTGTTCTTCCACCCGGGCTTTCACACTGCTTCCTGACAACGGAGCAGGCTGTTAGATTTTGTGCATTCTGAGTAATTAACAGCAAGAGGTGCTCATCCCAGAGGCAGGACAAGCAGAGCACGCCCCAAACCAGATGAAGGATGCAGAGCGAGTCTTTGTGCCTAGGAGGCTGGACCCAGTCCCCCAGAGCTGTTCAGGTGCCTTGCTCTGACAGCTGCTCACATTCTTAGTGCTGCTCCTCTTCAGCTTTTGCCTTTCTAGTTGAGGGAAAACATAACACACAGCATTACTTCTGCCTAGCTCGTCCCTTAGCTTTCCCTGAATAATTCTCCCTTCAGCCACTGACCTCTCGGGAGTTTTCTGCCACTCCCCTGCATTTTGGGCTCAGCTTCTGTTCAACTAAATCCTGGACTGAATGGAGCAGACACTAAGCTCTGGCCCTACAGCAATATTTCTTTCAAAAACAAGCTTTTCAGAGGAAAAACCTATCAGCCTAGTATAAGATTTACTATACAGAGCAGAGGTTATTAGGATTATGGCAGAGTTAAGCTTAATCCTATTTATATTAACACAGCTTTGTGCTCCAAAAAAAGGCCGGGTCTGCCTGCACTGGGCAGGTGGAAAAGCAGCTCCTCGCCTCACCAATTCCTTACCCGAAGCAACTTGGAGCCTGGGTTGCTTCAGCTCCCAAGCAGATCCTTGCTTGCATCTGTGCCGCTGCAAGCCCTAGGAGAATTCTGAGGGCAGGAGAGATTTTAAAGCAAGGTACTAGAGGTCACCCCCAGTTGTAAGGCATTCAACAACCTGCAGGTACTTCTGGTAGCAAATTACAGGTTAGCGCTCCAGTGCCTTTCAGTAAACACTTCTCAGAGCAGGAGTCCACTTCAGATCACTTATCCAGCCCGAAGAAGTGCCTCAGCCCTCCTGTGCTCGTGGGAAAGGAGCTGCTGAGCTCAGGAGCAAACATCTCCGTGCTTTCTGTCCACAGCCAGTGATAACACTGCCTTCAGGAGGAAAACGCCCTTCCAAGGTCAGCCGTACTTCTAACAGGCTGCGAGCCCTGACTGATAACTACAGATCCGTGTCATTAAGCAATATTGTCCACAGGTGGAAGAAAAGCAGCAGCTCCATGGTGTCCTGCCAGCTCCAGGTGTCCTGGCTGTTCTCATTTAACCATTCACCACCTGCTGTCTGGGGCTCAGGTTTCTCTCTGTCAACCACAAATCAGCCCGGTCTGCCTGATGTTAAATATAGGTAGGTCGTGATGCTGTGGTATGCTGCTCTGTCCTTTGCTCTCAGTGCCATCTACATGACCCTGTATAAGGTTAATTAATTAATATGAACTCCTCTGAGATGAGGGGATTGCATATTTTTAAGTTGTCCAAATCTTATTTCTGGGCAAAATCATTTTTTAGTGGGCAGATGCCTTCAAAGGTCCTGACAGCCTTGCTGTCACGTTAGAGAAGACCCCCTTGACGCTCTGCTTCTAGAAGAGACACGATGCCTTTTCTGCACGTAGTTGATGAATCTCAATCAATCCTTAATTTACAGATTTAGGGACTCTGCCTGGAAGAATAAAGTCTCTCTTAATCTTTATTCTGCTTTTCCTTTTTGCCCTGTGGATGCTGCCCAAACACCAACTCTAACAAGGTCAGTAACAGACCTCGTGCTATGAGGTTGGTCCCAGTATGAAAGGCATTTAGTGTCCTGTCTGTTTAGGGCACCGAACCAAAACTCTGCAACAACAGAGCTCACAGGGTGGCCTAATTACATCAGGATGTGATTTTAAAGCCTTGTATAATTTCTAAGCTTTCTGACATTACCTTAATTAGATGAGGGCTGTAATTTGCCATCCAGTGCCCCTTAAGTTTATGGTTTTGTTTGTTTGTTTGCTTTGGTTTGAGAAGGCCTTTGTAGAAGAAGACAATGAAAACTTACAGGCAAAGAGAATGATGTTTCTCTCTGCTCTCAAAGCCAGCAGAAGAGCAGAAGATTTTTTTTTCCCCTCAAAATCACTGCTTGATCCAGGCTGTTTAATGTATTGAGACGACAAATCCAACGGTGAAACACACCCAGTTATGGACAGGGTAATGCCAGAATGACCGTGTGTACCAGCAGGATTCCTCTTTCGTAAAACTCTCACTTTAAAGCAGGAGATGTAATTTATTTCAAAATAACTTTTGGCCCAATGTGCATTTTCCAAATCTTCTATGAATAGGCTGTCTCAAGCACTGAGGACGCCTCAGTATGACAACACAGTTTGGAAAATCAGGGACCCATGCAGGGTGGTGCGCACCAGGAGACAGAATAGCTTGTGAGCTGCAAAAGACCAGGAGCTCCTTAACCCTTCACCTTCATCTGAGTGGAAACATGGACGTTTCCAACATCCTAGCGTCTGGACGAGGGTTGTTCATAGATTTGCTGAGATCCAGAAAGAAATCTAATCCTGAAGTCAGGATGAAATTCTAGCCAGCATGTTTCCTGTATCTTCAAAGGTCACTTTCAAACACTCGGCAGCACAAACATTTGGGAGGAGCAGCCCAACGGAGCCCTTAATCCCCGGTATGTTCTGGGCACACTCCGTTGGATTTTCCTTGTTTTAACACAAACCATTTCCTTGGTTCAGTGAATTCAGTGAATTTTCCTCAAGCACCAGCCATCTGTTTCTCTAGCCAGATTCAAGAACACAAAGACCAGTCTTCTGCCCTCTGATCTCTTTGCCCAGTTAACATTTTTGAAACCAGTGCCTCTGACTGCCATTCATGAGCTGTTCAGGTTGGTCTCAACACTTCAGAAAGCAACTGCCTGCACCAGAAGCCTTTGGCCACATCTTTAAAAACGCTTTAGAGATATTCCTGGCATCCTACGTGTCTGGAACAAATATAAGGAGTTTTAAATCCCGCTCTCTGAACACTGATCTTGCACAGGAACTGCTTCTGCCCTTCATTTGGAATGTCAGACTTGAGAAAGCACTGTTTGTGCCTCCAGAGGAAGGAGAGCAGGAGTTTTTGCTCAAATCCTGGCAGTACGGCTGGGTTGAAATGACAGCTGCCTCTGGCATCTTGACTAAACTACCACTTGTTGATCCTGGGAGGGGAATAAGTGACTGGGCTATTAGGGGAGAAGCTCACTGGCAGGCTTTCAGATGCCAGCTCAAGTACTGACGGTCCGTGAATGGTGAAGTTTTGAGCTGAAGCTGTATTTCATGTGTTGCCCAAATGCCAACAACAGCAAGAATTTCCAGAGAGCCCAGATATGCATCAGGACACGTCATTTTCGACTGCAAGGTTTTTCAGACCTTTCCTGGTCCTTTACCCATTTACAAGAAGAGCTTGGGTGTTGGACAGCAAGGCCCGTTGCCATTCTGACACCCTAAATTCTTTCTGCTGTTTGGATCTGTATTTCCTATCGCACAGCCACACAGATGCTACACTCCATTCCAGAAACATGATTTTCAGTACAGGACAAAGTAATTCTTACGAGTGCCTATATAGGCTGGTATTTTATTCATTTATTGTCGCACTTGAGAATCCGTTTGGAAACAGCTTAGTAGATGCAAATGGAAGATCTCTTTACAGAGCTCACGGTGCCAGCAGCACCGCTCACCTCTGAAGGACAGTTACGCTCAGTAGTTGGTTGCGCCCAGTAGTAATAACTCACCTTGAGTCTCCTCCCAGGAAACTGAGCCTAGGCAGGCAAGCGGCGAGAAATGCATGTCTGACAGCTTTTTATCTCTGTAGAACCAAAGAGTTATTTAATTTGTGCAGAACAAACGCCCGATGCCTCCATTTTCCCTTGTAATGTAAGCAACCTTTTCCTCCCATTGATCTCTTGCCAAGCCGTCTTCTTGCCATCACGCAGTGATCTCACTTGGGTGACCCGTCTGCCAGCGAGGGGGTATTTTGGTGAGTGGCATCCGAGCATGATTTCTTCAAGCTGTAATTTAGCCTGTCACTTCCATAACACCACACACAAGCATTCTCCTTGTAATTAATCTGGTTTTTTACGTCCTCTAACTCCACTCTCCTGTTTATAAAAATCCCGGGATTACTCACTGTACCGTGCACACCCACAGTGGCCATTCTGAGCACTCTTTTTGTGCTCAGAAACCCAAAGCTGGTATCCGTTCATTTAAACAAATTCACTAGCACTGCAGGCAGCAGCTACTCCAGACGTCTACCGGGTGGGAAGCCTTGTAAATTGAATCTGTCTAGGATGCGTTCCTCTTAATCAACAACCAGACACCCACACCTCAGAATGGCACTGCCACTCAAAGCCAAGTTGCCGCTTTAGGGATCACTTCTGGCACTTTTGCAGGATGTTTTAGTGCCTCTCAGTTTTCCCCAATATGGTGTTTTGAGGCGCTTTTCTATTTAAGCAGTGTTTCCAACCAGGCAGACGTGCAAAGAGCTGAGCCACATGAGATCTTTTACTGCAAACTGCCAGAACCACGGAGCACATGATTCACCCTGAATTATCAAATGGTTCCACTGCACCCAAATAAAGGCTAAGGTTTGTCAAAACAAGCTGCTCTGACACATCCCCGGATTCCTCAGGACAGCAAAAGGAGCATTGTTCCTCGTGGAGCTGTGTGCAGCCACTAGCCCTGTACAGACAGGGGAAAGGAGCTTTGTGAAGAGACGGGGCACGCAGCGTGACCGAGCGGTGCTCTTTGCAGGCAGGAACCTTTCGTATGGAGGAAGGGGAAGGGACACACACTGAGGATGCCTGGTCCGGGATAAAGGGCGCTAAAACCAACCAACCAACCAAAGCACAACCTGGCTGTATGTCTAATACAGCGAACCTAAAGGCAGGGACCGAATCCTAACTGCTCAAGCCCTAATTGTGATAAAAATCTTTCCCTTGTTGGTAGTTCCGTTGGAGCCGAACTGGGCGAGTGAGAGAGGAGTCCAAACAGCTCGCTTCAGAGTGAATCCTATTAGCTAAACATAGTACTCATTGCAAGGAGAGGGTGAGTGCAAGTTTCTAGTGCTGGGATCCCAGTAGCAGAGGCATTTTAACAGAGATCATGCATGTTACGCCCAGGAGAACAGAATGGCTGCCAGAACAAGACAATAGCAAGTCCATAGTGCCAGAAAATTACTTCACCCAGAAAAAGCAAAGCAAAGCCCGGGTCACTTCACACAGACAGGGCACTACCTGATCACCTCAAGTCAAGTGAACGGCGAGGAGAGAGGCTGCACGTGCAGGTCCTCCTGGAGCAAAACATGCAGGCATTTCCCATGTAGACAGAGCCAATATCGTACTTCACTTTGCTCCTGCTGGGAAACCCTGAGTTCAAAATCACCTCTTGCTTGGGCTCTCGGAAATTCGCTGCCATCTCACCCTCTGGGGAGCCAGACCCAGGCCTGTTGTTCGGCGCAGTCTGGGGGGAAGAGATGCCCCTTTCAAACGACTCCTGGCACACAAGGAGCTTCAGACTAAATCTGCCAGAGGAAATGACCTTCCAGCTTCAAAAAGAGAAGGCAGGTAATTGTTAAAACACAGCCACATTAACGTCTTGGAGCTGTCAGGCCCATTTCTGACACGTTTCTGTGTGCCCCATCTGTCCTAATGAACTGCCAGGAGTGCGAGCAGGTATCTGAAACAAACTGCATTTCCTCAATGAGCCAGAGCAAGCTGAGGCCACAATGACACGGTGACCACAGAGGAGCCCCTGCCTCCCGTGGCTTCTTTTCATTATAAACCGCAGCTTTTAGCAGCCGTACATTCCCATGACACCATCCAGCTGTGGGATTGAATTATTTAGCTGTCTCAGAGCGATGTAAGTCTCTATAAACAGCAGGGAAACACCTCTGAGGCAGGCTAGCCTGTTAATGAGAGAGGGACAGGAGCTGTGTGATGCCTCAGGGGAGTTCAGTGCATTTCAATACTAAACAAAACTCATCTCCCTTTAGACGTCTGTAGATGACACTCTCTGCAACCTGTTTTGGCACGGGGACTCTGGAAGGGAAGGAAATACACTGCCCTGAACTTGCAGTTTACAGGGGCTCGTTAGCAATCTGTGATTGCGTTCATCATGGAGAAAGCAGCAGTCTAACAAGTGACCTGTGAAGCAGAAGAGGCATTAGCTGCAGAAGGGCCAACTATGCTGCATTCTCCGTCCCTGCTCATGAGATAACAAGGCTCCTAACCAGCAGGATGGATGGAAAGGGAAGAATGAAAAGAAACAAGAAGCTTGCCTGTCGCATCCTGGCTGTTGGGGAACTTTCCAGGCATGGATTATTGACCGAACGTGCAGGACAAAGACACACAATCAATATCCCTAGAGAAACTGGCACTATACTTAGCCTCTAGGTCCTAAACGTGTTCAGGGCTGAGCTCTGCACAAACACGTATGTGGGTAACGTTGTACTTTACTCCCATTATTAACATACAAGTTACTATTAGCTGAGACCAGGGAAGGATCTGCTGCCCTCGAGAACAGGAAGTGTAAGGCTTAACAACTTGAGCTAAAACAACACCTTTGCTAGCTAAAAACGAGACTGAGACACGCTGTGGAGGAGGGGATGGAGTATTTACACGGTCAGGCAGAGCAATCAGAGGAGACCTGTGGCTGGCGTGAAGCTCAAGTTTCATGCCCGGTCTGTTTTCCCCTTGCTGGCTGGCGGTGTTAAGCCCAGGAGGGATGTGCAGTTTCTGTAGAGAATGGAGCACGGGGGCCTTGGAAGGATGAGGAACCACTAAGCACAAAACCAAAACAGGATATGTACTCTAGCAAAGAATAAAACGCACCAAGAGACCATCCCTGGCACCAGGTAAGAGAGGAAATAGCACTCGCTGGCTGGTTTCAGCACAAGCCCCCACAATATTCCTTCCTCCTCAGCTTACAGACAGGCAGTTGTGCTCCAGCACGGTCTGCAGGATGAATGCAGACCTGCCATTTAGCACCGAGTTTCATTGGACTCTCTGTGGACTAAGTTCTTGTGTACCCTAAATAGGGAAGCCGACAGCAATCTGCCCTCCCCACCCAGTCACAGGATTCCCATCTCCTGAATTTCTTGGTAGTTCTCACCCCTTATGATTTATCTGTCTCCCTGACACGAGAATAACCAAATAGAGAACACTTTAAAAATGGTATTTTCCTGACCAAGACGAATTTCAGTCCCTCAGTAATACAACCTACAGAAGAGGATGGAAAAAAAGAAACAAAAACATCCTGCTCTTTGTCAGCCTCTCCCAAGAACTGCGTGCCCACCTAGCAGATTTACAGGCTTTCTAACAGTCCGCAGACACACAGACTTCACATATTCAAGAAAGGAATCAATTATGTAAAATAAGCCATTCTCCGTAACTCACTGCAATTTATATTATTTTCCGGTACAAAAGCAAAAGCTCTGCAACGAAAATAAAAACGCCAAGCTAAAACCACCAGCTGTAAGCCAGCCACAAACTCTTCCGAACTATTGCTGCTTTGCAGACCCCCGGCTGAGCTGCCCTGCATTCCCTCCTGCTAGCAAACAGCTCTGCCCCCTCCCCAGCCCCAAAATCTTCCTCATTTTTTCTCCTTTTCTGCTCCACAAAGCGCTGGGAGACATAGCAGCCGTTAAGAGATGCTGCACAAAAGCCCCGCTGCCTCACCCCGGGAAGGTCTGCACGAGCCCTGGGACATGCATTTACCTCCGTGAAGCCCTCCTGCAGAATATCCAGCAAATTCCCCCTGGCCAAGCAGGCGAGCATTCTCCACGAGCCCGCCGGCGGGCGAGGGTCTCAGAGGGCACGGGGCAGATCCTCGGGCTCCGGGCACGACCTCTTCCTCCTCCTCCCAAAGACAAAGAGTTGGAGCTCATCGGGAACCGCATTCATAGTCCCATATGTGCAGCCCGTTACTGCACACGGAGAGTTGAGCCAAAGTCAGGGCTTGCTCTGGGCATGCTCGCGAGAGAGCTGCCGGGGAAGCAGCGGGAGAGATGTCACACGGTTCCTATAGAAACGCTTCGGCTTACACGATGCAGGCCCTGGGCTGAGTTGGGGAAACATCTGAAACCTATTTCCAAGCGGCCGTGCTCACACGAAACCTGCTGCGTAAAAAGAGATTTTTCAAACCCACCAAACACTGCGAGCCCTGTCCCGCGTGGGGGCAGGGAGGGAGTCAGCAGATCGCAGATGCCTCGCTCAGCTAGAAAAGCCAGAGGAAAGGCTGTAAGAGCTGCCAGATTTAGCTCGCGGCAATCGCTCTGCAGCCCCGAAGAAACAGCAGCGTTTTCAGCAACCCAGCAGAGGCAGGAAGCTGCAAACCTGGCCACAAGACTGCTAGCAAGGTTTGCACAGCACTGGGCTCTGCCCTAGCTGCTGCGGCAATGGAGTCCGGAGAAGAAATGAGACAGAAAACTCCCAAATTAGAATTAAATACGATCCCCGGCCAAGTTTCTAAATCAACAATAACCGCATTCATTCCAGAAAGAAAGTATCGGGTATCTCTAGGCAATCTCTCAAACTTCACCTCTTCTTGCAAGAAATGCCCTGAAAAAAAAACACACAAAACCTCTCCGAGTGGATGAGAACACCTTCTGCCTCCGTCTGCCAGTCCCCAACGCAGCACGTCCTGCTCAGCAATACTCAGGCACAGCCTTCAAAATACCTGCCCAAGCATTTCTAAGTGAGAGACACAAAAGCGAACATGTTTTTCTGCCTCAGTATTGAAGGTGCCAGAGGAAAAAGCAACTGCATAATTTTACCACGCCGATGTTTTCTGTCAGACAGGGAGAGATGCAGGTAAAAGAGAGGAAGACAAGCAACAGGTGATTTCCTTCTATGACCAACCCAAGTCATTCAAAACGCAGTCAGCCCCCACGCATGGCCTGAATTTTACATTATTCATTCTTATTTACCTTTCCTCCTTACTTTTCATAATTCAGTGGGGACTGAGGTTTTGTTTTCATTGACTGTAATATCACAGCTGTTAAGCGAAACAGTAAATTATGATGAAGCTTTGCAAAAAATCTTGAAAGGCGGCAATGCTGGTGGTTAGTACCTCGATCCAGTTTGCTTTTGAGACTCAAAATTACTCAAAATGCCACTGATTAGGTAACAGTAAATATCTATCCCTATTTTGTGCAATGCAAACAAGTAGGCTGTGCCTTTGCAATGTCAATAAAAATTCATATAAAAACTGAAGGAGTGGTTTCCCTATCGAAAGGGGAGTGACCTCATTTGAAAAACACAACAAAACATTTGGAGCCTTTTCTGCGAACATTGCAATGATGTTCTTGTCTAATAATCTCAAAGAAAAAAATATATTTATTATCTGTTTTTCAACGCTTCATTGTAAATATTCGTTCCTAGAAGTTTACAGGTAGGAACGCTGAGGTCAGCCCTTCCCTGTACCCCTGCAATTTCTGGAACAAAAAATAAACAAACTGCAGATGTACTGAAGTGAAATCACATGCACTCGGGAAGCACAGAGGAGGTGGCAGATGGCTGCTAGGTGTTCTCTGATTGTTTCTAGAATTTGTTTTATGAATTTAATAGCAGATTAAATATTGTATACTCACAATCCCTACAAGCTCTAGATATTTGCATGCGTCCTTTGAAGAGGAGATAAGCCATAGGGAGGCACAGACTTTATACTGGAGACATGACCCAAATTTGGAGGATTAAAAATAAGAATAAAGAGATAATCTGTTCAAACAGCTTAGAAATACAAGGTATAAATACAATTTAATTTCTAAAATATATTGCTTAATTTGTCATAAGATAATAGATTGAGAAAAAGAGTTAATTGATTATGGACCTCAGTGGCATTTAGTGGAAATTTTTTAAGAATAGTAATTTTTAGTCCTGAGAAGCATTTCTCAGTGATATCCCCACGGTGGAGCTTCTACCTGCTGGAACACGGGTCTGGGGACAGGCCTGCTCGCAGTGTGCTGTCCGTAAGAGATTTTGTCATCAAAGATTTGCATCCACAGGGGGATTCTTATCTCTGAAACAGAACTGCCTCGCTTTGACAACAGGAATGTCAGAGAATAGAAACTAGGCCATTTCTGATGGCTAGGCTGAGTGGTAGAGTGCTGGGCCATTTTTCTGTTCATCGTGGTAATGTAAATGCATCTTGGGTGTCTGTGTGCTGAAACCACCTTTTAAAATTAAACCCCAGTTCTCCCCTCTTTGTGTTTCACTCTTAAATTTCAAGCTTCTTGTAGGAGGAATTATATTTTTCTTTCAGCATCACAAAGGCTGCCTTTGAATGCTGTATTTGCGAGAAGAAAAAACAGTGCTTCGTAATTCTTCCTTTCAAGAGTGACTTTTACCACTCGCAGAAAATAATTCCAAGATGAAGGCAAAGGGAGGCAGTGAAACGAGAAGGACCTTGGCGTCTGCTTTTCCTGGTGCGAGTGACCTTCAAAACCAAGGCGCCGGGTGGCAGTTTGGTTGGTGGCACTGCCCTCTCCTGGCTGGTTTCAGCATGGAGAAACCAGCCGAAACCATGGTTTCAGCATAACCTCTGTGCTTTTTCTCCTGCTGAATCCTGGGCAAGGCGGACGACACGGCCCAGTTCCTGCTCCATTTCCCGTTGCTGTGAGGTGACAGCCGTCGTGTCACGGCACAACAGCAGCAGAAACTGCTGAGCCTTCCCTCAAGCCTTCCATGCAAGGGTTTTAAAGCACATTACCAATGTTCACTGATTATTTACCTTATCAGGGGTTGAGAATGAGAGAGGAGTCCACAGCCACAGCTGAGCTCTTGCTAATAATAATTAAGCTGGGGAAATAAGAGATTCAAGACAAAGCTTGTGCAGCCACGGCTGCAGGAATCTGTCTAAAACAACGAATGCCTTCGTGTCACCGAGTGTTCCCTCCCAGCCTCCCATTAAGCATCCCAAACAACGGTCAGACACAAAAAATACTCCTGGAAACTCACGGAAGATGCAGCAGGCTGTGACATTAGACGGGGCACCACATCCACTAGAGTTCCCATGCTGGGTGCCACAGCTCAGCTCAGCGCCAGGAGGAACGTACCAGCACTCCTCCCCCCTTGAAGGCTGAGGGGAAGAAGCACACATATTAAAAACAAAGCTAAGAATTTTCTTAGAGGCAAAACAGACATACCAATGCAATGCCTGAATATAACCAACAGAAAGGAGGAAAGTTGTCCCCTTTCATCATTGCCTGTTTTTTTAAATATATATTTAAGGGCTACTATCTTAGGGAAAGTTATACATTTTTATATTTTGTTCCACATGTAAAGCATGTACAGTGGACAGGATTCCTATTAATCATATGTAGAAAAGATTCCTGATTCCACTGGTTCATAGTGCACATAGGGTCTAATTATCTTCCACATTTGTGCAAGGGGAATCCAAATTCAGCAGAAGTTAAAATACGCCACCCAAAGCTGTACTGGTCCTTGGTGTCAAATATTCAGGGTGTTATTTGATTTGGTGTTAAATGACCCAGACAGCAAACATAAGTAACTTTAGGAAGCAATTCCACAAACTGACATTCGTATTTGGGAATTTGGGGGTAATCTGTATTTTTTTTTTTCTTTGTCTTCTTTCAGGATTCCAGAGAAATGTATAGTTAAAGGAAAGGCGGGGGAGTTTGGACGAGCTACCAGAACAGAAAACAGTGAGACTCCCTAAGAAAAACCCTATGAGAAAGACCCCATGAAAGCCTTTCATGGGGAAAGAAATGGAACGGCAGTGGGAAATGTGATATTTAAAGATGGTTTAAAGCTGTGTAACCTGTAGGTCGATGGCTGCTGCTGTCTCTGCCGTGTCCGGGGCCGCAGGTCAGGGGTACGAAAGCTGGCGGAGCCGAGGCCTGCTGCTGCCCCCGCTGCGGGCTGAGGATTTGGGGTCCACCGTGCTGGCAGCGAGAGACGAGGGGGGCCCGGAGCGAGGATGGGGAACCGGGGGGGGCTGGAGCAGGAGCGGGGCAGGCCTGGGGTGACCGGGCAGAGGGGAACGGAAGGTCCCGGGGGCTGAGGAGCGCCGGGATGGCACCGAGAACCGGGAGCCGAGGCCCCGCGGCCCTGCCTGCGGCCGGCCGGCTGCGGGCCCGCGCGTCGCCGCTGCCATGGGGACGGGAACAGGGCCGGGAACGGGGCGGGCCGGGCCGAGGGCTCGGCCCCCGAAGGCGAGGCCGTTTCCATGGGGGCGAGGTCCTCTGTCAGCCCCCGGAGCCCTCTGCCGTGGGGATAAAGTGCGAATTTTGATAAATCAAGTCTTTAATGACCGAGGAACATTTTATACGTGTAACACTCGTTTAACCCCTAAACAGGCAACCTTGGGTAACACCGGGCAGGCAGCTGGAATCTGTTAATATTCAGTGCAAAACCAAGGCTTTTAGGAAAACCCTTACTCCAAAATACTCAATTTTCACATTTTAGAGATTCAAGGTCCTGCTTTTCCCAGCACCACTGGTACAACTCAGTGCTGCACATGCGGATTTACACCGGGCCATGCCCAGGAGCAGACCCAGTGCTGTGCTGGCCCCAGCCCCAGCTCACCTGGTGGTGAGGAAAGCTCCAGTACCACAAAAAAAGATCCTTCACGGTGCAAAAAGAGCAGAAAAATTGTAGGATTGGTCCTTAAAACACTTCCATCTTAGTACACACTACCCGTACCAGCTTTATTTTTTTTTTTTGTAACGAGCAGGAACTCCTTCATGTGTTCTTTTTTTTTTACATTTAGCTAAGCCATAATATGCAAAATGATGCATGTTTATAAAGTGTACAATGAAGTCCATTTTTCAACACTGGCAATAAACAGGTTGTTCCACGACCTGCATTTGGCTATGCAGACCATTACTGAGGAACAGAACGTGCCAACCATTGATTTTGGGCCTGAGGACACTGCTTGGGAGCACTCTGCCACTGCCAATGGTGCAACTGTCAATTTCAGTCCAGAGGCAGAAGCCTTTTGGACGGCTGCTGTACTGCGTTACTGACATTATTTTAAACTCATTACTTCTCAAATGGGTATTTGGGAGTTTTAGCAGAAAACACCACATGGTATGTGCTCTGTGTTACAGGGTTTTATAACTAAGGCTGACAATACAAAATAAGAAAACGTGGAGCAAAAGTCCAAAGCCCTCTCTAAAGCTGGCCAGGATTCATTCCTAGTGTCTCAGGCATGCAAACAGCTACTGTGCTCTTAGGATCAGATAACTGCCCTAAATATAGGCAGTGGCTTTTAAATGGCTGCCTTGCAGATAACCTGCAAATTTGCCGTCTTTCACTGCCAGTCAGAGCCAAGAGCTCAGTGCTCACTTTTGTGCACCTTGGGGTAAGGATGTCTGTCAGTACCGCCCTTCAGTGAAAGGAATTGTTCTGTACCCTTCAGTTAATTCTGCATTTCTGGCCTTGGTCTCAGTGTGCTGTGCATGGCTGTATAACACTGCTTTTTGAGAAAAGGGATGCACATAGTGCATGACTGCAGTGTACAGTGGCTGGTGTTGGAGGAAAACGTGGCAGATACTCTTAAAACTTCCATACAATTTCCTCACAATATCATCCACATGTCATTCTGCATGTTGCAGAATTTTCTTAACATCAACATAAAATCCCATGGCAACATCTCCCTTGTCCCCGTATGGACTCCTCGACGCCGTGTTCCCAAATCCGCCGGGAGAGCCGCACTCGGAACAGCCTCCCGGCAGCTCCGGGCTGTGGTTTTAACCTTCACCAGCCAAGCAGCAGCTCTGCCTCCTCGCAGGGCTGAGAGGAGATGGGTTGCCAACTTCAGAGGCAACACAGATTTTCCAAGGGGAAGAGGTGGCTTTTTTGCCAGCAGAACCAGACAGGTAACTGTTCCTTGTTTGAGAATAAATACGCCTCTGTCCTCTGAAGGCACACGCAGGTGGAAGACACAGCCTCTCTGCTTCGCAGGCAGACTCGACGTGTCCATGAGGTTAGCTCGAGTCTACAGCATCTCTAAGTCTGTGAAATCCTTTTGCTGCTGAACGAGGAGAGGGGCACCAAGCTTTTTAAACCAGGGTCCCGTTCTTACTGTCATATTTCAGCCTGGGCCGGGGGAAGTTGAGGGTGGCGTACTCTGTGGCATTCTGCATCTGTAAGTTCTTCACCTCCTCCGCAGAGCGCTCCCGGACCTTGGTGAACACCTGGATGTCTGCGTAATGAATGCTGTCGTCCTGCTTCATGTTCTTGGGTTTACTCACAGTGGCGTAGACAGGAGACTCCGGGACATTTTCGTACGTTGGAGCCTTTGGGGAGAAAAAGCTCTAGATGGTCAGCTCTGGGCTACTGCTACATCTGCCTTCCCCAGGCCAGGCAGAGACACCTGCACGCTGCCCCCAGCACCCCCAGCCCTCCGACACCTCCTGCTCATAGAGACAGGTTTCATCCTACTGTTTCCACTGAGCTTCAGGGGAAAAAATCATTCCCACATCATTCCCTCAGATGAGGCATTTCACAGCTGTGGATAACTGCCCCACATCTCCCTGACCCCTCCAGGCCAGGAGGTGATGGTCAGCTCTGTCCTCTCGGTATCCCATCAGCAAAACAACTCTGGGAAGCTGTTTACCTTCCTGCCAGGCTGGTGCTGTTGGCTCTCATGTCTCACACTGGTTCCTGAAAAAGAAACACCAGCGGATCAGGTTAACACAACTGTTTATTGTTCCATCTCTGAATCCAGAAATGCAGCATCTGGCACATGGGCTCTCTCCACTGGATGCAAATCAAATTTCCACCCCATCTGACATCCTCAGCCCTAATGCTGTTTTTGAGGCCTGCCTCCGAGAAGAAAGCCTGGGCTTGTTTCTTTGGAAAAAAATAAGGTTTCCTGGGATGACAACATGCTGTGGACCGCAATGTTCTTGGCAGAATCTAGGAGGATGCACACAGCACAGAGAGCTTCCTTGTCAGGCCCTTGGAGAAGTCAGATCCAGTTTTAACTTTGTTATTTCCTCTGCTGCCTGCAAACATATTTTGCCCAGCATGGTCCAAAGGCCACAGGACACGACTGGGCTACGTAGGACCCCCCTTTATTCTGGGGCGCTGATGCCAGATGGATGTTGGTGGCTCTTAGGGGAGTTTGATGCAGCGTGAGACTCCGGTATTTTAAAGATACTGCTGAAGCCCCTTCCCTCCCCCTTGTCGAGCTTATCATACCCCTCGCTTTAAGTTTTTATGACATTTTGCCTCTTGCCTCTTCTCTTGAGAAAGGTTAGGTACAGAAGAGTTTGGGAGAGGGTCTCAGCCTCAGGGGTCCATTCACAGCCAGCGCTGATGAATGCCAGCTAGCCGGGGGCTGATTTATACCCCCTGTTCTTGAGCTGTAGAGCATCTTCACACATCCTTACCTTGCTTTTCCTTCTTCCTTTTAAAAAGCGAAAGACAGTTCCTGAAATCAGAGAGAGACGTCAGCCCAGAGAAGCCCCAGCCTCTGCTCTCATAACATGCAAACCCAAATGCACCACCCCAGAGTACTGCATTCGTGCCGGGGGAAGGTCTGAGATCCCACCCTGCTGCAACCACCCCGGGGTGTCTGGGGCTGCCAGGACCCACTGAGCAGCTCCGTGCGCTCCAGCCCTGCAGGTGGAAGGAGGCACCCCCTGAACCTGAGCGGCTTTTGCAGGGAAAAAGTCCACGGGAGAGATGTGGGGCTGCATTTCGTTCTTTTTTGACTCATCTGCCGTGCCCTACAGACACCCACAAGGCTCCTTGCCATCCTGCCCTGTCTGGTTGTCCCCTGTGCACCTGCATCCGTGTGAGTGGGAACAGATTTCACTGTGGTTTTGCATCTGCATTTCCACAGCTCTGTGACCAAAGTTGTAGGGTGCTGAGCGTGATCTGTTAGCACAAAACATTTCTCTTAGGGCCAGATGCTCTGATAGCCCCGTGCCCTGTGCTTTGGCCCCCGCGCCCGAGGAACAGCTGCACAGCCCATGTGCTGATTTAATGCTTCAGACTGTGTTTTTCCTGTTCGCAGTTTTCCACCTAAAACACCACCAAACCAAACAAGCTGCGCGCTTTACACAAGCCAAGCCAAACCCTAATCTTGTCTGTACCTGTGTGACCAGAGAGCGACAAGCCAAGCACAGCTACGGCCCAGCCACGGGGCGGACGGGAGCCAAATTCATTCCTGCTGCAACAACAGAGCCGGGAGCCGAGCTCCCGGGGGCTGGCGCTGGCCGGGCAGCCCGTCCGCCTGGCCGGGCAGAGACATGTCACATTCCGTGCCAGATGCACGAAGCAAATGTTATCCCTGCAGCACAAAGCAAATGTTATCCTTGCAGCACACTCGCATGTCTGGAGGAGAGCAGGTGCCAGCCAGCCCCCCGTGGGCTGCAGCACAGCTGAAAACGGGCAGGCAGTGCTCTGAATGGGGCTGGGGAGCTCCCAGCTGGTACCCGAGGAGAGCCGTGTGTCCTACAGGGTGTGCATTTGCCAGGCAGGTCTGCCACAAAGCAGCTCCTGAGGCAGAGCTCTGCCCCTGCCTGCTTTTAGAGGCGTTTTGGGGAGGCGACTGAGCGCATGCGGTAACGGCTTTGGTGCTCTAATGGCAAAAGGAGAAAAGGAAAATAACGGCCGAGAACCTGGAAACCTCCGAAATGGCTGGCAATGATTAACCAGGCCTGCTGGAGCTGGGAAGTCAGAGGCAGCCCTGGGGACGGTGGGGGAGCCGTGCCTGTACAAAAGGATCCAACGCTGCTTCTCGCCCCTTTGCTGTGTCCTGCCAACCCTCCAGTCCCTGGCAGACAAAATCTGGGGGCTGCCAGCAAGGCAGCTTTGTCCTGGGGGGGTTCTCACTTGTGGCTCCCCCCTCCAATGTCCTGTGAGCTCGCAGGGTCTCCAGGGCCCTCCCTGGCAAGCCTTGTGTGCCTCAGCCCTTTGCTTCCTTACAGCATTCGGGCAGGTTGGGTGCTGTAATTAAAATAACGCCATGTGAAGTAAAATTGGCAGGGTCCCTTGCCTCTTTCCTGGGAGGTGGGTTCCTGAACCGGCTCTCCAGGCTGCTCCGTCTTGTTTGGGTTGTCTTTCTTTGCAGAGAGTGTTAGCAGGCAGCGTGTAGGCTGGAGGTACGCTGAGGCTGTCTGCAGGCTCATCAGAGCCCGGCAGGAGATGGCATCTCCTTGCCTCAGATCTGCGGTAATTAGAAAGGATGTGGCAAGGGAAACGAAAGCAGGGCAAACCTCTCCCCTCCTCTGCTCAAAACCAGGTCAGACGTGTTGTAACTAACTCACAGCCTGCTAGGTTGTACTCTGCATGACAGCACACAGCGATACGCTGCTTCTCCTTTCCCCGTGTCAGCAGCATCCTGATCTCTGCCCTGCACAAGCCTGCTCTGCTGCAGGCCCCAAACCTCAGCATCCCTTGCTGCCCATGCACACTGGGTGAGGTACGAATCCTCCCCAGGGCTGTCCTGCTCAGGTACCCGGACCCGTGGGCACACTTCCCTCCATCAGCAGCTTTCCCCTGTGAAGAAGTTTGCTGTAATGGCTTTTCTTGGAAGATTTCAGGAACCTCCTTGGCCTCTTGCTATTTGCCCCCCCCTTAAGGCCCACACTTCGATATTGATCATGACAAGGATCTTCCTTCCAGCAGGCGGGTGCCTGCCTCCCCTCAGCCCTTTTGCAAGTCTCAGCTTTCTTTAGGAAGCCCAGCTCTTTGCTGACGCAGCTGTGGTGCTGAGCAAATATCCAAAAATACAAGCGGTTCTGACGCCTGGAAACACCTGAACTAAAATTAAGCAGCATTTTTTTTTTCCCCTCTGTCACCAAGGTGAAGCCATGAATCACGCAAACTGCTGCAGTGGGGCTTCACCGTGCTTGGTCACGGTCCTCTGTAGATGTCCCACGGCCCGTGTTGCCAACAGCACATCCCCATTTACCTTCACCCAGGCGTTTCCCCATGCAGGGCAGGGAAAGATGCTCCTGGGGAGAGAGCTCGGCTTTTTTAGGGCCCCGCACAGCCCCTGAGGCAGGTGGTAGCACCTGAGTCCCACAGGAGTGCTGGGGGAAAAAAGGGTCCTTGGCCAGAGCCTTGTCCCATGCTGCCACCAGCAGAAACGCCACCGCAGGTTCTTACTTCCCAAGTGGTCCCTGGGAATAAAATCACACAGGACACAGCAGCCCTGGTCCCTTGGGACGGCAGAACTTGACATTGCCCCAGGGGAGCCTGCAGGAGCCATCGCTGCTCCCCAGACGGAGCACAAAGCCGCTCTGCTGCTCGGCCCTGCCTGGGCAAATGACCTCCAGATCCGTGTTTGTGCTTCCTTCAGGCGCAGCAGTGTTTGCACAGGGCCTGGCACTGCTTGGACCTGGCAGTGCCCCACGACGTGCACCCGTGGCTCTCATCGCCTCCAGCCCTGTCCCGGCAGATGCTCCGGGTGCCTCGTTTCCCCCTGCCACGGGGCAGAGGAGTAGGAAAAGGGCTTTTGGTGGGGAGATGTCACCCACCAGCCTCCCACCTGCACTTCCTAGCCCTGAATCCCAAACTTCCTGACACCCCCCTCCTCTGCCGCAGCCGCTAGGTGATGCTGTGCCGCTTTTAATTATTAAAAAGCGCCGGCGATTTTCGGACACTTCAGCAAACCTGGCGCTGGAGGCAGGGAATGTGCCCCGGGCTTCGGCCGGCAGCCGCCGCTCCCCCCTCGCACCCCTCCGGGGGCTCAGCAGACCTGGCACCGCAGGATGCTCCCCCCTCTGCCCTGCTTCATCAGGCAGGAGTGGGCTGGGGGGGGGTTAAAGGGCTGTGTCCCCCCGGGGACACGGACCCCCAGCACCAGGAGGAGCTGCCAGAGCTCCCCAAGCGGGGACAGCAGCAGACAGGGGGTTCCCGACGGGCGCCCTGCCCGCAGGGTGCCCCTCCCGGCTCTTGCTTTGCTTTTAGGGATCCGATTGCTGCTTCCTCGGCTCTTCACAGCCCCGACCAGGGGGAAACCGAGCTGCGGAGCCCCCCCCCAAAAAAAATTTGTCGGGGTGGCGGTGGCGGTTCGGGGGGAGATGCCCACCCCCTGCCCGCCGCCTCCCCACTCACCGCGGGCGGCCGCAGCTGCAGCGGTTGCCCATGTCGCTCCCTCCTCCGCGCAGCAGGAGCGGCTTGTGGCCGGGCACAGCCCCGTGTTTCCTGCTTCCCGGCCCCCGGCAGCTCCCGGGGAGTGTCTGCCCGGCTCGGGTTTCTCGCCAGCGCCGCGCCGGGGCCGTGCGTGCCATCTACCGGGGGTTGGGGGGGCTCCGGGCTCCCGGCTGCGGTCCCGGGTTGGATCCTGCCCGTGTCCCGGCTTCATAAAGCTGTCCGAGGGGAAGCTTTGGGCTTGTGAGTGTGTAAGAAGCTCAGCTCGCGGCTTTAAGGGTCTGCAGTGCAGCCCCCAGGCTCACCCCTGTGCCTTTCACCTGTACCCCCGGGGAGATCCCTCCAGCCTGCGCCCTGGGCTGTGCCCTAAGGAGCTGATGCTAAGTGCTGAAGGTGCCGTGTTCGTGGCACCTTGGAACAGAGCCGGTGAGCTCCACAGGCAAGGTTTGGCAGCTCTGTGCTGGCCTCACAGGTGGCTGAGCTTTAATTCACCCTTCTGGCCGGGGAGGCAGCCCTAGCCCCCTGCTCAGGCTGTGCCCCTGCTCTCAGCCAGGCTCATGGCATTGTCTGTCGGCTGCCCAAGTGCAGGGCAAAGCCTGGGGGTGTCCAGAAGTGGCAGGAGGAGAAGGGTTCTGCTGTGCCATGGGGCGCTGCTGCTCTCGGCTGAGTCCTGGGTGAGCTGCACAGCCTGGCTCTGGCACTGAAACGCTCTGGGGTCACCCAGCACCCCCAGCACCCCAGGGAGGGTTCAGGGTCTGGCCAAGTCAGGATTCGGTCCTGTCCCAACAGGACCCTGTCCTCAGGCTCCTGCAAAGGCTGGGTGGTCTCAGGAGCCTGCATCCCCCTGGGAAAGTGCAGACTGCATGTCTCTGGGTTTGCCACAGACACTGTTGATTTAGTGAGCCTGTGTCTGTTTTGATTTTTGGGATAACTTGGGCTTTGTTGCTTTGCAGAGAAAGAAAATAAAAAGGCTGCGAGCCTGTTCCCAGCAGCCCCTGACACAAGTGCCGGAGCTGCTGGTTTGAGCTCCACCAGCGAAACAGAAAGGCATCGAAAACATTGGCAGGGCTGGAGAGCACTTGGCTGCCGTTCTGCATTCCCTCCGCAGCCCCTGTCTGCGGGGCTGGGAGGCAGCCCTGGCTTCCAGCACCCAGCAAACCCACCGGGCTCCGGCGGGCACAGGGGTGGGGAGCAGCCCCCGGCCACCACCAGGCAGTGCCAGCCCCGCGCTGTCTTCATGTGCCCGGAGACATCGTCTGGGCAGCAAGCTGTGCGGTTGGCACAGGACGAGCCTGCGAGTGCCCAGCGAAGGAGAATGATCTTGGCGGAGAGCTAAGGCAGGGCTAATAAAAGCCAGAGGGGGAAGAGAGCAGCGTAGCGGCTGCTAATGCCGTGTGTTTCCATTGCAGCAGTGTCGGGGTACTGCAGGCACCGGGGGACTGGGAGCATGCCACGAGAGGTGTGGAAGGGGCACACAGCGAGCTGGCATCGTCTGCAAATAAATGAAGATGAGAGAGCTCTGAACTGATCTGGCCGCTTCTCCCTGAGGATCTGCTCCCTGGTAGCCCCAGCCCAGGCCCTTTGGGCATTTTTCGGGACCTGGGTGGGTGCTGCTGTGAGTGGGATGCGGTGTGTGCGGTGCTGGAGGCTGTGCAGCGTGCGCCCATGAGCAGGGGCTGCACGCAGAGCACTCGCTTCTCGAGGGCTGGGCACTGCCTGCCCTTACAAACAGCCATTTCAGGTGCCTGACGGCCACAAGCAGAGGGTTATCTCTGGAGTTATTACCAATAACCTACACAAAGCTTCTTGTAAAGGAGATTTTTATTTTGGCAGCAAATGAAAAACTCTCTGGCAGCGGCTTATCTGGTCCTAGAGAGGAAGGGCATCCCTCAGCAGCACGTACCACGGGTGTGGGTGACGTGCACCGGGCAGGATGGATGCTCAGTCACCCTCCTGCTCGCTCCCATGGTGCTGGCGAGCAGGGCAGCTCTTTGCTTCCCTCTGCCCCTCACTGCTGGCAGAGGCCCTGAGGAGCAGAAAGCAGCTCCACGGAGGCTGACGGGTGAAGGAGCAGCCTGAGCACGCCCTGTCCGTGAAGGGAGGCAGCGTGCAGAAACCCACAGCCCCGTCCCGGCAGGAGGAGGCTCCAGCCACGGGTCCCTGGAGCTTTTCTGTCTCCCATGGGAGGGCTGCACGGAGCCCTGCCAGGGACCCCCATATTTGGCCAGTGACACAGCAATTTGGCTGCTTTAATTGGCACTGACGAGGATTGTGCCTGGCGCCTGCTGAGCCCTGGGGCCGGCCGAGGCAGCAGCTGCTGCCGACAGCAGCACACCCGATCCCTGGCCCAGCATCACACGGCTGTGGATATATTTCTCATGTAGCATCACCCTGCCTGCAAAAGGGGCAGAATTCTCCCCTCTGTGGCTCCACAGCGGGTGTTGGGGTGCCAGCAAGGTGTCTGGGACCTGAGCAGAGCCCTTCCCCTTGGCATTTTGGGGTTCGCTCCCCTCACAAGAGCTGAGAGGTCTGCGTGTGAACAAGCAACAAGCCCCACGACCCATAAACGAGTGGTCTGAGGCAGGCAGGGACGTGGCTTGGTGGCTGTGTACTTGGGCTGACTCCAGCTCCAGCTGTGAACTCTCACCGTGAGCCTCCAAAGCCCACGCCCGCGGCGTGGCCAGAAGCAATGCAAACCCAGGGCAAACGACAGCAGGCCGGAGGCAGGTTTATTTCTCCTCCCTTCTAAGAGCTGCAGGCGGTTTTACAGACCAACAAGAGCCCTGTGTCTGCACCGGCTCCAAGTTGAGGTGCTGGGCATGTTCCTTCCCCGGGGCAGGAGCAGCTTCTGGGTGAGACTCACCCTTCCCATGCGGGGTGAGGGAAGGGCATGGTGCTCAGCGGGCGCTTGGCCCAGGAGAAAACTTGCAGCACAGTCCCTCACACAAACACTTCAGTCCCTTTCTTTTTTCAATTCCCAGCCCCTTTTTCCAACCATCAGCCTTAAGAAGTTGAAGTCTGGCATTTACACGGCTGCCTCCCAGCCCTGCTGGGTGCTGGTGGTGAGAAATCGGGGTCTGGCACTGTGACTCCCCTCCCTGTCCCTCCCTAACCCCCCACTCAAGCCCAGCTTTGGGGCCTTTAGGACTCTTCCTTCCCTTTTCCTTCCTCGGACTGTTCTTCTTTCCCCACCGGCTGCTCCTGGTGCGTTATCTTCACCTCGTTGACCCTGGCCTTCACCTCCTTCCCCGTCCGGGGAGCCACAATGCTTAGGATGCCGTCGTGGGACAAGGTGGCCCTCACCAGCAAGGGGTCGACGTCCAGCGGGAGGATGTAGGTCCTGGTGAACTCTCGGGAGATGAAGCCGTGGCGGTCGGCCTTCTGCGGGTGCTGCCCCGTCACCTCCAGCAGGTTGTCCACGGTGCGGACGGTGAGCTCGCTGGGGAGGAAGTGGCAGACGTCCAGGAACACCTGGAACTTGTGCTCGTTGAGGCTGACCTCGGACGTGCCTCGGTCCAGCTGCTTGTTGATGCGGGGCCTGATGTAGTAGCCGTGGTACAGGGCAGGGGCTAGAATCTCACATGGGGACACGCCTGAAAATGAGACCCAGTGAGGGTTTCCCTGGGCAAGGGGCTGGAGAAGGAAGCTTGGCAGGGGGACAGGAGGAGGCTGGGATCTAGCAAACACCTTGGCTTTAGCACCGCATCATCTACGTGATGGGGACAGAGCCTCTGGCAGTTCCTGCCCATGTGTCTCCAAAACCACACTCGGTGCCAGCTGCTCGCACACCACCAATGTCCACTGGGTGTGCACTGGGAGGGACTGGTGGGTGCACTGGGCGCTTGGCAGCGCAAAGCCCACGGCCAGGGCTTGGCACGCAAAATGCTGATGGTGAAGAAACTGCCCTTGAAGAACTAAAAGGCCTTTTGTGTGCCATTGTCCGAGGGGCTTTCCTTGGAGCTTTTTGCCTTTTCACGCTGTTGTGCAGGCGCTGAATGGTTCTGCTGCTGCCCACATTCCTTCCTCTCCGCCAGCCGCTGCTGGGCTTTGTGCTCAACACCCCAGCTCAGCTTTTCTCCGCTGCCCCCGGCTACAAAATCTCCCCCCCCCACACTTCGCACCAGCAGCTTTCTAAATTTTCACCCCTCCTGGCGCGGGCAGGGGTGGGAGCTCTGCCTGCCCACCTCTCCTGCGGCCAGGGCTCCCTGCTCAGCCTCCCCTGGCGATGAAGACGAGCTCAGGGATGTGTCCTGCACAGCCTCCGCTGGGGCGTGCGTGGGGTGTGCGGGGCTGCTGGAGGAAAGCCTGCCCCACAGCCGGGCTGCGGAGGAGGATTTTGCTCTGCACTGGCACAGCGTGTGCACGAGTGACAGACCACTGGGGGCATGAGGGAGGGACAGGGGAGACGGCACTGGGCATGGATGGATGGGATGGAACTAAAGAGAGACACCCTGGGTATTGCTCCCTGATTTTACCTGGGTTCCCATGCTCAAGCTTCCCTGGAGCCGGGAGCCCCGCTCTGGAGCTCAGCCTGCCCGGAGAGACTCCCCAGCAGCCTCCTCCAGCAGGGGACAGAAAGGTGCCAGGGGGTCCCAGCTCCCTCCTTACCTTCTCCAAAGTTCTGGTCGTAGATCTTGCTGGGGTTGGCGAACTCGTACTCGGAACTCATGGGGTAGGCGTGGGGCACGGTCCGTGCAGCCATGGCGTGCCGGGGAAGGTGGGGACCGTTCGCGCGCTCGCCGCCTCTGAGAGTGAAGGCTGTGGATCGCAAGGTTTTAGTTGGGTGAATTCCAAAGGGAGGAGTGTGTGATAAAAAGACGGACCAAAATAGCCCTGCACGCAGGCCCCGGGTCGCCTCGCCAGGGTGACGAGGGAAGCTCCTCGCTGCATTCCTGTAGGCGGCACAGGCTCTGCCGTCCGTGGGGAGGATCCTGCACCACTTCCCCAAGATCCCCTCCTCGAGCAGGGCGCAGAGGGCAGGTTCAGAGCCCCAAACGCAGGCCCTGACACCCCCTGAGACCCCCGCAGGGTCAGGGCAGTGGTTCGTGGTGGCTGGAGCTCAGTCGGGTCGTGCAAATCACCATCATCACCCCACATCCCAAACGGTGCTGCTGCAAGCTGGCTGTCCCCCGGCCAGGGCTTCGGCACTGTGTGGTGGGACCCAGAGGAACGTGTGCTGGAGACATGACTTAACCAGGCACCCGAAAGCTGCCCTAGATCCGCGCTATTGAGCTGGGGGGGTTGGTGCCCAGTGAAGCTCCTCGTACCCTGAAACCAGAGATTTCCCTGAGTCTGTGTCCCTGCAGTGTGAGAGTAGGTGTGCTGCTGCTGCTGAATTGGAGAAGGGATTTAGGGCTGGGCTGTTGCACAGAGCGAATCTTTCTCCCTGTTCTTGCAGGCAAGCCGAGAGGAGAAGGGTCAGACCCTTCTGGTGGTGCTAGCAGTAAGCGTGGTGTGCCCTCGGGCCAGCAACATCAACACAACAAGCTGCCATTTCAGCTGCAAGCTCTCAGGAGGACACCAGTTCTTGTCCTTTGAGGACAGCTGCTAGGCTAAACCCAGGCTCATGATTTGGGCTCCATGGCAAAGCAGGAACCAAAATAAATGTGTGAATTAAGGCATATTAGGAGCATTAATTTTAGGAAAGGAGCTTGCTGCAGGGGCGCAGGCAGAGGTGGTTTGCATCCTGCGGAGGGCACGCAGCCGTGCAGCTCCGTGGGGCCGCTGCTGTGCCCACTTTATCTCCGCTCCCACGGCGCTGGGCTCCTCTGCTCTCTCCAGCAAAGTGGTTTCTGTAGTGGGCAAAGGAGGAGAGGTGTCGGGCTGATGCGATGTGGGGATCAGCCTTCATTTGCACAGCCCCACGGGTGCTAGGGCAGCGATGCTGGCTGGGCTGCAGAGCTGCTCTCAGGGGCATCTCGGCCAAGACCTCCCGGGTCCCATCCTGCCCTCCCTCTCAGCCTGGGGCTCCCTTTGCCTCAGGGAGAGGCAGAGCTCTTCCTAGACACGTGGGTGCTGCGGCCTCGGTGCTGTCACCGGGAACAACGGCTCCTTGTCCTTTTCCGTGTGAGCCAAAGATAGGAGCTGCATTGATCCTGCTGGCATCCAAAGCAGCTGGGAACATCCGCCAAAGCCCGCCTGGGACGCTGCAGATAAACAGCACGTGGGGAGCGGGGCAGGCGGCCGGGCAGTTGGGCTTCTTGCTGCCCCATTAGGCTCCTTTTCTTCTTCTCCCCTTCCCCCTCCTCCTTAGCAGCCTGTTCAAATCCCCCAGACAGCTCCTGGGCACCGCTGGAGGGACCAGCCCAGGAGCAGGACAATAAAATCCCTGACACCACTATTCGGGAGGCTGCGGGGGGAGAGGCCCCGCCAGCCGTGTGGGTATAAAGCTGCCCCCTGCTCCGGGCACAGCACCGCAGCACAGTCCTCCGCTCCGCTCCTCCGCTGCGCTCCGATGGATATCACCATTCACAACCCCCTGATCCGCAGACCTCTCTTCTCTTGGTTGGCACCGAGTCGTATCTTTGACCAGATTTTTGGAGAGCACCTGCAGGAGTCGGAGCTGCTCCCCGCTTCCCCCAGCCTCAACCCCTTCCTGATGAGATCGCCCATCTTTCGGATGCCCAGTTGGCTGGAGACGGGACTCTCGGAGGTAACCTTCCCTTCTTACTGCTCTTTGCTATCACAGGGTGCTCGTCCCGACGGGTCTGGAGCCGGGGAGCTGGGAGAGCTGAGAGCTGGGAAGCTGCTTGTAGGTGGTTAACAGGAAAACCCTGGGGAAAAGGGTGCTGTGTTTGTCTGCTCCTCCGCTTTAGGCAAGAACCTCTGCACGCCCTGCTAACCACTTGTGACCGCGAGCAAGCATCGCCGTAGCTGTGGGCACGGAGGCAGAGTGAGCCCCGTGCGTGCTGCAGACGACTGTAAGAGCTGATGGAAACACAGAAGAAGCCGAATTTCCTGCAAAACTTTCGCTCCTGCTCCCTCCCGAGAAGCAAACAGCACATGGGCAGCGGGACCCCGGTGCCAGGCAGTGTGGGAGCCCGTGGCTGCGGGGTGAAAAGGAGCCTGGGTTAGAGCCGCCACCGAGCAAAGTGGCCTTTCCAGAAAGACGCAGCACCCAAGGGATCCTGAAACAGCCCTCTGCTTGTTCCAGGGGCTGAGCCAAGAGGCACGCAGCTCAAATGACCTTGCCCTGTCTGCAGGTCAGCTGTCTGCTTGCAAGTAACTTAGAGAGCTACTCAGAGTGAGGGGGGAGTGTTTTCTTAATCTTTGCTTGATGTTTCCCTTGGTTTAGTGACCTGGGTCTGGCTGTGTGCTGAAGCAGCCACAATAAGCATCACAGATAGCGGCATCCGACTGTCACAGTGGAGAAATCTTCACAAATAGCCCAGCAGGAGGAGGAGGAAGCCTCCTGGGTCAAACTGTGGAAACCAGTCAGCCCAGAGCTGGCACTGGGGCTGCTGCACGTCCCAGAACAGAGCTCCAGGAGGCTCGCCTGCTCCCAAACACAAATGCAGCTGAAAGGGAGAGACTTTGTACAGCAAAGTCCCACTTACTTGTCCAAGAGAGGCAATAAATGCAAATTCAACTTCAGCAGCCAGCAAAAAGCAGCATTTTCTGGAGGTGATAACCTGGGAAATGGAAGGGAAGGAGGTAAGATTAGCAGCAGGTGACTCAGTTTCAGCAGAAGTCCTGCTGCTCAGATAAGAGGCGGGCAGTGAGGCAGCAGAGCTCGCCCGTGGCATGCTATTTTGTTTACTAGAGGGTGACGATACAGGGGGAAGCCTCCAAGTGACACAGATGAGCTGCAGTCAGCTGCGCTGTCAGGGTTTCTTTTTCCAGAAAGACGTAGCAAAATCCAGTCGCAGAGACTGGAAACCTGCGGATGCTCTGTAAAAAGAACTGGATGTAAGAAGAGTTGGTTTTAAGAAATACAGGTTGAGGCAGTCTCTTCCTCACACCCCAGAAAATGTTTATTCTGCGAGACTGAGCCAAAGCATCCCATTGTAGGTGCTGCAGTGATGGGCATTGATGTGGCAAGGGACAAACCCGGCCAGATGAGGACCCCAGGGCTGAACGAAGGAGGTCGGGCAGCGCATGTGGAGATACCAGCTTGAGTCCTGAAGTGCTGTGCCGAGCGCCTTTTGAAGCTGAAACCCTTGCCTGCTCTTTCCTGAAGCCATCTCTTTCTTTTGCAGATGCGGCTGGAGAAGGACAAATTTTCTGTAAATCTCGATGTGAAGCATTTCTCCCCGGAGGAGCTAAAAGTGAAGGTGCTCGGGGACATGGTAGAAATTCACGGGAAACACGAGGAGCGCCAGGTACCTCTGCTTTAACCGGGCCACTGGTAGAGTCGGTGTGAGCTTCCTCATCTGTGGTTAAACAAGGAGGCTGCAAACCAGTCCTCTCCTGTGCTCGTCTCAAACGCTTCTAGTGGTTTTTATCGATCCAGTCCCGACAGAAGATGCTCTGTGCAACCCCTGAGCTGATCCCAGACTGGGCAGCAGCAGGGTGGCTTTTTGCTGTGTTACATGAGCTGTGAACTGAACTGGGAAATCAGCTTCGAAATGGCCATTTCTGGGCCTCCCTCTTTCTGGGTAGTGGCCAGGAATGCAGGGTGGCATTCAATAAGTTAACCATGGACTGTAATAATTAATCCACATAAGGAATCAATGCACTGCCCTGTTCCACTAGCAGGAGGCTCTCTCTTCCTGAAAAAGCCCCATTTAGCACTTTGTAACCCTTAAAGGTTTGTGTTCTGCTGCCAGACATCCCACTGCTCGCTGGCTCTGGGCACCTCTGCGGCAACCGGGCAGAGAGAAGTCAAAAGCCTTGTGCAAAGCTGTGGGTGACAGGGACTGCCCACCCCAGAAGGAAACAAATCCTCACGATAAAGTAGCTATGTCACTGTAACTGTCAGCTCCTGGGAGCCCAGATGGGTCAGACAGAAAATCCAGCACTACGTGTAGCCTGTAAGTGTGACAGAGCTTCGGCAAAGATTTTTGGCTGAGAAAATAATCCAGCAGCATAGCTGAGATCAGCTCACCGGGGCTTTGTGTTACGAGAGCCCTGGAGACCCTCAGGAAGAGGCGTGGATGTAGCTCCTGCACCTTAGCAGTGACAGCACGGCGCTGTGCAGGGAAGCTGTCTCTGGCTGGCACGAGAGCTGTGACATAAAGTCTGCTCCTGCAAACAGTGTGCCTGCAGGCACCTGCAGCATGAGCAGGGCAGGCTCTCCTTTCAGCCGGTCTCAGCTCTTTACAGGGAGCATCTCATAATAAAAAATCATTTAAATCTCTGAGAAGTTTTCCTTTGAGAGCTGGAGCTTCCCAAACTCAGACTTAATGCAGAGGTTTAGGTGGAATCGCGTGAACGCTTCTAATCAGGGCTGTTCCTTCTCTTCTCCTTTCGCAGGATGAACATGGCTTTATTGCCAGGGAGTTCAACAGGAAATACAGGATTCCAGCTGACGTGGATCCCCTGACCATAACCTCATCGCTCTCTCTGGATGGTGTCCTGACGGTGAGCGCACCGAGGAAGCAAAGCGACGTCCCCGAGCGCAGCATTCCCATCAGCCGTGAAGAGAAGCCTGCCATTGCAGGAGCCCAGAGGAAGTAGGCTGCTACCTAAAGTCACCCCAGGGCCATTCAAGAGCACTTCTCATCAGGTGCCAGCTGTACTGAATGGCCGCTCTTATTTATTTATGCTGAGTAAGTTTACTAACAAATAAAACATGAATAAGCAGTTTGTATTTTTTCGGTTTTGAGCACTCAGGACAAGGGAAGTGTTGGCTCAAGAAGGCCACGTAAGAGTGTTGTGCAGGGAAACATACCTGCCATCATTCTTGCTTACAGCTTGAGTGGCAGGCGTGTCCAAGAGAGCTTGTCTCGGTGTTCAGAAACACTTTGCTAGCATAACTTCATTTTCTCTAATGTTTTGCAAACATCTAATTGCATGAGCCTTTTCCTTCAATGTTTCCAGAGGATTTCTGAGTGTTTCACATGCAATAGAAGAGTTTCTCCAGTGGAGATTAGGCTGTTAGGACAACTTTGTGACAATCGAAACCCATTCAAAGTGCAGGTATTAGATAACAACTGAACAGAGAACAACTGTATCTTATATCTCTCGAGTGACTCATGTTATGTGGAAGCATCCAAGTGCTGCAATCAGTTTAGGGCAGTTGCAGATGACAACTGCATAGCTGCAGTAAACACAGATACACCCAGAGCGGAGAAAATGCCCTGCTGTCATGGCACAAATCACATCACCTTGAAACTATGCTGTCAGTGCCCTTCAAACAATAAATAGCATCTGAAGTCTACAGTATTCATCTGATTTATGCTAACATTGTCGAGTGGTACAAAACACTACTGAGTCTTTTTCACGTGTCATCATCTGCTTAGCTTCAAAGAGATATGAGCAGAAAGGAAAGTCTGCTTTACTGAAATTGAATTTCTGTAATTCCTGCTAAAAAAGAACAGAGTGCCACAGATTTGTCACACAGATCGTCATACTCTGACCTATTTTCTATGTTCTTTATACCTGCTACTACAGAAGTTGTATTAGAAGAGGTTGATTTAAATCTCACACGAACTTGTCAGGCAGCCTTCTTCCATGGCTTTAAGTGAAACAAAACGAGCACTCAGTGATGTGGGGTCAGTGTCAAACACCCCAGATCACACCTAAATGCCAAGCTCTAGTTTTTCCTACCAGCCGATTCTAAAAAGCTGTTCCAGTTGTTAGCTGAGTTTCACTGACAAGGTGTAGTGTGACCTCTGGACAGGAAACTCAAAGGTTGCAAACAATACAGCTTAGAAAGCAGGAAGAACATATTTCACATGATTCTATATTTAGTTTTAATGTGTAATAGTGCTTTTGTTTTGTTTTGTTGGCTTGAAGGATATCCTTGTAGCACTGCTAGCAGCCAGGCCTCCTGTTACTCCGAAGGCATGGTCTGCAGATTCTCTCCACATCTGTTGCATCCTTCTTGTTCCTGCTCTGAATTTTGGACAAGAGCAAAGAAATCGCTGCCATATGGAGGCCGGTAGTCTATTGTGTAGCAGGACTGTGCAGTTGATTTGAATGAAGGAGGTTCCAGCTCAGGCTGATGGCCTGGAAACCAGTGAGGTTCTCGTTTAAATCCTAAAAGGAGAAACAAAGCCAAGTTAAGAAAGTAAGTCTGGAATAGTAAGGAGATACCCAGAAAGCGCAGCTGGGATAAATCTTTTCTATAGAGCAGGATTTTGTTAGGCTCAAGCTCGGAAGCAAGAAACTGGAATTTTCAACATAAACTCCTTGGGAATGAATGTGATGAAGGTAGCTAGACAAGAGCACTTGAAATGAAAGTGCCACTCCCTGAATGACTCGAAAGACCTGCTCCGTGGTGGTGCGGGAATATAACTCAGCAATGAGAACACACCGGTCTGTCACCTCCAAGCACAAATGTCATTCAGAAGCTCCTCTTTAGCTGCGCTACAGATCAAACAGATTATGTTTCAGTTTTGTGCACGTACTTCTTGTTCTCTGATGCTTTTCCTTGTTGTAATCCGAAGAGTATGTTGTTTCAAAGCAGTGAGAGTACTGAAAAGAAAAGCTCACATTTAGCATGGGTAAATATAAGCTAAAACTCCAGCCTTTTGTATCTTACAGGAAGACCAAAGTACCTGCAATTAGTCTACTGCTTTAAAGACAGTCTAAGGCAAGATCATAAAGCTTGGGTGACGTCTTTTGATTCACCATCTGAGGGCAAAACACGGAACAGCAAAGGCAAGTTATTTTGATAGGGGCCACTGACAGGAGGAGTAAGACCGAGACTAAATGAAAAAACATTTCTCACGTCTTTTGTCCTGCAGTGGAACAGTGCTTTAAGGGCACTCAGCAGAGGAAAAAGTGATGGCTGTTGCCTAAAAATCCAGTATAAAAGACTACGAGCAGGGCAGCAGAAGGGAAGCTGCTCATGGGAGGCTTACCTCCATTACATTCAGAGCTGGGGATGGAAAGGATAATGCCCTGTGTGCGTGACAAACTAAGCGACCAAAGAATATCTCAGCTGAGATTTGTTATCTCCACAATGTGGAGAAGCAGAAGCACATACCTGGGAAGGAAGTGGCTTGGGCTGTACAATTTTCTTTATATCGTAGCGCTCCTCATTCCAGTTCCCTATAAGGGTTTTGTTTGAGTAATCATTTTCATGGGTGGTGCACCTCCAGCCATACTCGAAAAACTTAGAAGTGCTGTCCCTGCCTGTCTGCCTTTCCCCATGGCCAGCAGCATGCTTGAAGGAGCCACAGAAGGAGTTGTAAAAGCGGTTCTTGGGCATGATCTGGGAATAGAAACCAGCACGGTGAGCAGCTGGGATACAAACAGTGTGTAAGGTGGCTTGGAATGTTGTCCCTTCCTCCTCCCTGGTGACTGCACAGAGATCCTCCTGCCCCTCCAGCTGTGATGAGGGCGTCAGAGGATTGTGTTCATATTTGATGTGAAAAGGTTTTTTTTTTTTTTTTTTTTGGCAGGGGGAGGGCAGGGGGGAGAGAAAAGGGTGGTGGCAGTATGGTAAGCATCTATTCTGTTAAACAGGGATACCGAATTTCTCAGTTTCACATGTAACCTGGGGCTTCTCAGGGTACTTTACCCAACCTTAGCAACAGATAAAGTAATTCACCCAAAGCTAAAGTAATTCACCCAAAGCCCCAGGGACCAGACCTCATAAATGCCACGCCAGGTCCCCTCCCCGAGTTTGCCTTTTCCTCTTTTAAGCCTCGCAGCGCCACTACCCCCGTGACTCCCCAAACACTCTCCCAGCCCCTTGCAGCATCTGAGGGCACACAGAGAGCAGAGGCGGCAGCGCAGCGTCGCTCCTCTCCCTCAGGGAATGCTCGCAGGGCTCAGCCACAGCAGCCCACGGCTGATGGCTCCTGGCTAGGCCCAGTCACAAGCCCAAACTCAGGCTCGTCAGCAGGGCCTTGGCGGAACCCGATGGGATGCAGCCCGGCGTCAGCAGCGAGCGACGCGCGGAAGTGTGTCGCCATCAGGGAGCGATGAGATGGCGGCGCAGCGCCGGGTCTTGCTGCTCGGAGAAGGCAACTTCTCCTTCGCCGCCTCCCTCTGCGGGGATGCGGGGACCAGCGTCATGGCCACTTGCTATGAGAGCGAGGAGGAGGTGTCCGCGCGGGGCAGAGCCGCGGAGAACATCCAGCGGCTGCGGGAGAGGGGTGGGTGGGCGCCCTGGGGTTGTGTTGTGCCTCGGCGGACACGCGAGGCTGAGGGGCTGCGGGCCTTTGTGTGGGCACAGGCCTGGGGCTATGAGGCTTCTGCAGGGCTCCTGTCGGCCCCTCAGTGCTCCTGGTGCCTCACAAGATCACTTTTGTCCCCGAGGAGTTGGAATTGTCCGAGAGACTTAGTGCCTTGAAGTCGAATCAGGCTGACACAGTGCAAATAGTCAGCAGAAGTCTCTGCAACACAGCACAGGGAGCCTAGGCTTTCCCGTTTTCCTGGTGCACAAGGGTGGGATGCTGCCTGTCAGCTGCCACTGCGACAGGCTTTAAAATGGACTAGAGAGGGCTGTATAACTGTTGCCTTTGTTTAAAATATTCCATAATAAGAGTCTTGTTTTCATCTTACTTTTGGAGGAGCTGAAGTTATGTTTTCTGTGGACTGCACCAAGCTGAAGGACTACTTTTTACCAGCAAAAAGAGAATTTGACTGCATTTATTTCAACTTCCCTCACTGTGGGAGAAAAGCTGGGGTAGTGAAGAACAGGGAGCTTCTTGCCCACTTTTTCCATAGGTGAGTAAAACAGCTCTGTGTTAATTAATGACTGCTGAGATACAGCTTTCTAGCAACATTACAGGTGTTTTGCAAGCATTAAATACTTTCTGGGTGCACTCGTAGAATTTTTCTTGTTGCCTGCCTTTTCTTCCAGCTGTGCAGAGGTGCTGACAGAGGAGGGAGAGGTCCATGTGGCTCTTTGCAATGGACAAGGGGGGACACCTGCTGATCATCCAAGGAGAGAATGGCACAACAGCTGGCAAATAGTGGCTATGGCAGCAGGAGCCGGATTTATCCTGAGTAATGTTCATCCTTTCAAAGCAGAGACCATCCACGGATATAAATGTACAGGCTACAGGTAACTATGATGTGGCAAAACTGAGAAGTTGGTATTTGTGCTCTTACAATGCCTGTCACAATGAGATGTTGTTTTACGGAAAGTCCCTCTAATTTGCCATAAAATACATGCAGTTCTTTTTTTTTGCCTGTAAGCAGAACAACCAAGATGAAACATGCAAGGACATATTAAATACAGGAAACAATCAATGACTTGTCTATGTTTTTATGTATTGCCAGGAGTCAAGATAAATCCTTCTGTATAGAAGGTGCCTTAAACCACATTTTCACACGAAGTATGCCACTTGTGTATTTCAAACCTATGATCTGTGAGATAGAACTGGAAAGCCGAAGAATTTCTTTTCAAGTACCACAACTACTTGTGGATAAAATTAACAGGTGAGTTTGATTACTGGCATCTGTTTGGCAATAACACACACACGTGCTCTCAGTGGGAATGAGCACTGTGGGTCTCAGATAAAATGGAATTGCTTTGCATTCCCTCCTTTTCCCTTTACAGAATCTATTCCCTTTACAGAAGTCTGTCTAGTGGTGTCTGTAATTTGCACTTCTACTTTTCACAGGGGTTTCCTAGAACTAAATTCAAACCATCCAGTGAAGACAATAAAGGAGAAGCTCACTGCAGTGCTCAGCCAAACCTTTCCATTACAAAGCATTGACTACTGCCTTTCTCTGCTCTTCCAAGGTGACCTCAATGGTGTTTGCCACTCCAATATATTCTGGATTGTTCTGAGCCCAGAGGAGACTCCATGCACTGAAGAAATGGCTAGCGGACGGGCAAATGCAATTTTATTTTCCCATGTTGATTTTTACAGGGACACAGATGACAATGTACAAGAGGGATGTCAAATTTCAAAACAGTATTGTCTTAGACCTTCCCTTTTACCTCATGCTCAGGCAGCAATAAAAAGTGCAGCCTTTGTCCCTGGGACACTTTACGTTTTTTCTGGCCCGGTTTTCAGGAAGTGTCTTATCTCTCCTTACTCTATGCCTGTTTTCCATGAGATGGTTTTTGTATGTGCAGTTAACAGAGGTACAGAGAACACCTGTATAGAGATGATAGTGGATAAAATTAAGAACAGCATACATTCTCTTCACCAGACTGTTTCTGGATTTCCATTGAACATCAGTCTGCAGGAAGCAACGTGCTCTGAAACAACTGAGCTCAATGACTTTGCAGCTTTTGAATCTCAGCTTAGTAAAATTCAGTACTTCCTCTGCATGGAGGTAGATACTTTAGACTCCTCTGAGAAGGGCTCGTGTGTGGGAGTGATAAGGACAGCTCCGTATGAACTAGCAAGCAGCGATTTGGTTGTTGTCTCTGCTTCATTGAATCTTGACCTCATAGCCATGCTGCTCTGTGGAATACAAGACTGGCGAATGCTCTGGACATCAGACAGTCGCTTCCTCCGTCAGTTTCCTCGAGAAGAGCTAAGGCTTTTCAAGAGTTTTTCTCTCTATCCACCTTCCTATGTTCATGACGTCAGCTTTTGGGTTCCCGATGGGGAACAATTTGATGAGGTTGCTTTTCACACCATTGCTAGGCAGGTATCAGGCGAAACGGTCGCATCCATCCGGTTAATCGACAGCTTCCACCAGTCAGAGACGGGGCGGAAGAGCCTCTGCTACCGAGTGACCTTTCAGTCCTGTGACAAGGCCCTGAGCCGCCAGGAGGTAGCATCAATGCAGCTGCTGTGCCGGGAGGAGCTGAAGCAGCGCCTGCACGTAGCTCTCCGGTAGGGCCGTGGCTGCCTTCAAGGGCTCGAGTGGCCCTGGGCTTGCTGCTGGAAAACACGAGCTGCACCTTGCTGGGCCCGACACCATGTGCTGCAGGACCTCTCGCACCGGCAGTGTGGACTCAAGCACCGGCACACACTTTAAATGTGGGAATTTTGTTAATAAAGACCAAGCACTTTTGTGTTTTGTGTGTGTAATGAAACCTCGTTTTTTAAAGCGGAGCCTTTATTTGCTAGGGTAAACTGATCTCACAGAGAGCTGTGCTACGAACACTGTGTTATAGCTGCTGATGGAGAACTGCAGTAATGGGCTGGGTTACAGGGAACCTGATGGGTTATCCTGGGTACCAACAGCAGCGGTGGATGCTAAAAGCTCTTTCTTCTCACAGCTGTTAAGAGAATAACTAACCACCACCAACTTCTGGTGACAATGCAGGCATTCGCAGGCTGTGCTGGGTGGCTAGCGGCTGCTGCAGCCCCCAGGAGTTTCTCCTACTGGTGGGTGACATTGGTGGTAAGGGGATAACCAGATATTTCAGAGGTAACCAGATTATTTTAGAGGTCTTTTCCAAGTTTGATTCAGTGATTGTATACTGGATGTGCTCCGCGGCACTGCGGGGCTGAGGGGAACAGCCTCGCCTCGAGGGGTGCAACTACCACCGGCAGCTGCCGCTGGCTGAGGGGACACGGCGAGGCTAAGGGGGACAAGACAGGAGCTGAGGGGACACGGCGAGGCTGAGGGGGACATGACAGGAGCTGAGGGGACACAGCTGCGCTGAGGGCACACGGCAGCGGGCGGAGCTCCCCCGGCTGCCCGCGCAGGCGGCGTGAGGCGGCACGAGGCGGCGCCGGGCCGTGCCCGCACCCGGCATGGCGGCCGGCGGCTTCGGCGCCGCTCCCGTCTCGTCCGCTGGAGGCAGGGAGCGGGCTGCCGGCTGCCCGCACTCGGCATGGCGGTCAAAGGGGCCCGGCAGCGGCCGAGGGCAGGAGGAGGAGGAGGAGGAGGAGGCGGCGAGGCGGGCCGGCCGCGCTCGGAGGCGGAGGAGGCTCGCCTGGAGTAGGCGGCGGGGCGGGCTGAGGGGCGGCAGAGGGGGAGCGGGACTCGACGGAGGGGGAGCGGCGGCCCCTGGGGGGGCTGCGGGCCGGGCTGGTGGGTCCCGCTTCTGGGGGGTCTCCTCAGCGCCCACGTTTCTTCTGACCAGGGGCAGAAGCATCTGGCTGTGGGTTTTTGCTCTGGGGTAGTGGTGATGATGGGGTGCTGGGGGTCCCCAGGGTGGTGGTGGTGGGGTGCTGGGGGTCCCCCAAGGTGGGCAGAGGGTGCGAGAGCCTCCCCTACGTGCAAGGTGTGAGGGGAGAGGGGCTGCTTGCAGGGATGAGGTCCAAGAGGATGATTTGGAAGCGTTGCCCAAGGGATGTGTTCAGGCAATGAGGAGGATTCTAAAATAAAATTATTTCTTCTCCCGTTGGATAGCAGTCGGTGACTTTCTGCATGCAGGTTCTTGTCAGTTCTTTGCCTGCTCTCACATAGCTAGCCTTGATATTGCTAATGGTGCATGTTTATATTCCTTCTACTGAGTTGTCTTGCTGCATATTTGTGTTCTTTGTACTAGACCATCTGGGAGCAAAGCGGGACAAGTGTGGGCCCCTGAAGGATCAACAGCATTCAAGTGTCTCATCTCAGCCAGGTTCTGTGCAGCTCTCCTGAGCAACATCTCGGATTGCGATGAGACGTTTAACTACTGGGAACCAGTAAGTGGCTCTCTGGTCTTGGAGGCACTTGGGAACTTGCAGGTAGTCTGCAGAAATGCAGATTTTCTTAGAACCTTTTGCTAATCGGTGTTTTTCAAGGAGAAACGTACTTAAGAATTCAGAAATGGGAAATGCAAAACTGTCTATGGTTTGATGCACTTCATATATATATATATATATACACTAACATGCGTTAATCTCCATTGTAGACACACTACCTCGTTTATGGGAAGGGGTTTCAGACGTGGGAATACTCTCCAGCCTATGCCATCCGCTCGTATGCTTACCTGTGGCTTCATGCCTTACCAGCGCTGTTCCATGCTAGAGTTCTACAAACTAATAAGGTAAATCAGATGTGTCAAAACTGCTTTTGTTATTATTATTTTTTTAAGTGCCTTTAGTTTGAGTTGAACAGATTTGTTTGTTGTCAGAGTTACAAAATGCTAAGTCTACCAGTGCTGACATCCCTGAAAGGATTTGCAAGGGTTTGTGAGCTAACTCAAGAAGAACCAAGGAAGAAAAAAAAATAATAAGATTTTGCAAGCTGTATTGCAAACAGCTCACAGGAATACTTTAAAAAAAAAAAAAAAGGAAAAGGTACCGAGTGCGCATTCTGCCATTCTTTGTGTGTTTCTGCATAACATGAAACAAAAGAGGAGTAATTCTGATCAGTTCAGTGGACTGTGTTATCTTTCTTTGCTGTAAAGGACTTTAGGGTTAGAGGGTAGGCTTTGAGCTGCTGGAACTTCTGCCATCTCTTGGTGCAGGATCTTGGGCCTGTAAGAGTAGGCTCATTCCCTGCTGCCGGAGTTGCTCAGTGCTGTTCAGATATTTTGCAATTTGGACTTGCTTGTTAGCAGCAGGTGCATAAGCTTCATTACAAACCTTGTTCTGATTTTGGATACATCTCCTAGGTTCTTATCTTCTATTTCCTCCGATGCTTCCTGGCGTTCCTGAGCTGCGTTTGTGAACTTTACTTCTATAAGTGAGTATTAGAAGCTGCCTACTGTGAATGCTCTGCAGCAGTGTTAGTAGCATATTCAGTTGTTACCACAGGAAATATACCCCGAAGCTGATGTGTATTTGTGCCTGAGTAAATTGGGTTGCTTCACAGTGAAACTTCAAGCTATGTGTTCTCAAGGTAACTTAATGAAATATGGGTGAGAATTCTACTGTCGGGACACAATTATATTCTTGGATCTGCCACCCGCATCTTCTCTTCAGCATTTTGTTGATTGCACTTGTGTTTTTTTTTTTTAATGATACCAGTAAGCGGTGTGGGAATATAAACTGAGCTCTGCTGGCGGAGAGTCTGGTGCTGCCCTTGCTTATCACAGTGAATTTTAGTGGAATGCATCGATGGTTGCAGTCTGTAATGTATGGTCAAGCTCCTGCTATAGTGGCTGTCAACACCACTGGCAGACACAATTACCTTGCCTAATCTGTCTTTTTACTTTTGCCTGCTGCCTCTTTGTTTGTGGCTTTCAAACCATTACGGTCCCTGACTTTTCTGTTGGCGACAGGCTGGTTTTGAGAGTGTGAGCTGCGGCTTTTTGCACAGTGGGGTTTTGTGATGGGTGCGAATCTTAGATTTATGTTGCTAAAGCAGCACAGACTCCCTGTCTCCCTGAAATTTGTGCTACTAACACTGGTAGAAGGCAAGTCTGTTCTGGAGTTTTGCACTAGTGAGGCTTAGGAGGATCCCGAGGCTGCCTCTGGCTTTGCATTTGAGGTTGCTTTTGGCAGCTGAATAATGAGAATTGCTCAGCATAAGGCTCATGAGATGCTCTATGGATTGCTTCTGGCTATGCCTGCATTGGGTACTATTATTTCACATGCTGAGGTTATTTCAATAGTTTCTAATTCTCTTTTGTTTCCTTAGGGCTGTGTGCAAGAAGTTTGGGCTACATGTGAGTCGGCTGATGTTGGCCTTCTTAGTTCTCAGCACTGGGATGTTCTGCTCATCTGCAGGTGGGTCTGCTTCTGCGGCAGTGACCTTGTCCATAGAAGCCAAAGACAGCTGCAGAGAAGAAAATCTGCGGCGCAGAAATCTCTCTGGCAATCAGCACGCTGTGCTGGAGAGGTGGTTGTATGCTCTTGCAGGTGTTTCTCAGAGCAGGTGTAATGACACAGCGTTGATTCAAGGGATGTTCCTCGCATCACTCTAACGGTTTCCAGGGCATGTTTATTTCCGTTGTTCTCTCTGGTCGCTGTGCAATGGGCCATGCTTTTTAAACAAGATGTTGGCCAGCCTACCCTGAACGTGTTTTATTTGAAGGAAGCAGACATGGGCCTTCTGTATGTTAGCATTGTCATCTGCCTTTATGTCCTGTTCCCTGACTGGTGCCCTTATTGCAAGCCAACTGCTGTAAGGCTGATAAAACACCTGCTGTGGGTATTGAGTGTAGTGTGAAGACAGATTTTGAGGAAGGGTTTTATGTATTGTGTGCATTACAGAACCTTAAAGAGAAGTATCACAGCTTATGTGGGCTGATATTTCCTATTTTGTCCTTTTTGGCTTATGCTGAGTGGAGAAAGGACTTGTCCTTAATTGTTCTCGCAAGGTAATAGGCCTCTTCATACTTAACTAACTTCTCACCAGTCTGTACCCAGGTGTTCGTTGTTTTCCTAGGAGATTACAGAGGGTAGAGCCAGTGTTGCAAGTGGTTGTTTACCTGCAACCGTGGGTGCTGTCAACTGGTTACTACTGCTGGGTGCCATGGGGGAAAGAGGCCTTTGTATCTAAAGGGATTATTTCTGGCCTTGGCAGAACAATAACAAGAAACTTCCATTTTCTGTTTTCACTGACAAGAGAATTTCCAATACAGCATCCCACCTCTAATGGAAGGAGTGAGATGATTAGCCTTATTGTGGACTTTGCAGTTCCCTGGCTGCAGGAAAGCTGTGCTAAGCCCTTTCTTTCTTTGTGTTGCAGCCTTCCTCCCCAGCAGTTTCTGCATGTACACCACAGTGATTGCCATGACTGGCTGGTACATGGACAAGACCTCTGTAGCAGTGCTGGGCATAGCTGCTGGAGCCCTTGTGGGCTGGCCCTTCAGCGCAGCGCTTGGGTAAGGAGAGGAAGGCTCAGGAACTTTGTACTTTGCCAAATGTATTATGTTTCTTGCCTACTTGGAGAAAATGCAGGGGCTGGAGGAGGAAATTAGCACGGACTGAGCAGCAAGCATATTGCAGGATCACTGTAACAGGCTGCCACAACCTGATCTCTTTGCTTTTGAAAAGCTTACCTTGGGAAGATTTCCATGCTTTAATATACCGAGGATTAGACCTGAGTTGCATGTTGGGAATGTGGAGTAGCAGCAGACCCCAGTGAAGTGATGGTTTGCTTCCAGCTACTGCCTCACTTGCTCTGGAGCAGAAAATCCTGCGGCGGGGAAGGATAGGCTCTGGTTGATACTTGGTCTCTCTTTCAGGCTTCCTATTGCCTTTGACTTGTTAATACTGAAGCAGAGGTGGAAAAGCTTCTTCAACTGGTGTGTGGTGTCGTTGATCCTGTTTTTGGTAAGTCCCTGTAACAGCACAAAGAAGGAATGGATTGGGCTTGCAATAGGAGGAAACAAAATCGCGTAGAGCTGTTGGGCAGTCCAGCCAAAAGCTGTTGGCACTGTGCAAATAAAGATGCTTTCTTTCAGGTGCCCCTGGTAGTTGTGGACAGCTATCACTACGGGAAGCTGGTAGTTGCACCTCTCAACATTGTTTTGTACAATGTCTTCACCTCTCACGGACCTGATCTCTACGGTGAGTTGAAGATAAAATGAGGAATTTAACAGTTTTCTTGCTGCTGTCAGGGTGCCGTGACCCTTGAGGTTTTGATCTCTGATCCTTTTTCTGATGTACTCAAAAGCAGACGCCCTGCAAGCGCCCAGGGGCTGCAGTTCCAGGGTTTTGCCACAGGATGTCTGTCTCGAGCTGGAAATCGGCCAGGCCCTCAGGTTTTCTTCTGTCTGGCTCCCCATGCTGTGATTTAAGCGGCTTTTGTTCGCTTTGAAGTTCAGTAACCCATCGTGAGACTTCTCTGCTGTGATGTGAGGTTGTTGAGACCTGTTAGTAGCAATCCTGTCGGGATGTAACGCGAGTGCAGTGGGCGCATGTGATCTGTGTGTGCATGTGTTTGTCAGCTTTAATTCCGTTCTTGGCTGTTGTCGTTCCTCACAGTCGGGCCCCAGAACTTTGGGAAGCGAGCAGCAGCAAGAACCTATAGTTCTTCCAGTGCACGTCAGGTCTCTGCAGACTTCCTGGTTCCACGCTGTGGCTTGAGTCTCCTTGCGTATTTGGCAGTGTGCGGTCTGGGCTTGGCTGGAAGGCAGGATCTGAGGTTACCATAAAGGCATCTTTGAGACTGCAGAGAAGGAAGAAAGGTTAATTACTACACCTGCTGCTGTTCTGGCAGTCACGCTGGAGGCAGGGCCAATTCAACTCATGCAGGCAACACTTGATCTCCCCATTTCTTTTGGATAAAGGAATTGAGAAAACAATCCTTCTGAAGTCTGATAAGTTAGTGACAGGTAGTGCTAACACTTTGGCTCTTCTTGCTATCTTCTTTCTATAAGCTCTTTTTTTCTTTTTCTCCATAAGCAATATAAAAATTATCTCTACTTCCCGAGGAAGAGCTGAATACAGAGTAAGGAAACGGCCTTACTTGAGTTTGTGAAGGGAGACAGTGGGAAAGACAGGGTTAACGTTTTGTTTTGTGTAGTTTTGTGGTAGCAAAAAGTGAGAAGAAATGCAGAAAAGTTTGAGACAATGTGTAGTTCTAGAAATTATTGCCATGGGAAACAAGCTGGTGACCTCAGTAGGATTCCGAAAGGAATTAGAAGTAATTTATGGATGTCAAGAGGAATCAGAGTTGTCATCAGCGATATCTAAGCAGCAGGCAAATCATCTGCCTTTTGGGAGTTCCCGGGGACTGGCCACATGTGATGCTGGGTGAGTTACAAGGTCTGAACCTTGATGGCAAGGCCGTGGTGCTTGTTTGGGAGCTGCAGCTGCACTGGGTTGTTCTTGTTCTTGATGTCTCCTAGATATGAAAAGTAGAAGAGTGTTCTGTTTCTGGGCTTCAGAGGGCTGGTGGAGACTTCAGGGAACGTAGGGTGCGAGGTCTCTGTGACGTCTGTCGTGTCTTTCAGCCCTGTCAAGGTATTCAGGGAGGAACTGAGCAGTGCTTAGTGGCGAGGCTTCTGGCAGTGCCCCGCAGGCCATATTTGGTGGTTCATTTGAAGGGCTGTTTTGGGTGGTGCTGAGTGGTGATTTGTTCCTTGTGCTATGGCACAACATGACAACAGCTGCTTTGCCGTGGTCCTTCGTCTCTGCAGGATGGCTCTGAAGTCTGTTGCTGTGAATTTTCTGTAATGGAAACTCCAGGCTCTGTTTCTGATGGGTTTTGGCATGGGCTCATGCCTGACCTTTTCCACACTGGTGCATGAGTTGTTTCCAGCAGCCTCCAGGGACCAATCTATTCTGAAGTGTTTTATTCATAGTGACATTCATATAACATCCTCAGGCGAGAAAAAGAGCCTGCTTGAAACTGCTCTTTAATGCAGCGTGGCCAGGACAACAGCGTGTGTTTGGAGAGCTTCAAAACACTTGGGGAAAATAACACTGCGAGGGGAGATGAAAGGCTGGCCAGTGCCTTTTGGCTTTGGAACAGGGATTTCCCAACTTTCACATGGTTGGAGCAAAAGCTCCTGGAGGTTGCAGAATAATCAACCTCTATCATCTTCGGTGTGAGCACCACAGTAGTTTTTTATTTTTATTTTTGTGGTTTGTATGCAGACTGGAGTCCTGAAGAAAAGGCTTTTGGAACGTGTACTTTCTGGATTAATGTAGTCTATGCAATAAATACTTCCCTGGGGTGGTTATTAGGTTACTACAGCCAAGGGAAAGGAGCTGCTAAGCATATATCTCTGTCTGATTCTGAGGCTTTGGGGGTGTTCTTGTGGGCCCGTGTCTCAGAAACACTCGATTCACAGCAAAGGTTTTCTCCCGCTTCCTGAGATCAGAGCCTTGGCTCTGACTTGCCTTGTGATTGCACTCGGGGAAGTTTTGTTCAGCTGAGGTGAAATGTGCTGGAGCTGTTTATGTGACACCTTGCTCTGTTGAGTCCTGGTTCTTAAACAGAAGGAAAAGGAATGAAAGGCTGAAAGAAGACTGTTTGTTATGCTAGGACTGAATCAGTCTTGCTTAGAATGAGGGCTGTGACTCATGATCAAATTATTGTGACTTAATTACTGCTTAACAGCTGAGCTACAATGCTGGGCTGTGTGCAGGCTTTCAGCCTGTGACAGACACGGGGTGAGGGCCACCTCAGCTGGAGCCCGTTCTGGAACACCCCTGCTTTGTCCTGAAGCAGCCTCACCATTGCCGGGATGAAGCCACAGCATGGTAGCGAGTTAAGCTCTAGCAACTTCTCTGCAGTTTGACATCCAGAAGTGCTCCTGAAGCCTGGGACAGAGCACAAAGTTCAGAACAGTTTCTGGCTCAGTGTCTGACACTGCTTCCAGTTGGAACCGTAGTACCTTGAGCTGTGGTCTCCCAAATGGCTTCATCAGCGTCTGCTCAGCTCTGGCATGTGGGGTGCCAGAGGAAGCTAAATCTTCTGCCACGGTTTGAAGGCGATGCTGTGGAAACATCAATCTGTTCTTTGAAGGTTTGGGACTTGTCTGTGCTGTGCAGCTTACCTGTAGCCTGAAAACACTGGTGGGTAACAGTTCACACCAGTTTAAGTGAGCTTCTTTCTCATGCTGGAATCTTCTGTGATAAAGCAGCCATAGCTTGTAGTGGGAGCAGGGAAGCGGGCTGTGGTACCCACTTCTAGCACGTTTGTTTTTGTAGGGAGAGACCTTGGTGCTCTAAAGAGCTTGTTACTGGTGTGGCCTGATCAGTGTTAACCCTTCAGGAAGTCCTTAGAAACCTGCTGTGCTGCCTCAGAAGAGAATCTGGAGGTGGCAGGGCTGAGGAAATAAAACCAAGCCCTCTTTACACACACCTGTAGGTGTCCACTGGAAGGTTTATAGCGTGATACCCCACACTGCCTCAGGATTTCTCTCCACAGACATCCCACTCAGCAGCCCAGATCCCTAAGGAGCGAAACGTGCTTCAGGTCATGTCTGTTGCTTGACCCCATCTTTCAGTCTGCTGTACCCCATATGCAGACTTCCAGACTGAGGATTGTACTCCGGGTGGAGGGAGAAAGATGATGCTCTTTGTTGTTGTTGTTCCCTTAAGGACCCTTATTTCCCCAAACCTGAACCTGTAATTGCGATTTACCTTCAGTGGTGACAACCAAATGTTTTGTAAATAAACACGGACTTTGCTTTAGTAACTCCAGCTACATGTTTCTGACATGACTAGTGCAGCTTCTAATCATGTTTAACCGTAGGAGCTGCAGAGGTTTTGGGTTTTCCTTGCTGCTTTTCAGTTGTCTGATTAATTTCAACATGGACCCTTTTTAAGTGGCTCTGATTGCAGGAAATTGCTGTGGCATGTGACACATGTCACAACAGTGCAGTGATTAAAGCCCCCGCATGTCATTTACTGACTGATTGAGCTAATCGCACTGAGAAAGTGGCAAACGTGCAGAGAGGAGCTGGCGTCCTTATTGTTCGGGATTTTAGGCATCGGGAATTAAAAGTCCAAATAAGTGACAGCTGGACTGGAATTTGTCAGTTTGCATCCTTCGGAGCTTGCAACCAACACCCAAGTATGTAATATTAGGAGGTGGAGTTGGCTTGCTCCTGTTAAAACATATTGAAGCTGGGAAATTTTCAGTGGTGTTGACACGAAGGAGGTACCAAAACTGGCGTCTGGATGAACGGTAGCGGCAGAGTCTTTGGGGTGAAGTGTGAGTGTGAGCCCTTCTGCCATTTTCTGTTTCTGCTGCCATGGAGTACACATCGCCGCTCCAGAATGGCAGTCATCTCTTGTTAACATGACGTGGCTTTGTGTTGTATCTGTTGCTTCTGTGCAATTAGAATGAATTTGGAGGAGAATTTCCTGGCTTCATGGGTTACAGCCTCTTCTTTCTGCGGAGGGTGAGTTCTGTGTTGCAGAACCTGTTGCTGGACAAGGCTGACTATTAGAGCTAT
The DNA here is from genome assembly GCA_011075105.1 of Heteronetta atricapilla. NCBI lineage: Eukaryota > Metazoa > Chordata > Aves > Anseriformes > Anatidae > Heteronetta > Heteronetta atricapilla. The sequence continues at coordinate 5,297,028 of CM021754.1, read as the reverse complement.
CTTTAATACATGGGCAGCAGATACGGAGTTTACTGTGACCCAATTAAAAAAAAAGGGGAAAAAACTAAGAAAAGACAATGATCTTCTGTCCGTAGCCTTTCCATTCTTTGGTTTCAGTACGCTGGCAGCGGGGAGAACTGATGTCTGCTGCTGGTTCTCTGTCTGTGGCAGGCAGAGAAGGAATGAAGCTGCTCTGACATCCAGATCTCAAATACCCTTATGGTCAAAAACTTTTTCCTTTTTCTCCCTTCAGGTACCGAACCCTGGTCCTTCTATTTCATCAATGGCTTTCTGAATTTCAACGTGGCATTTATTTTGGCTCTGCTGGTGCTACCGCTGACTTATCTCATGGAGTGCCTGCTCCAGAAATTTCATGGTGAGTGCAGGATAGCTGTGAGAGCTGAGCACAGAGAGCCCAGATCGCAAACCTTGTTAGTAAAGGGAGAGCTTGTCTGCCAAAGAGCAGCTTGCCTTTATTGGAAGTGAAACTAGGCTCAGGGAAAGTTTTTGGAATAATAACGCAGTTCCTAGAGCTCATTACTCAGTTCAGGATTAACCACACAGTGGAATTACTGCGTAGCAAGAGGAGGCAGTGAGATGGATCTACTGGGCTGTCTGCAAAAGGGCAGGAATGTGCCTTTTCCCTTTAAGGGCGATTCCTGTGTTCCCTGTCTTCACCTCAAGAAGAACATCGTGTTGTCAAGGCTAAGCTGTCCGCACGCAGAGTGAGCTTAACAAGTTGTACAGTATGTGTAACCTGCAGCCAGAAATACAAACGCGTGAGCAGTAGCCCCGTCAAAATTCTAAGGTGAGGAGGAACCACGTACCCGTGGCTGTTTCCATCTCACCTGCAGCAGGAAATGGCAGCCTTGGCTGCTGCCTTCCACTGTTACTTTTTTATGTCGCTGCCAGGATGTTTACTGCAGCCGTTGGGGAGCACAGGGCTGCTTTGAGGCTTTTTCATGGCCGGGGCTGAGCCTGCACAAATGCATTTCTCTGGTCTGTGCTGCCGCCAATGCAGGGCTTGGACCCGGACTCTTCTGTGCTCTGCAACTTGCAGAACTGAGTCCTCTCTACTGAGGGGAGAGAAAGGAGGAGCCAGAATATTCCCTGCTTCATATGGGGCTTTCTCCTAAATAAAATGACCTCAGTCTGACTACGTGATGGCTGCAAGGGACATAGAGAAGATAGGTTGGAAGTGGGGATGTTCCTTTGCTGTTTTTCTAAGGAAGACTCGTTAAGTGTCAGCTGCACCCTCCAGACTCATCAGCCCAGTCAGGGCTCTAATCTCTGAATTTTACTGAGTACAAGAAACAATAATATCATAAACCTTGCTGAAAATGTACGTTAACGGGTATTTTCTGATATCCGTCCTTTGGATCTGACTGACGTACTGTCAGAAACCAGTAAAAGCTCAGTAGGAGAGCCTGTAAATGCAAGATTTCCTGCTGTTCCCTTGGTCTTCTTGTTCCTAACAGCAGGAGCCACTCTGCTGAGTGCGTTGCTCTTATTGTCTGCGAAATGCCGTTAGCTTAATTGTTTAACTCTGCTGTTGGGAGTAGCAAGGGGGCAGAAAAGGGATTGAAAATCATCAGGCACTGTGGAACCCTCCTCAGCGTGACTAAAATTCAGGGTAATTGTTGTTATTTTTGAATCGCTTATTTCCTGCGTTGAGCAGAAGGTGCCTGAGAGACCTCTCGTGCTGTTATTTTTGTAATGAAGCAATGAAGGTTGTGGAAACGCCAGTTGCCAAACAACCGCTTGCAAGCAAGGGCTAGATCCAGAGGCGAGTCTTCCTCATCTGTGTTGTGCAGCATGCTACACAGTGGGAAATCCAGAACTGCCGACTACCTGTTTAGATGTGCCGGTTCTGGATGGATTTGGTCACTTTGGATTCAGCAGCCTGATCGTTTCCTCTCGTTTAAAATCCGGTGATATTTTTAGCGTGATAGGAACCTATGAAAATTCCCTGAGCAAAATTCTCTCCTGACCGGGCACGTTACCTGGGTTGTAGCAACACCGCTGCTCGGAACGTGAGCTGTTTGTGTCTGGGGAATGGGCTTGTGAATGTGAGATGTGATAATGCACCTGGTGGGTGTGTGCAGGAGCAGGAGTAGGATAAACTTCTCCTGATTACATCGCTGCTCTGCTGAGTGTGTGTTTCTTTCAGTTCAGAATCTGGGCCGTCCCTACTGGCTGACGCTAGCTCCTATGTACATCTGGATCGGCATTTTCTTCAGTCAGCCCCACAAAGAAGAGAGGTTTCTGTTTCCCATCTATCCCCTGATATGTCTCTGCAGTGCTGTAGCTCTGTCTGCTCTTCAGGTAAGTTTGTGGGTTGTGGCGTTCAGGGCTTTCAGTGAGCTCATACCTTTAGGAAGCTGCTGGCTCCACTCTTTAACGTCGCTTCCCAAAGCTGTAAATTGATGCAACAGCAAAAATATTTGGGACTTCCTTCCCTGGGCATCATACAGAATGAGCTAATCCAATAATCTTGGCCTTCAGTCCAGACTTCTTAATAACTTGTCTGGACTATTAAAATCATTGTCTGGGATCACATCAAGTGGTAAGCAGTCGGGAATATTTCCTTAGCTAATTATTTCATGGTGACTTTGAATTCTGCCATCCTCCATGGGGGAGTTGCTGGTGAGGAGCTCTTGTGATGTTGCAGCACCGGCACAACATCTGAGAGGTGTCACAAGGGTTAGTGCCTTGCTTATAGCATCGTGGCTTCTGTCTGCTGTAACACAAGATTTAAGGGATAGGAATGTGAGTGTGTATAGGAAATGTTTGTGCTCTTTTTTTTGTATCCTGGTAGGAATCTTCACTGATTCAGAAAAGTAATCCTGTTTAGGCATCAGGAAATTGTTTGGGGCATTTGAAGAGCCAAAAGTAAAAACCAATTGCAATGCTTTATAGAGGAAAGCATTCCAAATCAATGTAAACCTTCCCAAAGCTCAAAATGACGTTTCTCTGTGAAAGAGGCACGTGAATGCAGTCACTTGTCCCTGCAGGAGCCCACTGCAGCTGTTCTGCCATTACCCGCCTGTCCTGCTATGCCCCACTGCTGGCTGTTCCTGTCCTGAGCTCCCTGCTGGTGTCCCCAGCATCCCTCAAGCACTCTCCCCCCCCACGGCTAGTTGCTGCTCTGGCTGTTGATCTCCCAGTGTTGTTGATGCTTTGCAGAGCTAAACTGAAACACCCAGATGAGTTTCAGCCCTTGTGTTTGTTAAAGGCTTGAGCTCCATAATGTCAGCAGTTTTGGCTCTGACTGAGAATTGCTGTGTGCTGTCAGAAGATTGATTGGAGGGCAACAGTTTAGGACATTTGTCAAACATGGCTTTAGAAACCTCAAGTGTGCGTTTCTGTAATTCATAGTTTGACATTTTGTCCTGTATTCAGTATCTAGCTCAGAATTTAGTTGAATTTCCTCTAATGGTTCAAGCTTGTCAGGGGAGCCACTCCTCCAAACCATGTGGATTTGAGAAAAATGCAAACAGGGCAAGGGGAGCAGAAACCAGGTTAGGACAGGAAGCAAATAACGATTCCTGCAGAAAGGCAGAACAGGAGGAAGGGACCAAGCCAAGTGCTCAGTGCAGTACCTCCTGGCTTTTCCTAGGAAGGCTGTTCAATTAGAAGAACCTAAAGGGCTGTTTCAGAGCTGCCAGTTTTTAAGGGTGCCAGAAGACTGTGCTGTTGTGTTCTTCCATCCACTCCAAAGCTGTAGGTTTGTGCAGGTGGGGCACGCTCCTTCACCAAGGAAGTCAGTCCACCATTAAAAATGGGAACAGCCTGTGCAGGGAATGCTACAGGAAGTCTCTGAAAGGGACGCTTGCTGCTGGTTCACTTGGGAACAGCCAAGCTGGAGCCCTGGCACAGGGCACTTCACAGCTTGACGAGAGGCCTTCCTAGGGAAGAGAGCTGAAAAGATTGAGGGGTACAGAATGTGACTGAACCGCGTGGGTTTCTGCGTATTTTGATGGGTCTGAATGAAAAAATGAAGTCACAGACCAAAGAACTGGTGGGAAGTCCATGCACTGCTTTAACATCCTTGTGAAAAACATAATTTTGATAAAACATCTGAGAGTTTGAGTAACTTTGTATCGTCTCTTCTCTCCTTTCTCAGAAGTGTTACCACTTCGTATTCCAGCGCTACCGCCTGGAACACTACACAGTCTCCTCCAACTGGTTGGCCCTCGGGACTGTTTTTCTCTTCGGCCTTTTGTCGCTGTCACGCTCAGTTGCCTTATTCAGAGGTGGGTATTTCAGACTGGTTCTGTGGTTTCTCGGGCATTGGTCTTGGCAGGCCTTAAGGCCTGCCTGAGTTGTGCTGCTTTGACTGTACCAGCACAGGAAAAATAGGGAAATCTTGAGTGTTTGGGTGTTGTCGTTGCAGAAAAAGGAATAAATTCTAATGATGTCACCATTAATGAATGTGTACGTGTGTGTATGTATGTATGTATTACTAGAATTAATCAGTTAAAAATCTGTTGCCCTTCACCTTCAGCCGGTACAACCATAACGATGTTAAATGTGTACCTAGACTCGTATTTAGGCAGATACTTACAACTTGAAAAAAAACATGTTTGCATGTAAAACTTGTAATTGGGTGCATTTGTCCTTAATGGAGATGGATTAAGTAAGGCTGTGATCCTTAAGTGCTTCCTTGGATCCCAGCCATGCAGCGAGCCTTCCCACCTCATCAGAGTTAGGTAGCAGCAGTGCTTTTGGCTTGATAGTGGCCGCTGACAGTCAGGAGAGGAGAATGGGAATAAAGGTGTTATGGCACAAACACCCCTAGCATGCTGGGGAGCTTTGAAGTCCAGCCACTTCTCAGCTTAGGCAAATTTTTTTAATTGATAACTTAATGAAAAAAAATAGAGTATTTCCAAAGAAGTTATAAAAAATTGTCTATTTCTTCAGTCTTATTTAAAATTCCTTGCCTTCCATAGGCTACCATGGGCCTCTGGACCTGTACCCAGAATTTCACAGGATCGCTACTGACCCGAGTATTCACACTGTGCCAGAGGGGAGACCAGTTAACGTCTGCGTGGGAAAGGAATGGCACAGATTTCCAAGCAGCTTTCTGTTGCCAGAGAAGTAAGTTGTTTAATGTAAAAGATATGATTTGCGGAGCTCCGGAAGGAGGGGCACTTCACATAAGAAGGACTTATGGGAGTAACCTTCAAGACCTTGTATGTTTGTCACCAGCATATCCAAAACAAACGATGTACAAGTTTGGTGTCACCAGCTTGTTGGTCACAAAGTAGTGTAAATCTGCAGCGTGACAGTTCTAGCAGTGCTGTCTGCCCTCAGGGATGAAAAGTCCTGGGTTATGCTTTTGGCTTTCTCCGTGCAAACTGTTACTAGCTCCTGCAGTTTCCTGACGAGCTTTCTGATGCTGTTCTCTGCAGTTGGCAGCTCCAGTTTATCCTGTCAGAGTTCAGGGGCCAGTTACCAAAACCCTTTGCCAAGGGACCAATGGCCACACGGATCATTCCCGCTGACATGAACGACCAGAACAAGGAAGAGCCATCTCGATACGTAAGGATTCCTGTTTTCTTTTCCTTACCTTACTGTACTATTTATATGAATACAGTGCCTAGAATTGTGGTTGGATCTCCCCATTTTGTGTCCCCTGTCAGTACCATCACCGAACAAAAACGGGCTCTCTGCAGCACTTGGAAAGTTCCCTGGCTGTGTGAGTCTGGTTTCTGTTTGCACTTCATCTCCCAATTTTTCAGTTGAAGAGGTTTAAAAAAAAGAGAAAGAAGAATTATTTCCTAGTTACTGCAGTCGGGGGCTTGTTATGATGTTACTGCGATTACATGCGAGTGAACTGAATGAGGAGTTTGAAATCCCCAACAGAAGAGGTTTGTCACTGAGCAGGGATTGACACTTCCTTAGTATTTTCTTTTAAAATATAAATACATGAATCATTTTCAACAGAGGAGGAGGAACTTACTTTGGAAATTACGGAAACAATTGCATCAGTGATTTCAATGGGAAGCCGTTCATGGATACTGGTGTTACTGACTTGTTGCAGCTTTTTCTTGCATTATCTAAACAAAAAAGGCACATACATATGAGTATTTATCAAATTACTGTTAGCTAATTTCTCTGGAATTATTTAGCAGCTTAAATCTTAGCGGTGTGCTCAACATTCTTTGCGGTACAGCAAATATTAGATATTTAGCTATCCTTCCCTTTTTTGCCTCAAGGGTGAACGAGGGGAACTGCTGGTGTATGCGTGGTCCCTTCTTCATCCTCTGCGCACCTGGAGAGGTGTGCTTTGTCCTCCAGAGTCCCGGAAGCGTTCGTGTTCAGGGCATCGGGTCTCTGATTTACCTTAGAGGGTGGATCTGGCTGAAGACAATGGACGTGCGCTTTTTTATTAGGTTTTTCACATTTTTGGCCTGTTAAACATTGTACATGCACTTCTGATCTCCTCAAAGAAGAGGCTGGAAGGCAGTACTCTAAGACAGGAGCCAACCGTGTGGGTAAAAGCCGAGACCAACGTGCTGAGTGAAAGCTCTCTTCCTCGGAGCGCCGTTACGGAGTTAGTGGAAGTGGGAAGGAGGCGTGTTCCCACCTGAGAGACGCTGTCTGCCGCAGTGCATTTCATTTACGAAATCTTCAACTGTGGTGTATTTTTAGCACAGACAGCTGGCTGGCGCAGAGCCTGTGACTGATAGAACAAAATACACTTTTGTTTCGTGGCTGCTCCTTAATGTCACCCCACAATTTTGGTATTTCTCGTGCAAGCGAAAGGGCCCGGGACATGTTTAGAAATCGGCATGTGAATTTTAAACAGAGTTTTAAAACTTTTGCTTCTGAGCTGTTAATAGCAGGAAAACAAGATCTTTCCTCAAGTTTGAAGGAGCTTTTAAGGACTGCAGGCATACCCACGTGAAGAAAAAAAATGTGAGTAGGCATTGGAAAGGACCATCATAGCAAACAAATACAAACAGCATGAGTCTGCTGGCCCCTTAAAGGGGAGAAAATGGTTCAAAGGAATTGTCAGAGCCATGGACAGCTTAAAACCAATTAGCGTTTGCAGAAATGAGGCTGAGCTCAGTGTTTCAGCTGTAAGCATCTATTACTGCCCTGCTTGAGAACTGGAGGAAATCGGAGTGGTTCTTTCGCTGTGGGACACGGGGGGGAAGTCATTTGACCTTTTTGTTTTTGCAATTCTTCCTTCCTGAATCACGTTGAACAGCACTGAGCTTGTCGTTGTGCTACCGGGGAGATGGATCTGTCTCTCAAACTGCTGGGGAGGAGTTTTATTTCTTACAAAGGTATCCAAGCAGGGACAGTAGATTTAGGTTTAACAGCTGAAATGGTTAAAAAACCTCACTTGAGGAAGGTGGTTTTTTTAAACCACTTTAATTTTGCTTCTTTTCCAATTCCTTTTGCCTTTGTTTTGGGCTGCAGGCACAACCTGAAGCTTGGTTATGTATTTTTTTTATTTGAGCCTTCTCAGTAGAACATCTTTCTGCTCAAAACAACGTTAACTTTCCATGGTAAACCAGAGAAGCTCCTGTCTTTGCTCGTTGTGCCCAGCTAACTACCCAGACACCAGTGTCAGACAGGCAGCTGCAGAAGCACAGCACAAGGCTGTGCCCTCAGCTCCATCTCTGTGTTACGTCGTCCCCTCCTGTACTGTTTTCTTCTTGCATTGGTAGAAAGGAAATCTTTCACCTGTCAGATAATTCCTAGGCAGTGGAGGTGCCAGCCCTTTCAAGGGGGAATGTAGAACGAAAGAAGTGCTGGAGGCAGCTACTTTTTTCTCCCAGAGATTCTACATAACTTACAGGAAGAACTTGGTTAGTGGTTTGGGAGCCTTTGCTAATGAGCCGGAACCTCTCTCAGGGCCTGGAATGTTCTGATACAGCACAAGAAGTGGATTCAATATTTTCCTTGGTGTAAGTTTCCCATGGTGTAACTTCATCTGCTGCTCAGTTGTGATGCCACGGAGCCATCTGGTATCCACTTAATTAAATTGTTTTCAGCCTTTAAATTGTAATAATAAACCCCAAAATTGCTTCAGAGGAGTGAATGCAAGCATGCCTAAGGAAGTTTGCGGAGCGAAGTGAAATGTGGGACCCCTTAAAGGAAGGGTTTGAGGGAGTGAGACAAAATAAGACGTGGTCATCCTGGAGAATGTTGGGTTCGTTTCAGCTGCCTGCATTTACCATAACGTGGGTAGTTGCGGCCTTTGCTGTGCATCGTAAGGGATCTAATTGGATTCCTGAGTCTTCCCCTTCCACCAGCCCACATTGCTCAGACTGTTTGCAGAAGAAATCAGTCGGGAGCAGGCTGTCGTTTTCCAAATGCCAGTGATGTGCTCGTGCCAGAGCCTCCCCATAGCCTGAGCATCGATGCTCCTGTGCGTGGGAACAGGTGAGGTTGCAATCTACAGTCTGTGCAGGGCCCCTGAACCAAGGCCCAAGAGTTTGTGTGTCCAGCTGAGCAGTTCTTTATGCGCTGTTGACAGGATCTGATGGTGATGCTGGGACCATGGAGCCTGGTTTTAGACAATAATTCAGCACAGCTTGATTTCTGTTGCTGTCTTCAGGGGGAAAAAAAACCAACAACAATAACCTTAGAACCAGTTCACACTAAGGTGCATGATGAAAATTCTTAGCCTAGCAAAAATAAATCTCTTCACAGGTTGCTCAGTCTCCTCAGTTCTCCAGAAAATCAGAGGATTGCTCAGGTGTCCTTGTTTATACCTGGGAGTGCAGAGGAGGCACCGTACAAGTGTGCAGCTGTCCTCTTGTTCGTGCACTTGGGAGCTCAAACACAGGCTTGGCAGCAGCAGGGGGAGTTTTTGGGAGGCTGGCCGTACCTTCCAGTTGCTTGCCACTTTCCTTGGTGTTTGCTGATCTCATGGGAGCGGGGTTAGGTGGCACGGCGCTGCCTGGCGGTGTGCTCTCCCTGTCCCCCTGGCTGCAGGGATCGGTGACAGCTGGAAACTGAGATGCTGCGGTTGGGAACTCGGTATTTTTCCGAAATGCCCATTGAAGTCATTCATCTCTCCTTTGCATTCCACGGGGATGAAACATCAGCACGGCTAATGAGACTATTGTTAGGTTGCAATTATTTATTAATCAAGAATTATGCTGTCTTCTGTTGCACGTAACCTGAGGAAAGGCTTTGGTTATGCCTTTTTCAATATCTAAACATACGTATTTGAGTTCCTTCAGGTCTGCCAAATGGAAATACCCAGTTTGTTGAAGGACGCAACCAATAATTACTAGGATGTACTGTACTTCACTGGTGCCTTTTCCCAGAAATTTCAAAACACCGCTACATTTGAAAGCACAACACTTAATAACGTACCAGTGGCAGAAGTGGGAGCTGTCAGTCCCCTTTGGCAGAGAGGAGTACTGGCGCGCTGCGAGGAGGGATCGCAGACCAAAAAAAGCATCCAAGGGTTCTCGGTGTTCTCAGTTCACAGAAAGAAACATTTGAGAGAGGACGTCCGGATTAATCTGACTGGAAGTGGAACGAGGGCATAAGATAGTTGCAAGCATCAGTCCTGGTGATTTCTAGCGCCCCTGAGGTCGGTGCTGCGAGCTTCTGCCAGAAAACTCAGCCGGTGCCAGATGTGAGGGTGTGTGACCCTTGGCTGACAAAGCCTCCTGCCAGCAAAACAGCCGAGTGCAGGGGCAGGAGCTGGTGGAATGTGCTTTCAGTGGCTGCAAGTCCTTACGGCAGGGAAAGCTCAGCCTTGCTGCTGTACCTGAGTCTCTAGAGTGCTTGTTTGCTCTCGAAAATGACTCGGGGAGTCACTTGAAGACAGCTAGGTCTTCAAGAGGGAGGATATCGGCCCTTGTTCACGCACCTGTCCTGCCCTCTGCATCTTTCATGCTTAATGCAGAGGATTCTGTATGACAGAGCTGCCTTTTGTGAAGCTTCTCTCACGTCTGGTGGTTCTTGTTAAAAAGAAATTGTCCTGATAGGAGCTCAACTCTTCTCTGTAGCTGGGAGTTGGTGTTCCTCTCAGCAGCTCGTGTGTGTCTGGAGGGGCAGATGTAAGGGGCGGGAGGAGTGGGCTGTGAGCTAGGAGGGCCATAGCCCCAAAGAACCGAGTAGCACAGCCCGCTGGTTTCCAAGAGCGCTGTTCCCCTGCAGGAAGGAGCAGATTGCACAACGCGAGTCTCCTGAGGACAATGCCCACAGCCCGTTTAACTGCGAGGTCACACACAGAGCTGATTGCTGTGATGTTGCTTCCTCGACTACGTTTTCATAACTTGACCGAGCGTTACCAAACATTTGGTCGGGGCAAAGCAGTTCCTTGCGTCACGGGCAGCTGATAAAGGCCTGCCCGCACTGATAGCGGCCGGCGTGCTCCAAGAGCTGCGGCGTGATGTTCATCTGCTGCCAGGGGCACCGAGGTCACTGCTGCTCCAAACCAGGTTATTCGTGCGCCAACCCCGGCATGATTTGTGCCAGACGAGAGGCTTCATCTGCCAGAGCTGTGTGTGTTCCCCGATTCTGCTCAAGCCCTGCCAGGAGATGACAAGAGCAGGACAGGGTTGCGGAGTTAACTGGTTGTGCAGCTCGTGCGATCAGTCATTGGGTAACCCGTATTGGTTTATACGTGCTCTGAGCTGAATGCTCTGGAAATGTGTGCATCTGATTGCAAAACCACTTCCCAGGAAGGCTTGGAAGGCCAGCTGTGGAAGGGGGTTGCTTTTGCTGAAAGTCAGCAGACATGAAGATGTACTGGAGTCTGTCAGTCTGTCCTTTTTAGAGTAATCAGTCACTTGCAGGGGGCGAAGAATAATAGGCGATATAGCTATTAAATTGCGTTAGGTCTCGTGTGGGAATGAGAATTCCGAGTTACTGTGGCAAATCGGAGAAAGCAACTGAAAAAGAGGCAGTTCAGCATGAAGGGTGCACTGCAAAGACAACCAGGTGTCCGCCGGTGGGAGGAGGCACAGGTCCTTCAGGAACGGGTGGAGGGCTACGATGAAGCAGCGGCTGCATCCCACCCCGCAAAGCCGTGTGTTAGGGTAACTGCAGACGGCGTGCTGTGTGCAGGCCCACAAGAATGATCCCGGGGGTAGAAAACATGACTATAGAAGGAAGAATGAGTAAAAGAGGGCTGTCGAGCAGACGAGCTGTTTCCAGATAACAGAGCTCAAGTATGTAAAAAGAATTGCAAAAAACAATGTCCTTGTTCGTGATGTAAAACAAGCAGGAATAGGGAAAAACTAAGAAGGACAAAGATTGATTTTAGACACCAGGAAACCTTTCGAACAATAAAGAGAGTGAAGTCTTCTGCCTGGGGACCTTGTGGAGTCAGCATTGTAAGAAGTTTTTAAGAGCTCTTTAGTGAACCACAAGGCAAAATGCCGGCAGAATTGGTTCTGCTGCCCCAAATTCCCCCCTGTGAGCTGACAATTCTTCGGTAAGAGAGCTGGCAGTGCTACTTCCTCACACGGGCAGCCCAGGACTTCCCTCCTATGAGCAGAGCAGCAGTGTTAGCTTTTATTCCTGCGTAAGGGTTTCACTTGAAAGCATTAAAATATTTTTCTATGCATCCTGCAAAAAACTTTTTCCCTGTTGCTTCAAATATAACCCCCCTGTTACGGATAAGTAACAGCTTGTGTATGTAGGCACACGCAGCCAGAAGCCTGCAGGAAATAAACGCGCATCTTTCTCCTTCTGCAGCTCGACGTTTCCAAATGCCACTACCTGGTGGACTTGGACACAGTGGCTGAAACCCCAAGGGAGCCGAGGTATTCCTTGAACAAAGAAGAGTGGGTGACCATTGCCTACAAGCCATTCCTAGATGCTTCCAGGTACGTTGTACACCTTGGAGAAGGAATGAGAAGGGCTGCCAGATCTGTCAACTAACGTTTTTTGCAATTATTTGCTTACAACCATAGAGGAAAGACACTGGCAAGTGCCAGCTGGAAATCCCCTGTCCAGTAGAGGCAGCTTGCTGGTTACAGAGGAACCTTTGTCAAACTTGCACGCAGAGCATTAATTACCTGGGTGGCTTTAGAGTGTTAAGCAAGCTGGGAAGGGTAAGGAGCAAGGATTATTTTTAAGAGGAGTCATCCCAATGCACTTCTTGCTGATGTAGTGGGTTTCGTTTTGCTTTTTAAAGGAATAAGGTGTAGGCCATCTCCTCCCAGCAGACCTGAGAGTCTGCTGTTGTTTCAGCCAAATTCAGTAGGCAGGTGTAAGAGCTCGGTCTTTGAGACTGCCTTACAAGTTCTGTGGAAGCTGGCAGACAGGAGGCAGACTCAGCGAGCGAAGTCATCGAGGTGTTTTGACATCAGAGAATTCCTCTAAGAGCCCTCTGCCAGAAGCCAGTTCTTCATTAGTGCTGCTGCTCACCCCGTAACTCACAGAAATTCTCCAAACACACGAGAAGCAGAGGATGAAATCCCTGTCCTCCGGGCTGGCGGGGTGGAATCCAGTTTGTCCAGCTGGGGGTGTTTGTAATACATCCCTGTAAAGACAAACCCTCAGCTGTAAGGGCTGTTATTTAGTCATTTAAAGCTCTGGTCTTAAAGCTCATAGCAGGACAGAGAGCCTGACTGGAAAAGTCTCTGTAAAAAAACAAACAACCCAACAAAAATTAACACAGGGTTCAGCGCCCTCCTGTTTTTTGTGCGAGACCTTTATGGCTTCCTCCAGGGAGTGGGGGCTGGTGAAAGCAGTCGGACAGTGAGGAGGAGTGATAATACGCTGCTCCCAGGGGTTGTGCTGATGCTGCCAGCTTGCTGACACAAACAAGTTTCCTTGGCATGGTTTTTCGTGAACTCTGCTTGCCCAGAGACCTGCTGTTATGGTAGGGCAGGGCTTGAGGAAGGGAGAACGAGGTGGCCGATGACGCCCAGTGAGGCGAAAGAGGCAGCTGCACAAGGATTGCAGAAGGCTCCCTTTGCAGAGCCTGCCCCCCTCTGTGTCTGAAGCTACGCTCGTTTCTGCTTCGAAGCCGTGTTCTGATGCTTTCAGAGCTGGTTTATCTTGCTGTCCTGTGCCCAACAGCTCAACCTTGATTGTTTGGACCCGATTTCAAGTCCTTTGAAGTCGGTCAGAGGCACTGAATCGGTTCCAAATGGGTCAGCCACGGGAATGTGATTCGCTGGAGGGGCTTTCGGAGGTACTAGGCTGCCATGCCAGCCCGCCTCCTGAAAGCTAAGTGAATTATTCTGCTGTGGCTGTACATCTCGCAGGTTTCTGCAGCGTGTCCTGTGTCTTCCGTGGCCGCTTTCCAGTACTGCTCATTTTTCCTGTGCTTAGCTGATATTTGTTAGAGAAGCAGTTGGTCTGTCTCATGGGGCGTTCTGGGTTATTGCACCACATCTCCTTCAGCTCCCACCCGTAGCCTCTGAGCTTCTGATGATAGCTCACGATACATAAATCATTGCTCTCTCTTCGGAATCTGTTCCATATCCCATTAGAGACCGTGTCCTGCTGAACACAACCCAGCGCCTTTCTGGAAGCAGCAGGACACCGCATCTGCTGCTTTTGCGGGGAGTCGGCTGCCTTGCCACAGGAGTAATGCAGGCAGTTCAAATCTTCTGCTGTCACCAGGAATTTCTGTTCATCTCGGACTTAGCTGGGGATGTTTCCCGTCAGGTGCTTGTGCATCTGATGCCGTCTCAGTCCTGACCCCGTTCCAGCCTGCAGTGCTGCCGAGAGTGCAGAGAGTTACCCTAGAGAAACGCAAAGCTCAGCACTGAACCGAGTCTTTGTCCCTCTTTGCTGCTGCAGTGCTGTTTCCATGTGAGCAGTTCAGATTTTTTTTTCTTTTTTTCTTCTTTTCCCTCCTTTCTTATTAGGGAAAATGGGTAGGATTAAAGAATTCCCCTGTTTACAGCCCGCTCAGCACCTTGCCAGGCACAAACATCTGGCTGGCTGCTCAGGAACTGAGCGCAGAGGCCGAGGTGTTGCAGCTCTGTGCTTCTAGGGGGAGACGCTGTCCAAGGACTTCCTGCTGGACTGGGGCTGGGAATTTGTTCCCAAGCTGAGCAGTAAAAATCTGTCTGATCGTTTTGACTTGATGTATGATTCTGGGGGTTAGACCATTTAAATGGAAGCCAGGTTTCCCCAAGCTGCATGTGTTCTGCTGGCTAAACACGTGGCTGTCACCACTGGAAGTAAGAGCTTGGCTTGTAGCAAAATGAGAATCTCACCGTGGAGCAGCAGCTCGGTGTGAGGAGCTGGGAGGCAGATCCTGAGGCTGCAGAGCGTGCTGGTGTTGGGAACAACGAGCTGAAAGAGCGGGGATGGGGAAAGGGCGCAGCGTGCTCCCTGGGTAAGCAATCGCCAGGAGCTCAGAACCAAGGCAGGGGTCGTGCAGGGGTGGTGGGGAGGGAAAGGCGTCTCTCCGGCTGCTGCGACCTGCTATAAAAGATGCAGCTGCATCACTGGGAGGCTGGAATTGATGAGGCTTTGCAGAACAAGTTCCAAGAGGAGATGAGGCAGGTAGGTCCTGCTGCTGCCTCCTGCCAGCCTCCTCCTTTTCTGTTCTTTTGCCGCCTGGAAACCCTCCGTGCTGCTCCTTATCAACACCTCACAGCTGGAGGAGAGGGGAGCGCGGAGCCTCCGCTGGTGGAGGAGGCCAGGTTGCCATAGCAGCGGGTCTGATTTCCATCCCTGCTGCCAGTACCTCCCGAGCTCCCGCAGCTCAGCTCGCAGCGACGTGCTCTGCCTTCAGGCAGGTGGGGCAGCTGCAGCGGATGGGGACGAGAAGGGCACGGGCTCACCCGGGGACATCGCTGCTGCGGAGGGGTGAGAGGACCAGCAGCGTGTCCCCTGCCTTGTCACCCTGCTTGTCTGGCACATTTCCTCTTCCTCCTGAGGAAGAGCAATAAGCCAGGACCTGTCAGGCAGGGCAGATGCTTAGCGGTGTGCCCAGCCCACCAAGGTAACTCCAGGAGCAATGAAGGGCAGAAGGAAGGAGCACAGGAAGGTCTCACCCGCCCTCTTTTCACCCAGGGTGTTTAAGGGTGTCACATTTAAAATTGGGTGCTATAGATGGGGTCGAGGCATCTTTTGCCAGCCGTCCGTAACAGCACGACTGAGAGAAGTGTCAGGCTCTGTTTGGTTGCCAACTTGGGAATCTTCCTGACGTGTATTTTCAGTTCCTACTGAAAATTTGGCCTGTGGAGAAAAGCTAAGGTGAATGTGTGAGTAAGGGGCTCAGCCGGAGCCTGGTGCTCCTGGGCCTGAGGCCAGGACTCTCAGACCCACAGCTCCCCAGCTGGACCAAAAGTTTGTTAGCCCCCGCGGCTGACAATGAGCCTGAGGAGCTTCAGCTTGGTAACAGCAGCGGCAGGTAAATACCTCGGCGTTGTTTTGCCTCCCAGCATTGGAATTTTGCTGCAGCGTTCTTGCAAAGATTTCCCATGGCAAATGTTCATAATTGGGCTGCCGAGCTCCTTGCGCCGAGTGCGTCACAGCGCTGCTAAAATAAGGCAGCGTTGTTTGCTTTGTTTTTTCTTTCCCCGGAATGGGACTGAATTGGAACTTGCATAAAATAATGGGGCTCAGGCAGTTCTTTCAGGGGGAAACGATACAAGTTGTGCCGTAGATTGGCAGCTGGCAGATGAGCCAGTGACAATGACAGATCTGCCTAGCAATTGGGTGAGATGCAGGGGCCTGTCTCACCCTGCGGAGCCAGGTGTTAGCTGCTGTGCTTTTGTTCAGATTGGAAATCTTCCTTGGTACAGCAAGCGCGCCTGGTCCGTCTTTGGGGCTGAAGCTGTTCCCCTTGCTGCTGCTCAGCCCTTCCTCTGCTTGCTGCTGTCCTTAGCTCGGTCTGAGGAGTGCCAGGTGCTGCAGAGCACAGAGAGAAGGGGCTGAGAGTTGCCACTGCTCTTCTCCGTCCAACTGGAAGGCTCTCTGAGGGCATCAGCGATACCCTGAGGCTGTGTCACGGCCGCAACAAGTACTTTGATAGCCCAGAAAGCTACTAGTGAGCCTGGTGGCAGGGTAGGTATAGAAATCCCAGCAAAACCCCTTTGGTGTCTTGTTGAATTTTCATTTGGGCTAAGATATGGAGGTAGTGCTGTCTCATAACCTTGAGAAATCGATCCGGGTAGCTTGGCTAAAGCCGAGCAGCAGTAACCCAGTCGTAACGAAGTGTTAGGTGCTGGAAACCAGTGAGCTGAAAGGATCCCCGAGCTGCTGGGTCTGTGGGGAGAGCTCTTCACAGGGCCTGCCCCACAGCTCTGGGGGCAGAGCGAGTGAAGATGGCTCAGGAGCCGCCTGTAACGATCCCGGCTGCTCGCCTTTCTGAGCGTGTGCCTTCCCCCTGCCTCCTCCCGCGCCAGCTCAGCGGAATGACGCACGTCTTAAATCCGGCACCTGCTTCCACACAATGATTTGGAAGTGCCCCCTGCTACCTATGAAGTAAGTGCAAAAGCACTATGAAAACACAGCTTTTTTAATAAAAGGGAAGAGAGAAGTGGCGCTTTGAACCGAGCTGGGAAGGGGGAGCAGCGAGTGGAGTTTTCGGGTCTGCAGCTCAGCGGCTGCAGAGCAAGGAGCGTTTAAACAAAACAAACAAAAAAAATCAACCGAAAACCCTATAGCCCTTGTTCTTTGCAAATAAATGACCCTCGCAGCTCAATTCACTCCTGCTGAACCGGAGGCTTCTGGGACTCGCTGCGAGTCTCCCATTGACGTCAGCAAGTGCAAATGTAAATCTCAGCTGGCTCTGATAAATGGTGCTGCTAATTGAATTAGAGAGCACTCCAAGCCACCAGCTAATTATGCTCCTCAGGAAGCTGCTTTGTCCAGGTCCATTTAATTCTATATTGGCTGAGCACTCCAAATCTGGCACAGAAAAAGGGGAAATATATTACAGCTCCCTGCTGAGGAGCACATATTTTCCAGCTCTTTAGGCTGAGCCGTGTGCTTGCTCCAAACGCTTGTGTTCTCACCCTTGGGTTTTCCATGGTAAAAAAAAAATAAACCTCAGTGCAAGATTAATGATTCAGTCACCTTGTGGTAGAATATCATTACCCTGGTTTGGTGGGAGACTGTCTCGTTCCCTTTAATGGTGCTTTCCTCCTCGTTGCATGAAATGGTTTCCCTGCTTTTGTTTTCTGAGGAGCTAGATTGCTTGTTAGGTGCACAGTTGGTACAAAATTGACCACCTAGAGGAAGTGCAAATGTTAACGGGTTCTCAGAGCGCTCTGGTCGTGAACTTCCTGCGTATGCCCACAGCCAGAAGGCACTAGGGCATGCCTTTGTGGCGCAGGTTCAATATTCTCCTGCCTATTCTTTCTGCCGTTCCCTTCTCTTCTTCCTTGTCAAGTTTCTTCCTAAATTATCTGGGGTGAGAAGGTCAGGGTATGAGACGTGCTTCCTCCGCAGCTGGGAAGAACCTCCAGCACCGTTACATGTTCCTCACAGCTTCCATTCCTCGTCAGTCTTTTTGGGAGGGGTGACACGATCATCTTCACTGGGTCCTTGCATCCTTTCCAGAAGAGCATCCCCTGGTGTCAGAGCAGAACTGTTAAGGTGGGTTCGCCTCAAGTCCAGCAGGCAGCTCACAGAAACCTGCTCAGCACCAAATACCTCCGTGGTCCCAGTTCTGCCGCGCCCTCTGTCCTACCTGGAGACTGCTCTGGGTGATGCAGCAGTTGTTTCCCTAGAAACAAACAAGAAGAACCCCAATCCTGCCAGAACTGGGAGGAATTTGCCTGCTGCCTGGCTCTGAGCTGGAGCCCGCCCTGGCAGAGCCTTGCAGCAATGCCCCAGGAGCGAGCGCACCTCGGAGCGCTCACGGGCTTCGTCTTGCTACCAACGTGTTGCTGTGAGCTCTCTGCTGATTAAGGCTCCAAGCTCACGGTCTCTGGGGGACAAATTTAGAAGCAAATGCAAATGGAATATTATATATACTCACCGTCATCTGTCATCCCAGCCCCTTCCGTGTGCCATCTGTTGGCTAAGGTTGCTGAGCCTGATGGAGGGAGGGGACAGGAGGTAAAGATTCCCTGCCTGACTTGAAAGTTGTCTCACGGCTTCGTGGCTGCTCGGGACTGGAAGCAAGGCTGCCAGGGCTCGGCCACGCTGCAGGTGCCAGCAGCAGAGCCCTGCCTCGTGCTTGTGCCTTGGGTCTCTTTTTGGTGACAAAGCTGCTGCTTAACAAGGGGTGAGCCTCGCACTGTTCCAGCCTGGTTACTGAGTGCAAGGTCCAAACGCTGCTTAAACTCCGACAGGCTTGGTGCAGTGCCTACGTCCCTGGGGAGCCTGACAGTTACTGAATTTTAGCCCAGGCACAAACTCGGAGCTCCGGGAAATCGTGCTCCGTTTTTCCCCCTTCCTTGTAAGGTAGCAGCGAGCTGATTTTCTTCCTTATTTTTGATCTTCCTTGTTTTAAACAGCATCCCAAGCATCCTCACCTGCTTGCCTCTTTTTCTTTGCGAAGGGAATTGAAGTGAAATACCGCTCACGGGGAGCAGCAGTGCTGGGTTGTCGGGCTCAGAGGAGGAGATGCCAGGACAGGTCCAGCAGTGCCGTGAGGGTCGGCAGCCACAGGAGCTGGAGCAAGAAATGCAAGAGCTCATTTTCAAAGGGACGCCTTTGCTTTTAGCGACTGGAGGGAGGGCTGACCTCCAATTTCCAGGGACAAGGAAATGACAGCTGCAAAAAATGTTCCTTGTTCAGCGTACACTGAAATTACCATCTTCTGCCTAGTTATTTGCCGCTAAGAGGTTGTTGTGAACGTGTTCTCAATTCTAGCACCTCAGGAATTCAGAGAGCTGCCATTTCTAGTAATTCTTTTATTGGGGAACTTTGCTGGGTGCATTCCAATGTGAAGAACAAAAAGCTCGGTGACGTTTAGACCCTTCACAGAGTGAAGCAATCGCCATTCCTGTATCCTGAAGTACCAGCTGAGCGTTCGGCAAAAGCCAGGCTTACCGAGGATCCTGGATGTTGGAAGGAGGCAGACAATCAGAGGTGGCACTTGGGAATTTGGGGAGTTCAGAGTCCCTCTGCAGGCAGACAGTACTTTCTGCCTCCGTTTCCCCTCTCCAGCGTGGGACAGACACTGCTCCCCCTGTCCCTGCATGGAGAGGGAACGCTTCAGCTGCCCAATGCCTCGTGCTGGTGTGGCCCCTCAGGTAGCAGGACCCTGGTACAAGGCGGTGCCAGTGCAAGGAGGTAGTGCCAGACTTCTGGATGCTTTTTTACTCCAAGTTGCAGATCAGGAGCTGCTTGTTCTCAGATGTGTTGCAGTAAGGATGTCCTAGGACCCTGGGAGCCTCCTGGGAGATGTAGTTCACGGGGGCGGTTCCTGCCATTGTATTTTAGACTGTGTTTTTGACAGAAATCCAGTGCCGCCTCACAATAAGCAGACAAAACACAATTCGTCTTTCTTCTGAAAGATTGACTTAAATTGCCAGTCCAGAACCTTGGCTGTGTGACCAGCAAAGCATTGGGAATGACAGAGACCAGCGAGTATGTGCTGGGTCTGCGTCCCATCCCTGACCGCTTGGCGTGCTGCAAATCAGATCTGAGAGCTGCTGCTGCTCTTGCAAGCTCAGTGTAGATGGAGTTAGACGCGAACTATCAAGCCTTAGCAGACATACCAACAAGCTGACCTCAAAGAGATGAGGAGATAAGCTTGAATGCGGAGGAAGGAAGACTCTGTCCAGCCACGGTTTCAATGCGTTGCTCAGAAGTTGAAATCTTGCAGGGTTCAGTGTTGCTGAGGGAGGAAATCGGATTGCTTTTCCACTTCACGCTTAAGCCTGGCTTTTAGTAGTGCTTTGCTCAGTAGAAGAATGCATCCATTTAAAACGTACTCAGCTAGCACAGCTCCAGCAATTACCAATCAAACAAAAGGTCCTAATTTGATACAGCCATTAAGCCCTCCTGCTTGAGTACTCCATTGGCCCCGCTGTTGCAAAGTGCTGCGAAATGCCAGCTCCCAGCACGAGCAGGGCCCCGAGCGAAGGCTGGCAGCAAAACGCCTCGTAGGCTTTAGGGCCGTCCGTCCCCACTCATTCGATACCCTCAGCAGAAGATCAGCACAAGAGCAAAAGTGCAGGGTCCCAGTACCTGTCACTGGCTTTCTGCCCTTCAGGTTTGAGTGGAGGAATAGGTGACCAGAAGGATTGGATAGAAGGGAGATGCCAGGATAGAAAGGAGATGCCAAATGCAGCCATCGTTCAACTTTGTGACGAGCCCTGAGGAATGGCAGCCTGCCTATCTGTAGGATACCAAAGGCCCTCAGGGCTTCACTGTCTGCTCTGTGATAATTACACCACCTTCCTGACCTCTCCTTGATCCCACTGGAGCGAACAGTGGGCAGGGTGAAGAAGGGTGGTGATTCCAGCTGGTGATTCTGTCACAAACCAGCTTTGGTCCCGCCAACGAGAAGAAACCAGGACTGGGCTCTGTGTGCTGGTACCCTTGGCATCCCTTAACGTCACCGACTCACCAACCCAGACCTTGTGCAAAGCCTCTTTTGTATCGGTTTGAACGTGTTGGCTAATGAGCACTGTAAGGATGATTTCTTTTTTCCTTTCTGGTTTCAGGTCCTCAAAGCTGCTGCGTGCATTCTACATTCCTCTCCTCTCAGAAAGGTACACTCGGTACGCTAACTACACCATCCTGAAACCCCGGAGGTCGAAGCAAACGAGGAAAAAAATGGGAGGCTAGGAGCACACCTGGGTAACAAAACCAAAAGCATGTGCTGACACTCTTGGACAGCTACCTAAGCATTCTTCAGTTCCTTTTCTGAAAGATTGCGCTTGTAAGGTTCACTAATAAAGATTTCCCACGAAGTGATTTTGCTCTGCAAGCTCCCAGCTGTACGAAGGGTGCATCATCTGCTTTCAGTTCTCAGTGTCAGGTCTCTGCTCTGCCTACACAGAACGGTTCAGAACCAGTCTGAAAATCCGGCAGCCACCTACGAACGTGTTATCTGTGCTGCTCCCTGTGTTACTATCGGTTACACCAGGGAAGAGAAAGGTGGAAAATAAAAAGGAATGACAGTGTGAGGTTCTGCTCCGGGTTGCAATCTGGCTTTGGGAAAATCCGGCTCTGCTCCCTCTCTAGTCCACGGCTGTTTAAGCACTGCCCCGCTCGCTTTCTCCTAGGGATTTTTTCTTTTCAGACAACAGATCTTACTTTTTTTTTTCTTTTTAATTTGTTTGGAACAAAAAGGAAGGAAGAAAAACACTTGAAAGGCGCTTAACTGTGAAATGCACTGAGTCTTGAGGAATGAAGTAGTCTGTGCCATGGAGAAGCAGTCTGACGTTGCTCTGTCCAGGGGATTCTTTCAAGAAAAAACTTGGGCTTTTGCGGGAAAAAAAAAGCCACCACAAGCTTGTGAATTGGGCTAATTGTCTGCTTTAATGGGACTGGGGTGTTTTTGTTATATTTGATGCTATGAAACACAGTGTGCTTGTTTGTTATTGATCATTTTTTAAAGATATCTGTAACATGCTTTCAGTTCTACAATGCAGCATCTTAAAACTTCTGGGGACAGGCAGAGAAGAGGAGAAAGGTTGGCTTTATTTTTTGCAGTCCCGTTTCCTAAAGCTACCAAGTAGAGCGTGTTTGTTCCATTGGTCCAATATATTTCAGAGGAATGCTGTGTGTAATTACATCTCCGTTTTAAAAACAGGCAGCGTAACAAGCTGAACGGAGTCGTCTTCACCCACATCCTTGGAGCTGTGCGGGGATGAGGTGGAGCAGAGAGGAAGCTCCCTTTGCAAAGGGCTGCACAAGCTCCGTGCCTCGCTGTGACCGATCAAATCGGGCTGCGTGTGCGGTGACAAAGAGCCAGAGCAGGTGGGTGAGGAAGCGGAGAGGTTGGTGTGCACATGCAGAGTGTGTGCCCCCGAGGAAGGCGTGGGGCCAGCTGCAGAACGCGGCTCTGTGGCCCGTCTGCAGGCTGACATCTGAGCAGGTGGGAAGGGCAGGTTGTACGAGAAATGTGGAGATGTAGGGAGAGGCGCTCTGAGTCCTCTGCGTTTAGGAGAAAGGTTTTCTGTGATGTTCTCTGTTGGAAACGCCTTTTACAGTGCCACGCACGGTAAGAGCAAACTGCGTGTTGTTGTCTGATGGATTACAGCACGGAGAACGCCGAGCTCTCCCCTTGCGCCCTCACTGGATGGAGGAACAATTCGAAGCCGAGACTCTGAATTTAAGCTTTGATGGCTTAGGGAACCATTTGTGACATCTGATTCCAGCCTTTGAAGGCTTAGGGAACGTTTGTGACGTGTAAGTCTTGGCCCTTCTCGGAGGGAGGATTTACCTGTGGTAGTATCGGCCCTCGTAAGAGTCAAACCTGGAGCTTCGAGGATTTCTGCCAAGCAACTGCTGTCCTGGGAGAGCTGGTCTGGGAGGCCAGAGTCACGTTTCAGGTCAACATCGTGGTGTCTGTGTTCACGGGATTCCCTCACCTCCCTCCAGCCCCCTCTGCCCCTCGTACAGTTTACACGTGTGGAACAGGGCTCCTCCAGTGGTGCATCAAAGCCAAACCCTTCGCCCTGTTTGTTGCCTCTCCCCTTGCTAATCTCTGACCTTAAATCGAATAAAGAAACACATGCGGTTAAAAAGCAGTCGCACCTCTCTCTGGTGCCCTCTGTGTGACTGTTCCATCTTGCTGTAGCCCACGAGCTGGTGGTTAACGTGAAAACACTGAGCCGGAGGTGAGGTTTCTGGTGGGAACTGCTGAGGCTCCCCGCATCTGGGGGGCACAGGCTGCAAGAACTGCCTCCCGGGCCGCTGGAGCTGCATCATGTTTCTTGCTTTCTGAACGCAGAGGTGGGTGCAAAGCGCTTTGTGCCAAAAGGTGCAGCTGCAGCCCCCTCCCACCCCCCAAAATACAATTTAAAGGTATTTTGTAGTTTGCTTTCCCGGTTTTGTTAGCAAGCTTGTGGGGAGGGGCTTCAATTTTTCCTTTGTCTTTGACCCCCCATTAAAGCAAATTTACGATCTCGCTGTGAGGAGGCAGGTTTGGGACCGCTGATTTATGACCTCTAACAAAAAAATAAAATCTTGTGGCTTGCGACCTCGTGGGGAAAGGGTCAAACCACACGTTGCTGGCCTGCCCCGGCTGGATTCCCTGCCTCCAGCTGCCTCGGGCAGGGAGGGGAGCTGTGGCCGGACCTGCTGGGTGGCACATCCGCGTTGTGCAGGCAGCCTTGGTTTGATTTTTCCCACCTTTGTCTTTTCCTGTGTTCGGACAAAGGGCTTGTTGTGGTGGCAAGGTAAAGTCGAGGTGGATTTCTGCAGCGCTGCTGGTGCCTGACACCGACGGGAGCTGTTTTCCTGGTGGCACCACGGAGGGACACGGCCTTGGGGAAGAGACCAGGGATGGATCAGGGATGGGTCAGGTGCCGTGCGTGGGGATGAGGCAAGGCACTCGCACTGTGTCAGAGGATGTACAGGGCTTACACCGCTCCTAACCCCTTCCTGGCAGCGTTTCTCCCGTTGTGAACAGGCTGAGAGCAGTGCAGGTTGGACACGTGCAGCACATTTCGTCGTGTCTGTGCTCCTCCCGTCCCTGCTGCGCGGAGCCTGGGCTGGGGAGTCCCCGAGGAAGGCAGCAGCAAGGCAGACTGACACTCAGAAACAGGCCAAGGGAAGTCACGATTCACCACACAACTATTTCTTTTCCCCTGCCTGTCTCTGCAGCAGCATTTAAGGGCCGTTTACAGTTTTCCTCCTGCTTTTTTTCTGCCTGTTCTGGGGCTTCAGATGCAAACTGCTCCAAGGGCAGGTGGAGGTGGAAGCTGCTCATCTCCCTCTAGGTCCCTGCCACATCAGAAGAGGGCACTCCTGCACCTGAACGTGTTTCTGAGCTGGTTCAAAACAAATTTACTGTTTTTTTTTTGAAAGGAAAACCAAAAGGACAGTGCATCTCCACAGAGGTGATGGTGACGCTTTCCTTGGCAGAGGGCTTTTTTCCCGTTCAAAGCTTTCTGTCTCCTTTCCGTAGGAAATGATTGGAAGCACTGCGCTCTCAGAGCTGTGGAGCTCTGTGTCCACGTGAAGAAGCAGGGGCAGAGGCTGCGTGGCACTGCCAGCACGTGGGACATTTGTAAGGCAGGCTGGGGGACTTGCTTCCGAAGCAGGCTGTGTGTCCTCCGAGGGATATTGAAGGGGCTGGGCCAAAATTTGGCACCTGCAACAGCGAAAATCAGCTTCGAATGCTAATTGCCCTTCTTGCCCCTTGTGTCCTTGCCTTGCCTCTAGTGAGCCTGATGCTTGGGCAGTTCCTTGTTGAGGCCCAGCTGGTAAAAGCTCTTTCCTTGCTACCTGGACTAAGCTCAGAAGCGAGTATTTGAGCCTGCCCCACATCCAGCAGAAGGTTTTGAGTTGTAGGTTGTGTTTTGTTGCGGTACGAAGGGCTCCAAGTGGTGGAAGGAGGCCCTGCTAATGGAATTCCACATTTCTGAGCTCCTAGCTTGCAGGCACTGCTGGAGGAAAGAACTGTGAATTTCTGTCTCCTCCAGCATCTGTCAGAACCTGAGTATCCTCCCGGCCCTGCTGAGATTCTGCACGTCCCTGTGAATAAATGCACGGCTCTGTCCGCCTGCCTGGAGAGGTACTAATGAGGCCCCAGCTGTCTGCTCTGCAAACTCCAGCTGTGTCTGCTGAGCTGCTAAAAAGGTCAGGGGGGATGTGTGGGGTGAGAGAGCATCCGAACCTAGCGGGACTCGGGCTCAATGCCCTCCTGCTGCCTCCCTGCCCAGGGCTTTGTCCAGAGGGCAACTGCTGTGCAAGGCTGAGTGCCGAAATGAGGGCGGGACGGAGGTGCCTCTGGTTGTGGGATCAGCAAAGAGGCAGAGGTGGAGGAAACTTCCTGGTCCTCCTCCAAGCGTGTGCATGTGGCTGGATGTCTGACTGGGGAGCCGGGGGCCTCACTTGTCCTGTAGCTCCAAGAATCCTGCTTGGAAGGTGAATTCCTGGGTAAGTGTTTAAACACGATTCACAAAACAGGCTTCAGACGACTCGTGCTGCAATAGGACGACCTTCTCCATGCTCCATGTGGCACACAGGAGGCTGCTCTGTCCTCCTCTGCCTTCTGGTAGACCCCAGTGGCGTTGTTGGAGCACTTGTCCTGCCTGCAGCAGGCAGAGAATTGTCCTCCGGGAGGTTTCTTCAGGCCTGTGTTGAAGTGGGCTGGTCGGAAGGGCTGGCTGCCTGGGGAAGAACAGGGTGGGGACCCGATGGCTGCAATTCCTCTGCCTCGGAAGGAACATGCTGTCCAGGTGCTGCCCTGTGCCGTCGAGCCCAGCCCGGTTCCTCCCTCGTACAGAGAGGAGGCTGTTTTGGCCCTTCCTGTTTTTTAATCCTCCCTTCAGACTTGGCCGGGGAAGCTGCGCTTTCGACACGTTCTGAGTCAGCAAGGAGCAGCGGGGCCGCTGGCTGGGGGCTTTGTGCTGCAGTCGGAAGCACTCACCCGCCCCACCAGGTTCACTTCGAGCCCAGCCCCGTGGTCGGGACCCAGCAGTGGCAAACAGAGACGTGGGTTTTCACCTTGACCTCGGGGCAGGTAGTTTGCACTTCTGTGACGTTCCTTCCCGGCCGGCAGCCTTGGAGGCAGGTTCAATCCTTGCCTTCGTTTCACAGCCCCTTGCACCGCGGGCTCCAGGGCTCTGCTCGGCGCTGCTGCGTGCGAGCAACCTTAGGTGGAAGCATCAGGTAGGGCCGTCAGGCTCCTCAGCTTCTTGGGGTGTCTCAGGACGGGCTGGCTGGTTGGCTTTGCCTGCGAGGAGACTTTGGAGCTTGTTTTCCACGGCCCACCCTGTCCCTGAGCGCAGTGCTGCGGGCAGAGCCCGGTGGTTCCCCGCTGCCTTGGAGCCACGCGGCCGGGCTTGGGCCCTCGTCTGCCTCCCGGCTTCCCAGGAACGCGCTCTGGGGACGGGCAGGAGCTTTCCAGCAGCTTTATGCAACGCTGTGTGAATCACACGATAAACAAGTCCAAACCCTATTATTAGACTTTGGAAACTGCTGCCTTAGAGACAGGTTTGCTTATAAATACCCATTATTTTCTCTCCGGCTCTTCGCTAGGGAAGTTGGCAAGAAAAAAGGGATCTTTGCTTCTCCAGAGTCTGCCTGCCCCTGCTGTCGTTGCTTCTTCCTACCTGAGCTCGTCCTGCTCCCCGTCCCAGCCTCCCAGGCTCTGTGCTGAGCTCGTGCCCCAACGTGGGATCCAAGTTGGGTTCCAGGGCTGCAGCCTCGCGGCGGCACGGCAGGGCTGGGCTTGCTGGTGGGATGCTCAGGTCCCCCTGCCAGGGGTGCAGGAGGGCTCGTGGCTGAAGCAGGCTCCTTCCCTCTCCATCCTTGGGTTCGTCTCCCTAGGGTCAGTGCTTCGGCACTGAGATCTGCCCTCGGTGGAGAAGTTTGGAGCAATGTGTGTGCGCATGTCGAATTCCTGGGCGGGTTGGAGCGCTGCCCCGCTGGGGGAGAGCCCCCCGTAGAGCCCGTGGAGTGCGTGGTGTGCTTGCCAGATTTCTTACGGGCGTTTAAACCTACACGCTGCCGGTAGTAAAACCAGGCGGGGTGGGAGATGGAGGTGCTGAACGGGCAGGGAGTGAGGAAATTCTCGGTGCTGCCCCACCGTGCTGAGAGCTTTCCTGCTCGGGGGCTGCTGATCGTCCCTTGGCTTCCTCGCACAAGAGACGCGAAGCAGAGCCGGGGCCTTCTGGCTCTATTCCTACAGCAACCCAGAAAACTGCCCTGCCTAATTGGGATCATTTCTGGATCTCGTTTTCCCGAGAGAGTTTGTGCACATTGACAGACAATCCGTGTCGGTAAGGAAGATGAATGATTAATTGCTTCCTTTCAATTAGGCTCCCTGGCCTCTACCTTGCAGAATTTGCTGACGAACGCATTCTTTCTGGCGGTCCAAAGCAAACAGTTCTCCTCGCACGGGGCTGGTGCAGAATCCAAGGCTGTCCCGGTCTTTCCCAGCAAGAGCAGGCCTGGAGATGGGAGCCACTGGGCAGGAAGAAGTACGATCCTCGTCCGCTTTTGGGGCCATTTATTGGGGTGCCGTAGGCGGGGATGTGTGTAATCTCATTTCTACATCGTGTGAGAATTCGGAGAGCAAGGCAGAGCTGCTAACTGCAGGAGTTTTCATTTATTTATTTATTTATTTATTTATTTATTCTTTTTTTTTTTTTTGACACCAGAAAAACTCCCTGGGGTTTTGGGCACAGCCTGCATTTCGTAGTACTGGGGCAGGGAGGTTTTTTCTTCTAAACGCAGGCAAAGAAGAGGAGACGAGGTGCGTGCCTACAGATGGAGCGTCAATGGGGCTGCCTCCTAAATGTCAGCCGTGGCCTGACGTGCCGGCTGCATGAATGATTTACGGGAACAGCAGCGGGCCTGAGTCTGAGCTTTCGGTGTGAGAGCGGCTGTGATGTCGGTGAGAGTCGGATGGCACGGGAGCTGTGTTACAACCCCAAAAAGCCTCCTTTTCGCTCTGCTTCTTGGACAGTCACCACATCGGGCGCTCCAGTTACACCAGTAAAAGGCTGTGCCTTTCAGTGCAGCTTGCTGGTGAGTTCCCAGCTGCGTTTCTGTGGGCTCATGAAAATCGCTGATGGGCGTTTGCGCTTGGTCTTCACGCCCCAAAAAGCTCTGGCCAGTTCTGGTGGTGCTCGGACAGTAACCACCGCCGTGGGAAGCTGATGCAGGCAAAAACGGAGCGGTTGGACCTCTTGAAGGAACTCCTTGTAGAAGAGGGCAGACCAGGGGCTGGCATCTCCTCCAGAGGAGCCGGGTTCAGTTTCCAGCCCAGCTGGGGCACTTGCGGCTTCTGGCCACCTGCTCAAATTCCACGTCCACCCTTGCTGGCCGGGGCAATGAGGTGTGCGAAGAGCCCTGCCCTCTTTACCCTGCTGAACTGCCTGAATGTTTTCGGCTCACCCTGCAGACAGCCTCTGGGATGCTTTTGGTCGTGACCAGAGCCCTTGAGCAGCTCGGACCTCCAGCAGCACCTTCCAGAAACATGGGTTGCAGATGTCCTTGCCGTGTTCAGTAAGCCCGGTGTGCCTGCTGGCTTGCGAGGGCACCTCCTCTGTGCCAGATCCGCCTCCAGCAACGGGGAGGATGCGCCGACTTTTCCCAGTCAACCAGTCAATATTTGTTCTTCCACACAAGCTGTTAAAACGCTGCTGCTCTCTTGTTTTGCTATTTGTTTCTCCTGTCTCGCTGGAATATTGCCCCAAAGTCTCCCACGTTGGCAGCCCGCTCGTGTAGCAGGGACACGTGGGCGTTCGTGGGAGGCGAGGCTGGGGGAGCTCCCAGTGGCTGCCAGGTCACGTTGTCATTTTCTGTGTTTCAGCCCATCTGCTTCAAGAAAGGCTGGAGTTTGGGAAGAGAAAGCCACGGGAGCGTTTATTCAGTCCTAAGGTGAAGTCTTGGTTCTGCTAAGATTCAGGAGAAAGCTCCTCGTGTCTCTCATGAGTTTATTTGCACCCCGTGTTCCCAGGATGAGGGCGTCCCGGGCCTCGTCTCGAGGATGCTCTCTAGCAATAGCTTTTGGGGAATCCTGATAGAAAACCTTGCCCGAAGCCCAGTCCTCATTGATCCTGTGTGCGTGCATCACTCGGATGCAGCTTGCGTGTAACGTAAGCTGGAGCTTTGCCACTGCAAGTCCTTGGCCTAGCAGTCCTCTCTATTTTCAATTATTGCAATTTCCTCGTGATTGCAGTTTCTTATAATCTCAAAGCCTTTTTTAAGAGAAGAATGACACTTGCTGCCCTGCCTCTCAGTACGCTGTTGCCTTTCTGGTTCGCTAACAAGAAGCCCGAAGATCTTCACTGGGCAAATCACTTTGTGAAAGAATTTGGCTCCATTAAGAAACTTTTCTCCCCTGCTAGCGGGGGAAGGCAGCACGGCCCTTAATTGCGTTCTGCAACGTAGCCAAGTGAAATCTATCTTTATGCCCTGGGAGCTGAAGCCAAAACCATACCCTGCTGGTCCCTCGTGCTTTGCAGCTCCTGACCCAGTGAGCCTGCTTCCAAGGGCTCGTCCCTCCCGAGATTTATAACCAGGGGGCGGCTGGCTCGAGGGAGAGCATTAAAGCTCGTGTCAGCCCTGCATTGGGCTGAAGGGCGATTTGTGCTGGTTCTCTTGGTTTAGAGTCCAGGTAGACAGGACTGGGAAGAGGTTTAGGGAGAGGAAGCCTCTGCCCTGCCTGTTCTCCAAACCGTCTCTAGCTGGCTACGTACAGGTCCCCGGCTTGTGATTAAAGACAGTGAGCTCTCTCAGGTCTGGAGTTTACGATGCGACCTTCCTCCTGTGATACTGGCTTTGAGTATAAACACACACCATTGCCTCCCTTTTGTCTGCAGCCCCCAGGTTTCTGCTAACCCCCCGGGGCTCCGTGTCCTTTGCCCAGCCTTGTTATCGGCCCCCAGCTGCAGTCCTGGGGCTCAGACCATGAGCTCGGGATGGCTGTGCCTTGGTTCTGTGTCTGCGTCGGGCTTCCAGGCCTGGGTGGCCCCTCATTTGCTCCATTCATACCTGTTTGAGTTAGCCTGCCTCTGCTCTTCCCTTCTTTCCACTTATAATTATCATGAGAAGTTTATTCAAAAGCACAGTTTGAGAATTGTTACCCCCGCTGATGGAGTCAGAAGTACAGACCGCACGGTGCGGAAAACAGGAGAATAAATTCTAGGAAAGGTCTGAAGAGAGCCCTGGAAACTGTGGAAGAGCACGGAGCCTTTTCAGGTACTGTTTACTCCCTTGCAGGGGAGAGAGGGGATTAAAACCCGTCTGTCCCCAAAGACAGGTTGTTGTGGGTTGGTCTCTCAGTAGTGAAATGGGGAATATCTTCCCCTAAACCTGTCGGGATATTACGGCCCCAGTTAGCCTGAGTTTTCAGGACCGGAGGAGGAACATTCACAGCAGCTGTGGGGCAAAGTGACGCAGCCATTGCTGGGGCAGCTGTGGAGAACACAGCTCTCCTCTTGCACAACCGCTGCTGCTTTGACCACTTTATGCCGGAGAGCTTCTGGGAGCAGCCCTGGGAGCAGTTCCACAAGTTGGCAAATCAGGCTGCAAAGCTCCCTTCCCTCCCAGCTCCCCAGGCAACATGGGGCAGATGGGTTTGGTTGGAGGGGAATGGGTTCTCCAGCCCTTGCAGGTGTACAGCGTAGGGCAGAAACTCACGAACGCTGCGGCAGGTTTTCCTTTAAGGCAGGCTTTTGGGCGATTACATGCCTTTGGCTGAGGACAGTTTACAGAGAGTACGTGGAATTTTTCAGGCCGTGTTCGGTTGACTTGCCGTGTGATTAATGAGCAGTTGTGAGCACGCAGAAATAATAGCGGACTCAGGTATGCGTAGATGCTGTAATTATAAACTCTTAAGAGTATCTATTCATCTTAAATTATAAACGGCAAAGGTTGCTGTGTCGTTCTCTGGGCCTTGACTGATATTCCTGGGGGGGAGCAGCCCTGCTGTTTAGTGTCTAGGGGATAAAACCCCCGCGGCCCACCATTGTCTCAGCGTCTGGCCTACAGAGCTCAGAGCCCAGCCAGCATGCTAGGAAGTGCCCGAAGTTCCTGAGGGCTTCCTTCTGTAAGCATGTGAGGTGTCTTCCCCAGCAGAAAGGCAGCGTGACCCCATAACAGGGCAGTGTGGGGGTGGAAGGTTGTCTTAGAGCCTCTTTGCTCGTGGCACCTGGGGCATACTCATGGCATTAGGTGCTTTGCACTCTAAGTAATGTGGCAGACCTCGTCCTAAATTAAACGGGGTGTCTGCCAAAGTAAAACAAGCCAGGAGAGGTGGAGTGATGGGAAGAAGAGATCGGATCTGGTTGGTAAGTGCAGGCTGTGCAGTGTGCTGGTTTTTTTCCAGGCCCTGTGGATTCAGGGTGCTTGTCCTTTCACCTCTGTGAGAGCTTGCACGGGATGAAGGCAGGCTGTGTCTGTGCGGGGCGTGCTGCCGTGAGCAGCACTACAAAGGGCTGGGTGCCAGCAACGAGGGGAGTACCCAAGGGTCAGTACTGGGCCCAATCTTATTTAACGTTTTAATTACCAGTGTCTTTGCTGGTGTTGTTGTACTGCAGCAATAACGTATCGAACAGCAGCCTCTGGGGCAGGAGAGTTAGCGGGGGTAAGGGCAGAGCAAGCTGGCTCCCTGCTTTAAGTGAAGACTGATGTGTTCAGTAACCACAGTCCACAAAGTAACACAGAAAACATGCTGCTGGGCCCCATCAGATGTTCCTCTGACTTTTTTTTTCAGCTTTTTATAGTCAAAAATTACATTCTGAAGGATTAGGCAAGCAAGCAAGCAAGGGAGGATGTATGACTGGCGTTTTTTTCCCCTTCCCTCGCAAAGCAGTTCCCAAAGTTGACTTAAAGGTCGATGCTCGAGTTTATAAGGCATGGTGAACTCATTCCTGAGGAATCTGGCGGCAGGAAGGACCAGGCTGAACCAGCCAAAATGTGATTTCGGTGGTGCCCTGTTAGCACTGGGCCTGCCCCACAGCTCCTGGGAGGTTTTCTGTTTGCTCTAGTGCATCCTCCCCTAGTTTGTTGGGGAGAGAAATGGAGGAGGTGCTTTATCTGATTACTGTTACCGCCACATGAGGAATTCTTGTTGGGTGGATGCTCAGGTTTTGCATTCTCTCAGGGAAAACCGTTTGGGAAAGACCTAGCCTGGAAGAGGTGCCCGCAGGGTTTGCAGACGCCAGCAGGGTGATGTAAACCTCCTGCCAGTGCTTACCTTGACCTGCTTATGCAAGTGGAAAGGACAGCAGCTCTACCTCCACCAGCAGTTCTGCGTGCTTTCAAGGACGCTTCCTCTAATGAGAAGTAACAGCAGTGAAAGACAGTGCTGATGAAACAGCTCCGCTTCCAAAGGCTGCGCTTCCCTGCAGACAAAGCAAGAAATCCTTGAAAACTGCAGCAAAACGGCCCGACTCGAGTGGACTGCTCCACTGCTGAGGGCTTCAGCTTTTGTTCTGCCTCTTGAGCTGCTGTGATCGCTGATTCCGATGAAAATTCGTATTAGTCACTAACGGATTTGTACCTGGAAGGTACAACAGGTACAGGTCGGTCAGTGTGAAGGGGAAACGCAGCGGGTTTGTTACAGAGCTGCTGTAGGTGACTGCTGTCGGCACTGCCATCATTCACCCAGCAAGTGCTGCTGAAACAACGATGGGAATGGACGTTCCTTGCAAGCAACATCTTAAAATGAAATTAATCATGGCTGAGAAATTTTAAGCTTCTCCCTGTGTGGGGGCAGAGCAGGCAGGGAACTTGCTTTCCAGAGCTGGAGAATGCGGCTTGGAAGGGTTATCCTTTTGGGTGCCTGGCTCTGTTGATCCTACAGCTCCTCTTTGCAGATGGGACGATTCTTTTAGACTGCTGCACAGAGCAAACAGGGGTCCAGCAAGCCAAAAGGTGTGGTCTGCGTGCCCAGGGAAGGCTGGAGTCACAGGCTAATTCCTAGCAGGTGATGTGCCTTCAGCTAGCAGCAGCTTCTGCAGGGAGCTGAGCTCATCCTTCACGTCCCCAGCGGCAGGCCTGCAGAGCTCGATCGCCGCTAGAGCCAGCATGGCCAAGCACGTGGCTCTCCCTGCTCCATCTGACCTTCACCTTGCTTCTCCAATAAACGGGGGGACTGATGGACCTGCTCCAGGGGAACCCTCAGAGATGCGTGGGTACGTCACAGCGAGGTGCTGTGCAGCACTGGGGATATCTGACTCGGCTAAATTTACCCACAGGCTCACTTGCTGGGTATTTTTGGGTGACCTTGGAAATACCCTTTGTGCCTGGTGGTGAGCTCGTTGCTAACAACCAATGCCTTATCTTCATGATCTGGTTAGAAAAGTCAGATTATTCCCACTTGGATTTTTAAAATCACTCAAGAGTCGGTGCTGAGTTTTTTGGATGTGCTCTTTGTTATAAAATAGGGAGTGTCACTTCAGTCTTAAAAAAAATTACCTTCCCGAGCCTTTCTAACCCTTGCAGACAGCAGACTTGGTAGTACTGTTTCCAAAATCCCCTCTGACAAGATAAATCCCTCCCAGCAAATGTTTTCGCCTCGCCTGCCGTGTGACTGAGACCTACTTCAGAAAGAGGGAGAAGGGCACAAATGACAACAAAACACAGCAGCTGATCCTGGCTGCAACCCCCCCGGGTGCCTGAACTGCCTGTTGGCAGCAGGAGATCAGATGCTACTGGCGTCAGCTGCCTCTCCTCTTAAGAAATGTTTTGGACATTTTTCTTTCTGTTTAGATGCAGCCCGAAGGGTGTGCTGCTGCGTTAACCCCTCACCTGCTGCCTCCCCTCCTGACCGAGCGCCGTGTTCTTGGAAGTGACACCCAGCAGGGAGCCCCTGGGCTCCTTGCTGCTGTGGGAAGGCCCTTGCATAGGATCAGCACCTGGGAGGGCAACACCCTGACGTGTTTCTCTTTTGTGAACCAAACCCTAGATGCCAGCAAGAGCATCCCCACCCTAAGGGATGCTCTCCACAGACTAGGACGTTTGGTTATAAGAGAGAGCCCTTTATGAGTGTTACAGCATCCCGTCCCGCAGCTTTGTGCCTTCCAAAGGTGACATTTGGATCACGTCAGCCTCACACTGGTGGCTTTTGCACCATGAAGCCTGTTAGGACACAGACCTCAGGGCAGAAGTGCAGCAGCCAGGGCATGCACAGCCCCCAGACAGAGTTCCCTGCCCGCTGGGCATCGCAGAGCTCAGCTCCGTGCTCCTGGAGCTCCTCAGCCTGCCAGGCTGCTGAGGGGAACCCTGATTGCCACCACCTGGGTGCCACCGAAGGCACTCCAATTGCCATCACCTGGCTGCCACCGAGGGCAATCAAATTGCCACCACCTGGGTGCCATTGAGGGCACTCAAAGCTTCTCCGTGATCCTTCCCCAGGCAGGCAGAGTGTGTGGAGCTCACGGATAGCTGAAGGTAAGACTGGAGGAGTGAGGGGGGCTTGGAAGTGGGGTGGCACCACACTGGTGGCTCTCTGCAACCCCAGACTGGGGCTCTGGTGCTGTGTTCCTGCATCCTCTCTCTAACCATCGCTGTCGGGCACTGTGCAGACATGTGCCCCATGTTTAGGGCAGACAGACCGCCCTTGTTTATGCGTATGGTTGGTTTTCAGAGGTGAGGGTTGCTGTGGGAAAGCTAAATATGGATCTTTTGGTGGACATTGGGAAGGTGTAGCTCTTCCCCTTTGCTCTGAATCTCAACATCTGAGCTGCTCTGTGACCACAGGAGGTCCCTTGGCTCGCCTCAGAGGTTTCCCCCATCCCCCAGTGACCCAGCTCGGAACAATGGAGGCCACACGGCACAAAGACCGCTGCAATAAAGCTGCCAGGAGCTGACGTTGCTTTCCCCTCTGAGTTTTTCCAGGCTTATTTTTAGGCAATTTACAATTAATTCTCTTGCAGGGAAAAAAAATGCTGTTGTGGTTTCTAAGAAACTGTTGATATAAAAATCAGCCCTTTTAAAGACTGGTATTCTGGGACAAATACCCTAGGGAAAGACAAAAATCTGGGTATGTCGTGCCAAGGCTCTAGGCAACGTGTTCAAAATAAAGCAAAAATGCCCGGGTAGGCCTTGCGCTGCATGGGTTTTTGTTGTTTAAGTCAGCCCCCAGTTCCGAGGTGGGGTAACAACACATCAGTGAGCTGCTAATGAGCCCCGTTTTATGTTTGTGCTGTGCTTGTGTGTTTATCTTGATCTGATTTTGTTGCCTGAGCAGGTAAGCAGGGAGCTAGCAGGGCTTCTCCGGGCTCCCCGAGTGGTTCCTCAAGGGGCAGACTCTTGAGGGGCTCTTCGAAGCAGGTTGTGTGTGTGTGGCCTTTCCTCATGGTGACTTCAGAAAGCCTTTCCCTAAATTCCTCTTGTCGTCGTGACTGCTTCTGCTGAAAGTAAGTGAATGGCACTCAAAGAGTTGACCTTCCAAGTCCACCTTGGTGTATAAAGTATTAATTAATTGTCATTCATCAGCATTTGGGCCCGGTTGTGCTGGGGAACTGACAAACATCTGATCTTTTTAGGCCGGCAGCGCTGAACCAGAGCTCTGGCCTCTCTTCAAACATGCGATTCCTTTAAATAAACATTAATAAAGCAAGGTGAAGTGCTTGGGACCACAAGAGCGTCTGTGGAGCTTGAGGTTAAGGGCCTGGTTGAAACCAGAAGGGCTAAAGGTTAAAGCTGTGTGGTTCTGGGAGGAGGTCGTGGTCTTGCTTATTTAGCTGCAACTTGGCACCCGAGTGAGTGTGTGGCAACCTGAGGAACTGGGGGAGAAACAGCCCTCAGGCCTCGTGATACCATGGTGGGGTTTTGCTTGCTCTTGTTACAGGCTTGCTGTGGAAATAGTACGTGGTTTTGGCTGTTCTGTGCACGGGCAGTGCTGTACGTGTATGGGGTGTGCTTCGCCGGAGCCTGAACCCCTTAGAGATGGCCCTAGCTCTTCCTTTGGGGTAACGTGGTCACACAGGTCCGGGGAAGAGCAGGACCTCAAGGCTGTCTGGTTCGGGCCTCAGGCTGTGGGTGAGAGAGCTGCTGTTCTGGGGATTTTGTGTGTGTGTGCTTTTTCTTTTTTTTTTCTTTTTTTTTTTTTTGTCCTTGACCTTGCAGCATCTTGAGAAGTCGGTCGTTCCCTCGGGAGGGGAAACGTGGCACCTTGTCGTGCCTGTTTTCCTCCAGGAGCTCTGCAAACCGGCTCGCAGCTGCTCCAGCCGCCTTCCCAGGGAAGAGCTCGCTCGGCGCCTCCGAAGGGTTAAAGCACTTCAGAACCTTCCTTGGCTTTCTGCGCTAAATTACCTTCAACTTTCTCCAAGTAGGATGGCCTAGACAGATGTGTCGACATGGCAACGGCTCCAAGGAAACGCTTGTCAGGAGCGGGGAGCAGCTGGCCTCTGTCACGGCGAGGTGCCGCAGGCGGGAGGCTGCAGGCCTGCCCCAGCCATGCCCCCCCGAGCTCGCTGTCAGCGCCCCGATCCCTGTGAATAATTCATCCGTCTCCCGAGCAGCCTCTAATGCGGCTGCTGTGACGTGAGCAGCGCTAACGGGACCCGACCGCTAATTTGCTGCATTAATAATAACGTCCTCCTGCTTCTGCTCGCAGCAGATGTGACAGGGAGGGAGGTTAAAGGCAGGCTGGCTGCTCGGCGGCTCCGAGCGCTGCTCCCCCTCTCCACTGAGATGGGCTGAGGCGCTCGGAGCTTGGAGCCTGCAGGGATGGAAGCTGCCAGGCAGGACCCGAGCCTTGGTCTCCCTTTCAGCCTGGTTTGAAGGCAGCAGACCTTGCTTGCTGGAGAAACAGTGTGGCCTAGTGGCTGGGGCACCGGGCTGGGCTTAGGGGGATGCTGTGAGCGTGCCACTCGGCTCTGGCACTGCTGCTGCGAGTGGAGGGGGGGGGCGTTCTGCTCCCATAGGTGCTTAAACAATTAATTAATTGCCTGTGGTTATCTGCTGTTGGTGTGACCCTTGTTGGAGTGCTGTGGTGCCAGCCCTGGGCAGCACCACGGCACAGCACCCTGCGGCTGCTGCCAGCCCCTTGGGCAGTGGGCTTGGTGTGCCTGCACAGCCCTAGCAGGGAGCTCAGCACCCCTGGGCACGTATGTGGCAGCTCCCCGGAGCAGCAGCGAAGTGGCCTCACCAAGTGATTAAAATGTAAGCTGTTAATTGCAAACAGAACAGCCTGTCCTGCAGCGTCCCTCTCTTCTGCAGGGTTTTGTCGCTTGGTGCGTGTGTCACAGCATGTGAACGGTAACTGTGCTTGCAAAGGGAGAGATAACAAGGTCTGAGATGCTCAAATTACCTTTTTTTTCCTTTCTGGGGGGGTGGTGGTGGTCTTGAAGAATATTTACTGGATCTGCTGTGCTATTTTCCATGCAAGCAGACACTTGGGCTTCCCAGAGCACTTTGCAGCCCAGCGTGCTCAGCAGGCTCTGTTGAAAGGGTAATGCATACCCAGGTGATTTCAGTACATGGTATTATTTACCCTATTGACGTCAGCAGCTGCATGCTCTCGGCTTCTCTCCACTGTAGCAGCCTGCAGGAGACAAGCTGCAGAGAGCTTATGAACTCCCTAAATGCGCCTAACCTTTCCAGAACTCAGCATATAATTCTCGGCTAAGTAAATGTCCATTTGTGAGTATTTTGGGATCAAACCTCCTATTAGCTTTCCGAAGCGTAGCTCATTTTGCTCCTATTCGGCAAACCAACACAGCATGGCTTCTTATCAAAACACTGTAGCCTTTATTTGCTGATAAGTTGGTTCAGCAGGCACTGTTATATAAAACTGTATTATGGCATTTTCCATGCAGAAAATTACCCCATTAATGTACCTTTTTGAGCACAGAGATCTCTCCTCAAAACCACCGTATTTAAAGTTTCCTAACACTGAGTGGCAGCTGTATGGGAAACGGAGCCCTCCCTTTAGGGGTAATGTATTGGATCCTTGCTGGAAAGACCTGAAAAAATGGGCAGAAATAAACTGGGAAGGTAATCTCTGGTGTGCGAGTCTCGTTTTCCCTGAATAACCTTAATTGATACCGATGCTTGTATGGGAACAGAAATCAGCGTGTCTCGTGGTGTGGTTCTGTTTGGTTTTTAGCTGCAGGTTGGGCTCAGAGTGTTTTGGGCATCCCGGTATTGCCGTGGGGCACTGCTGTTGTGCGTTTCAGACTCAGCTTTGATTTAAAAGGTTTGGTTCTAGCAGGTTGGCTTAGCAAAACCCCGCTCTCGTGTGAGCTGCTCTCGTGTGAACTGCAGCAGGGCTGTCTGCCTGGCTTCGCAGACGGTTTTGGAGCATGGTGCTGAGCCCTGTGCTGAGCTGCCTTCCTCACCTCTAGCTCTGCGTGGCCACGAGGGAGACGAGAGGTTCCTGGTGCGTGCTCCTGTGCTCTGCTGCTGGTGGGAGAGGGAAGGTCGCCCACGCAGGCTGAGCTGTTCAGAAACAGTTGGGTGCTGTGGCAATAGCAAACCACAGAGTGAGATGTTGGAGGGGAAGGTGATTTTGGTGTGAAACAAGCCTGCCTTGGGTTGCTTACAGCCTTGTACATAGCTGTGATGTGCGTATCCATGAGCGTTTGGGTTTCCCTGCGGTGACGCTGAAGCCAGGCATCCTGCGTGCATCTCCTGGGCTGTTTGGAGATGAGTGGCAACACGCAGGTTTGGACACACCTTCCCGACCCCTTCAGGAGCTGACGAGGCTCAGCCTCTGAATTTCCCCCCACCTCCATTCCCCTCTGCTTCCTTTGTGAGCCACCAGGATCACCTTACTGTCCTGTGTAGTATTTGTTGCTTTCCTACCACAATACACAGGCAGGTTTATGTCAGCTTCTGGGCACCGAATGGTATCCTCTGCTGCTAGAACAGTTGCTTTGATTTCTCATTAGGTGTCTTTAATTTAAATTAGACGTCAGGGTGGGCTAGACGTGTCTTGTTCCTGCTTTCAGTTTTTGTGCAGTCCTGGGATTTCTCATTCAGCTTCACCTTAAGGTTCCCGGTCTGTCTGGATGCCCGTGCTCCGCTATAATTACAGTGTCACGCTAATTTTCAGTGACTGAGGATCAGAACAACCTGCCCCAGTCAGGCTGACGTTGCTGTTAGTCCCCACGGAGTGTATTCCTGCAGACTTGGAAATCGCAGTCAGTGGCACAGCGTTACTCTTTGCATCCTGAGGGGTAAGAACACACCTTTGCAATCACTTCCTATAACCCTCAAAGCGGCGGAGGCAGAAACTTTCCTTTTTTTGCCATTAACAGCAGGAGGCACGTCCGTCCCCACTGAGAGAGTTTTTCTTTTGCTTGGTAAAGCTTTCAAATTGGATAATCTTTTTTTCCCTTTTCCCTCCCTGCTCTTTTAATCTCTCCACTGATTGTCCCGCTCCAGTTTCTTTCTTCTGTTTGACTTCAGCTGTGACGTTTGTTTATAAGGAGTGTTATGTGTATGAAATGCCAGGGAATCATCCGGCTGATACTTCCCAAAGTGCCTTCCCCTTTAGCCTGGAAATTGTGTCTTTTAGGGTGTCCATTTCAAGCAGGTAAGTCTCCTCCTTCCTGTACCCAAGTGCTGGAAGGCCCTGAGCCCTCTGAGCTGGGAATCGGCAGGCAGCGTGCGTTGCCACGGGCTGGTTTGGTGCCCTTCGGTCTGTCCCAGGTTGTGCACGAGGGGAGGTGACTGGTCACACATTTATTATTAATTTCTCCTCTTCCTTTCTGCCTTGGTGCCGTTGTGCTGAACTAACTGCCGTCGCTGTTTGCTCTGTGCACCCCAGCTTGGCTGCTGCTGGAGTGGCTAACTCTGCCTTCTATCTCTGCTTCGTATTCCTCTGAGGTTCCCTGTGCCTAATTCACAGCAGCTTCCCTGGGAGATCCACCCAAGGAGACATTTCTTTTCCTCGTATTTAAAACGAGCTTTCTGCTACCCAACGTCCACTTGGACCACGCGACGTAACGTTCCCATCAGAAACAACCTGAACCAGTGAAAATCGCGGCGTTTTGTTGTCCCGACGTGCCGTTGTCCTCGCTGGGCTGACCTGCTTGGCAGCGTCCCTTGTACTTTGTCCCTGGCAGGGCCACCACTGCAGAACCCACTTAGCATTTTCCATTGACGCACTTTGAATGTCAAACAGGGCGTGGGGGGGGAACAATTTCTGCTATAACCTTATATTCAGTCTTAGTTCTGTTTCAGTGTTGTGTGTAAGGCGTTGTTATCAATGGCTGGACAGCCCATCTCTGCTCCCTTGGTAGAAAATACACCAAGATGGTAACTTTAGTCCTGTCTGCTGCTTGCTATGCAGCGTGCTCCGCTCCTACGTGAAATACCAGCCATTGATCTCTAAGGATAAGTCTGATTGTTCTTTTCCTTAAATCTCCTAGAACAGCCCTAGCATAAAGCCTAGCAAACGTGTTTCCTCTTTGTGCTGTCCGGCAATTCAGTCTGGAGATAGTTAGTGTGGAAAATGCCAGCGTGACGATGGGAGATCTCCCAGGGGAGGAAAATGGGGTTTCAATTAAAACCCAACTTGCTCTGACTTGCACGCTCACGCCTGTGTGCTCGCAGCACCAGATGCAGGATCTGCGTGACGTGCTCGGGATTCCTTGCAGTGGCAGAGGTGGAAGGCAGGGTGATGGCTGTGGTGTCCTGCTCACCTCTCCCGGGCTGTTCTTAGGGCAGGGGTGATGTGCTGGATGTGCCTTCTGACCCCCTCAGCAGCTGCCGGGATCACATCCTGATCTCTGGTGGTTCTAGGTACTGCTTTGGTGCACCTGATATTGTCTGGTGGGAGAACATCTGCCTCGGGGGGAGACGTAGGAAGGAAATCAGCGTGTGTGTGCATGCGGCCAGCCCTGTGCTGGGCTCACAGCACGGC
This sequence comes from Heteronetta atricapilla, assembly GCA_011075105.1. NCBI lineage: Eukaryota > Metazoa > Chordata > Aves > Anseriformes > Anatidae > Heteronetta > Heteronetta atricapilla. Next base: position 5,256,707 of record CM021754.1, on the reverse strand, counting down.
GGGGGCTCCTCTCGCTGCTCTCACCCCAGGCTCCAAGTCCCACGTCCCCCTGACGTGAGCGAAGGGCGAGTCAGTGCTGTGCGCAGGCACTGCACGCGGGTGGTGCTGGACACGAGCTGGGCAGCAGCAGGGCTGTGACGTGCCCGGGTGGCAAGGACTGGGCACCGCTGTTTACTGAGCTCTGCAGCCTGCAGAGGCAGATTGAACCTTGAGCTGACCAACCTGTGGGGAACTGGCCAGCTCTGTCCTGCAGCTGGACGGGGGCCCGTTCTTCCCAGCACTCAGGTTGGTACGGCTCCAGCTCACTGCACGTGGCCCCGTTCCTGTTGGGTGCTGCTCCCCGGCCCAAGTGGCTGACCTGCCTGCACCTCGAGGAACCCAGATCTGGCTGGTGCCTTGCGAGACCAAAGCTTCCAGCTGTGGCTGTGTCGCTCCTGGAGCTTTGGCTACGTGTCTGCGCTCTGGGCTGCAGAAGCCCTTCCTGCACAGAGATCTGTTGGTTTGCAGTGTGTGTGGGTTTTGTCTGTGTCTTTCTTGAGAGTATTTACTGTCTGGGGCTGTCAGCTGTTGCTGCATCTCCTGGACATCTCCCTTTCTCTCTCCCTAGTGCAGCCGTTCTTCTGTGGGCTCTCTCCACTCGTTCACCAGCTTACCTCCCTCGCTGCAGCTTTGTTCTATACCGAAGGACTCAGGGATGCTTTCCAAGGCTTATCTTAAATATGTTCAGGACACTGGAGGATGGTAAGCAGAGGCTGAAGCTTGCACCCACACAAGTCTTACGCACGACCTTCAGCCAACGAGGTCTGAAGATACCTCGCTGCTCAGCTTGCCAAAGCCCAAACAGCACGAGTGATGCGCGTGCATTCTGCTCGCGCCCCATGCGTAAGCTGCGCCGTGCTCGGCCGCTGCCCCGTGCGTGTTGTGTTCCCCTGGCAGCCCGGCTGCTGCTGGCCCATCTGCCAGGGACTGAACTGAGCGGTGTCAGCCAGACAGCGCTGAAAAGGAGAGCGCTGCTGGCCCGCAGCCCGGCCGAGAAACGCTGTGCTCTGCAACTTTGCGCGGGGTTTAAAGGCTGTGACCTAGTCTGTAAGTGAGAACTGATCCCGGCAAGGGGGGGGGGGGCTTCCTCCTGGCTCTGCTGGGATAAGGAGGGCTTAGCTTTTACATTTCAGGGGGAGAGAGGCTTCCAGACAGCTCATAAGGTTGGATGAGGCAACTCCTCAAGGTGTCACCTTCTCTGGTTTTGCCCTGACTGCTAGCAGCAAATGAGCGTGTACAGAAAGCACGTCCTATTTCGTCTGTCCTGCCGCGGTGCTGCCGGAGGAGGAGTGACTAACAGCCCCGGTCCCTGCAGCTTGAGTCATCCTCCTATCTCCGGCTGACGTCTCTGGATAAGCAGGGCACGCAGACACCGTGCTTCACCCTTCTGCCTTGGATCATCACCCCAGACTCTATCGGGAGATTTAGGAGACGGCAGGGGAGCAGAGCAGATGGGAAAGCAGCCGCCAAGAGATGCACTGAGCACATCAACCTGGGGTAGGGTTAAGGCACAGCGTTCTGGTAGCCCGAGCTGTAGTCTCAGGACTTCTTGGCGCTCGTGATTCACGGCAGCGTAGGGGCTGATCACTCGGTCAGTACCGCTACAAACAAAAACCCCCAGTCCGGTGCCAAGTGTTTTGTGTCCCCGTGCGTCACACCAAGAGCTGCTGCCTTCAGCTGCAGCTGTTCAGGGCCAGTTGCAGTTGAGGTCACCGCACAAAGGCAGCGGGGACAGCAGGGTTTGCGGGAAGCTAGGTCAATGTGCTGGGCTGTGCGCTGACTTCTGCTCAGACACTCTCTGAGCATTGTGCATTTCTTATTGAACAAAGCCTGGGGGTCATAAGGATGATGTTAGAGTTGTAAAGAAGAGAATTACTGAGATTTTTTCACACTTGTTTGACCTTTCCTGGCACCTAACTCTTGGTGCAGTCCTACAGAAGAAGCTGTGAGGTAATGTTTTCCCTGCTTCAGGTGTTTTCTTGTTTCTGATGCTCCCTCTACGAAGGGTTTTGTTTTACCTCAGCATGGCAGGGGTGTAGTGCTTCAAGCAAAATAATAAGATGAATTTTTCACTACAGTTCTGGAGTGAAAGATCTTTTCTGAGAGGAAAGTCCCAGATTGTCCTAGGCTAAGCCAAAGTAAGCCTCTTACACCTTAGATCAAGGTGAAAGGCTTCAAGGAAAGCAGTGAACAGCACGCACCTCCTAAAGAGCTGTCCTGTGTGCTCGGAGTGGAGGCGTACTCCTAAAGCACGGGACAGATGTCACAGCAGGAAAGACATGCGGTTATTTTTTGTGAATCGATGCGAAGGCTTTCTCTGTTTGCCTTGAGAAGTTTGTGGTGGCACCTGCCCTGTGTGTGTTATGCTGATAGGAAGCCAACTTCAGTCCCAGAAGCCAGCCTTGGCAGCGTTTTCTCTCTGTGATCTGCAGCTTGGGGTGCCGGAGAGGAACGCACGGCCGTGTACCGCATAAAGAGGCTGCACAGAGCTGCAGAGGCTGTGTTAGCTCACTACGTATTTAAAAATGAAATGTACATAATCTTTATTTTGTATTAATACACTGTGATTGCTTTACAGAGTCCAGCATATCAGTTGCATGTAAATACTACAGATGAACTTGCCAAACTGGAGCTCACAATACTAGTGCATTTATCCCAAAGCAGAGACTAAACCCTCTAACTCCTTAAAAAAATACATTAAAGAACGTACCACACACACACGTATATTGCACTTTTCTCCATATGAAATTGTTTACCCCAAATACATCACACCAAAGTCTCTTCAAAGGAGCCTGTGACAGGAGACAATAAAGCTACCCAGTCCTCTACCAGTAGTGTACGCGGCCCTCTAATGTTAGACGTAACAGATGGGAACAGAAGAGCTACTGCCAGGTAGCGTGGATATGAAGGGGTGCCCGGTGGATCCTCTGCTCTATCAGAAGGCATTAGAAGCCTTTTATTTTAATTGGCTTAAAGGAAATTATGCGTGATGTCAAATAGGCTGCTGGTGGAGGGAAACAGTCTAAGCTCCATTCAGAAACTGCCGCTTCCCCCTTAGCAGCGCTGCCAAGCTCAGAGGAGCTGAGAGGAGTTGGCACGTTGTGACAAATGAAGCAGTTAATTCGGAATTATTTCTCTCTGCGTCCTGAAATGTACACGGTGGTGGGGAGGGAGGGGGTCAGGGCAGTAACCCAGCTCCTGGTGCAGAGCTGGGCCCATCGCTGCAGCTGTGTCCTGGTCACATTTTGGCTGTGCAGTTCCTCGAGCACTCGGCTGATCTTAGCATCACAGAAAGGGTAAATTTGGTTATCCTGGGAGACTGCCAGGGAGTGAAAGGACATGACCCGTGGTTGCCTCCTTTTCTCATGTGCAGGAGTGAAATGCCTGGTCTGTGATGCTGCGCTGTGCTTCAGCTGCTCCCCGGCCCTTTGCTAGTCACCTGGGGGCCGTGGGGTGTCTGTTCCACAGCTATTGACGCTGTCAGAAAAGGGGTTTATTGTGGGAATTCCCTTCAAAAGGAAATTTGTCTATCTCAGCTATTTAAACTAGAGCTTTCCAGGCCTCTTTATCTTGCATCTAATAAGCAATCAGTGTGTGGATGGGATCCCTGCTCTTAAAACTTCCCTTTGCTGATGCCTTGAATGCACTCTGCTAGCCAAGGTAGAGCTGAGCACTCCTGGACTGAATCCAGCTGCACAACTGGCCCAGAGCCTGCCCTGCTCCTCAAGTCCTGCTGTCCTCCAGTTAACTGGGGGCTTATTGCTGTAAATGCTGGCTGATTTTTCACCTTTCTGGCCAAGGAAAAGAGAGCAGCTTTGACAACTCCTTTAGCTAGGTAAGATCTCCAATTTGACACACGCACAGAAGACCCAAGGGATCAGAATTATTTTGTTTTCTGCTACCTGCTCCAGCCAGGGCTTTGCTATGGCATCTAGAACACTGTTTGTCTGTCCAGTTTGAGTACATGCCCTGAACACCCAAACTTGGTGTTTGGTGACTACACCTTCTTTATTCGTAGTGTCCAGGACCTTAACGCCCCAAACTTAATACCGGAGATGTCTTCCAGCAGATAGTGGTGTTTTCTATATAAGCTGTCAGCACGGTTTCTCCACCATTTTTGTGCTTTAATGAATCTGCAATTGTGCTTTAAGTTTGCTCAGAAAAGGGCTGAACTGTCTAGCTGGGAGCCTCATCTTACAGGCTGATGGCCGATATCCCACAAGATTTCAGGACCTGAGACAAAACCGTCCTTAGAGAGATGTGAACCTTCTGCAGATTCCTGAACAACGCTCCTATGACTGACGTTTCACGACGGAAAGCTCTGGGGCCACAAGTGCTTGTTGAGATTTGTATTTGTTGAAATGGTTGATACATCAACAGGTGGTGATGCTAGATATTGCTGTAATACTTTCCATGTTATATATACACAAACAATCAAAACACTAACGAAGTTCAACATTATGTTCCACATGGTGGAACGTGTGCTCTGAAGGGACTTTGGCTGTAGCAAGGACATAAATGGGGTATTGTCTACTTTCTTCAGAAAAAAGCATATAGTCTGATAAAGAACCGAAAAAGGCACAGCACTATCACTTCACAGGGGTTTTGTTAAGCTCATTGTTTTTATCCTTAAGTTCTAAAACCCTAAATAATTGTCCAAATATACAAAGCTCAATAAACCACCGGCAACACATACTGCAAACTCAAAACACAGTTTGTTTGCTTGGTTTCAAATGCTGCAGCAGGACAGGTGGATCCTCTCCAGTGAGCAGAACTTCTCCCAGACCAAGCCCTCCACGAAGGCCTGTCTGCAGAAAGGGGTGATGGCAAACACCACCCCGCGGGATTTTTTTGAGGTCACTGGCTACAGCTCTTGATTTTCTCATGGTACTTCTCTCTCCCCCCTCTCTGTTAGCTAATCCCGTATCTTTCAGTTTCCTGAGCCCCACCCCGAGGTCTCTACAGATCACCGTGGTGCCCTGTGTCAGTTCCAGGTATCTTTTGACGAAGTCAGTACGTCACTTAGCAAAGATCCAGAAGCTTCCCTTAGTGAACAGATAAAATTTCCTTGTCAGGCTTGGGAAATAACTGCCCACGGGCTAGCAGGAGGAAGCGCAGGCTCCTGCCATGCCTGCTGGTCTCCAACTTAGCGTGGAGGAGTCGCAGCTCAGGAGCTTAACCAGCAACTGGATGCCGAAGTGCAACTTCCCTTGAAATCCACCTCATGCTACTGTTTCAAGGGTATGACAGTTGCCATCAGCTCAGACCCAAATCTAGTCTGAATTTCAAAGAAAACTATTGCTTTTATTGCCAAAAAGTAGAATGCAATATGCATTCGTTCTCCTTTCTCCTAGTGAATGCTGCCAGCCTCTCCTTTTTAGTTTTTTCCTTTTGGAAGGGACCGTTTCCTTCCTCTAAAACTCACTTTTTTTCCTCTCTCCTTCTATGCAAACTGGTTCTTTATGGGACCAAACTGCACTGCCTCTTCTCTAGCCCCAACCACTAGCAAGAGGAGCTAGTGGCCAAACCCTTCTAGCCATCTCCTGCTTTTTTTTTTCCCAGTCAGGTGGACTTGTAATTCCCCTGTTGCTTCAAGGGTTGAAAAATTTTGGGTTGGAACAAAAACAAAAATTCTCATGCTTCTCCGTTTGCCCCGTCTTGCACTCCGATGCTAGACCCCCCCCCCGGGGTATTAATTCACCAGGACGTAGCCGCTGTGCTGGGGGTCTACAGTCTCCATCATTTCGCAGTCAAAGAGTCCGGGCAATTCCGAGAGGGTTAACGGGTCGTAGCTTGTCTGGGGCTCGTGAGGCGCGGAGCTGCTCGGGCTGTCGGGCAGCGCTGCGCTGCTCTGCTGTGCTGGCTCCAGGGAATACTGGCACTGCTCGGGGAAGTCTGGCTCGGAAGAGGTGACAACGGGCAGCTCACAAGTCTGGTAGGAATACTGTAAGGGCTGGGGCGGCTGCTGCACCTGGATGGGTGCCGACAACCGCGACGAGCTGGTGATCTGGGAGGGCGGCAGCGGCTCCAGCTGCACCTTCTGGTAGTGGCTGAGGAAGGAGTCGTATTGCATTCCTTCCGAGGAAGGCTCCAGCACGGGGCTCAGGGGCTGCTGCAAGCTGAACGGGGCCGGTTGCTGCTGCTGGGCTGGCGGCGGCGGCTGCTGCTCCTCCTGGCACGGCAGTGGCATTTGGCTTGCCCTGGGGTAGGAGCTCTCGGCGATCTGCATCTGGTTGAAATAGGCCTGCAGCTGGGACTGCTTCTGCAGAAAGAGCCGCTTCTGATGCAACCTGAATCAAGGACACGAACAGCAATTATTTTTGCCCTTTGAAGTGTTAAGGCCCTAGCACGAGTGCTGCCTGCTAGTCGCTCTAAAGGTTCCAGCAGGAAAATTCCTGGGCAGCCTTGTTTATTTATTAAAATTTACTCTGGGGAGCTGAAGAGTTGAGTGTCTGGGGCTACCAAGCAAAGAGAGCAGAGCCTCTCTCCCCCATACTCTTTTTCTCTTCCCCGCGAAGCTTTATGAAGCTCCCTGGTTTTGACCCTTCACACACAGGGAGAATTTCCAGCGCAGTGCCAGGTGGCACAGCCACCTTTGACAAATTCCTGCAATAGGACAGAGGGGAGGTCTCCCAGCAGCCAATTCCCAAAGCATGCAGAAATAGGAAAGGAGTACTGCCGCGTGCTGACACCATTCACAAAAGGAATCCCTTCCTTCTCAGCTCAGACCTCCTCTTCTTGAGGGAATAAACCAAGCTGCTCTGAATGCTGTCAGTGGTGCAGTTAAGGTCCTGATTAGAATTAATCAGTTGTCAGGAGTGGCCGTAAATCAAGAAGTAATTCCAGATTACAGTCAAGTCCTCCGTCTTTTAACTTTATAAAGCATGCAACTAGGTCGCTATTTTCCTTTCTTTCTGTGATTCTTCTGCAAAACTCAGGGATAGTAGCTGAGGTTAGTATCTAGCTTGCTTGCTTGTTTAGTGATTACTAAAGGATGCATCCATAAGGAGCCAACAGCCCTTGAATGTAGCAATTAAAATCTAGTCTGCTAGAATCAGACACGTATGAAGGCACACTTGCGGTCTATTCCCTCCCGTAAGTTATTTGACTTTACTGTAAGTTTCAGAGAAGCGGCGCTGCTGATCTTTCAGTGACAAGGAAAACACGATTCACTTTTTGTGTTCTTTACAGTAAAATTAATGGCTCAGGGGAACAAGACAGGAAATTCCTAAATGAGTGCAGGTGGAAAACCATGAGCCACGTTCTGACTTAGCAGAAACACTGCGACATGTAATGAGCAGTGGGGATGAGGCAGAAAATGAATACAGCAGTGGAAGCACTAGAGTAGCTTTCTCTGTGCTTCCCTTTGTCCATGAAGCACGCAGGCAGCTGCAGCCTACCTGCACTGTAGCAGCATTAGCTGACAAAGAGCCTGTAGCACAGCACTTGGTGAGCTCGTGGCAGGATTGTTGTCCCTCTTTAAGAAAAGGGCTACAAATTCTCAAGTGAAGCTTTCCTTCTCAAAGACTGCCTAAACAAAGGCTGTCTCAGCTCTTCCATTACTCTGGAGAGTAAGAATAAACAATTTAACTGCATGGCTTGAAAGCTTCTTACCTGTGCTCCTGTAACTGCTGTTCCAGACTCCGGGGCAATTCTTTGCAGTACAGCTGGCAAGTATTCTGAGCTTTTGATAGCAGAGCAGGTTTCTGCAAGAAGAGTGGCGCTGTTGTAAATTGTATTTGTCTTAATGCATCGATCCAGAAAGCAAGTGAATGACAGTTGCCTCCCCGTATGATGGTTTAAGTGACCACCTCTACTTCCAGAAGCTGTCGCTAGATCTGTCTAAAAGCACAGTCACTACTGCTCACTGACTTCTGCTCCTTGGCTGTCGAGTATCTTTGCATGAGGGACTTGCACAACACAATCTAGGGAAAGATTTCTTCCCAAGTGAAAGAGAAGCCGTGCTGGAAAAAAGTTTGGTTTTAATAAATTCAAGCTATGTGAAAAATGGTTTTAAAAAAAGAGGGGGGAGCAGAGAAGAGGGAAGAGAAACAGCAAGCCCCAGCGGGGCAGAAGTGGGGCAGGTGCTCCTCAGACCCTGACGACTGCCCCTTATGGGGCAGGACACATAACACGTATTCACTAGCAGTTACCTCAAATTGCTTTAATAGCACCGTACAGTAACAGAGTAGGGAAACAGCAGCGATACAGCCTGCTTTTGGTATAATTAGGGTCAGCATCTGACAAAAGACAAACAACAGCTGAATTTGAAATTATGCTGTCTGCTAATTTAGCCTTTGACTGATTTTTTCCTCGAGGAGAATTACAAGAGCTGAAGGGCTGGGTTGCTGTGTAGCAGCGTCTGGCTTAATGCAGCGGAGGGGAGGCATGGTACCTGGAGCCTGTGCTGTAAGAACTGGGTTTCTAAGCTCTGCCGTCTGGATAATAATGGGGGATGTGCACCACTAGGGAAAGCAGATGCAGCCTCCTGCTGCTGAGATGTTTCCTCCTGCAGAGAGAAGAGGAAGAATTTTCATCCCCAGAAAAAGCTTTCCTGCCTCAAGCCTTTCTTTAAGGATTTTCCCCTGCCAGAGGTCCCACGGCTGCCGTGTGAAGTGGGTCTGTGGCGTCACTCACCACTTTCCCTCCATGGTGCGGAGCCTAAATTACAAAGCTTTGAACTATCTGTGCTGCAAAACGCTACGGGTTTACATCTGTAAGCAAAACATTATATATAGATAATGTATTTAGTGACTTGCTTCACTCTGAAACACTAACACTACCAAGCTAGCACTCTCTCCAACCTCTGCGTGTGCTTTTGTGCTGCTGTGGTTTTGTATTCGGTTTTGAAGCTGTGAAAAGCTTTCCAGTGGTGGAAAGGAGAAGCACAGAGCAGCATCTCCAGCAAGGAGGAGTGCTGAAATGGGAGGGGTCAACTGTTGTTGAGAGGATACCACGAGCACTGCAGGATGTTTACATCAAGTGGGAGATTCTCGTGAAAACATCACAACTTTGGGGCTGTCAGAGGGAGGTTTTCCAGCAAACAGGCCGGCAGAAACGGGTCTGGAGCTGTAAGAATAGCAGCCTCTATCTGGAACATTAGGTGCTTACAGTGCCTGCGTGCTGCTTACTCATTTTATTCACAGGGTCTAACAAAGTCATTATTCCTGCTTCCCGCAACCTGCTCCATTCCAAACAAGTAATTAGGGAAATGGAAAAAGCTATTTAGCATTCCACTATACAAATGAAGCTGTTATCTCTCAGCTTTTGCACTTCTTAGTTACAGCAGGCCCATTCCAACACAGAAGGGTGTTAGTTGGGCTCTGTTAAATCTAAAATGACATTCAATTAAAAGCAGTAACAGACCGTGGGACTCAGGGTCCACGAGATAGCCTTGTTAGCTTTCTATGAGGGTACAAAGGCTAACCTGCAAATGCCCACTCTCCATTCTGCAGGAGCCAGAAAGGAGAGGAGGGAACTTGATCTGTGAAATCGCTCTTCTCAGATCGCCCCAACGCCTTATCCTCTCTTTGTCTGTCCCACAGCATTAGCACCTGAAAGGCAGAGCTGATTTCTTTTTGGTTTCGGTACCTGCGGAGGACTGTTGACGAGGTCCTGCAGCTGGGTGGCGGTTGATGTCAGGGAAGGTTCTTCTTCCGATCCCATCTGTTCGTAGAGCAGCTGGACTTTGTTCAGCTCCAGGATTCCTTTGGTTCGTGCCAGATTCTGGAGGTGCTGTCTGAACGCTACAATTCCTGTACAAGAGTCGAGCAAAGCCCCTTGTCAGAAAATCACTTAATTCGTACCCGGTAGCGCAGCGGCGTGAGATCAGCTGTGTGACAGCCCTGGTGCCTTGGTGCACGCAGCGCGTTTGGTACCTTGGGTGAGGGACGTGTCGGAAGCCCTGCGCCCCTCTCGGAAGCTGACGGGAGAGCGGTTGTGGGTCTCTCGCTTCTGGGAGCTGAGGGCCTGCATGGCCGGGTTGGCAGGTCTCAGGCCGATGAACGGCGGCGTCATCCTGGGCGCCGGCTGGGTGGTGAGCACCATTTCCTTCAAGGACGGGGTGTCCTCCAGGAAGCTGACGTCTCTCTGGATGGAGCCCATGTCGTACTCCGAATCAATGCTGCCCAGAGATGAGTTCTCATCCAAGGAGTAGACCTTCCCTGTGACAAAAAGCACAAAAGCAGGAATAGGAGAGTGCAGCGGTGCTTTAGCAAGGCAGAAGTGCCACAGACTTTGAGCTACTCCTGCCAATAGTGCCTCCAGTGACTGTCTTGGATGAAATGAAACAAAAAAATAAGTTTCATAAAAATAACTGTAACTTAACACTTGCAGGACTGGATTTTATTTATTTTTTACTGCAGGTTTTTACGTTATTGCAGCATTAGGACACCATGCAGGTGATGCTCACCATTCAGTGGTTTTAGTACACGATCCTGACAGGATTATAGCTGGAGCTGAAAGGCTGGCTCACCTTGCTGGTTTTGGGATACCCAAGAATCCCGAGGTTTTTGTTTTCCCCCATCTTCTCCCAACATGTCTTTATGGGATGAAGGATTTGGCTTGTTCTTTCTCACAAAACTGACTGTCCCCAGCTTGAAAGACTTCACCAGTTGCTGTTGGTACATGGCCATAGCCAGCTGTTTAATTGAGGCTTTGATTTTACGCTACCTGTACAGCATGTCTGGGGTTGTTTGTCTTTTTCCTTTGATTTTTCCTTTGGCCTTACTAACAAATGCAAAGTGAAAAACCCAAGAGACACTGTCTTGTGCTTGTCACTTTTCAAAGCCAGTGTTTTTCCTCCTGGGCTTATTAGATTGAGTACTGAGAGCAGGAAACGGGCTTTGAGAAGTCTGTGCTAACTTCCGTACCTGTGCCTGGCACCATCACCAGCTGGTTGGTAACTTCTGCCAGAGTGTGACGTCTCTTCCCACAGCGAGCTGCTTGGAGGGCTGCAAATGCCTGTGCAGGGTCATCCTCCGACTCGCCTTCTGTCTCTATCCCTTCGTCGATGGACGTTTCCATCATGCTGGTAGGCAGTGACTGGCAGCCCTTCCTTATCACCACGGGGGGTACGGGATCTAGCAGGCAGCCATTTACCTAAATGTCACGAGAAGACGGACAGCTTTCAATTACTTGCACGCAGCAACACCCCCAAGTGTAGGAAATCTCTGCCTACCAGGTAGGCTGAAGGCAGCCGGGTCATTTAAATGTGTGAACTTCCCCACAACCTGCTGAGTTAAGTAAGACTTGCTACGAATTGCAGAAGACAAATCCTCCAGGTGATATCACCACTGACTTCCTCTTGGTACTTGACTCCCTAACTCTAAACACTCTCATTTGCCCGGTACTATGTTCTCCAGGGTTCTTTCTTGTTTAAAAGAATCAAAACTAAACCAACTTTGCCAGCTCAGTCACAAACATTTACAGAACATACGCGATTATTCCCCTTACTGTACTTACCTTGCTCCAGGAAGGAGTATGGGAAGCTGTAGTGGTGCATTTCATTCACTAGTGTTCCTGCAGAACTGCAGGGACGTGTTCAAGAATAATACAATAAACGCATCCTTTCCAGCAAAAGTCCTTTAGACTTAAACTCCTCTTCCAAAGGGAGGAGTGGAATCCCCTTCCTTGGATTCACTCAGCTCAATCCTGAGCACTGTCATCTATTTTTGACGTTAGCCCTGCTTTTAGCGACAGGTTGGACTAGATGGCCTTCAGACGTGCCTTCCCAATCTGGAATACTCCTAAAATCTCATTTCTCTATTCACTCTGTTTTTATACTCCCGATTTAGCATAAAACTGTACTGCTACAGGTGATCTTATGTGAAACTGTTGACGAACCAGCCGTTCCTTGATTTTCTTCAGCCAAGATCTCTGGTATTTTCAAGACCAGTGTGTTTGGCAAAGAAGCTTCACTGCATTAACAGTGGCTGTTAACAAAGGATCCTAGCAGCAGCCTATGTCGCAGTATTCTGGGAAACTATTTAAAGCAGTATTGAGAAATGATGATACTTGCACAGGAAAATTCTGGATCTGGTGCCTCTATTTTAAATTAATGCATTTTATCTTTCAGCTTCATTTCTTGCACGCTTTCCTTTCCATTTGTGACTTTGCCATTCAAATACCTTCTATTCATATGGCAGCAAAAGCACTGGAAAGAATATCTAGTGAACTGCTCAAAGGGAAAGCAGAGCACGCGTGCAGCCAGCTCTTCACAGCTTACCATGGCACATGGACCAGAGCTTGGAAGTTTCAACAGCTAAGGTCTGTACTGCTCAGACAGTGAAATATTCCCGAGTCAGTTGGGATTTGACACCTCACCGTAGTCACCATTTATTTATTTTACTCTGGACAAACTGCATTTAAAAAAGCATGAAAGCAAGGAGGATAGGAAATAGAGTTTGAAATGTTAACTTCCAAAGCTCTTTGCACCACTTCTTGCTTTCCAGCTGCAAGGGACCACACGAGCTGTTACTTACAACAGGGATGAGATCCAGGGCCACACTTTTAGTGTCAGAAACTAACCGGTAAATAACAAACAAAACTTGCAAAATGGCAAGCGTGAAATCAAAACCCTGGCTGGCAGCAGGCAGAATACAACATGCTGAAATTAAAGTTGTACTACGATGTGATAGGAGAGAGAACAAGAAAAGTTTCACAGGAATAGCACATTTCATCAAAGTAGTTCTCGTAAGCAATTTCCCCTTCCTCACAAATGCTCCTGAGTTTTATCCCACTGCCACCTCCCATGCATTTCACTTGGTCTTTGCTGCCCTGCAGAGAGGTGTCACCGAGCTCGGGGCTGGATGGCAAAAAGCATCAGCCTGAAGCTCCCTGCGGAGAGCCGTGGCTGTAACTCTCCATTTGTACAGCTGCGGAGCCGTCACGTCCCATTACGTGAGCTCAGGCTGGTAACTGGGAGGTGTGGGAAGCCTACACCAGGTCTTCCCATCTGGTTACAGGAAACAAAGCCCATTAGATGGGACTGCAATCTGACGGGGCTCCAGAGGAGGGTTTACAGGCAGTCCTAGTTACAGGAACGGCCTAGCTGCGAACCACGGCTGCCAGCTCGAGGTGCTGCAGCTCTGGTAGTTTCTGACAGTCCACAGGCTATTTACCATTCAACACAAAAATTAATAAAATCTAACTCTTTCAGCTGGCTTATTATGAAACTGGTAGATAATGACTTTCCAGCGTGGTATTTTAATAGCTTTAGCTGGCATTGCATCCTCCTGTTCTCCTTTTTCTGAGTTTTGGAGGAGCAGCTGGGCGGGTTCCTCTCAATTTTCAGCACAAAGAGTGCTCAGGGACTTAGAGCAGAGGCCAACCATCAGTTTTGGAGGATTAGTAGCAGTTTTAAATTGAAAGAGGACAGATTTAGATTGAATATAAGACATTTTTTATGCTGAGGGTGCTGAGGCAGTACCACAGGCTGCCCAGAGAAACTGTGGATCTTTGGAGGTGTTCAAGGGCAGCTGGACGGGAGGTACTGAGGTCAAGGAAGGGACATCAGTTTGGATTAGCAAAGGCTCTGGCTTCAACTCCAGCTCTGTGCTAGGATGACCAACGTCATCCTTCCCCGTCAGCTAAGGAAGGGATCTTCCTTTAGTTGTTCACCTAGGGATATTACCTCTGGCTGTGCATTTGCTAGGCAGTAATTCAGAAAGCAACCATCTTCTTTTAGTTTGACTAAATTTTGACACAACAGTAGAGAGATTTTATGCTTTTACGTACCTTTGGTGTCTCAACTCTTTCTTCTTCCATAAACGCTGCCTCTGGCTGGCAGTTGGAGGGAGGGAACGAAAAGGTTTCTGCTCCCGAAGCCGGGGGAAGTCCTGGAGACCGCAGCAACCTCGCGTTCTGTGAACGCAGGCTCACTGGTGGCACCACGGCTTGTGCCTAAAAGACAAAAAAACTGCAAAAGCTGAACACTTTTAGGTAGAAAGCATGCAAAGTCACACATAAAACAACACCTGTCCCATCAGAAACGAGATGTTTTTCCCACAGAAAACCCGATCGTAGTACAATGAAGGCCCACCTTCTGGACCTTTTCTCTTCCTCCTTGCTCCTCATCCTCATCTCTATTCACCTGCCATTAACACGTCTTATAATTAACAATTTTTTTTTTGTCCTGTCTCTTTGTATCATTAGAACTACTATCTAAGAAAATAGCTGGTTTTAATCTTTGTCAGCCAGATTGTTCCTGGACTCAGCTTTTCACAGCTGAAGTGGTTTGGCTTCCATTTCAGCAGAATGCCCAACCAAATAATGCCTTGCTGCCTTAAGCAAAAAAGGAGCAGCGTGGTTGTGATTCCTCCTGGAAGCAGGACCTGGGCCCTCGTGCCATGCGGCAGCAACACCGTACCTAGGAGGCTGTGAACTTGGAACTTGGGAGAATATTTACTTGAGCCCACGATGATCTGAGTCATCTTAGGCCAAGCCTTTTGAAGAGGTCAAGTCTTTCATGTTTCCAGTTAGGCATTAAAAGGAATCAAAAGCTGTACAACGTCTGTGTATCTTAATGAAACAAAAGAACGTAAAAAAAACCCTGAGAATTATTGGAATAAGACCCAACAAACTGTACGTGACCTTTCTTTCTGATGGAAATTACTAGGGAAGGAGCCGGCTGAATAGCCGTAGAGCCTGTGCTGAATCAGTCAGGATAATTAGAGAGGATGCTAAGTGGACAGCCTGCTGCAATGGATGGGCTGGCACCAGATGTAAGGAGCACCCAGAATTGCTCTTGATAAAGCACACATGACATCCTTGAGACCTAAATCAATTAGTCGTCCCGATGGCTCCGTGGTCGATGTGCACGGAGGTTTTGCAGCCGTGCTGTGAGATCTCCTGCAAAATCGGGCTCTTGCTGGGTAGCAGGAGTAAAAAGTGGTGCAAGTTTTGGCAGAAATGACATTATTTAGGGACATATCTATGAATCTTGAGTGACTCGGAGTCTCATAGCAGCGATACTCATATTTCCTACGTAGATATCACAGTGATTTGGCATCTTAACCTGATAGATTGATCCTAATATTTTCTCTCGGGTAGCTCTTCCCTATTCTTTGCCATGCTTCATTTCAAGGGAGATAGAAAGCGTATCTAGAAAACAGCAGGGGAGAAAGTGATTTTATTTTCAGCAGGTCCCTGTAGGGTACCTATGTTTAATAACACTGAGTAGAGCCTGCGTGCTTTTAGCCCCACGCTAGCAGAGCTCTCCATAAATTCAAGGTCTTGTTTGTCGATCACATTAAAGATACTCCAAGTGCTGCGCAGTCTCCAGAACCTGTATTTCAATAACACTTTCATCACTGACCTCCCAGCTAAAGTTCTGAAATTCTCAAAAACTTAAGTTCTGAGAGGAGCCAAATTCATAAATACCTTTCAAAACGATGCTGCAAGTCTACGTACTATAGAAATCAGAAAATAGCAGCGACTTCTAAGTGAATGTAGGAACAATTTCAGGAGAAAATAATGCCTTGCACAGCCTTAAGCCCACCGCTGCTCAGAAAGAGACCTCACCTTGGCTACTGTCTGCTCAGCAATGGTGCTTGGGCGGCGCTGGCGAGCATCAAGTCTCTGCTCCACAGGGAAGCTACTTCGATGGGATTTGAGTCTCTCCACCAGCAAGTAGTAGATAGCAGCAAAGTGGTTGTAGCTCTTGTTCTGCAGAGACTGGAAAAGAAAAGCACGAGAGTTTGTGTGTGGCCAAGTGTGTTCTGTGGAATAAGAAAGAATTGTCAGCTAGGAAAAATATAGATATGTATTTAAGAGGTGGTGGGGTAGGCGAACTTTGTTCTGAATTGAGAAAATTTCAACCCAGAGTGCCAGGCAAAGAAAAGCATCAGCCTTAGTTTAGTGGCCCCTGGAAGCCACCAGAGCTTGTAGTTCGCGTTCAGGTGCTGTTCTGAGCCCCCAAAATTTGAACCTAGAGAAGAGACTGATCTCTGGGACCTCCCGAATATACCTGGCCTTTCCAAATCACTCGAAGCAGCAGGGAACTGAGCCTCTGCAAAGCAGAGAAAGCAGCCTCTGCTGGCAGGAAGTGCTCAGACGTAACCTCCACGCTGGTGAAAAATATCAGCCAGTCCAGAGGAAACGATTGTGTTAACTCCACGGGGAGCCCTTCAGCATTTACAGTTGGTAAGCAGCATGATTTGGGATTGGAGGGAGACATGTAACTGCCCAGTACTTTTATGCTCCTTTTTGAGTTTCGTTTCCCAACTTCTTAGAAGCTCAAAATGAATTTACCTTGGTTTCTGTTTTTCCCTCCTCTCTCTCCCTTTGACAAGTAATGGTTTATCCATCCCCACCCAGGAAATCTGGGTGGAAATTGAGTGGAACCTGATGTGGCTCCTTACTCCTACTCTTCTGCTTAAGAACCAACTTAGCTAACTAACACAGAGGAGGATCTTGCCTCCCACAGCACTGCCCTTTCAGCAGACTTGCTTTCCTCTGGTGGGCAAAGAATGCCTTGGGCTGGCCTAGCTGCTTGCGGCCAGCCAGAACGAGGCACCCAAGTGAAATTGTCTGGGGGGCCATCACGCAGCTGGTTTGCCTGCGTAACACAGACACCTTCGCCCTGATAGGGACAATCTTTAGGAAATTTTCTAGAGGGATGACTCTCCTCTTCCTCACCAGCTTGCTGGCACAGACCAAGACATCAGCAGGACAGGAAGAAAGCAGCAGAGCATCGTAAAATGCTTGCGTTTTCGAGGGTCTGCCCTAGTAAAATATACCACCAGTTTTGATTCTTCTCAGTGTTGAAATCAAGAATGTTGTGAGGAGCTCAGGTACTAGGTTCCAACCACTGAGACAGAGCAGGAGCCCTCCCACCAGGGGCAGATAACCCTTGGAGTGTGTTTTACCTCAATGGTTTTCTGCTGGTCTATCCCCAGGCTGTGCATGAGCCGCAGAACCTGCTCGTTGTACTCCCCGATGGAGGGCTCGTTCTCCTGGCCTGGTGGGTAGAGAACGGGTCTCTGGGCAGGAACCTCCACGAGCATCCACTTGTGCTCCTTAATCTGAGCAATGGTTAGCCGTTTGGACGGGTCTAGGACCAACATTCGCCTGATGAGATGCTCGCACTCTGTTGGGAAGAACACCACGTTACCCACCTGCCTGCACAGCCTCACCTGACACCCACCGGTACGGGGCACAACAGGAAGCTGCCGAGCTTCTGCACTAAAAACATTTCCTGGAGGCTAAAACCATCTTTCAAAACAAGATAAGAAGTCACACCTAAAAGGACAAAAGCTCAACTTCTTGAAATCCCTGCAGGGCTTCAAGAAACGTGTAGACGCAGACCTTAGGAGCATGGTTGGGTGGTGGACTTGTCAGTACTAGGGTTATGGAGGAAGGGATTGGCAAAGCTGCACTTCAAATCTGCATTATTATTATTTATTTTGATTTTGTTTTAAATTTCCAACACCAGTAGTCACAAAAACAAAGGTAAAAGTAATGCCTCAGTGGCTGTGAAGGGCAGCCGGTGACTACGGCAACAGGTTTATCTGTTTAATTCCAGGACCAAAGCACGGTCAGTGCTTTAGGTGCCGAAATAATTCTGAATGTCCCAGGCCATTGCTACTTTCTGACTACTACACATTGGACAGGGTTAAAAACATCACTTCAGTGCAGTCGCCATGAGTCAGGCCATTCAGGTAGTTATGACAAATAGTTTAGAGAGATTTCTGGCTATTTATTCCTGTTGACCTCTTTCGGTTTCAATGTTTTGCTACCAGGCACACCCTTCCCCACTCCCTGCAGCACCGGGTGAGCAGCAAGGGGAGCAGCAAAGCTGGAAGTGAAAGAGCAGATCTGCGCTGCAGGCACAGCGGGGACCGCAGCTTGCACCGAGGTACCTGGATCGAGCTCGCGTACTTATGTCAGCAAAGTCACAGACACAAACACAGCTCAGCACAGGCTGCAAAATGTGCCAGGAAGCCGAAGGCTTGCTGTGGTGCCATAATTGCACTGCTAAAAGCAACCGAGTGCTGAGCTAACTAGCTCAGCTTTAGCTGCTCTGTAGTGGCTATTTTGAGACGCAGCCAGGAAGAAAAGGGGAGGAACACAATGTTTTGCACCACAGAACCCTGCACAACAGGGCTGAAAACTTATTTTTAATTCCCTTAAAAACAAAAAACTCATAGAAAGGAGTATACTGATAGACGGGTTTGATTCAGGAAAGTTATGAAGTACTCAGGTTTTGCAGCCTTTAACACGGGGAAGCTGAAGGACATCGTCAAGCCCTGTGCAAAAATGGCCCTGTTTGTTCTTGTCTGAACAGGCACAAGGGAGAGTGAAACCCAGCAGACGAGGCAATTAAGCAAGGGAGAGATCTGATAGTCTCTTTGTCGCGTGTGGGAGTGCCAGATACATGACTCTGAGAGCCTGGCATATGGATTGGTTGCGCACTTCTTTGCTTCTGTTTAGCAGACACTGTCAAAAACCAGGAGACACCCAACGCAGAACTTCGGTAGAACAGCCACACTGCTCCCAGGGGATTTTCGGTCCCAATTAAAATATTAGTGGCCTTGCACAATGAAAGCCAATTGCTACACAAACGTGCCTCTCCCCTGAACCCCCGTATTTCTGGTCGCTGTAGGATGAGATGTCCTTCACCTTCCATTTCAGATCTCTCCTCGCCCTGGGACAAGCCACACTGCGGTCTCTAGGAAGGATGGGCTGGTTTCCCTACCTAGCTGCAGCAGCCTGATTGCAAAGGCATACAGCTCTGCTAGGCTTACCTGTGTTTCTTAGCAAAATGAAAATTAGTCTGCCATACCGTAAGCTGGTGGGCAGGTGC
Source organism: Heteronetta atricapilla (assembly GCA_011075105.1). Lineage (NCBI taxonomy): Eukaryota > Metazoa > Chordata > Aves > Anseriformes > Anatidae > Heteronetta > Heteronetta atricapilla. The sequence continues at coordinate 5,237,863 of CM021754.1, read as the reverse complement.
ACCACCCTGCATTGTGTTGCAATAGGGATTATTCTAGAATTTATTCAAGGTTTACTGTAATAAGAGTAGAAGAGGACAAACTGTTACCTTCTGACATAAAGTAAGGTATCCTGAACCTTCCTTCCAGAACTCGTTGCCTCAGGATGGGGAGTGTTGGCCCATCAAAAGGTAGCGCTCCACAGACCAAAACGTAAAGAACTACTCCCATGCTCTGTAAAAAAGAGAGTATTTGTTTCATTTTTCAAGCTACCCGCAAGGTTGTTGAGCTTGGTTAGCTAAATCCTGTCACAGCAAAAAATTAAATTGTTGTGCAGAAACAGGAAATTTATACAAAAAGGAGTTATATTTCCGGAGATCCCTAGACATTAGGAACTGTCAGCTAACCCCAGGCCAGGCTGGCAGTACCTCACGCTGATAAGGTAAGGTGAAGTGTAACGGGTCAGAGAGTGGCTCTAGCAGGATGCTCGATGCATGGCACTGCAAAGTGAGCCCCCACTGCAGGTGACAACTAGAGACTATTAATCTGAAGGTTGTTCAAACAAAAGCAAACCTTAAGCAGCCACTCAAAATAAGAAATTGTAACATTTCACATTTACCAGCTTGTAAAAACCTGGGTAAGAGGCACGCTGGTAACTTCACCAACAGTCAGCTTCAGGGGAACACCACCTCAGGACTCTGCCTTGCTGCGTACAGCGCTGAGCACGAGGGATTATGTAAAATGAGCAAAAGGAGACAATCTGGGCAATAGCTCTCATCCAACTGCCAGACTCATTTTTTAAAGTATGCGAGTTAATTGGCACTGCAAGTGGAAATAGTCTTGCAGTATAGGCCAAAAAAAATACAGCGCCACACTAGACGAAATAACCACAGCAGATGAAATAACCACACCAGGCCCTCATGCCATCAGCTGGCACGGAGAGTCACAGCACTGGATTCCCCCAGGGAAAAAAGCAAGTTTTTAATATTCACCTTAAAACCTTTTAAGTACACAGATTTTAAAATCAAATATGTATTTTAAAAAGTCATTTCCTTCCTTACGCTGACAAAATTTGAACTGGGGATTGCTGCACTCCTCCTGCCAGCCTAGCACTTGCAGCAGACCTATTCTGCAACTGGATGTCGCAAAAGAAATACGGAGTCCTTATCTCAGAAGATAAGTGAAGAAGATAATGGGTTTTATCTTCCCTATAAATGCACGTGTGCTTCTCGTTGTAGCACTTGTATTTCGTCCATGACTTAGGAGCTAAGGCATTTAAAGAAATATTTACCAAAGCCTGGAGATTCACTTTTGCCATTCAAACAGTGCCTGTGCTGCTTAAAAGAGTAACGGAGCTGAGGTCTGCTGGGGGTTTATGTGCCCGTTACTACAGGTTCATACATATGTGTATGATATACAATAAATAGATGCATAAACACACACGTCCATAAAAGCACAGTGTTTATTTGTTGACTAGAATAACTTCTGTTAGGTTAGCAGCTGAAAGGTGACTTATCGTGCACTGCCCTGTTGTGTACCAGGCTCTGACGAAAATGTCAGCGCGCGTTGTGAAATGTATAATGTTATCCCTGCAAGCCTAATGCCAGATCAGAGACTGCCAGCTTGCACTGTCTCTGCTTGTTTCAGAATATGAATCTGTCACTGTAAGTACCAGAATACTGAAATTAAACAAAAAAAGGAATGCAAAGCAAACCCTGACAATGCATGAAGGGTACAGAGAACTTCTTCAGCTCCTTTCAGTCCCTTTTCCACTGCACAACAATGTGATTGCTCTCTCTGTCCTCTTCCGTAGAGTAGCTCCCATGAACACACACACATTCAAAACCATGCAGTTGCCTGCACTACTGATGTTTGTGGCACAACTGTGGCTGAGGAAAGCAGTCATCATCTCTACTGTGTGTGACTTGCTCGGAGTCAAGAACTTACAAGCCTTACAGGTTCAATTCAAACTTAACACAGAAGATAGTAAATGCACTGAAACAGCAAAATTCATGCATTCAGTCCAGACAGCTTTTGGAGGAGGTACAGTTTTTCCTCTGGTGTGCTTACGTAGACCTACAACGTGCATTTAATAGCCACTTGGATGGGTAACTTCAGTTTAATTTAGTGGTAAGAAGCATTTTATGACAGTCAAGAAATGAAGCCAGAGAAGAACAGCTTGTCTGCAGCTTAAGAAAACTCAAAGGTAAAACTTTGTTCCAACTTTCCCGAAGTTGACTTCAATCCATATAATGAAAGAATAACGATACCCAGATATCCAGCTGGGGTCCCTCGTATTGCTGTCCTTCAAAGACTTCTGGGGCTGCATATGGTGGGCTCCCACACCACGTTGTCAGAGGCTCGCCAGTCTTATAGAAATTTCCAAATCCAAAATCTGTTGAGAAATTAAAGGGAAAGTCACTCCAAACTGCAGTTACACAACAAAGCGAATAATTATATGCATGGGCTGGGCCTGGAAACTCACCGTCATTCATGAAAGGCTCTATCACACATCTATTTATCACTAAAAGCATTTATTGGGATGCTGAATGTCCTACACAGCTATTTTCACCACAACTGCATGATTATAAAAATAGTCTGCAAAACTCCACAACCTGTAGGAACTTGGAGTCAACTTCTACCAGTTTGCTAAATCCCAGTTTAGAAACAGCTATCACGAAAATTCAACGAGCTGACAATCACATCGCATACATCTGAGCTTATTTGCTTGCCAAGAGATATCTGAGATTCAGTACCGCATCCGAGACTTGAGTTTTCTTTAGGTGCTCTCTAGCCTTGAACAAACAACAAATATTGACAACAAAAGCATCAATTCTGGAGAAGGGAGGAGGGTACTAAGCCAAAAGCAACAAGCATGGGAAAACACGCAGCCTTCTGCTAGGGAGGAAGCTCCGCTCCTGGGATTGTCTGCAGCCCCTTCGTTCTCCAAGTGAAGCTTAGCATTTTACAACTGAGCCGTTCTCTTAAAGGGCTTTTTATGGCTTAACATGGAACCAGACATCAGGACTTGAGTATTAGTCACAAGTGGTAATAATCCAAGAATGAACAGTGAAATGACAGCCACTCCTGAACAGAGAGGTGAATTCAGAAAAGAGCCCAGTGCAAATTTTTCAGCTTCGCTGCATGTTTTGTTTTTTTTTTTACTAGAACAAAACAGCAACGCCAACAACACGGAGCAGAGTGGCTTAGTGACTTATCCAAGGCTGATTGTTTTCAAACTGCAGGATTCCAGGTGGGTATTACCGTGCCCTGGTGGCCAATCTGTAGCTCTCTTGCCATTCACTTCACCTTTGGTGTCTTAGAGATCTTCACAGCCCAGGTCTTCCAGTTCCTCTTATATCCTGTCCCTCTCGCTCCCTTTGCTTGCCTCAGACATCATTTGCTTCAGCATTCTTTATTCTCACTGTCTCCTGATAGTCCCTGGTAGATCCCTTGCAGATCCCCATCCTGAAGATGCTCCTTCAGTAACACTACTCAGAATTCACATACACGGCTCCACTAATTCATCAGTCTTCTGTAATAAAAGCCACCAAGCACTACATTAGGGTAGACCTGTTCACACCATGAATCAAAATCCCGGCTCCGCTCAAGTCTAGCGGTTTTCTCATGGATTTCAGCGACACCAACACTTCTCCCTGTTTGCTCCCAGCAGCACTGCTGAGTCCTCTGTTCCACTTGTGCTGCAGGCCGCTCTGTGCTCTCTGTGACAACAAATGCTGTTAATACTAAAACAAAGAGATCTGGTAACAAGGACAAATACTCTGTGGATTTAAGACTTTCAGGCAAGCTAGCTTCAATTCACTGACAAGTCAGCTGCATCTCCAAGAGAAAGAGAGAACGGAGCATCGGTGCGTGACATGCAGAGACCACCAAGCACAGTGACACTGCTGCTGTTCAGCGCCGGCTTGCTCCTGGCTGAGAGATGCTTTAGCTGTTTCCTGCTACTTTTTGCATGCTGGAGCACACGGGCAGTAGGTTACAAGTTGCTTTGGGTTTCCTTTCTGAAGTGATAATGCTTTTTTACCCTTGGAGCTCACCGGGCTCCTGCAGAGTAACACTGGTGTGACTTGAGGAATCCTGTGAAAGTCAGCAGTGCTGATGTACAGCAATCAGGCTGTTGATTTAGTCCTATCAACCCCCGAATACCTCAGAGGTATGTTATTACAATGCTGATCAGCAGATAGCAGCGCTGATAACTGCTGTGGTTACCAGACACCGTAGAGGCGCTGCTGGTCCAACCTCCTTCACTGCTGTTTGCTGGGGTTGTGTTACGCAGAGGGAAGGGCCTGGCTCCCGTTGTACGTCCTGAGCTATAAACCATGAGACAGCCCTTGGAATCAAAGCAACACGGAGATATTAAACAGAAAACTCTACAGGCTTAGATAAAGCTAACCTGTAATTGTTGTGGAGGAGCAGTGTGGACAGGGAATCGTACACCCTTCTGTTTAACTTCACAAAGGTATTTGGTTGCTTTCCTAGCAGAAGGACACGAGCTCCAGCAGTTCATTCAACAGAACTTCTACAGTATACATCAAAAAGTGAACGCAGGCAGAAGAGGCAGTTTCAGAAACACCTAAACTGAAGAGGCTTTCAGAGCAGTTTTCCTGCCTGTCGAGATTTTCCTTAGCATGTAACGTTGAATAGGCTCCTTTTGCAACCACGTCCATGGGTAGGACATACCACCTACTGCCGGAGCAGCTACACACGAGCTGCAGGAATGTTTTTGCCCTTTGAGACCTTTGCTCTCTGTCAAATTTGGTTACAGCCAAGCAACAGGTTCAACAGTTATCAGAGCCACATACAAAACAGCATGATCTCACAGGCCTTTTGGCTGTTGTCATTAATTCTGTTAACTGTAAGTTCACTAATGATTTCAGCAAGACACCTACACGACTTGGAAAGAGATCCCAAGTCTTTTTGTACCACAGGTTAATGCTTATGACAAAGACTTCCCCTTTAATACCTTCTTCACATCTGCTTCCTTACCGCATTGCACTGCGAGTCTCCATTGTGTTGAAAAGAACCACTAATCTAAGTAGGATATTTTTAGTTGTCTCTAATGAAATGCACTAATTAGGAAGAATAGAGGAATTATGGAGAGCCAAGACTATGCAACCAAGCAGCTCTCAGGACGGAGATCTCTACAGTGGGTAACACACACCGTAAGGTAATAGGAACAGTCACAACTGCGTTCAACAGCAACGTTCCTGGGGGCATCCAGAATATAAAGCGGCCTTCTCGATACAGCTTGTGCTGGTGATCCATTTGATTTAGGCAAGCAGCTGGTAACTGCAGATCAGCCACAGTTACACCTACATAATTCATGTCTTTCTGTCCTCATTGTGTTTCTCCTCTTTCTAAAGCTCACTTGTAGTAATCCTGAAGGAACAGCTCTTTGCAGCAGTGCACATCTAACCTCACCCACACCACTTCTCAGTGTTGTTCTTCCATATTAAATGCATCTTCAACAACATTCTGCAACATGTGAGCAGAACATCATTAGATAGCCCTGTCATCCTCCATTCGAGACTAGAACCGTAAGTCTGATCCGACATCAGACCTGCTCAAGTGGTCCTAGGGACAAATAAGGAGTTGCAGTCCAAAGCTTTAGTTTGGAAGAAACAAATCATGAAAATCTGCTGGAAGCAAGGTGATGAGTCTTCAGATCTACGCAAACTGCTTGGATAAAGGGACTCTGGGGCATGCATAACTTTGAAACCGTTAGACTTAATCATTTATCTTACCCTGTTTGACTTAGTATCATCTCCTAGGTCAGCAGAGCAGCATTTGGTGGACTGATTACTTTAAAAGTCTAAATAAAAATTTGAAGGCTTTCTATAAAGCAAACGCTAGTTCAGATACAAATGATCGAGCTTGCTGGCTGCAGCGATTGATGCAATTCAATCAACTGAATCAATTGATTCAATCAGATCCAGTCACAGCAGCTCCCTAGGGATTTAGGATTTGTGTATCTGCGTGCTGACTGCTAATGCTCATCATTTTTGCGATGACGTGGGACGCTCCCATCCCTCACCCATTTTTGCACTGCTAACAATCAGACTGGACATTTAAAAGACAAATATTTAAGCTCCATATTCCCATTTAACCCAATGCTAAATTAAAATTAACCCTAAATTTAACCTTAACATAAAATAGTGTTGGAGAAAATTAACATTTGTTACAAGAGATCATCTTATGCTACTGCAAAGACCTGTTCCAGGTGAAACTCCCAAGGGAGTACAATCTCCAGCGTCAGTCCAAGGTCACTGTACTGGCTCAAAGCCCGAAAATCAGATACCCAGCGTCACAGCAGTGAACTTTTAGGACCTGGCCGTCATCAGAGAGCCCCAGTGCCTATCCGTGAGAAGGCTCCGATGCCAGAAGCCCTTTGAAGGTCAGACCACACGGGAGATCCATAACAGCGTCATGCTCTGCAAGCACGCCGAAGGCCCCGCAGTTGCATGACCCGTTACGCAATGGCTCCCTGGCGTGCCACCCCGCTCTGGAGGTGCAAACGGCCAAGGTCAGCTCAGACTCTAAATCCCCACAGGAACCACTAAATGTCATGTTCATGCCATCCTTCCTTTTATTTTCTCCTGCAGTTCCGAAACAACTGCGACTTAAGTCGCGGTAACAGAGGGAGCAACAACTGAATCTCCTAAAACAGATAAAATCCCCCAATTGTGTGTCACCTGCCCTCTTCTTATCACAGCCAGACTTTTGTTGTGAGTTTTTTTTATTCTCTTTGAGGAGACTTTTCTTCACACATCATTGGCTTGGCAACCCTGACAATACTTCGGGAGACATGAAGCAATTTCTTCTCTCAGAAGCGTTTTGCCATCTGTGTAGGTGTCATTAGATCTGATCTCTCCCTTCACTTATCTCAGTCAGATTTCCAACATCCTCTAAGCCCTGCAGATAAATATCAACCTTTATCTCTCGACTGCAGCTCCTACTGAGGCGCCACCCTCCTCAGCCTCTGTACCAGCCTCACCAGTAGGTGTGCGTGTATTTGTAAATACAGCTACAGGAAGCGTGACCTGCCTGGAAATACACGAGATGTCAGCTCCTAAGAAAGGGAAACTTTTTGCCCGTCCAGACTGGATTTAACGTTAGGTTTCTGGTAAATGTGAACATGTGGAAGCCACTTCAGGAAGAAAAATAAACAAATCTCAACAGCAGAAGACAGAACAAAGTCTCTGGTCAGTATTAGAGGAGCTGCAGGTTTATGTTATAATTAGGATTTTTGCTGTTATCTTCTTGCTGTTATCTTTACATGCTTAATTTCGTAACACGATCGTTTTCTTTACAATTACCGTAAGTAGCTCAAGAGCAAGGACGTCTTACAACTTACTGGCACTGTCCTTGCAAGGCTGCAACCTCCTGCTCCCTTCCAGAGCAAAAAATCACAGAAATTAATGTCATAAAGACAGAGCTTGACTAGTGCAACAGCAGCAGACGGCTTCCATCTGATGGTCTTGTGATGGCAGAGATGATTAAGTTCTATTAGCCAAATCCATTAATGAAAGGTCTCTAAATTGATACTAGAAGAAGGCAAGGGTGCGCTCTATGCAGGCTCCAGTAAAACAGTGCTGGCTGCTGGGGTTCAGGGAAAGGAGTACAAGGCCAGCAGGCTGCAGAAAGTGGCCAGCTTTGTGTACTCTCCCTGTCGCTGCCAGATGGATCTGAGCCAGTAGGGAATTTCCTCACGAGTCTGTGCACCTTGCCTAGAAGTGCACGTCTTACAACCTGGCAAACGGTTCCTTCACGCTGTCTTTGATCGGCAGCTCTGTAACTTCAATTTCTTCCCTTTTTCAAGGGCAAAGAACAGTAGTATCCTTCAGTTTGAAGCTGTAAAGCAGCATGCATCAACAATTAAAAGTAGAGTAGAAGCCAGGTACCTATTCATTTGTGCTGTACATTTTCACGTGACATAAAAACACAGTGATGCATTTTCAGCAATTTGCTCTTATCTTTACAAATCCAATTACATTCTATTGTTAGACAAAATAATTACCTGTGCAGGGAGATCAGCATTATTTGCTAGGGTACATAAATTATTACGGTTACCTCCTTTTGTTTCCATCATCCTTTCCACACTTGTTTCTTCCAATTACGTTAAACCATTTTTTAGGAACTCAAGAATTAGTAGGACCCATTAAAGCCATTTCAAAGAATTTGTTAAAGGTTTAGGTAGGATACTGGATGCTCGATCCATTGGGCTTCCTCAGTGTTTAATTACTGCACTGTCAGTGTGGTTGTCCCACTTTTTGAAGCGTTGGAGTGGCCAGGATTCAATTAAGCACAAAACGATCATTAGCCTCTCTTTCTCTCCCCCCTACCTGGTTTCTGCTTTGCAATTGCTGATCTACCGCAATCATTCGGGATCCAAGGTAATCATTTTTAACCTAAGAACAGTGTTACGGTTTCCCATTCCGGAGAAATGAATTTTAGGAACATTACTGTCATTTAAAGGAAATTGTGCCAGCCCTCCACAAAACATAGGCCAGCCACGGAAATCTAAAAGGACCGAAATCGGACTTGTTACCAGAGGACTGAGTTTATATAATGGAGTGATCTTTTTTGGGGGGGCATTTTGTTTCTCAATCTCATTACCCTCTTTAGAATAATCTTGAATTTAGAAGGTATAATTTTTTGCACATACATCACTCAAATGGAATCTGTTTTCCCGTTAAAAATGGAAACAGAGTAAGATTTCAGACCTGTTTGCAATTTGAGAAACAGAAGCTCCCTGCCAGAGCCACTGCAACTTCTGCCGTGCATCTAGCAATACGAGGTGGTCTTTAATTTGTACCTCTAAAAATCCTTCAGAAGGGATTCTAGCTCCCGAGCTCTAATTAATCCACTCTTCTAAAATTGCCAAAAGGATTCCATCAGCCTGGCTTCACAGAGCCACATGGATCTTTTGTTACAACAGCAATAGGAGCGAGCAGAGGAGATAATCGGGAGGAGAGAGGTACTGATAAAGGAAAGGTATGAGTGTGTTAGAAACAAACCTGACCCACTTCATGAACTGAATGCTGATCAGCCAGTTCTGACGTCAATGCATATTTTACTGTCCACCAGCAAGACAAGCCAGCACTACAACCTCCTTCAAAATAACAGTCTCCTACCTGATCTGCTTCGCACGCAGTAGCTTTACCATCAGGACGCAATGATTTCTGCAGACATCTATAAAGCATCTTAATCTGGCAGTTCTGTGGGGCTGGAAGGACACGGAGAGAACCTCGCTATTCCACCCTCAATTCTAAGCTGCACTTTCTGCTCACAGCTGCAGAGGCATCTCTCTGCACAGAAAACGAGCAAGTTTTATCTGATGGCAGCACAGCTTACCAGCAATCAGCCGCTGAAATCCAGCCCCTGCGATCCCTTCAGAAACCAGCAAAATGCAAAAGGCACACGAACAAACCGGCTGCCTACAGGCAACAACTTTGAGAAGAACAAAGGAGCTTTACCTTGCCAGGGCTAACAGCAAATTTCACGGAGACCGCCTGGTTTGGGAGTGCTCAGCTCTAACTTTCTCACTGGCCATTTTATCTGATTAAGACCATTTTTATGTTACGTACGCTCAAATTTAAGTTTGAGGCTTTTGCTCCCAACTCCCTCTTATCTTCTGAAAAATAACAGCATGCTCTCAATGCTCTCACCTCAAGTTCTTTTTGCAGCCCCTGCTTCTTGCCCAGTTACTGAGACTGGAATGAAAGATCCTTGGAATTGGATCTATCGCCTTTCTTTGAGAGCAGTATTAACACCAAAGCATTACATCTCAATCCAGCTTACTTGTTTAAGCATGAAAGGTGGCAGTCTCATCAGCTTACAGTTTTAGGAATGCTTACTTTTGAGTCTTAGCTGACTCTCCTACTAGCTGAAATACACAGATAACTTTATGCATGTTTCAGTATTTAATCGAAAATGTTGTATTCTTAAAGTGTAAAAGCTTCAGTTAAAGACTTAGAAGCCATCAGAATAAATCAAGAGATCCTGTGGAAGTTAAGAGGAGGTGGAATGGCCACGAGTATCTATGTGGATTTCATAGCTGTTGGAGTATTCAGCAAGGTCCAGCTGCACACACGGTGCTGGGCCCAATGCACACACCGGTGCTGCAGAGCTTTCTATCAAAATAATTCATCAGTTACTGTGCTGTTTTTAAATTGCTAGATTAATTCTAATTAGAGAGTAATTCTAGCTATCGGAGTTGGGATCCCGGCTGCCCTTTGTTCTTGCACAATTTGATAAATGAACCATGAAGAATATGAGCCACTGGAAGAAACTGTTCTCGGGGATCTGTGCAGTACTGGCTACCTCCAAAATCTCAGATAAATTGCACAGAACGGTTTATCATCTATCTCCTTTGCAGAGAAAAATAAAATATCAGTTTTGAGACAAATCCCGACAAAGTTTCTGGCAAGCTTAACTTTTCTCCAGTTACTTTATCACTGCAGCTGGACACGGGAAGTGCTATCAATCTGATAAAGCTCGACAAAGCTACACGGAAGAAACAGACCGTGTGAATCACCACTAGTTAATGTATTCATTTACATACAGACCATCTGTAATTAGCTTTCTGCACTACAGAGGTAGAGCACAAGAGCAGCCAAGAGGAGAAAAAGAGACGGCGGCAGCTGATGGAATCTGGTAACAGCCATTTATCAGTGCTTTCGGTTATTACCGCGTCTCTGGAGAACCTGCATCGAAATTCCCCATGACAGAGCAGTGGACGTCTCTAACCTTTCCTTGGGTAACAGGTCTCCTGAGATGACTTTCAGGAAGTATTTTTGGGAGCCTGTGTTATGCTTGCACTGCAGTGTTGGAGGCAAGGAATGTGCCTGCCTACAGTGCTAAGGACATCCACGGAAGAGAGACCACTGATGAGGGCCCCGCTCCGTGACTTACTCGGGCCGCTTTGGTACCAAGTCCAGACATCACCTCTATCCTACGCTGCTTCTTTTATTTTCTTCAGGAATCAAAAGCCCTAAATAAGAACTCAAACTCATACCAGAACTGCACCTTCCTGCTACAACAGTTGTAAAATCCTTTTGCCTGATACGATAGTAACTTTTAATATCATTACATTTCAACAGTAATATGAAACCCTACAACAGAGTATAGAGAAAATGAAAAGATAGCCTTAAATAGATTAATGTAAAATCAAATAGAGGCTGCTGCAAAACCTCCACTATTTATATATAGCATTAAACAACAAAACCATTTTTACTGCTTTCATGAACCTCCTGTAAAATTCCCACTCTGACATGCTAGAGAGCCATGAAATACAGAGCATTTGTCATCAAAGACCAGATTACCAGGCTTCCCTTTTTAGCCTCAGAGAATCTGTTTTATGCACCATTCCTTCTGCCAAAACAAAACGCCTGACATTCAGATTTGACTAACAAAAATTAGCCTAATAATCTATTCAAATCACGGTTCTCCAACGCACATCACAATTTTCCTTAACCTTTCCCTTACTTAACCTTTCTGTAAACTCTTCAGCCATTAGAAAAACATGCTAGAGGTGGGAAGGTGGGGGTACAGGAATGGAGAACGGAATGTTTCCAATGTACAGACAAAAGCAAAAGGTCAATACAAAAGCAACAAACACATCCCGGATCTGGGAAAGCTGCCCCATTAATACATAGACTGGTAGAAATCCTTCTTAGTCCATCAGAAACATCGCATATTACACCCAAAGATAACCCGTTCTGTGAGCAATGGCTACAGGTCAAGGAGGATAAAATTCTTGCTCGAGCAATAGTTTTGATCTCAAAGGTGAAGCGCTCATTGGAAAAGATTGTGTTGATTTCCCATTCTGATAAAGATGACCTGAAAGAATTTAAAAGATTTTTCCTAAGGATGAAATTAATCCCCAGAAACAGCCTGAATGCTCAGTCTTCCCAACGTCTTCTGTAGCATCACAGAGAAAGGGGTGAATCTTCATGACAGATGCTAACCAATTAAACAGGTGCTAAATTTTCCTTCACTATCTTTCAGGATGCTGTCTTCATACCCCGTAGATAAAAAGGAGCACATGTTTTAGAGATCTGCTGGTACACTTAGCACCTCTGCAGCCTTACCCTTACAGAAAACATCAGAGATCTAGACACATTTTCAGTTCATCCATTTCAGAAAGGCCAGAGAGGAAATTCAAGGGTACAATAATCCAGCCGTGATCTATAACTCAGAAACGTTTCATCACTTCATCCTTCTCAGCCAATTGAAAGTCTATTCACACTTTGTTCATTGAACTCACAAGCTTACACCAATACAAACCAGCTTCTTCCAGCAGTTAGTCTTCCTTTCCTGCTCCTGTAGTATTGATGATTGAAGTTCAACAGTCCTCCAAATCAAGATGCTATCTAGCCTTGCCGTTTCAAGTGTCTCCAGACTAAAGTCAGTATGGAAGGATTCGTGGAATTGTAATGAGTTGACAACCGACAAAATGATTTCCATTGCTAGCAACATCTGCTGTGTCTAAATTTATAATTAAAATGAAATCATGCATGCAAAACGAAAAAAAAAAATCAATAAGCTTCCATTTTGAGTTTTTCTAACGTTGAAAGAAGTTATTTGATTAACTCTGTTTTAACCTGAACATCTGGCAGCATTATAGGCATGTTATGACAGCCACAAAAAACAACTCTAACTATAAAAATTATTTCCTTTTTCCTGAAAGTATAATAGAGCTAATCTAGGAATTCTTTTTGCTATGTGCACTGTGATATCCATCGTGCAAAAATATTGTATGTATTACCACTCTGATTTTCTCTGCCTTAAGCACAGCAGGATTTCTTGGGCAGCAGCAAGGGAATTGCTGGAACAACCTTCACAAAAATCAGGCGTGACTGAGTATCATCTGCATTCTGGGTACCTGCTATTTTGATGTTCATGTTGTTGTCGAGCAGAAGGTTTTCAGCCTTCAGGTCACGGTGCACAATCTTTCGGCCATGGCAATACTCCACTGCCGAGAGGATCTGCCAGAATTTGCGCCTGGCCTCAGACTCACTCAGACGGCCATGGCTGGCGAGGTAATCTGTTAAAATAAAGTCGGTTTAAACAGATTAGACAGCAAGCAGTAACCCTGGAATTACGTGATTTCTATCAAAAATACTGAAATGCATCGAATACTCCAAATTTCAACCAGTCCCAGTTTCCAACACATTATTCTTGCATTCTCCTCTCCAAAAGACTAGGGACAAAAAAGCTGCTGCCCATTGGAACGCTGAAACTCAGCCTTTTATTCCTTCTTTTATGGTCGTCTGACCGTTCTGATAATTATTTCTGTATAACAACTCCCTTGAGTTGGGGCATACTTGGAATATCTCGCTTCCCCATCACCAGGTACCTTTCAGCCTCTCATTGATTCCCAGCAGCTTCATGCCACACACCTTCCCGTGAAGCCTCAACACGCTGCGTGGTGGCTGAAAGCATTTTTCCTTTGGAAATAAAGCAAATAACCATAAGGTACCCATCCTGACCTCTCTCTCATCTTCGTTGCATCACAAGCAGAAAGAACATTTTGTTTTCATATTTGATTATGTTGTAAAACTAATGTTAGCCCTGAAACAAATGATAGCTCTGAAGCTGAAGACGTCATTTATCCCCAAGAACAAAAACAAGCGAAGCAGCAGCTGTGTGAGTCTTGACAGAAACAGCTTCTACAGCCAGTTCTTTTCTTTCTCTTACAAGGCAGAAAAAGCAAAGAACCAGCCATTAGGCTGGGTTCAGAATTGCCTCCTACATCCCACAAAGAACAGGGTTCATGGCCAAGGTGCAGGAAATGCACATCAGTGTGCTGGGCAGGGATGACGGGAAAAGGCTGAGCCTATCTCCAGCCAACTGCTGCAGCACAACTAGCACTGAAATTAAATAGAAAAACAGCAAGAAATTATAAGAGTTTGGTTGTTATTTTTTTTCCAAGATTAAAAAAAAAGCAGATGTTGTTCACAAGGTGCACAATAGGTACCCTCTTCTTTCTGCGAGATGATGGAGGGATGTGAGGCTGTGCTGTGGCCTCGGGCATCACACGGCCACACACACCTCCCCTTGCACAACTTGATACAAGCTCAGCTTTTAATCGTGAGGACAACTTACACGTCCACGCAACGTGATGTTATCAGACATCACATACAGAGGTGCTCTGTGTTAATCACACAGGTAAAATGTCCAGTCACGTAACATAACCTGCCCGTGGATCCCCATCTCTCTCCCCACACGTGTCACAGTGGGTCGTAGGAAAAGAAATGCAGTAGGGCACAGACTAGCTGGACAGGGCAGTAACAGCGACCCGTGATCTACAATATAATGCACTTAAGTCACACATATGATGATCAATGACCCAATAAGCTTTTGGAAAAGCTTGCCTACGGACTGTTGATTTCTGCTTGGATAAATCAGAAAAGACAAAATTAAATTTATATAATCTAATGTTCCTAAAATAAGTTGGTACTTTGGTTCTTAATAACACTATAATGTTGTTACATTAACTTGGAGTCCCACGTTTCATTTCCATGGCAGGTAAGCTTACTCTGTACTCACACTGCGGTGATAAAGTGCAGCCCTATGAGTTACTGTACGAATCCTAACCTTCCCAAACACTCAAGATGATGGAAGGTGGTTTACTGATATTTGGCTATAGTTCCCACATTATGACTGGAAGGGAAAGTTCAGAGCAAGGAAACCTTTTACATCCTGCAGGAAATAGTTCACAAAAATGAAAGAGGGGAAAAAACAGAAAAAAAAGGACAAATGCAATTTAAAAACCATCAATAACAACGTAGCTGCTGGTTTATGTTGCTACATGGAATATGAATAAGCTGGGAAAGGACCAACAGGAACACGAGACAGCCAGGGTTGTGCTTTCAGTTACCTGTAAAGCTATGGAAAATTTGCCAAACTTAGCAGAACTACTTTGGGCTCGTGTGCGTGCAAGGTGACTGGCCTTAGCGTACCACAAATATATTAACTTGCAGTATAAGCTAGAAAAAAACAGCAGCACGAAGAAGTGGAGGAACCGCATCATGGCGGTTCCATCAGGAGAAGATTTCCTCATCAGCTCCGGATCACAGATCGGCCACAGATGATGGGTGACCCCGTGAACACCCCCCCGCTGTCCGGCACACCGAGGAAAGCAGCCACGGGGAAGCTGGGCTGTCGTGCACACTGCAGCAGGACGTGCCACGGAGTGCCACCGAGCGATGCTCAGCTACATAACCATTTTCAATTTGGGATTTAAAAAACAACAACTGTGTGTCTTTTGTTTCAGCGATTTCACTGTGCTGCCAGCAGCTCTCCTCTACCATTTCAGCTCTACATCAGAGCGCTGAGCTGTCGGATTTGTTTTGGCATAGCCAGAGCCTTTCAGATTAGGCAAGCAAAACTTTTTTGTTGTATTTTTTTATTTACAGTAACAATTCAAAACCAGCTTGTCATTGGATTAAGAATGCACTAATGGCATCTGAGCAACATGACAAAATATATCAGCAGTGAAACTAGAGCTAATAATTTAATGTTTTAAAAAAAAGACTGCAATATTTAGGAGATATAAAACATAGAAATGCAGTGACGACTTGAAGATGGTATCTCACTTCATTCCAGAACATCAGGTAACAAATTCCACTCGAATACAGCTAGTGGAGGCACGAAACCATGTCCTTCCCTACTGGCATTAGCAGCCAAATCACTGAAGATCTCACCAGCCTGCAGGTACACGTGGGATGAAGGCAGTACTCTGAAAATGTGGAAGACTACAGCTCAAGTCTCCAAGCTCAATAAATTGATGTTTTATTATTTTTTTTTTTTTAGAGGGACATGTCTGGAGAGAGCTAAGAAATGGGAGACAGTGAAGGTTCTCTGAAGCAGAGAGCAGGGTTCAGCACTGACAGCTTCAGGGCATTAATCCACAGGCTTCTCTACCCCAAATTAACAACCTGCACATCCCCGGTCTCACACTGCCTGCCTTCAGCATGGGGTCCTGTCTTGAAACGCTCTTTCAAAGCTAAGGAATACGTGAGGAAAAAAACAAACAACCACTAACAACAAAAAAGCCACTGCTTATTACATTTAAATTCACTGACGCAAAACTAGGAAATTTATGAAATAAGTCTTAGAAGAACTAAACTGTTTGAGCTGCCACCAGTCCCTTCTAATTATTATTTCAGCAAAGGTCCCACAAACAGGGCTCATCATTTAGAGACCAGCTGGCACAACCTTTTCAGCCTGAATTCAGTTAGCAGGTTCAAACAGCTGCTTCTGCAAGCAGGAAAATGAACACAACGGAACGGAGGCTTTTGGTCTACCTCTGTTTACTTACAAGGATCTGTGACAAAATCCCTAAGTAAATGATTAATCACATCTTCCAAGCTGGTTACGTAACCTCAGTGACCCAAAAAGGCTCGTCGTGCCCAACACCATGCCAAAGCAGCACGGTAACACAGAATACCTGTGTTTGTCAGGGTGCGTGGTTTGTTTGTTTCTTTTTAAGCTAACATAATATTGTTTATGGGCGTTATAGGTGCTCGTGATGTTTTCGTTTAACTGTTCTGCTTTCTCTACAATAAACAGCTCCTACCAAGCACACTAAAACCAGAAAGGACATTTCCAGTAAAACTTCACCGAAGGTGCACACCTTTGTTATTGCTAGAAGAAAGGATAAAGAAAGAAATATGCTGTTCTGGGGAAGGGGGCACAAACCATGAGAATTCTTGCAGAAATTACTAACAACATGAAAAAAATATGTTGTTGGATTGTGTAAGACCAACAACCTCACTGACCCTGTGCTCTTGTACATGACAAGTTCTTTGCTGCTACCTGGGCCATGAGGCAATGCTGCTGCTGCGTGCTCCAGGCAATGGCGCATTGATAATTGAAGAACTGATAATTCTGAATTATATCATCACTGATACAGCTTAAATAAGCATAGCAATCATTAATACACCATCCCGTTAATATGCTCAGTAAGACAGGCTTATTTCAGAGATGCTTTCCTGGGGGATCTCAGCTGGAGAATAACAGGAGAGACCTCAGCTGCAGTACCATCATTTCAGCAAGCCTCACAAACGTTTTTAAGCACTTTGTTCCATCTGATCTACAGAACCTGCGGATCTAAAAACTCTCCTCAGAGCTTCTAACCTGCCTGGGTCTTAACGCCTTTTCAGCTGGTTTAACTTGGCAAAGCACGAGAACAAACAAAAGCCTGGCAGCAAGGGGAGATCATAATATTTGCAAGCAAAATATCATTCCGTCACGGAGTGACTGACAAATCACATGATGGCAAGGTGAAGTCAGATATCAAAGACACAAACTAAATTACACTGAATGCAAGCCAGCCCTGTAAGCTGTTAATCCATCCTTTGTTAGCAATGCAGCAAATACGTTAATGGACCTAAACTGTCATTTGCTTTCACAGCTTTAGCCTGTCAGGGCTCATTTAAAGCTTCCAAACCACCTCCTGCAATAGTCTTGGCCTTGCGTTTTCCACCAAGTCTAGCAGCCTGCACGGGTGATTTATTCTGAAATACGCTACTTTATATCCAGGTGAAGTAGAATACGCTATAATGTCCCTAAACAGGTGAAGTCGGTGCATGCAAGGATGCTGTTTGGCATTAACTAGTTTCAAATGGGAAAGGCTGGGCCACAGGCAGGGCGCCAGCTCCTGCCTTTCAGCAATGACTTTAAGGCAGCTGAAACTGGCTAGAGACATCCTGCCACGACAGCTCGAGGCTGGACGCTGGTGGCACATGCACATGTGTAGCTCTGGAGCTAGCAACAAGGAATAACTTACGTGAAGAGCAAAGCACCCCCTTGTCCTTTGCAAATAGAGGAATAGCAAAGCTACCTATGCCTTTATAGGTGTAGTTTGGTGAATCTCATCCTCATGTCATACCCTTCATCTACAAGTTCTCAGTTGCTTTTTTTTCCCTCTGTTTTTCTGTAGTGAGATAGAAACCAGAAGTCATCTTAGATTCAGAGGGATCCACAGCAGGCAGAAGCAGGACTTTTCCTCAAAAAGCAGCTTCCTGCCCAACCTTTTCAGCACCACAAAGTACATCTGTTTACTGGGTAAGTGAAACATGAAGATGGCATCCACTTCAAAACACATGACTCAGAGACATTGTCTAGCACTGGCCAGTGCTTTCCACTGAAATGACCGTCCTTCAGCTAGGTGAACAACTGCATGTTTTTTACTTTGTATGTTCTCTCTGCTAGGCAGACAGGGACACACTGGAGAGAGCACAGTGAAGGACAATGAGAGCGGGTAAAGGACTGGAGTAACCATCACATGAGGGGAGACTGAGAGAACAGAGGGCATTCAGCCTGAAGACCACACTCAGAGGGGAATCCTATTGCTGTGTATGAATACTTGACAAGAGGAAAAAAAGAGACACTCTTCTTACTTCTTAATAACCAGTAAAAGGACAAGGGGAACAAACTGAAACAAGGTAATACCATTTAAACATAAAAGAGTGGTTTTTTTTCCTCCTCTCTGTGCATGTTGTCAAACACTAGAACAGGTTGGCCAGAAAGATTGTAGAGTATTCATCTGTGATCCTGTGCAACCTGCTCTGGTTGACCCTGCTCTGAGCCACAGGGCTGGTCTAGACATTCCCTACACATCCCTTCCAGCCTCAACCAGGTGGTGATTTGGGTTCAGCGTAAGACAGTCAAGACATCACTCACCCAGTTCAAGCTTAGTAAAGAATGACTATTTGCATATTAGGGGGACACATTGCATTTCTGTCCTTATGAATGCCGCTTAACACAAGTGATAATAATGGGGTAGAATTTCAGCTAAGGAAATCCAGATGATCCACAAGGAAGAATAATTATAACTAAAAAAAAAAACACAGGTCATGTATATTCTTGTCTAACAAGGTTATTCCTCTTTCTAGAGACAGCTGATCCTGTGCCAAGGCTAGGACAAAGCAGAGAGCTGCTCAAGCCTATTCCAGTCCAGCTTTCCAACTCTGCCCAAAAACATACATGAAATTGCCCGGGACAAACTGCTAGGTAAGACTAGGATCTTACAGATAGAGACATAATTATTAATACTCTAACAAATGAAAGACATGCCTGAATGTCTCCTTTATGGAGAAGTGTTTCTGGAGAGACTGCAAGGTTATTGTTCACTGAAACAGGCACAAGATCCTGAGAAGCTGAAAACGTAAGTACAGAGGTTTATAGTTTCAAATGCCTCCTTAAGGATTAATATTTATGCTGAAATAGTCTAGTGAAGTTGGAAGACGCTGTTGCCTTTATCTACTGAGCAAGGATACTGCAGTATTGCAAAGTGCTAGTTATGAGGACAATCACTATCTCTGTCTCTGTACTACTGGCACAACAGTACAGCCTGGCACTAGCCCACTGTTCCCTGAAAGTCCTCTACAAGGCAGCAAGGTCCTCGGTGTCTACTGCCCAGTTGCAAAACAGGCTGAAGGTTGTAAGGAACACCTACACAAATCTGGAAAGTCAGCTGTGAGATGCAAGATAACAGAAGTGAGTAGGCAAATATAGGTAAGCTGTTCTTCCCAGGACCATGGCTGGAAACTGCCATGCCTGCCTCCTGCCTATGCTTTGGTCTCTCTCTCCTTCACATTTCTAGAATGTAGCAGAAAAAAAGGTACCAGAAAAGTTCGTACATAGGTACAGTCACCCTCAGAAAACTGAACACAAGATCAAATGAATTTTTCTTAAATGCCAGCCAAAAGTAGCAAGTTCCTTTAAATAGTTAAGAGGTAAACCAGACATAAGTCACACGAGCTGTTAGTCTTGAACTCTTCTGGGGTTTGGTCATGTTTACTGCTTTAGAAATACACCTGTAGTGAGCATGCCAGACAGCAGGCAAGAGGGGGTGAACTACTTTCACAGGAGTAGAAAAATAAAATCCTAACTAAAGCCTTGGATATTCATTCTCCCCTTGCTGAACAGTTGGGTTATTTTTAGGCTTAATAGTCAGCTTCACCCTCCAGAGTCTGGATTCTTGTCATATAAAGAAAGCAAATGGTCACTAATGAAAAACTTGAGAATTAGCCCTTCAGAATAGGTTGACTGTAATTAGTTTAGCTAACAGTTAATCTGTGCCTCAGCTGTTTAAGAGGCTCCAGGTGAGTAATGTTGAAGGTTACAAGGTGGTGACTGTAAAGATACTTTAAAAAAAATCATAGCAGAAACAGCAAGTTTAAAACTTTTTAAATCTGTAAAGTAGAATAAGCACAACTGAAACCTTTTTTCAAATATTTTTATTAAGTCTAAGGACTTGTTCTTTTTTTAAAAAAGAAATCAAAATGTAACCACATTTGAAGTGCCTAGACTAAAACCAATATTTACTGCAATGACATTAGCTGGCAAAAGGTAAAATTCACAACTGCTGAGTGCAGAAAATGTTACTGTAGCTATGAAGACAGTAAAAAAATATCTGTACAGGGGATAAAAGTAATCCTGTTCAGGAACCACCAGTCAGCACTATGAACTGATGGGTTAGCAGAACTGAAAAGCCTCAGCGAGGGTTAGCACCAGGCTACTCACAGCGATCCTGAAAGTGTGACAAGGCATTAAGGGAACATTCACCAGTCACAATCTACCGAAACCCATCCTGAAGAGCACACTGTGCTCTTTACAGCACCTCGTGCAAGGGGAAGGTCGGAAAGGGACAAATATACTCTCACAAATTTTCTAAACCACTGAGTTTCTCAGAGGAGCAACCACAAAGGCCAACTTCAACTTACTGGGTCTACTCTCTCTCAGCTCTTCCTGCAGTCAGAAAAGGAGAGGCTCCCGTGGAGGAAGAGTCGAAGCTCTGTAAGACCTTGCTCTGAACCAGACCCCTGAGAGGCCTCTCGCTCCCCGCTGGTAACAGAGGGATCGTACAGGAAAATCCGCCCCAACAGACTGAAGTTTCTCTTCTTGGTTATGCTTCTCCCACCTCACCGGCTTTTCAGGTAATAACCTTATGTTTTGCCACAAACCTAGAGATTTTGTTGTTATTTTCAATCCCCCTCAAGTGCAGTCAAAGGTCAGCCAAGGAACAAACCTGAGCACAATAGTTAAGTGATGCCAGGAGGCCGATTAACTGAGGTAACAGCAGGTTCCACAGGTTTCTAATCATCTTGCTTTAGGAGAGAAAAAGTAAAAACTTCCAAACCACAAAGACACACAGCAAAATGTTAAAAACTTCAAAGACACTTGGGTACAGAACTCCAGAAGACCATCCCACTGTCTGTGCTGTTTGAAAATTAATGGTGGAAAAGCAAGACTATTTCATACCCTGTTAGTCTGGAAATGACAAATTCGGCACACCCAATGAAGAATCAGGATGGAAAAAAAGGAAAACATCATATACTTTGAGCCTCCTTTCTACTTCTGTTGTTTTTTGTTTGTTTTCCAAATACCACCCCAGATTTTCTCTACTTCCAAGTTACATTGAAGTTGCCCTGGACGTGATATCCTGCTTATTATAAACAGTCCAAAGATAAGGACCTAAAGGTGGAAAAAAAAAAAAAAAAAAAGATAACCCAGAAAACACAGAAGGGACTTTGAACATTTGATTTGTTTCCATGAAATCCACCCCCTGTCCCCCCAGTGCAAAAAAAATGAAAATCAGCCATGCTCCACCTCTTCTGCTCTCCAATCACCAGGGCCCTCGAGGGGGGCCCTGGCGGCATTCGTAAGGCAAACAACACACCAGTACTTCAATCTCTTCTCCTGTTTTCATTGCATATTGTCTCCATCTCTCACAAGTTACGGGAAGATACTACATGAAGTCTGAATCACGCATCAGCATGATTGTCTTTCCGTAACAGTAACTGCACAATTTTTCCAAATCACCAAGAACATTAGTACTGCTTCAGACATCTGAGTTCCTCCAGGAATCTCTTCGCATTCCTCTTGGTTTACCCTACAAACAACACCTTGCAACAACAATGTTGTATTGTGAAACAAAAATCCAGGAGTCTTTTTTTCCAGTTCCAACAAACTCTCAGGTCAAAGCCCACCATCTCACTATAGTCATTTACTACCTCAGCCACTTGACTTTAATACTTCTATCTAGCACCACGAAAGACAGGTCACTCTACTCAGTAGGTGCCCAACAAAACCTGATTAAAAGCTGTTGTAACTGAATCTCTCCCCATGCAAATTCATATCTCATCACCTCTTTTGTCATTTTTCAACTTGACCACCACCCCTCACATTTTGAAGGTGACATAAAACATGTATGTTCCAGATCAAGAGCGTATTAATTCCAACTGTACAGCAGCTAAGTCCCTTTAGAGCAAAAATTTACGTTGGAAACTCAAACTGTAATGGCTTTTCCTAAAGTTTTTAGTTCTACAAAGAGCAGCAGTGCCAGTTGTCACGTGTTTTTCTAGACAGAGAAAGGAAAATTACATGCTAAAATATAAAGAATAATTGGGCAAAATAAATACAATTGACAAATTGCAGAAGTTAAAGTGCTGAACTCAACAATTGAAACATTCTCTTGCTTACCAAAAATTTCTCCATTTTTGGCAAATTCTGTCACAAGGTACAGCATGCTTTTGGTCTCCATCACCTGTTGATGGAAAAATTGTACATTAAATAACTTGTAGGAAGAGCAAAAAGTAAACAAAGCCTAAGGAGTACTTATTTTCATAGTTTTCTCCTGGTAAAAAGGTGAAAGTCTGTCTTGTACATACACTTCTCACAATTTTTCAATTTGTTTCTTCAAGTTACCTCAGCAATTTCAAGGAGAGCGTTCCCACAACAGAAACAAACCTTCCGAAGAACTTATTTATTTACCTTCTACTAAGTGCACTTCAAGATAAAGTCTTTGGGTAGCTCTTGCTTGGTACATGCACTTACACCACAAACGCATTTGCAGAGCCTGGATTGACACATCCTCATGTCTTATCCAAAGATAAGAAAGGCTGCAAGTACACCTCAGTTTCCTCTCTCAGCCAAGGCTTGACCAAAGAAAACCATGACGTCCTCTACACAGATGCTTCTAGCTCACCCTCGTTGTAGACGTTAGGTTGAAGATTCCCACCCTGCTCTAGCTTACATCGTACCTTTTCTATTTACACACAAAGTTCCATCACCAGGTATTTCAAACTCAGCTCTTTCACTAACATCACATTTACAATTTTCTGTGTATATTTCATGTAGATTTCAGTTACTTTTCAGTATCTAACAAGGGCAGCGTAATTGCTACAGTAGAATGAACAAGACCACAATTGATGTGCTTTCAAAAACGTTAAACATGCATTCAATGCAAATCAATTCCAGAAAAGCTGAGCTTGTCTCAGGCTGATGATCTACAAGAAAACAACAGTACAAACTCTTCAAACAGGAGCAGAGAGGAGGAGAAGAGAAAGGACACTGCTAACCATACCTGGTAGAGCTTTATAATGTGTGGGTGATCGAGCATCTTCATTATCTGCACCTCTCGGTAGATCTTCTCCAGATTCACAGCATCCAGCTGAGATTTGTCAATGATTTTTATTGCCACCTGCAGCCAAATAGCAGAAGTGAGATTAAAACTCTCCCCCAAATTTATCAGCAGCAGGTGGGAACAACTGAGGACACAGAAATGTTTTAAAAGACAAAAAAAATAAACTTTTAGGAAGTCTAATGATACCATTTCTGGGGTCAAGGTAGTCACTTGGAATTCCACAAATACAAAATTGGTGTTTGAAAAAGAGAAACTGTTGGCTCAACAGAAAGGATCAAAACATAGCGGATCCAGCAGTTTCAACTGCGATATGCTTGGTTTAATTTCAATTAACATGCTATTATAGAGGGACAACTGCAATCCATCCGTTCAGGGAAAAACCTCTATGGATACGTCTGTCAGTCAAACCTCACAAACAAGTCTCAAGTAGTTTAGGAAACGGATCAGGGTCCTACTGACTATTTTTAGACAATATCTGCAAAGCGAATTGCAGAGAGTGACACGTGGTAGGAGACCAAACGTTTTAAACAGGAAAGAGTAAGAAACACAACATTTTTTAAAAGCAAGAAGCAGCAAAAATATAGCTGCTGAAAATCACACAAAGGATTACGATACTAAGACGTATTAAATACAAAATGGTGTTTATTCACCCTGAATATCACATTCTTAATGCTGAATCAGGAGCAACAATGTAAATCACACAAATGCTTCCAATTATAACTGCATTTCACAAGGTATTGAACTATAGGAGACAGCTGTTACGCAGGAGACAAAATCCACAGGAGGTGAACCTCATTATCTCCAGCAAGGCTGATTATGGACCCACCTGAATTCAGAATTAACTGTTCACTGACTTCATTTCAGTACACTGCTCCTTGACAGCCTCTTCAGAGGTCTACTTGTCTTCCCAAACCACCAGAAAAAATAAGAATCTGCTACGAGCGAGTAAACTGATCTAACCTTGTAGTCTATGAAGAGTGTTTGGTTTGAAGATGCAGGATGCGCTCCTACTTGGATGAGGCAGACCAAGGTTCTCCTTTTCAAATCAATTTTTTTAATAGATTTGTTTTTAGGTGATGTTTGATTAATGCAGAATTCACTGCCACTCAGTGAACTAGATTTATCCAAAACAACATGCTTTTTAATGAGCCACTAAAGATAAAGAAACCTGAAGTTCCATATCCCTCACCATTCAACACTAAACTATTCCAGGGCCTTTATTTTTCAAAGCTTAGCAGTGGGCACCTGGGAAGAAAGCACTGAAAATGCTTTTCAAGCGCTGCTTTCTGACCTCCTCCCCAGCTCTCGTCTTCCATCCCTGCATGACGTGCACCAACTTAGAGGATCCTGATGCCCGATCTTGTCAAAACACGCTTTCCCTTCCAAAAATGTCTCGGAAATGCCTTTGTCTTCTTTCAGAACGTGCTCCTGCTAGCTACCTGTATTTGCAGCACCTCCCCTGCCTGCTCCCGCACGCCGTTACGCTGCGTGCCGAGAAGTGCTCACAAATTGTCAGGCCCACAACAGGTCCTAAGAGATTTTGCATCTCCTGCTAAAAGTTCGCCATTTCACTTGGAAGACACCACCTTGAAAACACGCAGGTTAACACAGATAACCTGCTTCTGTTCCGACCTGTTACTCTCCCATCCTGCTCCCCTCCCTTCCAGCTACATCTATTTGCTGCCTGCTGCTCAGCGCACCTATAAAGCGGGATAATAAAGGCCTGGCTTCACCCTTGCAACGAAATGGGACAGGAGAGGAAGCAGAGCAGCGTGCATCGGGGCTGTCCCAACACACGGCTCCAGGCTCGTGCCAAGCCTGCTCCCCAGCAGCTCTCTCCCTGCAGGTCTCTTTGCTGGCCCAGGCAGAGCAGCAAACGGCTTCCTTTTTTGGCCTGACTTCATGCCGTGTGGCGGCAGAGGATGCAAACCATCGTTCCTCCAGCTTACAGAAAACCCACCACACCCCCCCTCTAAATCTCCCTAGCCTAATGTAAGATCACACCTAATAAACTGACTGTTTTTTTCCGGGCAGAATTTATTAGCCCGAAGAAATCCCTTGCTAAAAAGTTGCAAAATATCAAAGAAATCAAAGCAAACCACTGAAGTCAGACCAAGTTCTTAAACATACATCAGGAAATATTTATTAAAAAACAAACCACGTGTCCCATTTCCCCACTTCCTCTAATTTATTTTCTGCTGCCTCTCTGGAAACAACCAGAGACACAAGACGGTTTCTTATTCCTTCTCCACATCTGGCCTGGCTTACACCTGTTATTTGGGTGACCTCCAAAATTAAAAGAAATGGAAACCACTCTTTCTTATTTACAAACCAATGAAAAGATGAACCTGGGGCAATCTTGCATTCCCATCACAAACCAGTAAGGCATCTCTCAGTCGAGCAACAAGCTCTCTCCCATCTTGGGTAGATCTGGTGTTCTGGATGGTCCAAATGCCTTCATCGACCTAGCGTAATGCAGTAAAACCTTGCTGCCTTGTTCAGTATTTAAACTTTCCTGGCACCCCAATTAGTGATTTACACAACGTCAGTCCTGCTAACTTGAGGCATTCACAGCAGCTTCTTTCTTCACCTCCAGGAGCTGGACTTGGTGATCCTTGTGGTCCCTTCCAGCTTGGATATTCTGTTCCTATGATTCCTCACACAGGCAGCACAGTGCAGAAACCTTGCCTAAAACCCACAGCACTTCACTTCTGGACTGCCCCTGCTCCGGTCCATTTAATTCCTCCTTCGTCTCACTGAGCATTTATGAAATGAAATTTCATTTATGAAACTCTCTTAAAAAGCAAGAAAAATGAAAATGAAGAAAATGAAAAAAGAGTAACTTCCTCTTATTTACTCTTCTTGCACATAGGAACGCACGCAGTGCAGAGAAGCTAATAAAAGCAAACCTACACAGGGCTTCAAATAAAAGGGGCTTGGTCTAGCGTGGAAGAGAAAAACAAACAGACTGCAAAGTAATAAATAAGGAGGTTTTTCGGGCCATTTGAAGGAAGTAACAGCAGCCTGCCCTCTGGGGCTCTTGCTGAACTTCTTTCTATCCCTTGTACTCCCACCATTTGTTTGATGAATGTAAATATTTCTTCTTCCTTCTTCTATACCTCTCACCCCCCAGAGGAGGCTGGGGGAGCTCTGCAGCTCACAGCTTGCTGTTGCCACTTTTTCCAGGGAAGCTGGACTCCCATCACCTCATCCTATTGAATGCATCTAGCTTTGCAACTACACAGACTCTTGGCGTTTCTTCCAGTATAGTTTGGCACTTCCACAGTTTGCTCTTAAATTTTAAGTATTCCTTTTACTGAAAGTATAAATATTTCAAATACAGCCTGTTACCACTTCCAAGCCCGTCTCCCGGTGTCTGCTGCCAGCTTTCTCCAGATACCACGCACAACTCGGAGCGCTGCAGCTCCCAGCTCCTAACATCCGCAAGGAATTCCCATCAGCTTTTAACTTTGCTGCCCCAGATTACAGAAGTATCTATTGCCCCAGAAAAGAAATAGATAAAACCCATTTCTCCTCCTTCACTTTTAAAGGTGGAATACTTGCACCGGATGGCTCTCTCTAGGATATACACAAAGGCATAGATGTGTTGCCTATCCACCTTAGCTCAATCTCAAACATGTGAAATAATCCTAAGAACAGTTCTCCACTAACCAGGAATACGCTACTTGAGATGCAAGAGGAAGTCAGGCAAAATAACGAAGCCGTATTTGCACTTTAAATAGGGTTTTAATTAAAACAAAAAACACATTAGAGCAAACCGCATTTTGCCTTGTAACGCGGAATTACTTGGTACTATTAAGCAGTTGTTTTTTGAACACAGAGTAAAAGCGTGGGGCTACTTGAAGGGAAAAAAAAAGGTATTTGCAACCTTTGTACAACTCTCAATGTGCACATTATGTACATGCACACAGCAGCAGGCTTCTGTGTGAAAAGAAGCACGGGAGCAGCTGGCACCGCTGCTTCTGCAGTCAAATGCAGATGAGATATCTCAGCCTATTCTCCATCTTCAGCTCTCACGCATCTCGTCAGGTCCCTAGGAGGTTTAGAGAACAAGCACTTGGAAATACTTAAAATCCAGCCACTTCTTCACAACGACACGGGAAGGAACAGGGCATTCAGCAGCAGCGGCTCATCTGTGTCCGTAATCTCAGCTGTGTCACGATGACAGGAAAAGGGGAAGTCATTCTTGGAGGTGGAGAAGCTGCTTCAGGATGGGGAAGAGTTTCCTAAATGAAAAGTGTGTTTTCTTCCTGAATATACAGCCCGCTAACAACTAGCAGTGTCTTAGAGAGATGCTGCGGCATCACTTTGATCTTCTGAGAGCAGTGCACAGAGACTGACTGCGTGCAGCAATGAACTCTCATTTCTCTGCCATGCTCCATCATTACCTCAACACGAACAAACCAACTTGGCACTTGCCAGATGAAGGACAGCTACACAGGTTCTGTGATTCTAGTGTTTATTTTTTAAATACAGATTATCACGTCTCGTAAAAAGAAAAAAAAATACAACCAAACATGACATATGAACATGTACTACAAGCCAACTTCAAGGTCACTAAAGAAAAAAGGAAAAGCAGAAATTCTGTTAGGCTGTTCCTTCCCTTCACTTCCGCCCTTGCCCATTTCTGCTGCTTAAAAAGTTATGAATGCTGCAAAGATATGTTGGAACATTGTTTTATTTTTAATTTAGAAAAAAATAATAGGAATAGCACACGCTTCCTTCCCTCTTTTGCTAGAGAGCTAGAGAACTGGAGTTTGCTCAACCCTCATCTGCCATCTGGGAACTGAAACTGCCAGGCAGCAAAGCTGCACGGCTTGTTAGAAGAAAGTTGCTCTATCCTTCAGCCACTGCAGGTTTCAATTTCTGTTGGTTTTGCATCATCCATTTAATTCTCTAACCAACTTTCCAAGAACATCCTCCCAGCGTGGCCTGACAAGTTAACACACACACAGCAGTTTGTCCACATAAGCTTTACGGTTCACCCAGGTTAGAGAAATTCAGACCTGAGTTGCTAACACAATGCAGGGAAGTAAGAGGCATTAAAATTAGCAAGCATCTTTCTGCAATCTGGAGCAACTCCAGTTTGCAACAGCAGAGGGTTTGGCTAGCAGGGACACGTGAAGCATTACCTTCTGGAGGCTGCAGCCCGGTGTACCTGCAGGGCTGCTCTGCCCGCACAAGCGCGTTCCTCCTGTGCCCCTTGCAACACATCCACGGAGCCCACGGCTGCAGACAGATCTGCACCCGGAGTCTTTTTTGGCAATAGCTTCATTTTCCCACTGAATTACTCCACTAAGCCAAACTACTGGCTGCATAGAGCAGGGAGCTGCTCTCTCTACTTTATCACACTTTTACGTGTTCCTCAGCACAGGCACTTGCACATAAACCAGCCTCCCAGCTCCTACCAGGAGCGGGGACTTCTCAGAGACAAGCATGAATCACCCGTAACGTAACAGACAGCTAAAAGCAGCACTGTGCCCCGTGAGGAGCTATCATTCCAAAGGGCTTAATTTTCACTTGAGAAGCAGCGGCCAGCACTCTCCTGGGGGTGACAAACCCCAGGGATGTTAGGTGCAGAGCTCTGGGGGTGGGAGGGACGTGATTCTTCCACGCAGATCATTCACAAGGACTTGCCATCATCTTTGACGCGCGTTGCTTTTTGCTAGCTTCACCTATTGGCAACAGCAAGCCAAAGCTTCTCGCTACCATTCGTATTTTACACCTCATCATATTTCGCTAGAAGCAAACACACCTTCCTAAACTTTCTGTTTCCAATCATTTTGTTGTCTTTTCTTAGGCTCTCCTCCTTCCAAGGGGAAAAAAAAAATCGCTTATTTGTGCATGTTTCATTAACAAAAGTTACTCTGAGATCACAGGATTTCTTGGCAACGTGGTAAATAAGCATGGCAGGAAAACACGTGTCATTAACTCAAATGGCAACAAACACAAACAGGCAGCAAAGCAAAGGTCACATTCAGCCACGCAGCTCCCTCCGAGGCACCCGGCATGGTCTGTCATTAAGGAGGGTCACTATGAACACGCACCGAATCCCCCCACTTTCATCAACTTTCACACTTCTTTCTGACTATTTAATCATGCAGTTCCATTGTTGCATTGATGTAGGACCCAGCCTGCAGTTTCTGGGTTTGTATTCACACAGGACAGGCTATCCTTTGCTTCAGGCCTGGTTTCTTTTGATTTTGACTTATGTTTTGCTAACAATTCATGGCTACTACATTCACTGCTTTCAGTTCAAGTTACAATTCCATATTCTGATACATAGGTTTTCCACAAAAAGGATGGATTCTTTACATACTCCCTAAATTATGTCCTTTCAAGATAGTAAGATGCCATCTTTTAATCTGACAGCTGCTGGCTAGTCAGAGTTATGTAAAAAAGCAAGCAAATTTATTTTCATCTGTCAAAGCCACCTGAAATGTGGCTTCCAAGTACCTACACTAAAAAGGCCAAACAACAGCTTTGGGATTCAGGCAGTTCAAACAGGAAGATTCAGGAGGATCTCAGGCAGTGGAAGAGCTTCTTTTAAGGACTTTCTGAGCAGGTCTCAAGAGCAGCACACTGCAGATCTTCCTGCAGAGCAGACCTGATGCTGAGTTTGTGCCAGGACCTAAGCAGCTGCATGTTATTCCACTGGAACCTTAATAGAGGCTGTCCTACTCTGCACACAGCTGAACTGAACAAGTCAGCAGCTCAAGAAACATCAACTACAGTTCAGAACAAGCCTGGAACAAGAGCAGTCTTCCACCAAAAACAGCATAAGCAGGACTTGTACTTTCCTACGCGTGCAGTCAGCTAACACTAAATTAAGTGAGGTTGGCCCAACCTTGAAGCACTTATTTGAAGTAGTTCTTGGCTAGAACTAGTTTCCCCTGACATCACCAGAAGTGCTCTTGATAGGGTTCCTCTTCCTCAGAGACCGTGTGAATACGTCCAGCAACTACCTCGGCTAAGTTCCAGGCAACGTGCGCGCACCTCCAGCTGCAGAAAGTCAACGGAGCTGTACTGAGGAATGGAAGACCTGGATGGGGAGCCCTAACGTAGGGAAATCTGCTGTGAAAATGGTGCAGAAAAAGCTGCAGACCTGAGTCCTGGCTCCTCAGGTAAAGGAAAGCCGGTTGAGAAAAGTCAAGCTCGCACTGACTGGGATGGACGGGAATTTAGTGGTATCTTAAAGTGCAGGTGGGGGAAGTCACACCGGACCAGGGAGCTGTTCATCGCCAACAAATACACGTTCTAAAATGACGATTAAGACCCGAGATTGAAGTTTTTATGCCCATCGCGCAGTCTGCCAGGGAAACAAAAGCTGCAGAGTAAACAACCACCTACAGCCTGCAAGCGAAGCACTTCGAAGTTTGGCATGTGGCAGCCAACTCGCGAGCGGAGCGCCCCAACGCCGCGAGGTCTTTGCTCAACTCCCCGGCGATGGCGAGGAAGGATTTAAGGGCGATTACTGCTTTGTTGGGCAAGCGGAGAAACAAGAAATAGAATATTTGGGATGCAAGGCTCGCCTGCCGCGGCACAGCGAGAACAATGTGTTTGTTTCTGTTAGAAGTCCAAACTAGGGGCGTTTTTTATTGCTGCGAGGAGCGAGCTTACCACCTAAGCGCCCGGTAACCGGATTGCTTCGGGTGTTTTCAGATTACTGACCTCAAAAAAATGGGATTTGAGGGTTTTGTTTGCCCACCAACCCCTTCCCCCCGGTGCAGAGCACTGCGGGCTGCCCTTCCCGGCAAAGCACCGGGACCCGGGGGCGACCCCAGCCGCTGCCCCGCGTCCCCCCCCCCCGGGCTCCGGGGGTCGCACAACGGGACCGGGGGGGGACCGAGCCCCCGGGGGGCACCGAGCCCAGGGGGAACCGAGCCCCGGGGCCGGGGGGGAGCCGCCCGGAGCCCCCTCCCCAGGCCGCGGGGCTGCAGGCCGCTGGTGATACGGCAGTTACCCGTCCCCGGGGAGCACCGGGAGGGGACCGGGAGCGCCGGGGAGGGACCGAGAGGACACCGGGAGGACACCGGGGGGTCTCCGCTCACCTCGCTGCGCGTGATGCGGTGCCTCGCCAGCTTGACCACGGCAAAGTTGCCCTTGCCCAGCGTGCCCTCGATGTCGTAGAAGCCCACTCGGACGGCCCCAGCCCCGGCCCCGGCCCCGCGGGGCAGCGGCAGCAGCGCAGGGGGCGGCCGCCGGGGCTCGGCCATCACCATGCTGGGGGCGGCGGCGGCTCCGGCCCGGCTCCGGCTGCGGCCCCGCGGCTCCGCCCCGCCCCGCCTGGCTCCTCCCGGTCCTCCCCCCCCCCCCCCCCCGCCCGCCCCCCCCCCTTTCCTCCCGGCCCGCGTCAGCTCGGGCGCGGCGTCGCCGTGGCAACCGTGGTCAAAATGGCGGCGGGTGGGAAATGGGGGGGAATTGGGGAATTTGGCGTCGCTTGGTGGCCCTCCTGCAGCGAGCCTCGCAATGGTCCTGCCGCTGTGTACAACCACCGTGTCGTTACCGCCCCGCTCGTCCCCAAATAATCCCTGGCAGTGACTAAGGGGGGTTAGTCAGCCATCCACCCTTCACGGTGCTGGATGGGTGTGTGAGCAAGCTCCCCGTAATCCTGCCTGCACGGAGCATGATGCAACCCCGAGCTTGTGAAACTTCCCTCCTGCTCACCTACCTGACAACGCCTCGTGGCTGTTCCAGAAACCCCAACCACGAGCCAATCATTCTAGCACGAGGCAAGCTCACGATGTTAAAAGTAGCTTTTCCTTCTAAATCCCTACGTTGTGCTGCCCTGTACCAGGAGGAAGGGGGCTGACAGAGGAACAGAACGTTGCCTGGTACTTGTTCGCAGTCACTTACGTAGCTATACAAAATTTTAGTAGGCAAAAATCAACTTTGTTGCTTCCCGCTTTTATCCATGTAAAACATAACACCGGTCCAGTATCAATTATAAATTATTTTTCATTTGCAAGAGCAAACTTCGTTTGCAGAAGCTTTCCTGTGCCGCACAGCATAATGGCATTTCTGGCCCGAAAATTCAAGTTGCAAAAGCATTTCTTCACGCCGCTGCTGGAGGAATGGCAGTCACAAAACCACTCTTTGTACAGAGACACTGATGGCTTTTGCTGTGCTTCAAAGAAGGTAATTCAAGTGCTCCCCAGAACAAAATATATATGTATTTTTTTCCTTGGACAAAACAAGAGGAGCACGTCCAGGCAATTTTCATCAGCCCCATGACACCAGCCGTGGAGCACACTTGCCCTCTAGCGGCTGCTGCTTCTGCCACATCGCACTGCAGCTGCGGTGCTCTGCTAAACCGGGATGTCAAAGACCAGAAAATCCCCTTTTCTTCACCAAGTTATCGCCTTAGAACAAAAGCACTGCAGATGGATAAGCGAAGGAACGCACACCTCGCTGCCCAGTAAGATTTTTACAGTATGAGGGGGAAAAAACACGATAAAGGGTTGAGATAAATCTCCAGTGGGGATTAGGCACATAACCCAACACTATCCTTTAAAGTTAACTTTAAATTTTCTTAGCTGGTTTATCCTTGGTGTGATTTTAGGAGTGGATTTCAGCAGTGAGAATGTGAATTTAATAGAATAGATTTAAACAGAGAAGCAGTTTCCTTGTATATCCTGCTAAGGCTGTTTCATGGGAGATTTTCCTTTTATCAGGATTAAACTTGTAAACGCATTTCACAATCTTTCAGACCCACCTCTGGCAAGCACTCAGTGCCAAATAAATGCTGCCACCTATCTGTATTTCTACAGGCAGATGCTTTTTAATTTCTTGTTTCCCTTTGTGCACAAGGTTATGTGCCTAACAGAGGTTACAGTGGCTTGTGGTATAAGGAAACCAAGCCAGGTTAAGAACCAGCACTGCCATCAATACCCAACGTGGTGGATTAGAACATGCATTCTTATTTCAACCTAATTCCAGTCCAGTCACTGGGTGGCATCACTTCTGGCAGAGTCTGTAACTTTGGGCCACCTTTCAGATCTGTAAAATGGGGAGAAGACACAATGCTAAGGGGTGCTAAAGTATTCCATTCTCTCTCTAGGGCCAAACTGCTACAAGACATCGTTCATCAGCAATGAAACTCCAGTGTGTTAGAATGCAGCATAACCTCCACAGTGACTCAGTGGAAAAGCCATTGCTTGGTGCTTAAAATAAGCATAAGAATGCTTCACCATCAGTGAGACACGTTCCAGGCAAACAAACTGCTGCGAGAAGGCCATGTGCATGTTGAAGGTTTTATAAGAAGAGAAATCAGGGAAACAGACTTCTGTGGTAAGTTACAAGTGCTGGAGTACCCAGCAGCTGATCTTTAAAGCTTTCTTGTTTTGTATTTTAATTTTGGTGTCAATTTTCCTTGGTACCAATACCGGGCTGGGTAGGGGATTAAGCCACTGACGATAATAAGAGTTGCATTCAACGAACTGCATTTTATTACAAGCTGCTTTGTAACAGATTAGGGCAAAGTTGTTCCAGATGAGAAAAGTAAAGCTGGCCAGAAAGGTTTATGGCACCATGTAAAGCAGAGAGGAAATTTCTCCGTATGATAACCGAAAAGCTATGCAGTTTCCCAATACGAAAGCACACTTTCTCAAGAAGTTACTATGAATGCATTTCAAAAAGACACAAATATTAGAGTTAACTCAATTCATCACATCTTAGAGGCACTGGCAAGAGCTGATTTTTGGAGGAATGTTAATTTTTGCATATCTTTCACTCCCTAGCCATCTCTTTCCACAAGATCTGTTTTGCAGTACAATCTGGCCACAGTCATGTAAAAACAATAACCCCAGAGAAAAAGTAACAGGGCATGGATATTTCAAAGAATTTCAATTACTCTCATTGCAAAAAGAATTTAAATGTTGTTTCTCATCACAATCAGCTGCTCTGCACAGAAGATAGATTTTTTGTTTTGTTTTTACAACAAATTCAGATAGGAGGGAAAACATGCACTTCTGCTTACCTTTTTAATCTCAAAATCAGACAAGATCCCTGAGGGAAGAAAAATAGTGAGTGTGATTGGACACCATGGACATTAACTTCCAGCCTAACACAATTTAAACAACAAAAACCCTCTGAAACACAAACTGTGTGCACACACTGAGGAAAGGACATAAATAGCCTTACTCAGCCCCATTACTACTAAAACACTAATTTGGGTCACTTGTGCATGACTTAATACCTACTTAATCTATCTGCAGCGAAGTAGCTGGCCTGACTTCAGAGACGCTGAGCACATGCAGCTGAGTTTGCCTGACTTTGATAAGCCAGCAGCTCAAAGACTAGGGCACACATTTAGTTGCCAAAATCAGGCTTTACATGTTTACACACCTAAGCTCCAACATCTGGCTTGAGCTTTTTTCTCTCATTTCCTGTTTTTCAATGCCTAAAAGATGCTTAGAGCCTGCCAAAAGGGGGGAGGGGTGGGGAGAGACAAAACACCAAGGCTGCTGGAGTAGAAGTGGATACACACTCAGTTGCTTAATGAAAAACACTGATCGCTGCTTTAGAAAACCTGAAGATTGGTAGCACCCAGCAACTCCCCTTCACCAGGATTTTGCTGCTCAGGAGAAATGTTTAACTGGGTATCATTTTCAAAACAGGCAGAAGAGGTTTTGTTGTTGTTGTTTTGTTTTTTTTTAAGAATTACTTCTTTGTTTCAAGGCTTGATGCTGTACTGCTGCCTGCTGAAGGAGCAGCTTCAGATTGGCACACACACCATTACGCTGCAGGTATGCAGGAAAAGTGTTGTGCACAGAACCCTTGCCTATAACATTCAGGAAGTGGGAGAAGCAGTTGTGGCAAATGACCGAAGTCTTTCCACGCTTGCAGTACACAGCAATAGCACACAGCCCCAAAAATGTCTTCCTGAGTATTTATATTGGCAGAGCATACTCACAGCCACGTCCTGCACTCAGTTCTGCTGTTGTTTCAGTCCCGCAAAACACTTTCTGCCAAAGCTTTTGGCACATCTTTGCTTCCTGGTGGCCTATGCAAATCAGTTTTGCTTCATTTTCCTATTTATTTATTTCCATGCGATGAAGAACAAACTTTGAATGAACTCTATCAAGAGCTAAAATCATTTCAGATGCTTCACGGAGTTGTGTGTAAGCAAAATCACACCCTCAGAGTTGGGAATATTCACCTGCAGAGCAATAGGTGAATGATATTTGTGTTCCTGCTGGGCATGCTTTATTTGCTTGGTCATTCTCCCTCCATTACCTGGTCTCTAATGAAAGAAAACAAACAAAAGACTGATTCAAAACCTAGAGTTTAGAAAGTCCTCGGAATTTCTTGATGTAAAGCAAGACAAAGCAGCTACAATGTTTTATGATCTGAGTTATGTATTCTGAATGGTTTTGGCCTCAGTAACCATTTCATAGTGTCAAGGTTTCCCCAACCTGCTCCCTTCTTTTAGCTCTGCATTGCATCCTTTATGCCCTCAGACACCACTCACCCAGTAGAAGCCTAGCACCTCACCACATCATATTTACTGTCCCTCACTGTGTACACCAGGTATCCCAGACAAGGGAAAGTCTTAAAACATTCAACCAGGAAAAAAATATATATATATTTATGGAAATCTTTCCTTGCCCCACTGTGGCAGGCTCTTAAATAGGTGTGTTTGGTTGAGAAATGACCAAGAATTACATGACAATCTTCAGGATTGCTTAAGACCGCACTCAGCAAATCTGAACTAAAGATGTAACAGGGGCTATAAAGATTGGACAGGGCTATAAGGCTTGAAAATTTCCCTTGGCTGTTTAAATCATAACACTAAGGATAACCTTCAGTGACTGGTAGTTCTTACTGCAGTAAATACTGTGTTCAGGAGTTGTATGCTTGAGACCTATAGACAAAAGTTTTGTTGAAAAGTTGGTAATTGCAACTGATACTGAATAGCAGGTTTATTTTTTTAAATCTAGATAGGTAAATGGGAATTTACTATTTTTATCTGGCTTGTGAAAAGGTTGAACATGATCCAACAGGATAAAAACATTACTTGCTACACAGAGGGTCAGGTACCAGAACCGTTCAATCAAACCATGTCTTTAATACCAAGTTTTTTAATACATAATGACTTAGTCCAGGCACGCTTCAACATTGCTCCACAGATCTGCTGGACAAGAAAATTAAAATTCTGGCAATTACAAGGCCTTATTACTGGAGTCTCAAAATCAGTTTGGAGTCACTCATTTTCCAATTCCAAGCATTCCTGGAAGTCTGTGAAATGCTGTTATTTTCATTTGTCGTATGGGAGTGAGGCACTGGGTGGCTAAGATCACACAGAGTATAGAACTGAATCCAAGTGGCCCCAGATACATCAGAATGTCCTAACTGCTTTTCCTTCAACAGCTTCCCAGTGTTTGACATGGTTGTGCGATACTCCCACTTCTCTCTCAGTCCAGTGGGATATACTCAAATAAAAACACCAGTTAAGAAACAGCTCCATTGCTGGAGTAATTGAAAACAGAGTAAGTGCAGACAAAGCAAAATGAGCTGCTTTACTCAAAGCTGAACATATTTGCCTTCAGAATATATTAAAGATGTATGAAACAGCTGAGACATCAGAACAGACAGAACAGAAATGTTAATGGCCTAACCTCACAAAGCTTTCTACACACACAGCTATGAGCATGCAAAGATTTCCAGCAAGAATCTGTGCAGCTCTGAATGCAAGCCTCCGAGCATATTCCTGACTTCAGTATTAACAGCTGGTCTCAATTCACATTAGAAACTCAGAGTAGTTTTGTACTTAAAAAAATAATAATTAAAAAAAAATCCAGAGGCCATACTGCTATCAGTACATCGTGGCCACTGACTTGGCCTCAAAGTCTGCCCATTGCTGCAGAACTTGTGCTCCAAACCCCACGCATTCATTTAGCACCAGTGTGCTCAGGTAAGGACAACCACCTTTAAAAAGCAGAAGAGCAAAACAACACTGTGTTGCCTGTCTATAGCTGGAAGCAACTGGGGAGCACAGGAATGGACTGTGCCTTTTTGTTTCAGTGGGGGAGTCTTGTATTTTTAAGCGTATGTTCGGTTTTGCAAGCCTCATACTGACATCAAACATCTTACAGAAAATAGTCCTTTATGCAACTAGTGTGCGTATTTGATACATC
The DNA here is from genome assembly GCA_011075105.1 of Heteronetta atricapilla. Classification (NCBI taxonomy): domain Eukaryota; kingdom Metazoa; phylum Chordata; class Aves; order Anseriformes; family Anatidae; genus Heteronetta; species Heteronetta atricapilla. Next base: position 5,200,266 of record CM021754.1, on the reverse strand, counting down.
TGAATTTCCTTCACTCTTTCCTTGAAAATTGCACGTACTTCCAGCTTCCCACAGGCTAACTTTTAGAGCAGCATTCAGCTAAAGCAAGCCCATACCCAGCAGCACATGGGATTTTGCCCTCAATATATCCAGCTCAGTCCATTGAGTTCAATCTATGTTTTTATCCAAACTCCTCTCCTACTTAGCTGCACTGACAAATGACTTTGCCACAGGAGTTAGCTGCAAGTTCCTATGGAGATTGTTGTAGTCAGGCCTTATTTCTGAGATGTTTGTCTGACCATGTCTCGTGAACAAAGCACGTCAGAAAGACCTCACCAAAACCAAGTTAATTATGACCCCAGGTTGTCAGCACTGCTCCTGAGCCCCCATTCACAGCATTTCTTCTCAAACATATACAGTGATGCTCTTTACTATGTGGCATCACGAATTACAAGCCTGTATGGGAGATGCTGGTGTGTCCTCTTCCTAATGCACTACAAGAAAGGAACTGCTATTTGTCACTTAAGCCAAATTAGCACATCTCTGGACAGCTAAGCAGGCTGTAGTAGTTTCCAATAACAATTTCCAAGATCAGAAAGCTTTGGAGTACACCATTCTCTTCCTTGAGCTTTGGAGTGAAGTCCCCGGCTGCTTGCTATGCAATTCCTTTTCCCAGAAAGACAAGTGAGGGGACACTTAGCCTTGCACTTCCTGAGATTCTTTAAAAACCAGCTTAAAGGTGCAAATAACACACTTGTGTGCTGTGACTCACATACGCTACCTTAGCAGTAAGAACTAGGAGGGAAAGGAGTAGAAACCAGAGTACTCTCCTAGTGAAGTGCCATAGGGAAGCCCCGCAGCTGGGACAGGCTGGCATAGGAAGGATGATCGCCCTGAAACCACAGCAGTTTCCTTTGGGACACCCAGAGAAAAGCAAGTGCACCCAGTGATTGACTTTTGACTTTCAGTGCCTCTGAAGATGTGCGGGTCAGTTTAAATAAATAGGTATTTTGTATTGTTCTTTAACTTCACGGACATTAATACTTTCTTCTTTGGAGTGCAAAAAGTAATCAAGACTTGAGCTACTGCTGGGGCAAAATGGGGGTTTGATGCAGAGCAAGAAATATAAATACTTTCCAGTTTGGATCTTTAAAACCCGTATTCTTTCAGACAAAAAGAAGAATACAGGGATGATGCAAAACCTGCATGCCTCCCATATGCTATCTTTCAAACAAGTGCACGGGGAGGGCAGGTTAACTTGTGTTGACATTCACTCTGTCATCCACATTTCAGGCTTTTTTGTCCATTTCCTTAATATCCATAAATCTCATTCTCCACCCAGGCTGACTCCTTGCTCCTCCCCACACGATCTCCACACAGTTCGTAGATATCATTGGTCACAAAGCCGCTTTCACTACTAGCCAACGTCACAAAGCCGCTCGACGTGTTCATTGCCACATCATCATAATCCCTGGAGAGGCTGTCGAGCACCTGCTCTTCTTGCGTGCGGAAGGAAGAATTCTTAATGTCAGGCCTGGTTCCAGCCAGATCTGCTTCAGATTGCTTCTTGATTACTTTGTAAATCTCCAGGTTTGGACTGTTCCTCCTGTGGTTAGAGAGCCAGGCATCTTCCTCCTTTGGGCTTGCTTCCATCTGATCGCGTCTCCTGAGGGTTGGAGGAAAGAGGACAAGTCTAACGTGTTCTTTTACAGAGGCAAACAAAACTGTACCACACCTCTCTTAAAACAATCTAAAGATGACCCTCGAGGAAAGCTGACATTCAGAGCCTGGACTCAGGGTGACACTTGTTACTCCTTGGAGTTCCAAGTGTGTTGGCACACTGAGAGCTCAAGGCTGACACCCCCAACACCACCACCACCATCCCCACCGAAGGCACTAGGCACCCAGGGAAAAGCAAGAAGAAATTGATGGATATTATTTGCTCCAACCACACATCCTCTTATTTCTATTAGGTTTTCACTTTTGAAGGGGATCTTCTGATATTTCAAATCTCTTCTTTAACAAAGAAGCTTAAATGCTAACCCTTCATAATCACTTTGTTTTACATTATTCCCTAATTACTGACTGTGAATAGAATAAAATAACATGTTTTTTTTTTTATGATTTAAAATGTTATTCATAGGTAACTTGGCCTGGAGAATCCATGCTACTTTTTAAACATTTGACTGAAAGCAGTCGGCTCCAGAGCATCTCAGAGAAGTCTGTAGCTAGCTGTAAAATTATTGTCTGGACAAGATATCCCAAGTTCACTTATTACAGAACAATGTCACTTGCCTCTTTGCAAAAATCCAAAAACAGAAGATGGCTGTAATGACCATCAGGAGAAGCAGCACGGGAATGCTGGGAATGAGGATGTAGGCAAGACTCTGAACAGGTTCTGGGGTAAAAATGAGATTCCAGCTTTTATTCACTTCCAGTTGCATTTGACATGCACAGAACTTCATAGAAAAATTAACAGTTACGCAAGGCAGCATCATCGCACCTGAATGGATTCCAACCTTGTTCATAATCTAGAATTTTCTACACCCTTTCAAAGGCAGCGGCTCCAGTAGACTGATCATCTTGTAACACAGGTTAAAATAGAATAAGCTCAAACCCACATGATGAGAAACTAACCCTTATTCTGTCTCACTGTGAGGAGGCAACAGCAGCGCGAGTTAGGGATATGCTGGCTTCTGAAAACTTACAGATCAGAAGGTTTCAGAGAGTGGAGTGTTATGGTCTGTGAATTTGTGGGAGTCAGCCAGCATGGTAAGAAAGAACAGGAAGTTTTTAATAGTTAACAATAAGCTTACTGATAAAATATTAACAATTCTGACCTTCAAGAGCGATTTAATAAATTTAAAGTACGTTTTTCAGACCTCAGGTACTTTGCTGTAGACTGGGAACATTTTGGTAGTGAAAGCAATCATTGAAGGCTTGTACTGGAAAGGAGTTGCAGGAAGGTGTCCCTGCCCCCCTTGAGAAGCAGTTGCCTAAATTCAGACTTCTACATTTAAGGTCAAACACTTCAAACTGAAGTGTTGAATGAGCAGCATACCTTTGGCTTCTTTAACTGTTACATTGGCATCTTTCTTATGGTGTTCTTCTGGGAACACCGGATCGAAGGGCTCCGTTGTGACATCTGGAAAGAAGCATCTTAGTTAATATTGCAGGTTTTATTTGCAAGAGCTTAAAAAACATGAAAGATGAGGGTGAGAGGGGATGGGAGAGCCTGCCAGCTGCCAAGAGGTGTAAGGTCTACTGGTGCTCTTCTGCTGAGCTTTCTGCAGCGTTCCAGCAGCCCCGGGTACTGCACCAACAGCAGGACCGCGCTTCTGCAGGCTGGGTTACAGAACAGATGGAGGGAGATGCAAACCACAAGGATGCCTCTTGCTCATGGGCTTTACAGTCTGTGAGGGTCCTTGACAATGAACGTTAACAAAGGGTTTCTACTGAAAGTTAGCACAGTGTTAAAAAAGCCCTAAGCAAGTACTTGTAACTGACCTATCGGAGAGTTCTCTTTTGGAGCAGTTGTCGGCTTCTCTAAAAGAAAAAAAGATAAGTTTCCTCATAAGTTTGAGCAGGGAGACCATGTGTACAGAATGTTGTCCAAGCAGCACCCTTCTTATGTTCTCTCCCTCTCGAGCCCCATTTGAGATCCCAAATATTTTATAAAAATCTCAGAATCCATAAGTCACAAGGCAAGTACCTACAGATATTAGATACTGAGATTCTTTTTACATTGATACCGCAATCTCCTCATACCTCCTCTTGGGGACTGGGAGCAGGTTGTTTTTTAAAGCTACAGAATGACTCATTACCAAGAGAATATTTGCAAATGAAGTTATTTTTCATGTTGCATCTGTCGTCATTCCATTGAAACATGTAAGGACCTCCAACACCTGGCGGGGCAGATGGCTGGTGGTACATCACTACACAGATTTCACTCCCACAGGACGGCTCATCTACATACCAGTTCCTAAGAAAACACAACAAACATATTAAGTAAGACCTGAAAACACTTTCCATCATACTGCAGAAGCCTTGCGAGGCTGAGGAGAGCTCAGAACTTTGACTTTCAGTGCACACTGTCAAAATACTTTTGCTTTCTGGCCTCTGCCCACTGCCTACAAAGCTGACATGCATTTAATAAGAAAATGAAATAGGTAAGACAGAATCTATTATTTTTTGACTAGGAAACTGCTAACACAAAAAGAAACCTTTTTGAAAGATAGGTTGCAATAAACTTCACCACTGGAAAACTTGGAAGGCCTTTCCACACGGGATGTAGGAAGCAGGCTTCACTATCTAACAGTCTATAATATAACCATTACTGAAAAGGCATTTTAGGCATCCCTAAGAAGCACTTCTAAGATTATATGTCCTGATTTTGAAAAATGTTCAATACCCACTGATTTTGGAACAGGCAGTGTTCTGCATGCCAAGCACTTCTTGGAAGCTGATCCTATACCGTAGAAATACTTCCATATATGCCAAGGTATTCAACATGAGGGAAAATCACACATGTTAAAGCAATAACATTTCTATCACCATATACCTGTACTCCCTTTCCTCCCAACACAGCCCTACCACCATCCCCCTTCCCCCTGTCAAGAAAACACATCTTTTCCTTGGCTCAGTTATTCAGTTTTATTCAGTTCTATCCAGAGCAACTAAAATCTCTTTTGGGTTCCCATAGCAGTTAGGTGACAAATTGCTATAAAATATTTAATAACATTTGGGTTATTTCGTTAAATTCATGGTTCAATGACTAAATGCAGCATGAAATTCAGGATGATTAGTGAACATTGTATAGGTATATTAGTTTGTTTTTGAAGACTAATTACAGGTTCGATAGTAAACATCTACCAGGCAAAATTCTTCAGCCTGAAGTTCACTGTAGAGCTGGCACCTTATTGCCAAGGCTTTCCTCAACACACCCATACTTAGAGCAGATTCTCCTCTATTTCGATACCACAAAGGCCTGGATTCTGCGCCTGGATTCAATAATATCTTTTGTCTAGAAAACTGTGATTTATGCTTGAAATCAAATCATAACTTAGCAGAACTTTTGAGGCTAAACAAATTGTGGTTCAATGATGAACAGAAGTGTGCAAGCAGTGAGAACAACTCCAGCGAACTTGGATTAATTATTGAATCATCCGGATAGGATGAACTGCTCTCTGGAGATACGACCACTCTTCAGTGACTACAGGAGGAACACATGTGACAGCTGAGACAAAATCACTTGATTCTTTTGAAAGAACCCTTCCTGATTGCCAAAGGCAAGTGACAATCCCTGACCAAGATGCTGCCCAGTCAGTCGCACCCCCCGGTACCTACCGGAACTTGGATGAGCTGCCATCCGTCCAGGAATAGAGGTTCTGACAGTCTGTGCTGTTGTCCACCTCTGCCTTTTTCCTCCTAAGCCCTATCCAAAAGTCTCCATCAGAAGCTACGAGACTCTCAATAAATTTTTGGATCAGTCCTTGCTCTGCTTCAGTTTCGATACTGACTAAGTGTCCACCATCAGCCCTGCAGGCAAGGTGCGCTTCTTCGTAGGTGACCCTGCGTGAAGCATCGTGAAAATAAACCGTTTTGTAGCACGGTCGCTGCGTTCCTCCCCGGCAAACTGTCTGTCCTGCAGAAACAAAAAGAAACATGTTACGGAAGCCGTGCCTGGTAATACCAAAAGCGGACACTAATGCTTTTATTTGGGTGAGCTTTACACTTTGTGACAGTTCATGTGGAGAATACAACAGAGGTAAAAAGCCTCTTGGCTTGGAATGGCAGATGGCATCTTTAAACTTTTATCTTCTGGATGTAGCAGTTTCAGTCCTTCTGCACAGCAGTGCTCGTGTCCTGCACCCCTCAGTCTCCCCACGAGTCTTCTGCAATTTGAAGACCCTGGAATTTCCTTACAAAGAAGTAACGTGGTGCCACAGAACAAGCTGACCCGTGCAGCCTTTCTAAAAAGGCTTCCTTTACAAGAGTTCAAGGACGCATCTCCCTCTCAACCCCCACCCAAAAGGGGCTTCAGATGGTTAAGATTAGAGACCCCCTTCTACATACAGACACGACAACCATTTAGCTTCTGGGCTCTACTAGTTTCATGGAGCATCCCACAGTATATTGAGGTGCATTCAGGCAGCCCCATTTGTAGGCAGTGCTCTGCTCTGCAATGTCACTGACTGCCCTGCGCCTGGTTCATGCTCTCATACACCAAGGACTCATGCACGAAGCAGCGTGGCTTCTGTTGATTATAAGGAAAGATCAAAGTGGAAAGATCCATAATCTGAAAATTATACACTTCTGTTTCTCAACACTCGAGTGCCAATATTTAGGCTACGGAAACAAACAGTTTTGTTTTGCTTAGTAAATATTTATTTTCAAACACACCACAGACACAATCTGCTAACCTCCATGCTTTGACAGAAGAAAATCGTTTAGTGACTGCAAGAGAAAAAGCAACATTTGTCATGTACTCAAGAACATGCACGGACAGGTCACTATAAACCCATCCACAGGATTTATGCTGGCTTTTCTTTGCTCTGCCATGTCCTACCATGGCTGCTCTGAGTCTTGAAGTTCCAACACCTTTCAAAGCGGAGCTTTTAAACAGTTAAATACTTGCAGAGTCTGCTAACATCTTAAACAGGAATTAAAACTGGCTGTACTGCAAAAGCAGTATTTAAATATATATCTTTAGGCAGAATCTGGGTTTCTCGTGGTCATTTAACACTCATGCACGCTCAGTGAAAAAGGCAAGAAACCTTACCTCTTCTGAGGGACGCATCCACTGCTATTGTGAAAGCCAGAAGGAAAGCAGAGATGGCACATTGTTACTGTCAAGCTGCAGCAACCCTCCAAAATAGTGTCACAAACTACACTTGGGCTCTTTTCTGATATACAAACACTTTTTTTTCCATTAACTGGCAGAACATCTGTGTTTTATTAGCCAAGCTCGCCATTGCTTTCAAATAAGGAAAAAATTCATGCAGTTGATCACCGTCCAGACTTCATTGCTAGTTAACTTTCCAAACACAGATTAGGTAACAGAACAACTGGACACGCAGCCCTAACCAGTGCTAAAAGGGTCCCTCACATTTTCCCCTTACCTCCTCGTTGCTAACATGGGACCTGCCTCCACGCCGGCTGCCTCCAGGGCTAGGGAAGCCTCAGTTACACGGAACGCAAGAGCTCGTGGAAGGAAAAATACATCGCCAGCCCTGGAGCTTGCTGCCCCACAAGTCCTGCTGCAGCCAAGGGCATGGCAGAAATTTTTAAAAAGAGTATTTCTAGGTATGAGAAGAGTTGCTTTACGTGGCGCTGAGGGAGCATCTCAGTGCCGAGAGTGGCCAAGCTTTGGGCATCCCCCAGCGCCCCAGTCCCGTGCTCTGCAAGCAGCTGACACCGCCCGGGGGGAACCCAGCCCCAAATCCTGCTGGTCACCCCGAGCTGCCACCCTCCGAGAGGCCACCAAGCTAAAGACGACGTTACTGCGCTGGGAATCGAGACGTCTTGGCGGAGGAGCAGTGCCACATCCCAGCGCAGGCTGGAGGCAGCCCAGGAAACCCCGGGGTCCGGAGCCCTTCCCAGGCTGGACAGGCGGCTCGGGTGGGGGAAAAGCTCCTTGCCGGGCATCACCCACCCGCCCCCTGCCCCTTGTTACCCCCTGCCCCTTGTCACCCCTTGCCCCTTCCCCCTGCCTTACCGCCGGGCAGCCGGGCCCCCGCCGCCCAGCCCAGCGCCGCCAAGCCCAGCGCCGCGGCCGCCAGCATCGCCCCGGCTCCCCGCAGCGCCCGGCCGCGGCTGGGGCAGGGCAGGGACGGGGAGGAGCCTTCTTCTTCTCCTCCTCCTCCTCTTCCCGGGGTCGCAGCTCTCCCTTTCCAGCCGCCCGGCCCCCGGCAAGGTGTGCGCGGCGGGGAAGCGGCAGGAGCTCCCCCTGCAGCCCCTCCGCGGGCTGCTGGTGCGCGGCTGCCTTTCAGACACCGTCTGAAGACCAAAAACGGGAGATAACTTGGCTTCCAACAGCGGTGAATAACTGCTGAGCCGGCATTTCCCCCGCCTGGTTCCTGCTGGCGAGGAAGCCAGCTCCTCTTTCCGGCATCCCTGGCTCTCTCCAGCTGCAGTTGTGCAGCCTTCTGCAGGCTGCAGGAGGGGGGAAAGCAGCGAGAAGAGACAAAACAGGAGCTCAAAGGAGCTCAAAGTTTCCACTCAGATACTGATGTCAATATTTTAAGAATTTAATCGTTTTATAAAAACTCAAACCTATATCAACTCTTCACAATACAGCTGGAGAAACTATTTCTGAAGTCAGTACCTTAAACAGAAAAAAAGTTCCTTCATAGAGCTATGCAGACAGTCCCCTCCAGGTCACCAGGAGTCGGAAAGTTCCTGGATATGAACTAAGGCCATGGCTTTGCAGTCTGTCATGTCTTTGAAACTTTTTTTCATTTCCAAAATTCTTGGTGATCACAGTGTGTTTATCTAAGCATTTCAGCAACTTTACAAATTGGAGCAATTTTACTGATTTACAGGGAAGAACTGAGCAGCTGAACTGGCAGTAGCCTGGGCTTTAGACTGAACTCACGCCTTTACCAGCCAAAGCTGCATTATCTTAAAGCTCTGCCAGTGCATGAGGACTTTGAAGAATGCTTAGCACAAAGGACATCCTGTTCAGAGAGATTTTTTCTTGTTTCACAGAAAGTAACCAAAGTAATCAAAGTACTCACAAATAAGTAGTGTTCTTAGAGACTAAACAAACTCTCTTTACAGCTGCAGGTATTGTCGCAACAAAGCTTAAGCCCCCTGGCTCACCATTTTAGAAGTCTATCCTTTTTCTAGCATATATGCATACCAAATTCATTGGAAAACATTTCTGTAATGGCTCTGAATGAAAAACAACAACAACGACAACACATTGGAATATATCCATGACAAGGAGTGGCAGCACTGTAGACATGTTTTCTTGAATCAATGGTAAATATTCTGCCACATGGCATCAGTCTCTTCTAGTCTGTCCGACATCAAGAGCAGAGCTGGGAATACAGTGCCATAGAGCCCCACAGTGATTACCAAAGAGCTCGCTCTTTTCAGCAGGAAAGCACAGCAGCTGACAGAAGCCTTTTGGATCAATTTCTTAAAGTGTGGCCTGTAATTATGTTACAGACTCTTCCTTTTGACCTGTTTTCTACTTTTAAAGAACGATTTCACAACAAAGGTAAAACAGTTGCTCTCCATTTGTAATTTTGGAGAATTGAGCACAGAAAATGAATATATTCAGTATAACAACCCTTCAGATCATAGAATCGAACATTTTGAACTAGTAAAGTACATGAGACTTCAAAGCCCACAAGTCAAAAATCCCAGGACCACTCAAGTCCATGGAAAACAAGTCTATTGAACGTTTATTATACCACCCCTTTGAATTACCTTAGGCAGCAGCTTGGACAAGGACTCTGAAGATTGACAAGCAGCTATTTGCATACATTGTGTACTGCTGTAGTGCCAAGACAACAGAAAAACGTGAGGACAAACAGCACTGCCCAAGCCACTACCGCCACATTAGGACCTAACAGTTCAGTAAGTAAAGCAATTAAGCATTTATTTTAGCCTCAGCAAAACAAAGAAAATGATGGATAGGTTGCTGCAAGCCTATCGCAGCCTTTGTCCATCATGTTATGGCTCAGTATGAGCAACTAGAAACGTAGTCACATTAGAAATGTACATGGCTTGAAGTCCAGAGCAGCACGGTTCTGCTAATAAACTATTTTTTTTTCTGGAGCAAAGAAACATTTCATTGTCTTCATCAGAGTTTAGCTGAACTATTTGAGGGCCTTTACTGCTTCGTGGTCCTGATGGTCTGCTTCAGACACCTTCTGCCTGCTGGAAATAACAGAACCTTGTCAGAAAGTAAATTGTTGATGAGGAAAGTGCAGCTAATGAGAAAGAGAATACAAGAGAGTGCAAGAAAGAGAACAGTGCAAGGCAGCTGCCATGGTGCAGAGCTCTTTAACCCATTCTGTGTCATAATGTCACGTCCTTATACGTGTATCTCTAAACAGGGATGCTTTGTGAATGCCTAGCGTTATGTAGGAGGCAAATTTACAGAACACAAGTTCAGAGAATCCACGCAAAGGAATGCCCATATAAACACCAAAGCTTAGAGAAGTCTATTAAGAAAAATCAAGCTAACAAAAAAACCACTTTCCATCAGGCGCACTGCTGCACACGATTCATATCGCAAATTCTGACACTTTTCTTCTCTAACTTAGGAATTCTATTAAAAATGTAAGCGCAAAAAAACACAGTACCGAAGCCTCACGTTCAAAAGACTGCTCTGAAGATTTCACAGCTTTGATGGAACTTGACAGCCAGAAGTCTGACAATACTGGTGGTGAGAGGAGTTCCCAAACACTGATGGAAAAAGAGGGCTAGGAGGAAATCAGCTAGCAAGAAGCTGAGTTTTTGCCACATACTTAAACAAGTGGTGAGGCACATACTACTTGTTTCTCATAGGCAGGAAAAGAAGCAAGTCTAGACAAAGGGGATATACAGACAGCTGATGTACAGAGGCAACGGGAACAGCCTACTCTAAGCGATTCTGCCTCCTTCATTGTACAAATCAGTGCAGTCGAACCTGAAGGATCACATCCTCCCAAACAGCAACCATGGCATAGCACCCTGAATCTGAGCCAGAGGACCACAGCAGGCAAAACCTTCTCTGACCTGTACCAAAACAATACCAAATTTGACTCGTCAGACATGCTCGCAGAAGACTATAAATACAGGCCTAAGAATATAATTGCCTCACTTTGCAGCCCTCAGTATTTTCTATACTCAGGTTGGATTAAAACCTTTCAACATTTATGTGAGTGTATCACTATAGGTACATAGTTTACTGGGACTTCTTTTTAAAACTATTCCAATATAATTCAAAATAGGGTTGCAGTTACATATATATCAGTATAGAGGTGCCTTATACTAGTTTAATGCCTTTCTCCATGGATATGCTTTTTCTTTTTATCAGTCCATACAACTTTACATTGATAGACCCGTAGCCACTTGAGAGGATTAATTAAATTGTACATTTGAAGAGTTACAAATTCAGTACAAAATCCCCAAGCTGCTTGTTAAACAAAGCTAAAAAGCCAGAGCACTGAACGATTTAGGCAATTTCCCCTGAGCACCAGAAAAGAAGAAATCAGTATTTCTATTTTTAAGCACTTGGAAAGTGAAGGTCTATGAAAATACATGCACAAACCACGAGCCCGCTGAAATCAGGAATGGGATGAGAAATGAGAAAAGAGAAGCTACCGAAAGAAGAAACAGGAAGAGTGTATTTTCTGTGAAACATTTTGACAAATGTAGCTCTTCTGGAAATCATATTTTCTCAGCCATTCATTGAGTTGCCTCTGGAAACAGGAGGCATCCTGCTCAATACAGGCTATAAATCTCTTACAAGACATTAGTAAAATTGGTATGATCATATTTCCCAGTAATGAGTGCTAACAGACCATTACGAAAATACAATTATTCTAATTAAATACAGCAATAATCAATACCCTGTGCTCTGGGTGAGTTTGCTTCAGTAAATACTGATGCTTATTTTCCAAACATTAAAATGTTTAAAGGAAAAAAAATATATAACAGGATAATAAGCCAGAGTAGCTTTCTTCACCGGCCATAAACTGCTATCTAAAACCTGAAGCTCAAGCCTACCCATGCAAATAGGTATCACTTAGGTAAAGAGCTCCAACAGCTGGCCTTGGCACAGGTTCAAGACAGATTAGGCTTTTTTTAGTGCGTATCCTATGATGGATGGAAGGATTCTGTATGGACGTTCCCTTATGCCTTCTCCCACAGCTGCTCACCTCAGCAGACGATGACCTTCAGCCTTTTCACCTGTTCCAGATACTTCTATTTTTCCTTTATAGCCAGTTCCAGAGGTAATAGTCCTGCTGAGAATTAATTCCGTCTAATGCCCAGTGTTTTCCTGAGGCGTTTGCTTTCAAAAAGAATTGCTGTCAGTCGTTTCTCAGCTTTCATATCCATATGGTAAGTTGGAAGGAAGATCTAAGCTGCAGATTTCATTGCTTAGTCTTTAAGTTGTGGATATTCAATGACACCACCTTGCTTTAACTGGTGCCAGTATGAGAAAAATGGCCTCACTTATATTATATAAATGCCATTCATTAAAAGGAAGAAATTGCTAAATCAAGGGCTGTGAGGTACCTTGTCAGCATTTTCAAAGATTAGATGGTTTTTAGGAATAAAGAGCAACTTCATAAAAAAAAAGCTACACTTAAACACTTACCACTGAACTATAGCCCATGACCCAAATGCTTATTTAGAACTGACTTCAGAGGTCCCACCTGACAGCTATAGATAGGGCAGTAAAGGCAAAAGTAACTGCCTCAACTTCACAGTTCAGAGTGTGAAGTATTAGTGATAAAATGTGAAAAGAATCAACTAGCCAGTAGTAAAAAAAGAGAAACCACCAACCCTGCCCATCTGAAACTGAGAAGCAACTTGTTAAGACCAGTTAAACCGCCCTTCAATCTGAAACAGAGATCCCTTTTATGAAAACAACATAAAGAGAAAGCAACTACAACACTGGCAGCAGACAAAACATGCTGTTGTAGTTCTGCTGGGGCAGTTTTCCAATCCTTCTCACTCCCAGACTAACAGTAAGAGCGGATGACCTTAAACTTGAGTTTCTGCTTGCACAGTACCCACCTGCCAGTTGCAGGGATCCTGTTTATTTTAACAGATAGCTTTTGACACTGGAAAATAACAGTATTTACATCATCCAGGAGGCCACAGGCAAGTGCCAGAAAGGAAACTGTCTGTCCTAACATAAACAGATTGTCAGCAACCTCAGGCCTAATGTTTGCTGTACGGTAAAAGAATCTTTCACCACCTGGTTTTGCAACTGTCATGTCTGTATCACTGGCCTCAAACAAGTTGTGCATTAAGGCTGACTTTCTGTGTTCCAGATCCTTTCCAGACCCATCTCCCACAGCATGACACGATGATGTAACAGGCTATTATGGTGAGCTTTCTTTGGATTTATAGCAGGGAAATAAAAAAGGAAACTTGTTTATTAAAATGTGCAAAGTATAACCAAAGAAAGCTTCCATACAGTGTGATGCAACTGACAAGGCTACGCTGGTGTTTTTTCTCATTCAGGCAAGATATGCACTGGAGCTAAACAGGCTTTATGATATTTCCTGACCCTTTCAACAATATAGAAGCCACTGATAACTGATCTTTTTTCCTGACTGTCTGCATTTGAACCAGAATAGCAAAATTGAACTCTTCATGACTTTAAAAAATGTCTAAGCTTCCGCTTCCTTCCTCAGCCTCTATCTAAAAATAAATGGGACACATATAGAAAGTAAAGAAGTACAGAACAATAGCAGCAGTCAGCCTTTCAGCCTTGCTATTTCTAAGTTTTGTCATAGCAGGTATTAATACAGGATAAAACAGACTTATTTTCAAAATAATAAGAGTAATTAAAACAGAGCATCGTTTCTCCCCAAATAGATCCTGACTTTTTAGATAGAGGAAAATTTAGTTTTGAGTATTTTCGTTACCTTACTTCATCAGCTTTGATCTTTGGTTTATGTGGAATAGAAATCAGTTCTTTCTGGAAAGAAAAAGACTCAATGATTATCACTAGCTCATTCTAAACTTACTGCTTATCCCGGAAAATAGCTTTATACAAACACTGAAAGAAGAGATTATTCTAGCAATAGTATAGAGCATGGGAGGCTTTTATGCTCTAATACGATACCTGAGCAATTGGGAATAAAAATGTGTCAGAAGAACGGAGTCTCATGTTCTGTTTCAGGCCTAGCTTCAATGCATGGAATTTGGCTAAAGCAGGTATACTTGGGTCAGCATTTTAATGAACTTTGAGAAGAGGAAATACTTAATATTTACAAATTCGAAAGCTTAAATTTTAAAAAAAAGTGCTTTTATGTCCAAAATGAACACGTCATTTCTGGAAGTATCCTTTGAAATCTTGTTTTCCAAGTTACTTTTCAAATCATTTCACTTATCATCTTAAAAATTTGAGTTCTACTCTCTTCTATCAAGTGTAATTAAATTGTATTAATCAGGATATGTAGTTTCTTCAAAAGAACAGATGTTTAACCTTATATGGGGCAAAACCTCATCTATCTCTGCTTTGTATCTTGTGAATTACAACTGAAAGAAAGGATTGCCTAATATAATACAGACCTCTTATTCTTGAATTTTCTTTTCCTGATAAACATCCGTCCATGCCACAGAAAAACATTATAAATCAGTAAATCTAGTGTTCACTACTGATAGTAATAATAAAATCCCTAATTGGAGTTCTTCCTTTTAATGCTCAAATTCGGTTTAAGAAAGCTTTTTAGGGAGCAGAGCATGCCAAACCTACAGCCAGTTTTATAGCTCTATTATAAACTGGGTTTTAGTGTTTCAGTGGAAAAAAGCTCGAGACAACAATGAAAAACAATCTAAGCAACTAAAATTACAATGAACGGTCTGTAAAGATTCTTTTGACAAATTAAACTTAAAAAAATTAGCCAATTAAACATAACTGCATTAAAGATGGTGTAATTTAAATAGCTAAAGTCCTTTTATTATGCATCTATAAGGAATCCAGGGCCTTCAACAAGAAATGCTGCCGGTCCCTTTCCTCAACGCCATTCTGACAGCACTAGTCACTGCTTCTGCTGTATTTCTCAGTCCCACGTTGTTCTAAGTTTCAAGAGCCAGCATTTTTCCTACGTGTCTCATTTCCTACCTGTCTCCATCAGTGAGGTCAGCTTCAGTTCCCATCTGCTCCTCCCACAAGCATTTCCACATTTTCTGTGGAAATTTTGATGTTCAATGTTTGTCTTTTGAGATAGCTTGCCTTGCAAGACCATGCACAAGTTGGTCTCAAAGACTCTTCTATTTTGTTGTCTTGGCAGAAGGCCATCGTGTTGCAGCTGACTACATTACACATATACCCATACATAAAGCAGCATAGAAGCAGTTATCTGCAAGCACTGTAAGATATTTATAATACCACCATCTTGCCACTGGAGGTTTTTCAGATTGTAGATAGCCACGATAACTATACTGAGCTGCCTTAAACTTCGTCTAGCTTCCACACCAATTGCTTCCTACTGCCTGGCCTAACACCTTCATAATCATACAGCTTACAGGGTCCTCCTTGCTTAGGCAGTCTGTAAAATGTAGCCAACTTTTCTTCATGTGTAATCAGTGCAAACTGAGGTGCTTTTGCTATGCAAGACTGCTGTCATGGTAGACCTTGCAACACCCCCTAAGCCCTCATACATTGAGACATGGTCCTTGCAACGCTGTCCATCTTGTAAGGATGCATCTAGAGCACAATCAGAAGAAAAACTTACTGCAATCCTTTCTTCTCTCTGTTTCCTCAGCAAAGCTAGTATATCTTCTCTTCTCTTGGCCTGAAAAGAAATATCTACCACAATAAGCTCAGAAAAATGAATTAAAAGCTTGTTCATATTTCATTAGCTATTTCATATGAAATTATCTAATTAAAATAAGCATTTCTAATAAAAAAATCGCTGTCAGTTTGTAAAATAAGAGCGTTAACGCAGCAAACTTTTCCTTCTAAAAAACCCTGACCACGTTCTACTGTGGAGACAAAATTCACTTCCTGGACCCACATAACCGGGTTTCCAGGTCTTGCTCACCTAGGGGCCATGCTGCAGGAGCAGAATGCCCGAATCAAGTCTGAAATCTGGATTCAAACAGTAAATGACACCTATGACTGATAATAATGTGTACATTATTCCTATTTCATTCAGTGCATTAATTTTCATTTTCTTAGAATATTTGAGGCTTATGGCATGTCCTGTAGTTCTAGAAAGTAATTTACTTACTGAAATTAATCAGCCATCCCTATAGCTGCCAGATGCCCAAAGCTGCAAAACCTTGCTATCATCTACTGTTACTGAATTTAAAAAAAAAATGAACGGAAGAATCAGGGAGCTGTTGCTGGCTTTAGCCAGAAATTAGAAAGAAGGCTAATTGATGATAATGGATGGGATGCATTATGGTGTTATTAATTAGAAACGGAGGATTGCTGAGTTGCAGGAAAGACTTGCAGACCTCAGCGCCTTTCTGCACCTCTTGCAGATTGCTCTCATCTGGCCTGCTTCCCAAATATAGGCTAGAGGCTTTTCAGTAAAAATGTGGAACATTTTGCTAAAACGAAAAAAAATATAGTATCATTACAGAGTCAGGCTGGCAATGTTATCATATATTTAATACTAGTTTTTTCAGTTTCCACTACTTAAGTGAATTGTACTCATGATATATATGTGGAACATCAATTCATGATTTAGATTAATGGTGACTTCAGGAAAAGTTTTTATCTATAGACTACATCAGTGCCTTGAAAGCAAGCACAACTGTTGTCTGCATCTTACAGTATAGCAGGAGGAGAAACCCCAAGCTCTATATACACCATCCAACCCCACAGTTTTGGAGGAGATGAACATCAAAGATCTGGATACCATGTCACTTACTTTGCTTATTTGCGTAGTCAATTTAATGCTTGAGCAAAGTTTTAAATGTGAATCCTTAATCTTGTGTAAATGGAGAGTGCGTTTTATGAGCACAAATATCTTCAAGAACCAATAACTAAACTGCTGACTGGGTGGTACCACGGCAGATTGATGTTTGCTTTTGCAAAACCCCGCTGAATTCAGCAGCAGTCTGTGCAGCCCAGAAGGGTCCAGCCTGAAAGGCTCTACAGCATGCCAGTTGCACCTTCATTTGGATAGGCAGTGTCATCTATAAACTCAATTTTGATGTTACTTGCTAAAATGTACGGTTTGTTCTGCAGCTGGGTAGTTTCTACAAAACTCGTAATGGCTTGGTCAAGCAGCTCATGAATTATACCTCTCAAAATACCACCCAAACCTGTCTCTGAGTGACAGGCCAAGGCAGAAGCAGTCCTATGGAAGCTGATTTAATAACCGCTCACTCCCAAGTTTCCCGCATCTCACACTCAATGAACTCTTGGCACTAGCTGCTGCTGGGCACAGAATAATGGAGAAGGTCTATTAATAACTAAGGCGACTAAGAAATTGACCTAAACTGCAAGCTGTGCTTCAATGTCTGTATGCCAGGATTTTCTGTATGAAAGTGCATGCAGCAGTAGATTTTCAACCCCCAAAATTATCTACTTTTGGATCTGGGAACTCATCTGGCTTCTTTTAGATATTAAATCAGAACAGACATTGTGTGCTTACTATGAAGAAATTAACTGTACAGCCTACTCCTTTCAGCCCTGTCCCAAGCAAACACGACCCAACTGGGAATAAGTTTAAGCTAACCATAAAAAAATGGGCTGCATCATGCAAACCTAACTGTGGGCCAGGTCCAGGCCATTTTTATTACTGTTCGTAACTGCATTTCCAAAATTCCAGAATTCCACCAAATGGCACACAAAGAGTGAACGGGAATATTTATGAGGAAAGAGCTGGGGTTCGTGGCTCTTACCTGCTGAAGATATTTTTCTTTTACTTTTGTTTTCTGCATGTTTTGAGCTTCTGAGATTCTCTCTTTCTCACTGTTTTCCTCACTTTCTAAATAAGACAAATGAGAGGCAAATGACCAAGTGCTCCTGCTACCACTGGCCTTTGCAGAGGGCAACTGAACTGTAGCAGACTTTGGGGCTGTTCAGAAAGTGGGTGATCCCAGTGTTTGATCCCCAGACAGTAGGTATCAGCTGAAATATCTGTCAGGCAGGAGCTGTGGCTCTTCTCTCATCCACAGCTTATTGGCATGATTTATTATTCATTCCTCTGAATTAATTCCTCGCGGAAATTTAGGCAATAAAGGTTTCACGAGCTGGGGGCATACAGTAGCCATACTTACTGCGAGGAAGCAGGGGACCCTGGGGAACAGTACTTCCCTCTGGAAAGAAAAAGGACATTAAGGGCACTTGGAGAGGTGGTGGGAGGTGGTGCAGGGAGGGTGGGGGGTCCTCAGAAAGATTTTGGGGACCCTGAGGTGGGCACGGGGCCCTAGGGCAGGTGTGTGGGGCAGGGTGTGTGTGTAGAGCTGGAAAGGGCACAGTCACAGGGGATGGGGGGCTGCAGGCAGGGCCCCCTCATGGGGCTGGGTCCCTCATGGGGCTGGGTCTCGTTGTGGGGTTGGGTCCCATCAAGGGGCAAGGTTCCTCCATGGGGCCATGTCTCCATATGGGGCAGGCCCCCCTCAGGGGAAGGTTTCCCTCACGTTGAAGGGTGGCAGGGCCTAGAGAGGACTCGAGCGGCGGCGGCAGTGTGGCAGTGTTCCAGAAGATGCGGGCATGTTCCACATCAGCTGGGCTCGAGCCAGCAAAGACAAGGGGCCCATCGGGTGCTGTGGGGCACTGCCCTGGCTCTGCGTCCATGACACTGCTTGGGGCTGCAGCCTGGTGTCTCTTCTCCATAAGGTGGCCGTGACCAGCTCGACCTGCCCGCTCCAGCCCTGTGGCCCCGAGGAAGAGAGAGGTTCCCTGGTGCTGCCCACGCCACTGTGGTAGGAACCCATCACCCCTCTGCTGGGCCCCTTCCCTCTTCATGGGCATATGGGTGGCAGGAGGGGACACTGCAGCCATCTCAGGGGGCACACAGCAGCACAGATGTGCCCATGGAGCCTGGGTCCAGCTGTGTGATACACTGCCTGTCACAGTAAGCATGGGACACCAGAAGGCTGACAGCTTCGCACCTCTCATTTCAAGTGTCTTCAGGCCACCTTTCACCTAGACACAGGCTTCTGTGGGACAGGGAATACTTGCCACCGTGCTCCCTCTAGTTCATCGGCCTCAGGTAGCCAGTTGCCCTCAAACCTGGTGGTCTCAAAACTAACCACTAAAGTACTTTTTCCCAGGGTGCTTACTCCAGACTACTGAATTTCTGGTTTAAAAACTTTATTTGCAAACATCAGGTGAAGTCACAACTTCCTTCTGTATTTCGGTGGCTGATGTTATTAAAGCTGATACGTAAAAAAGGAACGTGGAACTGGAAGGCAGTAAATTTACAAGTCCCTTCTGTGGGACTGTCCTTTCAGTCTGCACTTGTAGAGTGTCTAGCATAGAACGATCCACTGATTTAAACAACATTCATTCTCATAAAAAAAATCACAAAGCTGAATTTTATTTATTCAGCAAGAGTAAATGGAAGTGAATTTTGGCAACAGTGGCCTTAGGCAAGTGTAGGGCTGGTATCAGCACAATCAGAACTGGAGCTGATGTCTACAAACTTTAGAAAGAATAAAACTTCCAATTTGCTCTCATGTTTTTTGAGCGTCCTGTAGGCAAAACAATTATGAACGAAATGTAACATGCATTCAGGTGCATATAAACAGTTATGCCACACTGGCTTGATAAGTGCACTGAGGTCTCTTTCATGTGTGACAGGCAGTCCAGCACATTGCACTTGTTTTATTTCACTGCCCTGCCTGTCTATTAGACCGATGCTTTTCAGATGCTTCTTCCCAGAGGTCAGTCTGCCTGCCTTCTGCAGTCAAAATTCCTGTGCGTCTGATTTCCATTGAGATATCTTCCAAGCCTTTTTACCTGGCTGTGTGGTTAGTGATTGTTACTTTTGGCAATCAGCTAACTACACTGCCTAGTAACTAGGCTGATCTAAGAGACAATTCCCTTCCAATTCCAACTTTTATGAAGACTGTTTTTTTTTTTTTTTTGCTAAAAAACAAACAATAAACAACACCCACAAAACCTATTATAGCAGGTTCTAACATTATGAAGTCTGTATTTTTTCCATTATTAAAACTGTTGGACATTAAGCAAAGTGATGACAGTAAAAAACGTTTACAGCATTCAGGGAGTTTAATATTTAATCATTGCTTAGAAACCCCTTAACTTACTAGCTTGTTAAATAAGACATTAGAGCTAAATGAGAATTACTGGAAATAAAGCTGTAAGAAAATAAACATTATTAATATTTTTGCACTAGGAATAAAGATGTTGTAAGGCACGCAGCTTTCTGTAGTGGGGCTGTAGCAGGGAGTCCTGTGCATTGTTTTGATGGCAGTGAATTTAGTGATTGTGAAGCAATGGATACAATCAGCTAACTACACTGCCTGGAAACCAAGCACTACTCGTGTGATGGTGTCATGGCATTCAAACCTGGAAAAAAAGAAAGCACTTTGATAATTTATATTAACTTACTCTATCTCATGATCTGTTCTTACAATCAATTGATAATAATGGAAAACATTGGTCATACCATCCTTAGTGTTATTCCACCAAATCCTGAGTCTTTATTTCACAAATTAATTATTCTTAATAGTTAACAAGTGCAGTGGATGCATCACAAACATCATGGCAGGAATGCAAACAATGAAATATCAACTTTTAAGTGATTACAATGTACCACAATGGAAATGGGAAATGGGGTAAGGCTGGGCATGCAGTCCCAGCTGCATGAATGCGGACTAAGTGGTAGCTCTGGTCAGAGCTGGATGTGCAAACACAGCTGCAAATTTTGGCTGAGATGGCATGTTCAACAAGACCAGTAAACTGCCTGGTTTACAGCATGGCAGCTGATGATGGTTATGGCACAGTGGTCCGACTTATTGTTGTACTCTCGGTTTTGTACAACTTCCATTTCAAGATTTTCAGAAGAAACTGCATGTAAGTACAGCAAAAGTGAGAATGGTAGCATTTCACTGCTTCCCTAGCCTACAGAGAGCTCTCCTTCCTTTTCCCCAGTGGTGCAGGAACCTGGCAGTGCTGGCAGTCAGACGTCAGGCTGCTCAGACAGTTTGTGTTAGGCTGTGGTAGCTAAAGAAGTTAGCAAACTTGTTCTACAGGACAAAACTGGATATGTACAAGTAGTTATAAGTAATTATGCCTTGTGTCTAATATATGTGTATGCAATTAATAATGTGATAAAATTATTTCATGTAGATTTATCAGGCCATTCCTAATTCAGCAGTGAGACAGAGCCTGTGAAGTTACAGGAATGACTCTGCCTTCAATAAATCCATTTATTTATTTTTGGCTAGCTTTCACCCATAACTGCCTTATTCCTAAAATGCAGAAAAAATAAATCAGAAGCTTACCTTGTAAAAATCCTGATAAGGACTGAATTTATGATCAAATGCTTAAGAAGATTTAACAGAAAGAAAATGGGTGTCTTCTCTCCTCATTTCCTTCCTTTTTCCATCCACTGAGCACCCAGCAGGCTTTCACGGGCAGATGTGTCTGTGGGGCTGGACCCGACGGTGGCATCGGGGTGCCCCACGTCTCCCCCTGGCACTGCTGGGCTGGAGTGTCCCCAGCCTGGGCCGTGGGTCAGCCCCACGACTGCAACCTGTGTGTACGCTCTGTCGTCATGGTCACTTGGGGCTGGCGTGGGGAGGAAGGGCCACTGCTTCGAACCATCCGGATGGCTCTTGCCATAGGAAGCTGTGTTGCAAAAGAGGTTTCTATGGGCAGAGTCAATACAGAGCACACGTGGAGTTTCTGCCCTTCTCCTGGGGTCAAATGGCTACAGGTTGTGTCGGCGCCATGGGGGGATTTGGGTTTTGGTGTTACGTGTGGCAGTCTGGGCTGCTACCTGGATTGTACAGCTCCATACAAGGAGCCAAGGCTCTATGGAAGGAGGCCCCAGAAAGACAGACAAACAGGTCTAAAGAATGAATGTCTTATGCTCCTGGCACTGGGCTGCAGTTAGAGACACATGCTGCACATCTACAGCCATGGGTGACCAGATCACCTCTCTCCCCATTCCCTGGGGGCCAAGCCAGCCATTTCTGTACGCTTGTTCTTGACCTATTCAGCTCACTGCAGTCTTCTCACCCCCTTGCATTTCAGGCCATGTTTCCCTGCTTAATTCTTTGCTTATTTCTTCCTCACAACCTGCACCAACATGACCCCAGCCTGCCGCAGCTGACATGGGGGCAGGAGGCAGGTAGATAAGCCCATACGGACTGTGAGCACTGCAGGCTCTCCTTTGCTCCACACTGGAGGAGGAGAAAACATATTTCCTGTTCTGCATTGCTCTTTGTTACGTGGGAGGTGGAAATGCAAGAGAAAAACAGCGTGATCCTCCCTGCTGCTTTAGCAATGGTGGCAATTCATGATGCTTAGCTGGTGATGTGATCTGCAGGCGCAGTAAGGGTAAGATTTTGGAGAGTGTCTGGAGATTTGGGGTATCTCATTTTAGAGGCGTGACCTGAGATGCTTTTGGAGAGCTTGTCCTTTAGAAATTTCTGTGCATCTCACCCCCTTTGAGAACTGCTTACCTCTAAGAGGCCCATGTAAATTGTGTGGGTTAGGCTCCTCCTAATCAGTGCAATTAGCGCGGTCATATGTCCTATGTGCTTTGCATAATAAAATACAGTACTCATCGTAAAATGTTTATGCAGAAAAATTACCTGTAACTACCTGTCACTTAGGTGTTTACAGAATACCCACTGAGATACTAAGCAATTAAGTAAAGATGAAAGCTTTAATCAGAACGTGATTCATTTCTCAAATAAATATTCTTTAGCTCTCTCATCAGGCGCAGAAAGTTTCTATTTATAAAAGGAAAAAAATAGTGAGCCATCAACATATTAAAAGTGCAGTTTGAGGCTTTGATCGGAATCACTGTGTTGTTCCATCCAAAAATAAATCTTTGCACAGAGGCTGCATGAAGTGAATAAACACTTCCAGGTACACGGCTTCATCTGCCCTCCGACACAAGGGAGAGCCAGCTGAATCGCTGCTGTGCTCATGCAGCACTGCTGGTGCTCATACATTGCTTGTGGGGGTGCTTGTGAATTAGATCGGGGCAGGACCTAGCCTGACACAACCAAAGCGGAGTCCTTTTCTCCAAGAACACTGTCATCTAGGGTGTTTTCCCATACAGAAACAGCTCACGCTTACTGCTCTTACATCAACAGTCAGGGCTGCTTACCTGGAGAAGGTGTCTGGCATCAAGCATACGCCAAACCCAGATGGCTTGTAGAAGGAAGATTCCCACTAGCAAGCTTCGTGTTGTTTTGTTGGCTCCGTGAACTCGATCCTGAAAAACAAGAAATCTGAAAAAAAACTTCTTCGGGGGTAACTGTTGCTGGTAGTGTGTTTGGGGAAACTGCTCGCTCTTGGTTTGGCCCGCAGTTACTAGAGAAACTGTGTCTGACTCTTTTCCCTTTGTAGTTCATGCCTAGGCTTGCCTGGTGGCCCAGGAGACCCATAATTTAATCTAGCTAAGAATGCCTGTGCTGAGTTAGGGGCCTGATCTGAATCCCACTGAAGTCTTTGGACAGATTTCCATTGATCTTACTGAACTCTGGATATCTCCCATGGATATCCGGGCACAGCAATGCAGTGGTTTGCAGTGTTTTTCATTTGTTTGTTTTTCCCTAATGATGTTTTAAAAAAACAGCAGCACCCTTTAGCAAAAGGCATAAATGTCTGCTCATTTCTCTCATGCGTCTTGTCGATCAGAACACTTGGCTATTCATCGTGGTCTTTGCAGAAGCTGCTGGGATGCTAACAATTTCTGCCTGGATGCAACAGGTAACAAGTGGGAGCACAGTTTGTTGAGTTGCTAATGGATCTCATGTTGGGATGGACTGCTCACATTTTCTTTCTGACGCTTTGTTTCTCAGCTGTTTGTTAGCCAAATAGGGTACCCAAGGCTGCCTTTTCTTCAGGTCGGTGACAACTGACAGCGTTATGAAGGATTTGTGTTCAATGAATCTGCCTAATTAAAAGAGACGGTTTTTCTTATCAGTGAAATGGGAGGAGAGAAGTAGGCTCTGCTATTTCTGTCATTAACAGAAATACTCCTGAATCCCTGCATATTAAAAATACTAAGTTAAAAAGTTCTCATAGCCTTATTTCAATGGTAATAAATTGGTATAGTGTGTAGTGCAGCCTCTTAACTTCCAAGAAATGCACCTTATTGCATGACTGATTGCACTGCTCCATCGGGTTACTCAGGTGAGCAGTTTGTTTGCGGCTGACCTGTGCTTTATGTGTTAGCTATGGGAACAACTAACTCAACAAAAGGAGGCGTTGGAGGGATTCAAACTTCTCTTTGACTGTCCTTTGTGGAATCTGGTCCCTTCTTTTGTCACAGCATTTCCTAACTCACAGGGCCTGCCTGGGCAAGTTGGAGTTGGAGAAAGTAGGAAGGAGGGAGACAGTTCAACGACCCTGCAACTGACCCAAACCAGCTCGGCGTTTACTGAAGAAAAGACAGCAATGGGATGATTCCCGAGCCCGCACTGTGTCAGATCCCACATGGAAACTGATCAGTTAGGGTCTTCAGTGGCAGGGGATGGACTCTGTAAAATGCCTGCTGCTGTTCTGCAGTGGGAATGTTATTTTAGCCCTGGTAGTTTAAGAATAAAAGGAAAGCAAGGTTTATAGGTAGAAGTCATATCTTTTAATAGATTATAATATGATAATGTGAAAAAATGACACGAAGACAAAGAAAGTAGGTGAAGCTTTGGCAAGAAAGACAACATCATCCCTAGAGGATTCACAATCTGTAGGTCTGTGATTGTGCACGAAGCCTCGAGAGGACTAAACTGTTATTTAGAAGAACTTAAACTATAATTATCTGCATTATCCATCATTTTCAGGAGGCAGATCTTGCTCTTGTTTAATATTTTCCTGGACACCACTTTTGCAGCAGAGCTGATGAATCCAGATCTGTGGTAGTTGTTCCCAGCTGCATCCTCAGGGTTTACATGAGAATCAGAAAGAGAAAGCAAGTTTAATCTGTAAAATAACATTCCAGCCTCAGGCACAAAAATCCAGTTTGCTTGCTCCAGCATTCTCACCTGTTACCCGCAGCTAATTTTGGTGTGCAGGCAGCAGACAGTCCGTGGCATGTCAAAATCTTCATAGGCTGCACAGAAAGGGGCGAACAACTCCTGAAAAAACCTTGTATGGGAATTCTTTACAACAATGCCCAGCAGAGGTTTCCTGTTGTCCCCCAACTTTCTCCAGAAGCATAAAACAGGTTACCATTGCCCTCTTCTGCTGCGTATGTAAGGGAAGGAATAACTCATGGCTTGCATATGAAACAAAATCCCTATTTGTTGTAACAAGAAACCGAATGCAGTGCCGAGCACACAAGGGATTGTCTTGTGGTCAAAACATTGGTGTATGACATTAAATCTCATTCCTGGCACTGTTTTTCTGAAGATTCGTTATCTCCGCCTTTGATTTTTGTCTCATTTGAGTGGTTACTGGAAGGTTCCTATTGCTTGAGGAAGTATTTTGATATGTCAAAACGGAAGGGGAAGACACTATTTTTTTCCCCTTTTATTACACATTCTCTAAAGCCAGGATTTCTCCTAAATGCCTTGGTAAGTCTGTTTTGTGATACTGAACAAAACTATAAAGAGAAAGGAAGTAACCGCGTGGGCGGAGGAGAAGGGGAGTCCAGAAATAGCCAGAAATGCATGGATCGTGGTACGCTTCTGCAGAGATGTGTACTTCCACGATGTTGTGGCCTCACGCTTCATTTTGCTTATCCGGTGTATTGTATCACAATCTATTCACAAAACCAAAATGTAAGCACTTGAATTGCTTGGCTGCAACATCTACAATCAAATCAAGAGCCGGTTTAAATACTCAGCTCTTTTTACCTTAATTTGTCATTTTGTCTTGACAGTTCCTGATATCTGACACTGGTGGCACAACTTCCTGAGATTGCAAAGGGAAAAAAAAGAACACATCAGCTTTTCTCTGAATGTCCCCCCCTAATCACTGCCTGAAGTTTTAAACAGTGAAGCATTCACATTTGAGAAACTGCCTTTGTAAAAACCCTTCAACAGAGTCATTTCCACTCTCTATAAAACGCCTCAAAAATTAAATAAAACTTTACTAATAATGTGAAAGTTTATACACATCACTGGCAAGATTAATGTGTGATAAATACGGAGTCATACAATTTTCAAAATGAAGAATACCAAATGTGAGGGCTTCATAGGGAAAGTAATAGCTGTGCAAAGTCAGCTAGAAGCAGTCAAGTCCCATTTAAAAAAAATATTAATAAGCCTGCTACTGTTTTTCTCATGGTGAATATTTCACTTAAATATTAAACTAATGTTCATCTGATAGGCTCATGGACACAACAGCAGAGTGCTGAATTAAGATGATGCTGATATTGGGATAACACCAAATACCTTGGAAAGTACCTTTGAAACCAGCTTGTTGATAAGTGTAATGGTGCACACCTGAATATTGTTAAATTTCACAGAGCCTCTTGAGTTTCCTCTCCTATATAAACCCTAAGGAAGATGCCTTGTTCAGAAGAGTGGGGGGAAAAATTGGGTGTTTTGGGGGGTTTCTGTTAAAAAAGAAAAGCAAAAATAAAGCCAACAACTACACAGGTTCTTGTAGTATTAAATCTGTTTCCTTGGTGACTATTTGGAATTGTATATAAGGTATATCTTAGATTTTCAACACCTTTGGTCTGCGAAGGTATTGTTTCTCATTTTCATTGTAAGTAAAAGAACTGTGTAATTGTAAGTAAGTACTGCTGCTTGTTTATTGAAGTGTGTTAGTGATATGTAATAAGGAATAATATCTTTTACACTCTAGTATTTTAACAAGTATGGTTTGGGAGTCTTCTGGCAGTATGTTAGGCTGGTGTCAGAGTCCCGAACTGAAGTGATCGGTTGTTTAGCATCTAGGCTTTATTTCACACAGCTTATGCAGGTTTTGTAATATCTATCCTTGGAATTTGAAACTGCCTTAATGTTATTGAACTTATTTAGTGTAGTATCTAATTTCTATTGATGACTCTCCAACAGCCAGAGCACTTAGTGCACTTGATTAAAAATGAAAGATGAAATTGCTGCCACGGTCTTCTTCATCACAAGGCTGGTGAAAAGGCAAGACAAGCTGAGTAAGCATAAAATAGAGAAATTTGCAGCGAAGTTGACAACAATACTGTTTGAGAAGTACAAGAATCACTGGTATTTGGACAATCCATCCAGAGGACAAGCCTTCAGGTAAGAGGATCCTTAGCAGAAGAGGAGATGAACTGGAGTCTTTGACATTCAAGATGCAGCAAATGTAGCGAAATGGAAACTAGTTGTTAACTGATTTAAAAAACAGTATGTCAGTGTTGAAAGCAGCTCCCCAAGGTGCGTCTGGAGGTATATCTAGAGAGCCAGGGTAGGAAACCAAAGCCCATGTGCGTGGTATCTTAAATACCCCTCTGACTTCTTGAGTGCAGAACTTATGTGGTCTTAATGACTCCTAATTTTTACAACTTAAAGTCTCCAGAAATGACCATTGGAGTAAGTTGCTGTGTTATGCATTAAAATGAACAGGAAGTAAAAGAAGCCTTGGTTGGGCTGATATATCAGCTAATTTAACTTGCTTCTTGAGGTTGTGAGAACTTGCATCAACAGGCTGTGTTAAGATAAACTGTAGTAAACCTAATTGAATTCTGCTGCAGGTTTGTAAGTTTGGCTCATACAATAATACTATGTTCTACTTGCACTTTATTCTTAACTAGGTGTATAAGGATAAACAAACATCAGACAAGAGATCCGCTGCTGGAGCAAGCTTGTGTGGAGAGTAATGTGGACTTCAATAATCTCGGTTTGCCGAAAGAGATGACACTATGGGTTGATCCATTTGAGGTATGTTGCAGGTGAGTTGAGAACCTGTGACTAACATCATACTACGTGTTCTTTACCAACTTGATCCTTGCTAAACTTATTAATAGAAGCTGAAGGTGTACTTCTGTATTAGTGTCAGGTGAGTAGTAGCAGAAGTCTGTACTGCTTGTGCAGAGCTGCATGATACAAATACAATTTCTCCCAGGTATGGTGAGAAGAACCGGCCGTTCACAATCGCCCACTTTGAAGGAGAGGAGAACCCAGAGCTCCCTCAGCAGATCAGCTATGCTGTTGACAGAGCAGCTCTAGACTATCAATCTGGCACCTCTTCTGATGAGGAGAACTTCAACAAGGAACCCAAAGCTATCCCTACTGTCAGTAACCCTAACAGTGTCTACCAGGTAAATATGGTCATGGTATGTAGCTTTTGGTTAGAGCTATCACCAGCCCTGCAGGTTCTGTTGTGGAGGAGTATGGTAAACTAACAGCTGATGGCCAGACTAATCTCCCCACTCTTGTCCAAACACACTTTAACTTCATCTCATTTTTTGTTGTTTAGTTTGGTGACTACTGCAAGCCACCCATACAGCCCTGGTCTCAGTATCTTCATAGGAAGACCTATGTGACTGATGGCTCATACTATGCCCAGCACAGGGGGCACAAAGTCTACAGGCCAACAGCTGCTTTCACAGGACCGCGTGTTGATAGATACCACTGGATCAATACCAAGCGGTAGATCTGTGGCTACGCATGTTAGAGGCTGTTGAAGCACTGAGCTATGGTATGGGATGAAGGCTGGCACTACAAAGCTTCATGAAAACAGAAAGCACTTACTGTCTATTCCCTATCTCTTACTCTTTATATCTGGAACTTTGGGGTTTTATTATGTAACTTTTTAATGTTTTATTAATGTTAACATAAGACTGAAAATTAATGTGAGACTCTACTTGTAAGCTAAAAAGGAAATGCATATATCAATAAATCTAATCATGTTTTTTAAAGCTGTCTGATCTGCTATCAGTGCCCTGAAGGCAGTTGAAGCTTTTCAGTGAAGTCACAAGCAAGTCAAGGAAGATCAAAAAATAAAATCTAACTTGCTTTGAAAGGTAGTCAGCTTCCTTCTGGCAAAAGTAGCAAGAGCAGAAGTGTACTCCATAGTCACACATAACAAGCGGTTGAGTGAAGCTTTGCTGTATGCAGCTGTGAAAGACTGCCTTGTGGCTCTGGCTGGGCTTCTGCTTCATAGCCTGTAGCTTACCTGTCAGAAGAACACAACCTATTGGACAGGAGAGGGACAAACACATGGCATTGTAGCTTTCCACAGCTGTGAGTTAGCACAAGCTTGTCACTCTGCAGTACTGTGTGCCCTGGGAAGCTTTTCCTGTAGCTGTGGACAACTTGAGTCACTTGACCTGTTTTCCAACTAGTCCAGAACTCTGGACACATGGAGTCTACACTCCGAGTAGAAAGATACTGGAATCCTAAACTATGTTTTAGGATATTGCTTGAGAGATCTTTCCTTTTTCCCCCTCAGTGCTGGCACTAATCAAATCCAACACAACTGCTTTTGTATTGATTTGCAGTATTATTGATTTGCAGTATTTCTTCCTACTCACTCAACTTGTCTCCTATTCCACCCCTCTGCTTATTAAATGGGAATGTGAGGGTAACAGAAGCAATATAAATAGCTTGTCTTGCTGGCTAATGTATTGAAAATGCTCAACAAAATGTTAAACAAACTTGAGTGTCAAAAGCCAATAGCTCATGTAAACTTAAAACTTACTGCAGCTATTTCTACTTGCTCTAGTCCACCTGTTGCTACCTAATAAACAATGATGGAGACTGCTAAGGAGCAGTCCTGAACAGGAGGCACTGTAAAAGCAGACCGCTAGAGCCACTTCAAGATCTGGAGGGCTGCCTGCATAAGTAAAGTCAAACAAAAAGGAGTAAATCTATTGTGTAAATTTCAGGTAATCTCATAGTGTAGAAGACAATACTGTATAAAGTAATACTGTATAAAGTCACAGGTGCTCAGTAAGCTGTATCTTAATTACCTTTTTATTATAATGTATGTGATATGGATGGGGGATAATTAGGAGGCCAATTCTTGTAATGCTGTTCTGCAATGAGGTGCTCTCAGTCATGCTTCACCATGACTTGGTCTGTATTTCTTCAGAACAAACCCACACTGCTGAGTCACATGTACTTTTGCACAAGACTTCTTGCAATAAACTTTATTAATAGGATTCAGTAGATCACTCATACAAAAAGTCAGTCCTACACTGCCTGTAAGTATAGAGAACTTCCTTTTTAAGTGACTTCTTTTTGAAGTCTGCTCTTTGTGTGAATGCTGTAATCTGTGTGATGTTGCATAAACTAAATAAATGAGATGATGTGAGATGGGAGGCTTCTTTGCTACTGTGAGTCAGAAGCAGTGTTTCTGACTAATTCTTACAGCTTTGATAATAGAGCTTGCACTTGAGCAATTTGATCCATTTATTGTAATCAGTGGTGTGTTTTTCCTAGCAAGGTCCAAGTAAACATCTTTGTATAGGGTGAAAGTGTGTTTGACCTCTAAATTCTGAGAGAATAGTGTGTGTGTGTGTCACTTGTAAAGTTGTAATAATCTAGCCACTTCTCAGTGTTGAATGTTTGAAGTTTAATGAGGTAATAGCATTAGGATGAGGTTATTCAGTGGGTCATGAAATAATTTAAAGTTCTTGCTCTGTGCCTTCATAAATTGTTGTACTGATGGGGTGAGAAGGATCTCATGTGACTTGTTACCTAAATTAGAAGCTGTGGTGGACAGATACTTCATTTACCATTGGATGTCAAATTCCCCATGCCTTTCAGGGCTTGGCTCTTGAATTTGGGAGGAGGGACGTCCGCATATGAAAGCGCAGGGCTTGCATTCCTTTATGGCTGGTACTACAGAGCAGCTGATGTGCAGTGACATCAGGAAAAGTGAAGGTTGTCCAGACTGGGCAAGTTGCTCTTGGTGGTGGACCCTTATCTCCTGTTTCTGTTGTGCTATTGTGTAGGTACAGTTACTTGGGCTGATTACAATCTATAGACGTCTATAGCTTTCCTTGTCTTAAGGTCTGAAGCATCAATGTCAGCTGATCTCTGTAGAGGCTTCAAAACATGTAGCAAAATGATACTTTAGTTTAAAATATCTAATATATACTTAATGAGACTTAGATGCTGTTTCTAAATTTTGCTTCTGTTCCTGAAAGCTGGGGGTTTGGTGAGCTTTTACAAGTGTTTGTCGTTTCACTACTTGGATGTAGTAATGTAGGCTAAAATCTTGTCACTTAAATTACTGTATTGCTTTCTCTCTCAATTTAATGAGCCTTTGGTATGAAGAGGAAAAACACAGCCTCATAAAATGAAAACACAAGATTTATTTTAGTGTAAAGCCTGAAGACAAAAGCAGAGGACCAATTTAGAACCAATTCACGAAGTCTTCTTCTGAATATCATTAAAACTTCTTACGTAGGGCTATCGTCTCTTCTAAGGCCTTTATTTGTCGTACCAAATGGTCTTTTTCCAAACTGGTTAATTCAAGGTGGTCAAAATGCAAGTCTTTGCTGCCTTTACTGTTCAAAAAGTGGCGTTCACTTTCTATGACATCCACCAGCTTTTCAGTTAACGTATCCACTTTATCCTCAAGTTCTGAAGTGGTCAAGTAAGTGCAGCTCTCCTCCGCTGAGCTAAAGAAACAGAATGCTTAAAATCAGACGGTCAAAATGCCACTGTTGGTTCTGTCTGTAGACTTCTCAGAGGACCAAGCCAGAAAGACCAATTTCACAGAAATTTAACTTCTGTTACTCAAAAGATGATAGCTTAGAGAGAAGCAATCAGTCTTTCTAACAATCGGGCAGCCCATTTGGCCTGTCCCTTATACAATGTCAGTAGATGTAGCAGGTTGTGGAAATTGGTTTTGTAGTGTAGAGTGAGGTCATAATGAAGAGGTGTCATGATTTGCATCGTTTACAACCCCCCAGGTTGTTTGATTGTTGCTATCTCAATACAAAAGTTCATAATACATCCTCTCAAATCATTCTTACCGTGTCCTCCATCCCAAACTGCCCTTCTCATAGCTGCTGAAGGCATGAAGGAAGTGTTCTTTGCTCTTCACAAATGACTTGCAATTTAGTGGTTCCTCAAATGTGTCATGCAATAAGCACAGAAGTGGAGAGAGCAAATTAGTGTTAACTTTAAAAGCCATTTATAGACTCTTTAAATACATTGTTTCATGGTACTACTTTTTATAGTGACCTAGTGCTTTGCATTACACCCAAATTTTCTTTTTTCAGATAAAAATAACATCTTGTGATGCTTTTTGTGTGGTTTTTAGATTCAAATGCTTCTATGCTTGCTGGGTACCTATAGTTGAAGATACAGGAGTCTAAACACCTATAAGCAGGTTTGAATTGCAATTTTGCACGGAAATGTAAGGATGGTGAGTGTTCAACCAGATCAGGGCTCGTGATCTTTTTTTATTACCTTCTCAAAGGCTTCAATCCCTGTGAAGCTTTTCGATTTCACCTCAAAAAGTTGAGAGATCAGAGTTATTTCTTCCTTGGAGAATGGTTCTTCCTTTAGCAATGTCTGAGTTATCCCGGAGGATTTATCACCCTGGAGAACTGTTGACAGCTGGAGTCTGAGAGAGAACATTTCACCAAGGCAAGTCTTTAGTGCCTAGAAAAAGAGAATTCAGTATATGGTGGATTTTGTTTTGTTGTTGTCCTGCTGTCTTACAGCTGAGGTGAAGCTGCATTATTTCGATGTTGAATATGAACCATTCTGTGAACAACCTTTGTGCAACAACAATGGCAGTTCAGATAACAGCCTTTAACCATCTTTTTCCACCTTTAAGTCTTGTTTCTAGAAGTTGTACAATACTGTTAAAAACACCTGCTTTTAAAGTGGTGCTTTTTCCAAACACTGCTGTTGTGTAATTATGTTTGGAACATATTGATGTACCTGATAAAAAAGCCTCAGAAAGATTGGCTTGGTGTCATGGTTGAAGTCAGCAGCAGTGATATGAGCTAAACAGTGCACGAGGAGCAAGAGGAAGCTTCCAACAGAACCCAGGCAATCCCTTAGAATGAACAGCTTGTTCTCCGAATTCTGAGAAACAACAAACATTCAGAGCTGAGACAGGAGCACATTGCTAGCCAGCTCAGCTGAAGCAACTCCTCCAACAGTTGGTCTCAATTTTACAGAAGTTAAAAGACTCAAATTAGATAAAGTTGTTTGGTAGATAGCCATATACTAAAGAAAGCAGCATTGTCATAAGACTCTTTTCCTTTGTGTGTAATCTAACATGTTCTCACGTGAGGTGGTCCTAGAGTTTTATCTTTGTATATTGTGAACTTTAGAAAACTCTCTCCATGTCTCGGAATTTTAGAAATATGGAATCTGACTTAGTATTATTTAATTATAGCGCATAAAATGCTGATAAGCTGTTGACCTCTATGAATTTAGTGTAACTTGAATATGAGAGACTGAGACAGCTTGTTTAATAAAGCTTGCTTTAGGTATGATCCTCCCACTAAACGTTTATTAAATCTCTGTATCCTAGAGTGCTCTATTAAGTTTACATTCGGAGATATCTGCAGCATACCATTAACGTTACATTGATATTTTCCTAGAAAGCATCAAGCATACCCTGACTTAAAAATATGAGACGTTTCTGCCATTTCCTTCCTAGTTCCATAATTTAATGAATGTGACAATACTACACAGACTGGTTAGACGTGAAGTTGACACACCTGATAAAAGAAACAGTTTCTGAAGGCATTGCCTGTAGCGTTACAGAGAGGTATGCTGGAGGCAACACACAGGTTAATTTCTGGAGCCTGTAAAGGGAAGGCAAATTGCTTCTGTAAAAAGTATGTACGCACATCAGATCTGCAAAGTAAGAGGGATTAATGGGATATAAATTCATTTAAATGTCAGCTTTGATTTGAAGTCAGTACACAGAGCCAACAAGTACCACAAGGAAATGGAGACTGTTTAAAAAATCCTTGCGTATCACAGCAGTTCATCTTGCCAGTTTTCTAATTAAATAAATGAAAGTGTACTCTTGCCCTGGAGCTCTGACTGTAGTCACCATTGTTTTTATTATTTATTTGATATTCTTATGAAAGACCCTGAAGAGTCTACCTTGGCTGCAGCCATAATGCGTGAAGAACTGTAAAAAGAAAATGAGAATCCTTGCTCCAAATTACTAAAAAAAAGAAAAGCTTTATCCTAATATTAGGCAGTATTAATATTATGCATATGCAGCAATTTATAATACAAGAATTAAATGATGTGCTCAAGAAAGATGAAATAGCAAATATAGGAATGGATCATGTGGGACAGAGATTTGACTTCAAAATAGTCCTATACCATTGTGGAGAAAACAAATGGAGTGCACTTCGTGATGCTCTCAGACTGGTTATTCTCTGCTTCATCTGTCTTGATAGTTGGTGAAAGATTTTTTGGATACCTGTATTCTTCTGAAAGCACTGATTACTAAACAGCAGTATCTTTAAAAACTTACATCAACGTCAAGTCTGAGAAATTGCAGGAGGGAGATGCCATACTGATATACAACAAACTCCCTTGTAGAAAGGGTTGCAGAATCGACTGCTATTAGTTCTCCTCCTGGATCCATCATGGTATCTTGTACACCCTGAAAAGAACTTGCTGTTTCTACAAAGAACAATAATGTTTTGTTAAACTAAATAGTTTGTGTTTTCATTTTGTTTGTCTAAGAAGGAACATTGCAACACAAGCAGGTGATATGCTGTGTTTCTCACCTTCTAACGCTTGTGACGTTATTCAATATAAAATTAAGCCCTTCTGATGCATTAGATTTTTTTTTCAAGAGTCATGCCATGCTTTATTCTCATGCAACCCCCAAAACTTCACTCATCCTTGTGAAATTCAGGATAA
Source organism: Heteronetta atricapilla (assembly GCA_011075105.1). Taxonomy (NCBI): domain Eukaryota; kingdom Metazoa; phylum Chordata; class Aves; order Anseriformes; family Anatidae; genus Heteronetta; species Heteronetta atricapilla. The sequence goes on along the minus strand of CM021754.1, from coordinate 5,165,694 downwards.
GATCTAGAATAGTGAGATGGCTCTTGTGCCTTGGACTTCATCAGCAGCAACATTTGAGTGATTCTGGGTCTGTCTTCCGTTGTTACAGCACTTTCTCCAGAGGACAGTAAATCTAAGTTGCCTGTCCAGTAAAATCTTATCACAATAAAAACAACCAAAGGCTACCTGAATGATGAAACCAAAATCATTGCATTACATTCACCTTCTGACGTTTCCTGTGAGGATGAGCAGAGATGAGGTTTACTTTTGTCCAGCCTTTGGCTTTGTAGTAGCCCAGTTGCTGCTGCGTGACTTTGGAGCTCATCATTGACATCTTTCAGAAGACCAAGAAGAAAAGAGGTTTCTAGATACTTAGTTCTATTACCACCTGTGTAAATAAGTACAGAAATGCTGCTTTCTTAAACTGTCCATCTCTTACCATCATTCCAAAAAGGACTTATGTAAGCAAGGTGAAACGGGTAAATAGTTTTGCTGTTTGGAGCACAATATTGAAGTCTGGGCAAAGATTTCAACATTTCAGAGAAAATCTCTTTCAAAAACACTTTGCGGTATCCGGTACCTCAAATCTCATGTACCTCTAATACTATATGGAAGTCTTTGTTTACATGGGAAGATGGTACTCTCAATATCAAAACAAGCAAAAATACAAAATCCTGCCATCCCCCACCAAAAAAAACAAAACCAAAAAAACAACCACAAAACAAGACCAAAACCTAAATACTTCTTTTTTTTTTCCCACAGATTTTGTTTGGACTTCTTACAGAATACTCCTGGCAATTTTTCCTAATAGTGTTGTGTTTTTCTTGATGAAAAAAAAATGATTATCTAGCCTTTGAGTCTATAAATAATGGCTTTCTTTTTTATATCTCATCTGAATTGGTAGGATTTATTGTTTAGATAATGAATGCAACATTTGTCTAAGTGCTTTAAGTACAATCTTTGGTTTGTTATAAGCACCGCATTGTTGCTACTTCACAGATGTAGGCAAGCTGCTTATGCAGATATCACATGTCGCTCATGCAATTTGTTGTTATACAGACAAAAAGGTGGTAGTTAGCAGGAAAATAAGCGTTTTGTGAGATCATATTGTGTAGCTCCATTTGTGGGGTAGTAGTCAATAAAATGTTGTAAGGTTTTTACCATACAGAGGAGGTGTCGTGAACTGTGGATTCAGAAGAATAATTCTGGATGCCATCAGGTGTTCTGCCTGCTTCAGCACCTTGATGTCTGTGAGAGCAGTATACACTAGTTAATAACAGCAAATAATTCCAGATGTTCCTAGTCATTCCTCTTGTTCCATAAGCTAGCCTTGATTTCTTTTGGTTTATTTCTTTGTGTTTCGTTGAATTCCAGGATTGTGTTACATACCACTTCATCGAGATAAGGGGTAAATAAACAGCTGTTTGCTTCATAGAGGTGGTCCTGGAAAGCCTAAGCACTTAGGAATTGATAACAAGTGATAGTTCGCCTGCTCCCAATAACATTTTTTTTTCAGTCAAAAGAGGAGGAAATTCTGCTACTTATCAAAGAGCTGCTGATGTTTCAAGAGAACTCCCAGAAACCTGCTTAACCCTAAGGATGGAAGAAATGCAGCTCTGAAGATGTATGAAGATTATCTAGGTAAGAATTGTATTCGTATCAGAAAAAAGCAATCACCCAGTTAAGTTTCCAGAGTTATACTTAAATTTCAATAATATCCATTAATTGAGAGGACACTCATATAGTCCTAGCTCTGAAATGCCTTTTTAATGTAAACTCTTCATGTTTGCTCAGTTTCTAGGACAGTTAGATGGGAGAAAGATGTTTTATTTTCAGAAACACATAAAGCCTTCCTCATCTTATACTGTTAGCTATTGTCTGAGTTCCAGCCTACCTCTACCCTACTCTTCCCGTTTCCAAAGCATTAATGCCCTCCAGGAAATGTATGAACATCAAAAAGGAATGATAAGTCACTTGAGTTTCTTATGACAAACTGAACTTACTCTCAGTCAAGAACTCTAAGAGCTCATCATCTGCCTTATGATGTGTCCCTGGAATCCAGAAAGACTTGGTGATGGACAACAGAGGACTGCTGCTTAGCTGCATCTCTTCTCTTTCTTCTTCAGATCTCATCCTCAGCTTTCCTGGATCTGGATGAAAATCCTTCCCTTTTGTTTCACTGCATTTATTCATCGAGCTCTACAAAGAAAGGTAAGGAGGTGTAAAAGTGCCTATAAAAATCATAATGATAATTACAGTTTTCTTTATTTTTAACTACTTTTGTGGCATAAATTTACTCTTTGTGTATTAGAAACTTATAATCTCTCACATTGTTAATGGCAAAAAAAATGTTAAGCAAATACAGAGACCTCCAGCAGACTTTCACCTTAACAAGCTAATTTTTCAGGCTGTATATGCTTTGCTTAGGGCAGATACTAGTCACTTAGCTTGCCTTCTGCTGTTAAACTGCTCAGACTGCACAATGATTAGTACTTTGGACTACAAATGGCATTTCTGGGTACCACTCCTCAATCTCTAAATAACTAAAAAACTGCTTCATCCTCCTTTTCAGCTCTCCACACAGCAGGTGATTCTGCATCTTTGCTCTTTCATCTGGTATTTGCCATATGTGAGATTTCTCTGAGGTCCAGATACTTCTCTTGAAGGTCTGCCAGATATATATATATATTTTCTGATGTTTCTTCTGTTTTCAAGGTAGCCTTTTTCTTCTCTTAGGAAGAAAACTGTCAAACTCTTCTCTGATGCTTTCACTTGGGGGGATAGCTACTTTTGAAAGCTGTGTTTTTCCTGTCCCTTTCAAGCTTCTTCAAGTATTGTATTCCTAATCTCTACATTCAACCAATGTCTTGTTACATCTGTTGTGATTATCATAGTACAGAACATAATCCACACAGCTACCTGCACACAGCTACCTGCATTCTTTTATTTCCCAAGAAGAGTTTCAGCTGATCCTTCAGCTTTCTGATTTTCTGCTCTCTGTAATTTTTCAGTTCATTGGTTATGTTGTTAGCTTCATCCACAGACTACAGATCATACATAAGGAAAAAAAAAAAGACAATAAAATCCTGTTATTGTTCTGGAAAGGGTGATAGTTGGAGAACAGAGTCCTTCACATAGTAGCAGTAGCAATGCAAATTAGCATTTTCTGAATGAAATCAGTAGGTAACATATTTTCAGTTTTACCTTCTCCTGGAGGTAGCCTTTTAGGCTTCTGCCTGTTTCCTTAAACTGTGCTTCTCTCAGCTCTAATAGTTTTACAGCTTGTATATATTCAAGCACTAACAACGTATACTCTGTGTTGTTCTTCAGCAGATACAACATGCCCCTCAGGTCATCATCAATTGGTAACTCCTGAAAGATAAAATGGTCATGTGAAATATAGCGTGGTATGTGATCAGAATCACACTGTTTGGGTATCTCATTTTATGTGTGTCTCCTTGAGAGCACACAAATTGAAGAGTCAGAGTTTTTGAAAATGCTGTCACAGGTAGTGGAAGCTGGATAGCAGTATTTTGCAGTCTCATGCACCCTTTATTTTTGTTGTTTTTAAAAAAGAAAACAAAATCAAAAAGCTGTCAAAAATAAGTTTAAGATCCTCAATATTACTTCTACAGCAAGCTGTTCCAGGTCAGTGCCCTCCCTTTGGAACCTCAGTGTGGCCTTCTGGAGCCTGTAGCAATCTTGTAGCATTACGACTGTTTGCCGCAGGTGTCTCTGAGATAGGATGAAGTATGCCACCAAATTCCCTAATTCTTCTCCTTCGGTCTCTTGGATCACTTGCATTTCTTTGGCTTGTATCTGTGAAGAAAACATTACAAAATCATATAGATTCCATTACTTGCGGAGTTGTAAAAGTGTGGAAATAATCCAATTCTCACTGCAGGTTTGCAAATAGGAGTCCAAGGAAAAAGAGTGAACTACCCTAAAGAATAATGGACTCCATCAAACTAAAAAGGGACTTTAAAAAGATTCCCAAAGCATGTCCTGCTAGAGCTGGAAAATCCTTTCTTGCATAACATGACTTGAATAGTTGTGAACCACACAAAACATTGCTGAACCTAAAATAACCAGGTATTTTAGTGAAGCCTCACCCTGCCACATACCTCTGTTAGCAAATGAAAATATGAATGCTTCAGCTGGTGTACCTTTTCTTCTGTCTGTGTGTGAAGTTCCAGTCTAAATTCTGCCTGCATGTTTCTCAGCTCAGCTTCCTTTAAACCCACAAGCAAATCCCCTTCCTGATGATGCTTCTGGAGAAAAGCCAGAGCTCTTGCCATTTGCTGTTTCTCTTTAGTCTGAGCAACCTCTTGAGCTACCCTTTCACCATCAGTTTTGTAGTCAAAGCTGTTCAGGATCTTTGTCACGCTTCCTGGCCAAGTCAGAATCTGAAGAAGGGAAATACAGTGCTATGAGCAAATGACTTTTGTGTACAAGAAGTGAATGTGTTCTTGCATTGGGGCTGTAGTGGGTACAACTGGAAAGGCTTTGACAGTGTGGTTCTGTGGGGATGGCCTGTTTAGGAGGTTCCTGTAACTGCACTGGAGGTCAGGGTGGGCATCTGCAAGCTTACAGGTTTTCTGAATTACCACGAGGCTTTTGCAGGTGAGGGGTGAAGCATGAAAAGCATGAACTGCCTCTACCTGAAGGCTGTTGTAGAGATCCAGGACTCTGTACAGGCATGCTTGCCTTAGAGCTTCCAGATTTACTATCTTCACTGCAGAAGCCTGTAGTATTTGAGTTAGAGAGTCTGGAGAGAGCTTGACTCCCTGAGAATGTAGTTCCTGTTAAGTGAAAGAGGAAAAAAAATAATAATAGGGATTTTCTACACCAACAAATAGCACCATGGTCACCAGAACTAGTGAAGCCTGATTTCCTATGGACTTGTGGTGGGAAATGTGGGTCAGTTTGGAGTAGTCTAAGTTCTAAGTTAGTAGTCCAAGTAGACTTAATTCCTCCAGGTTTATAGTGGCTCCAAGGGAAACTTTTTCCATATAGGTCTTTGCTGGATGAGTGTTTTGGTACCTAGTAAGGCATGAAGTCATGCTGTGGTTTAGCCTCAGAGGGATACATAAAGTCTGTGTTTCTGCCGTGCTTGCCTGTTTGTTTTCATAAAATTTATGGGTGCTTTATTTCCTGAGCCCTTTATGCACCTGCAAAGTTAGATGAAATCAGACAATGGATCAAGAAGTTTGTTATTAGCTTAACGTTAGGCAGATATCTGCTGTCAGAACGGATTTATAAGGTCTGACTGGAGAATGACTCTGCCATATCAAAGGCTGCATGTATAAACAAGGTCATCATCTCAAAGGTGGAGCTTGCCCACAACAGAAGCCCTTTGCCTAAGTTGCCTAACCATCTTTTAAGCTATCTCTCCGACGTTTTCCTGTCAGGCTGTAGTGTGAGGTCTGTGGTTATGTAGCCTTGTAAAATCTAAAAGGAGAGCAGCATTGGTGGGCACTGAGGCTGCAGAAACGGCAGTGGCCCTTTCTACAAAGTGAACAAGCATAAAGGAGGTAATAACTCCAAGTATTTTGAGGAAATATTGTTATAAGAAGAGGCAACTTTTCTACTTTCAAATGCTCAATTGTTGTCTACTAGTGATACTCTCCTAGTAAAACCCAGGGCCCACCAGAGGAAAACCAGCATGTTATAATTGTAGGTACTTCCAGTGTTATAAAATTCTCAGATACTGGAGGGTGGAACAAGGACCATTAAAGCAGCAAAGTCCAAAAGACAGGTTGTGAAGAAAAAAAGGAAAAACTACATTCATGCCTGTGAGCAAGGGAAAAACAAAGTCAGTCAGTAAATTGGCTTAGGAAAAAAGAAAAGAAAAGAAAAGAAAAGAAAAGAAAAGAAAAGAAAAGAA